>CM056194.1:103662201-104862201 GCA_029692085.1 Gymnothorax javanicus | reverse complement strand
TTAGTGTATCCTGTGCAGTTCACACACTAGAGCAAAGACTTTACAGGCGCCAGTCTTCTAGGCTGAATAGAATGTCAGAATAAGCCATTTAAGAGGCAGACCTCATGCAGTCGGCTCATTAAATCTTTGAGCACCAGAGAAAGCTATATTCATTGAATTGAATTGTAATTGAGCTATATACGTACTAATTGAGCAACAATTATGTTGATTTCACCAAATCACATGCAAAAATTTCTTAATAGCAGAAATTTCAGAAACTGCACGCACACTCACACAAGCATTCCAAGCCTTGCCTTCACATGATGCCTCAAATCTCACAATGAACACAGCACGATGCTGGCCTGCAGAGGCAATGCTTTAAATTATTAAGAGCATAAACAGCCAGCAATGATAGCAAACATCTTCAGTGCACACACACATAAACAGCTGGGTACAGTTCAGTAGCAAAGCTATCTGCTTGCACATTCTAGAATAACGATGAAGCTTCTCTGGAACCTGCTAATTGCATAAAAATCTACAAGCAGTCCAACACAGAGTAAATCTCAATGTCCTATGCACAAATCAAAAATGGAGTAAATTGATCCACAAATCCCATCCACAAATACTGCATTCATGCACACCAGGTGGCGTAATGTTAGTGTTCCCAGAGCATACTGGGACAGATTTTGGACATCCCATGCTGGCCAGTATTCTGTCAAATTATGTATCCTTAACGAGAAATGTTACCACTACACAAAATGACAAACCTTGCCCAGTAGCACTTATTTTAGTGCCATAGCTTCTGATTCGATCTTATCAATGTGGTCGTTCTTGGGTACAACTGAAAATTTGTGACCTTCAGTTTGACCTTTCAAGGTCAGTCAAGTTCAAAGATTATAGTGCCAAATGAAAGCCCATATGTGACTTCCTATATATTGATAATAATAAACATCTCTCAGTCTCAAACCCCTCGAGTAATAATTTTTAAGCAAATTTAAGCAATGACATTGACCCCCCTGACTTTTAAAGGTGCCCTGTGTACTGGCAGCAAAAAATTCATACTCTACACACTCCAAAGAAAAAGGGGCAGTATACCTGCAGAAAGTTAGTTGGTCTACCCTAGTGTAACAATCCAGAAACGGCACAGTCCCTCCTCCCATCAAGCCTGCTGTCCATGCTCCGCCCCCACCTTCCCAACGACCTCAGAGCCATAGCCGACTATCTACAATCCAAACAGGGCCGCTCTGACTCCAAAACTTTTGAGATATAAACACATGAACGAACGTCAGTTGATGTCAAGTGATTCTGTACTATGACATCTTCAAGCTACTCCCCTTCACCCGATCCAGTAAATATGTCCAAATTAGATGTCATTGTTCATTCGAAAAAAATTCATTTGCTAAATAACATTTGCTGTTGTTGCGCAAGCTAGCGTCAACGTAACGTTAGCTGATGTTAAGCGCCAATGCTGAACCAACATTTGCGTGAATAAATCTATCTAATGCCGGACTTTACCATAACCAGTCTCTGATCCCAAAATCAGCTGGCCAGTCGATCGCCACTGTTAGTTGACCATCACTTTACCGTACGTCGTCAAAACAGTTACAGCGGAGTTCAAAATTATGAAGTAATCTTAGTTGCACATGTACAAGTAAAACTAGGAACAAGATAATTTAGAACGTTACGTATGCCGCCCGCCTGATGATAATTTCACAGTATGCAACCAGTTTGCCTGATATGCAGTCTTCATTAGCAAGACCTCTTCCAGCAATCAAGTATCATTAGTCACAAATAAACATTGTCATGTTTCATTACATTATACAAAGTTTTCCGTTATGTTTTGTGCGTTCATTTAGGGTTCATTATCATCGAAGCCATTTCAAGCTTCTTAGCAAATGTACCTTCCACACGATTGACATCAGGGTCAAGTACCCACTCAAGCCATGCGATTTATTTGTGCACTGCAGTTTGGCTGGCTGTTATATTGCCCACATACCGCCACCCATGGCAGAAACTGGTATTATGACACAGGACGGTGCACAGCTAGTGATTTACCGTGCTAATTCAGGTTGATATCTCTGCAGCACTATATCTGTTCATCTTTTTTATGACATCATTGCCCTTATTTCTCCTCATTCTTTTGCTGTGTCTAGCTCATTTTTTTTGGATATTTTGACCTCAATTCTTACACAGGGCAGCTTAAACCCCGAACCACTCAGAAAACTATGAGAAATACCCTATCATATAGCACATGAGTGGAAATAGAAGTTTCTGGTGACCTTGACGTTAACTCGATGACCTCCAAAATTTATAGGAGTCTATTCTGGACTAATTCCCACCTATCCTAAAAGTTTCATGAAGATTGGTCGCGCTGCGTTGCTGTAATGTTACTGCCAAACAAAGAAACCCCACCAAAAACAATACCTGCCCTCCCGACTCCAGCCCGGGCGAGGTAAATATAAATCAGCCCACACTAGCAATTGCAATATTTGTAAGATTGTGAGAACATATGAGGAGTCCACTTGCAAAGCCTTCTAAGTCAAGTTGGTTCATTTTTTAGAAAAATCTGATTTTTTGGTGGGCATAGAAATACCAAAGATACCAATTTTCACTATACTGAAACTTTAAGCCTTGCAGACATAATCCATGAGGCAATTCATTATTTTTCTTTGTAAGAAATTACTTTGATTTTACAACATGAAGTTTTGACTTAGCAGGTATTGAAAGTGGAGTGGAAATTCTGCAGGTTTTGACAGTGTTTGAACCAGCCCTGCTACTCAACACGCGAAGGTATTTGACTCAGGACCCACTCTACATGCAACTCAATGCTACAGACAGCACAGTGGTTGAATAGCTGCTATGACAATGACAACATAAACATGAGTCCATGGGTTCAAATACCCCTTTTATGGTATCACTATCATCACACTTTTCTGAACTGCCCAAACCAGTTAGATTAGAGAAAGCAAAAGCAGCTGAACGGGCTATAAAAGGTTGACTGTGATTGGCTCCTTCTAGCAAACGAAAGCGGAATCATGTTTCCACATTGGCTGATGACTTAGAAGAATTTGACAGTTTTCCTCCTTGACTTGGTGGGTTTTGACAGAGTTTCACTTTTTCTATTACAATTTATATCATGATTTAGTAGGTTTTGACAGTGGAGCTGTCAGTGGGACATGCGCAGGTGCCTGAAAGAGAGGGTAAGGGAGAAAACTCATTTATTTTCAAAACTTGACTTGGCAGGTTTTGCAAGTCGACTCCTTATATGCAGATATAACAAGCAAGTAACGTTTGTTTAAAGGTAACATGCTGCACGCCATTATCATTTGATGTGAATATTTTCCAGCAAAGCCAGCCTGTACATACAAATATTTTTATGCTTACATGTCGAAAGTCTCAATCAAAGCTTTCCACACAGAGTAAAATAAACCGTCATACACACAGAGAAAATCAGAGTTTAAGTGACATACATACCAAGCAGAGTGAGTAAATCACAATCTGACTCACTCAGTGAGCAAATCACAGACTTACACACAGTGCAGTGTAAATCACACAGACTTGTACAGAGAGTGTAGGCTGAACCCACGCAGTCCAACCACACATAATGAGCAAATAACAGTCTTACGAACAGAGTAAGTCTCACAATCTTAACCATAAAGTAAATCACAGAGTCTCACATGCAGTGTAAATCACACAATCCAACCACTTGGTGTCAGTTCATCGCAGAGTTTCACACAGAGTGAGAATAAATCACACAGTTGAAATCACAATACACAAATAACTCCATAAGCCCAGTTATCTAACTGCTGCTTGGTACTGACTCAGTAAAGCCTCTTTCACAGGGGCCAAAAAACCACAAACACCCGCTAACATCTGGCTTTTGTCCTCAGTGTGAAAGGGTACAATCCGCATTTGTTTCCAGGTCAAATGACACCGCAGTTGTATTTATTGCCTCCAGCCCTGATTGACAGTGATGTAAACATGACAACTGGGAACGGATGCTAATATTTGATCCCTTGTCTGGTGCTACGCTATAAAATGCGTTGAAATCCCAGATCTTGGCGCACAAATATCCAGGCAGAGAGATAATTTATTGTTTGGGAACAACCATAAACTGTCAGAAAAAAAAACACAACGTGCAGCAGAAATATTGTTCTCCATGTCGTGCGAGATGCAACACTGGCAAGACAGCGATGTGAGAGAGCTTCTCCTGATACTGCTGTTAGTTTGATAACCATGCTGCCAGTGCATTCGTGATATTGAATGAGATACGCTGAAAAAAAAGAAAGGAAAACAGCACTACTGGCAATGTGAATGGAGTCAATCGCCAATTCTAATTTCATTAGTTATTAATTACATTTGACAGCCATTTTATTTTAAGTTGCTGCACCTACAAATGGAAAAGTTTATGTGAGTTGATTCATCCAGATATACCCAGTTCCAGAGTGAGGGGCACGTCAGGGTAAGAAAGGCCCATAAAGTGATGCACCAATTGTGAATACCCAGGGTACACACCACCACTGGCCCATTGAGGGCTGACTGTGGGCAGTGTGGGCCAGGGCAACCAATGCTAAACCTGCACCGGGCCTGCATGGACAAGCCACAACACTATACCAGAAAACGGCTAACTGAGGGCTAAATGCGGGCAGCATTTTCTGGACAAACCCATGTAAACCCACACAGGACCTGTGACGTCTATCCCACATTGAGCCCATATTAAATTTCTGGAATGTGATAAATGTAGGCTTTTTGTAGGTAGCCCAGACAAGTATGCACACATCCGAAAAGCAATTAGGATGTGGGATGCTAGAAAGTTACATTTAGGGTGGTAACGAAAGAATTTGGTATAGCTGCACTTCTTATTCAATTTAGTTTTTTAAATATTTTAAATTATTAAGTAGTTACACTTTCTCTTGCTTTATTCCTCTTTGGGGACCAGGGCCCGTACTCATAAAGATTTGAAGAATTCTGTTAAGAATTTATACTTAACAATGGAATAAATTTTTAGTTGAAAAAAAATTTAAAAATGTATTCAGAAATATTCTTTAAGGAATACTTGTCTAAAAATTCCTATATTGTAAAACATTTCTTAACCCCTGACCCTTGACAACAGGAGAGTTCTCCAGAAATGAAGACAGCTTTACTACCGAAACTAGGTTGCATAATTACTTGCTCGGACCGAGCATTTGCTGACAACAAATCTGAGTTTACAGATGACACAGACAATGGAAGTCAAGAAGAAGCAAAAGCCAAAATGGGCAAGTTAGGAGTGTTTGGCACTCGGTAATTATGTGGTTGAATATAAACACGTTCTACGGGGGAAGCCGAGTCTGATCTTGACTTCTGAAAGGAAAAAGGCGAGGTGGAGGTGATAACGGGAAGTCTAAATGATTCATTCACCGCTGTGAAGCGAAGCCCAGAGGAGGTGGAGAAAAGATGTGACAAAATCTTTTCCTGATCAAAAGCTGAAATTGCAGCTCATAAGAGAAAGCTAATTTCAACTGGTAAGTTCAAATGCAAGCAGGGCTCCAAATTAATGGCTCTTTGTACGGAGGATCTCACATGAATGGTTGTCGCATCTGAAAGTTATGCCACGACTTTAGTCGCAGAATTTTTCATTTGTAGCGAGCTTCAGTGAGCAACAAACCCACAATTTACTCAGCATGTTTCATAAGATGACCTAGAGTATAAGATTCTGTTTATCATGACTGAATTGTGCAATTTTATAGAAAAAAAAAAAACAATTTCCGTCAGTGCCTTTACAGTTGCTCCCATTGGCTATATCTTACATTAGAGCCAGCTGATCACAGATATTCACGTTTGAACTAGCTAGCAATGGTTTCTCAATTCAGTCAACTGAGTAGCTAGCTAAAGTAAGCTAGGAAGGAAACCTTTTTGTGTTGGGCACAGGGCTCAGTTCCTGTTTGATCCACTTGCAATATATTCCAGAACTAGTGATTCGATGTACCGTATACCTGCAAAGTCCATCTAAATCTACAACATATCTTAAAAGTGTGAGGTTACGCTCAGGAACCAGACACGAGAACCCAGTAATCCAACAAACTTGAATTTTATTAAGGTTGGGGGTGAACCCCCACAGGGCAGGAAGCAACGGTACAAAGTCCACAATCCAAAAATCAGAATCCCAGGGACGTAATCCAAGTTGTAAACAGGGCAGCAAACACTATACTCGAGGTCGGGCAAAAAAGGTTCGATACACAGGTGCAGACAAATCCAAGACAAAGCCAAAATCAAAAACAGGGACGGTCCAGTCAGAAGAGAATCACAAAGAGTACAAGGCATAAACGATCGTAGCACAAGGGAAACGTTCTGACGGAGAATGGCTGTGAACAGACTGCTTAAATACATGTAAGGGAAGTCACATGCTATGATAGGGAACAGGTGATATGGATCAGACTAATTAACCAGGGAACAGACACGAGGAAGAACCTAACCACATGAAATTGGCAAAAGTCAAAACGCGGACAGGGATCACAAGACAGCCTAAAGACAAACACATGGCTCCGGTTAGGGAGTTCTAACATGCACAGATAATGAGAGGCAGAACAGAGGCTAGCAGGTGCGGAGGATCCGCTTGAAGCGCAGCAAAGTAGATTGAGTAAAGACAAGGGGCGGAGACTAGAATAGGGCGAATGCTGAGAGCTCGTTAGTCAATTAGTAAAGTGCAGCTATACAATCCCTAGTGCTCGTTAGTAAGTTAGTACTATAAACAATGTTAGTCTTGGTTAGTATCTTTAACTAAAATAACAAACTGTTAGTACTGTTAGTAATGATAGTACAGCAAAGGGGAAGGAAGCAAACGAGATTGAAAGGAATAATTGAAAACCCAGAAACCAGGAAATCACCCGAAAGTGTGGCAAGCAATACTGGGGCAATGAACTGTCACATGACATAAGACCAGACAGGGGAGACAAAGTGCAATGCATGGCATGGAGCAAGACAAGAACCGGAATATAACTGTGGGAATGGATAATGGCAGGAAATACAGACAAAACAGAAACAAAACATGGCATGGATCCAAAACATAAGCAAAGACATGGTCAGGACATGGCAGAATCATAACAAAAAGTCCATGTCACTGCATCCTTCAAAACAATTTCTACGTACCATAAATTGGCATCTGTTTGGATGAGCAGCCGCCATGTTTGTTTATGGTAAAAAAAAATTCTGAAGAAATTTTCAGCGATTTAGGAGTCCCCACAGGTCCTCCTAGAGTTAAGAAAATTCTTAACTGATAAAAAATTTTATGAATAGTACTGAACTATTTCTTGGCCATTTAAGAATTTTTTATGTAAAAAAATTCCTGATTTAAGAATTCTTAAGGGGTAAAAACGTTCTGAGAATCTTCATGAATATGGGCCCAGGGCATTTTTTGTTCCTTCTAACACACATGTACTAATGACCGGCATCGTTGAATCTCTCCAATATTGCAAGAAACATCAGCCTTGAAAGGTGTCACTGTACTCTTGGAGGAAATTTGGCATGTCCGCCACTCTTGGGAAAGTTCACCACCATTCCAAGTTTTGACCATTTGTAGATAGGGGCTTTTGCCGTGGTTGACAAGAGTCCTAGTGCCTTTTAAATGGCTGTGAAACCCTTTTGAAACTGACAGATGTCAACAACTGTTTCTCATCTGTTTTTGAATTTCTTTTGATTGGGGGATCATGTGCTACTTTTGCCTACTTCCCATTACCAGACAGATTTTATTTAACCCCTTTGCGCAGAAGCCAAATCTGGCTATTTAGGTGTTACCTTATTTAAGGCTTTATAATTCAAGATTGCAGCTTCACAGACAGGAAATGAGTGGCTTAACTGAGTCTAGACACTTGAAGCATTTAGACTCCCAACGTATTTCCGTTTATTTTCATGATTTTGGTAGAGAAAAAGGACTGCAAACACAAAACATCATGAAAATACAGCATTGAAACTGTGAAAAAATTAATACAGAGAATTGAAAAATTTCCGGGTCTTAAAACTATACATTTCTGGGATCATAAACTCCTCGACCACAAGTGCAAGTCATCTGACCATTGAATTCTAAATCACCTACTCTCTTGGACCCAAATAAGACAACCATCCAGGTGGCTGCCCAAAGTCTAAGATCCCTCAAACTGGCGCACTGTCAAATCATAAAATAATCATATATTTAACACAACTTTTGTTGTAAATTTTCAACTTTTGACGCATGAAATTCAATATGAAGTAATGATTGTCTCGTTGAATTTAGCATGAAGACCTTAACATCTTTAAAAGAGCAACTAAATCCTGGTTAATTGAACAACAAACCTGTACTCATGTCTGATTTTGAAATGTAATGCTTTTAAATGTGTACTTACTGGTAATTTTGTTTAGCTGTACTCTATTTTAATGCTTTTTTGTCACATAGTTTTCAATTTTCATTTTCACAAAAGCCCTTCTAGGGACAGGTGTTGCAAATTAGCATCTGCTGTAAACACTGTGATACTTGCATCGGACAGCTGTTGAGTTTGTTTATGCATATTGTATCTGTTGCTATCAAATAAACTATAAATAAATACTGTTTTTACCCGTGTGTTTAACATTTTCAATAGTGAGTCACAACTGTGTTTTTGAAACCATGAATGCCTATCACAAACACTGGCTCACCATTGATTCATGGAATTTACACTGTAACCTCAGTTCTTGAAATATGTTTTTTCTGAACTATAGCTAATTTTAAGTCTTAGTAATTTTACGCTAATATTTTCACTGAAAAGTAATGCAAAACTCTACGTACCATGATCCTGTGGTATTGACTGCTGGGGATGAGCTTTTTTCTAAAGGCCCTAGATAGAGAGAGTCAGGACAATTTGAGAATAGGAACCATTTAGTTTCCATCTTGCAAAACTGAGCAATTTCGCTCAATGAAAATCTTCGGATTTTTTCGCTCTTTTCTTGAAAGCGAAACAGAATAATTTTGAGGGAAAAAACAATAAACCAGCTTGAAATGGAAACAACATGCATAAGAGGGGAAAATGTTTAGACATGAGAAAAGGGGAAAATGGAAAAATGAGCGATGAACAGGAGTGGAGTGATACATTTCACACTTCTTTAAAACCTTCAAGTTGTATTTTTGTCAGTTTCTCTTCTTGTGAAAGCAGGATCCCTTTCTCTGCCTTTGTCTACAATTATAGCTTGAATTATGGTAATTTTATGTCAATTAAAGAATCATTTCACTCTGAACTTCTACAAGCACGCAACATGTAAGGAATAGGAATAGCTTATTCAAGTTTTACGGTTCAGAAAATGATATGTTTGTGCCAAATGATGGTGCCGTCTGATGGCAAGATATAGCATAAACTTCGACTGATATTGATTTATTTAGGTAGGTGTTTTTCAATGGAAAAAATATAATTTTGCGACTTGCCTCTCCACAGCAGTATGTTACTTATCTTTTTACCAAATTTCAGCCTGATTGGTGCAAACATGCCTTAGAGCAGAAATAGGCATCTCAAAGATGGTTGTCGAGTGTCCATATTTGAAATTGGTTGGGAATGCCTCGAACAAACTTTGTTGTCCTCATGGGTAGGAACATGTATCTAAAGCTTGAAGTTGATCTCCTTGACAGTTTCAGAGAAGAAGATGTTTATGGACAAACGACGAATGGCAACCGACGACGTCAGCAAAGCAGGCCATGAAATATAAATATAAATATTTAATTTTGTTCACAAATGCCTTTGCCCTGGGGGTTCGAATGAATTTTGTAGAAACAGGTAGGATGAGGTTTTATTCTTTGCCTGTGATGAGCGGCTGTGCATAGAGTGAGCCATGCAAGCCTGAGAGTGTCAGCTGTGCATTAATAAATAACAAGAAGGCTGTTACAGGCTTACGGGGTCAGGGGTAAAGAAGGAGAGGTAAGAGACAAGAAGAGGGGAGCTGACAGAAGGATCCAGAAACAGAGGGGAGAGCTGGAGCTGGGGAGAGAGAGCAGGTAAGAGAGGAAGGAAAAGTACAAGTACATACTGGATGGAAAATGGTGTTGAAAACACAAGGAGAGGAAAAGAAAGAAGTGAGAGTTGAACAGAGAGGAGGAGAAAGTGAGAAAGATAAACAGACAAAGAGGCCAGAGAAGGAGAGAGGACAATTCAGTGGAACGCAGACTCTTGTGCTCTTAGGCCTGAGATCACAGCAATGTTTAATGGGCCACTTCCAGCCACAAGGAGGAAAGGCTTTTATCTCGAAATCAATTGGCCTCCCTCATGCATCAGGGTCCTCACGCTGTCTCTCTGTTTCAACGGCAGTGTACAGCCCCACAGCCATCCTCCCCTCTAGCTAACCTCCTGTATGCGCCCGCCTACGTCGCAAGAGGTGACAGCTGCCACCCTACTGCTGTTAGCGCTGTGTCTGATGAGGCACTAACCACCAATCGCAGCAAAGGCCCCTGGGAGAAATGGAGTCTGAGGCATCTCAAAATGTAGCGGCGGAGGTGGACAGGGATTAGATTAAGGCCTCCTCTGCAATACTTAATGCTAATTGAAGGAAGAAAGTCCGACACCGCCTTGGCCAGTTCTTCTCAGAAACACAGGCCTCCTCAAACTAATTCTTCTCTATGCCTTCTCTGTTCCTGATACTAAATGTAATTCAAGCAAATGTCCTCACGTACCAGAAAAAATTATTTTATTAGGAGTCCAAACATGAAGTGTTGGGACCCTGTAGTATTTTTTAGGATTATTTCTTTCTTATCATTTTTTAAACTTGACCACCTAAAGGTATGTATATGCATCTCAGAAAGTACAATACCTGCACTTTCCAAATTTGGCAGATATGCTGTAACCTGTACCCCCTACGCTGACAAAAACAAAACATTAACTGACCACAAGAAGGAAACTATAACAACAGTTTTTAAATTTTGACTAATAATATTTGAACCTCAGAAACAGGATCGCAGTCAAATAGTCAATATATTTATGACCCACCGTGTAATTCCTAAACACTTTTCCTTGTCGGAAAACAAGGTTAAGGAAAAACATGAAGGAGAACTCATCAGGACTTAGGAAAAAACCCTGTTGCTACAAGAATCCGACTGCACTTACAATAAGCAACGTCATCACGTGACCCACATTTGTTTGTTTTTGTAAATGGCTGTATGGAAAGGCTCACGCTAACCCCCTGCTGCTACAGAGAAGCAGTAACCTTGCACTCAGGCATCTGAGTGATGCCATATTTGTAATTGTTCCTGGAGCATATAACTGTATTTTGAATATTCATGAGGAGGTGGAGCCCTAGAACGATTCAGAAGATGGGAGTCATAAAGCCTGAAACGGTGGAATAGACATTACATGAATCATATCTCCCATAAAACCTGATCTGCTAACAGACTAGTACATCTGGCTGCGGAGGCAACCGGGGAATATTTCATAATATAATTTGATTGTGAAAAAACTGTCTAACCTCAAAGCAACAGCATAAAGCCATACACACTTGAATAAATGTGAATACAATAGTGAAATGCTGATGAGGGAATAGCAAAAATACACAATAAATTCCTGTGTTGTCAGTCAGCTATCAAAATCTCCTATTTCACATTATCATAAATACTTTGTACAAATTATTACCATAGCAAATGAGTAGACAGGACCCTTTCCAAAGCTCAGCTTTCATTTTTTCAATCATTTGTGAGCCCCCCAGAAAAATGCTTGCAATAGAAAGCAGAGCCAAATTTGAAGATTCTCGCTCTAAGAAAATCTTGTCTACTCAAATCTTTGGCTGAGGTAAGAGTTATAGCTATTAATTGTTTACACATTGTTTGCGTTCAAATGGTACATCGCTTCAATTAGAATTGCGACATTGAGGGGTCGTAAGCTAACACGTATAGAGACATTGCTTTCTGCATTTTGTTCCAAACCATTTGTATGCGCAGATAATAGAATTCACAAGGGATAGTTCAGGCAAAATATACTTTTCTGCTCCCCTTCTCGCCATTAAGCTACCGATTCTGTTGTTAAATTTCCTGTTTTAATCAAGTATTAAGGCTTAATTCACAAGCAATGAAAAAGCCTGAAAAAGATGCATACGATTGAGGCAAATTGTATGTTGCTCAGCTATTTAGATTTAAATTATTTTCATCGTATCATATTATTTTCCATATTTGTACGTTCAGTGCGATTATACAAGACAACTCTTAGCTTTCGTTTGAATAGCTAATGGTATCCAAATTGACCAAGCTTACAAAGATAAAACCGGATCAACAGTGTTATATCCAGAAAGAATGTTAATTTACTTATGAACTGATCGGAAATGGTGATATTTGTAAACTGTCATGCCATTGCAATGGCATTACAATGGAATTATGATAACATACTTTGGAATATCGCATAATGTACAACAAAGAATGATTACATCAGCATATATTGCTGACACAGAGTTTGTGCAGATGAGTTTGAATTATTTTTCATTTTGGGGAATATTTTAAATACATATGGGAGAATATCATGAAGTTTTTATCGCCAAATTAGTTTTAGATAGTGTTCTCTTCAGTTTAAAATTAACCTGTGCTATATGAGCTCCCTTCATTTTATCCATGAAAACAATTTTTAAAAATCCACTTGCATTTGATGCAAAAGTTTGTACTACAGGTCAAAACAATTGCTTATTAGTTCAAAATTTATTATTTATAATTCACACCAAAGCAAAAATCTCTCCATTTTTAGCCATTTGGGGAGGTCTGGGGGCAGCTTATGTATATTTGGTTTTACAGATTATCAGTTACCCTTACCCTCACATGTAGCACACTTCAGGTCAATGAGTTTATTATCTGAGAAATATATACTCTTACCTCCCTGTTATTTTTTTTTGTTTGTTTTGTTTTTCAGTGTTTCATTGCGAAACAACTTCAGTGTTGAATTGTCATGAATTTTCTTTGTATCTGCTGCACTTTTTTGTCCCAGAATAGAGATTAATTTTAGTAAGTAAGTTCTAAGTCCAGATGAAACAAGTGTCTCTCTGCATTGAAATGATTTTTCCAGTTTCTGTGACACAAAAAACCCTGAATTCAAAAGCCTTACATTGGGGTGCAAGGATTAGCTTGATTTGGTATCTGCTTTAAGGGGTTAAGTATTGCTGCTGCAGCTGCTGCTCCTACAAACAGCTGTGGGACAGTGTTGCCTCATTAGTTTTTGTAATGGTCCAGCGTATCCAATAATAAAGGGCATAAGTAAGGAAGCATTGGAGCACCTTCCCTAAGCATTTAGAGAATTTGAACAGCTCTCATCGTGGCTGCCATGTAAATAATTGTGGTTCATTTCCCAGGAGTTACAAACTCCCCTGATCAAAACACCCTATTTGACCGCAGCCTAGGTCCCAGAAAGCAAGTTTTTTTTTTTTTCCTGGTTTTTCTTTGGTTCCAGGTGAATCTATCCATATAAGTCACGCCCATATGTGTATGGGTCAATGTTCTGCTATTTTGAATTTTGTCCCAAACAGTTTTTTTCGCTTCTCCTACAATTTTTGAGGGATCATCACCACATTTGGTACGCTACATTTTGGACTGAGCCAGAAAAAAGTAATTGAATTTTAATTTTCCATTCTGTTTTGCTATAATTTGGTGTCAGAGTTTATTCAAATACGGTGGGTAGGGTTTATTTAAAAAAAAAAAAAAAAAAACATGAGTAGACATGATGTCTGAGCAGCTCATGCAAATTTGGTGGCAATTGGCCAATAGGTGGCACTGCAAGAGGGAAAAATGTAAAATTGTCAATATCTCTTCAAAACTGTTTCTTCACTACCCCTCCAACAATTTTTCAGCAATTATTACCACATTTGGTACAGAGCATCTTTGGACTAAGCAAGAAAAAAGTACCAGGACAGAATTTTGATGTTCTATACTATTAAGCTATGACTGATAGCCAAGGTCTTGCAGTTACTGTATATCTTATGCATACACTGCCCGGTCAAAAAAAAGTCTCACACTCGAATATTTACTTTGACTGCCTTTAGCTATGATTACAGCTCACACTCACTGTGGCATCTTTTCAATAAGCTTATGCAATGTTGCAACATTTGTTTCTATCCAGAGCTGCATTAATTTTTGGCCAGGATCTTGTACTGATAATGGGAGAGTCAGACCGCTGTGCAAAGCCTTCTCAAGCACATCCCAAAGATTCTCAATGGGGTTAAGGTCTGGACTCTGTGGTGGCCAATCCATGTGTGAAAATAATGTCTCATGCTCCCTTAACCAGTCTTTCACAATTTGAGCCCAATTAATCCTGGCATTGTCATCTTGGAATATGCCTGTCCCGTCAGGGAAGAGAAAATCTATTGATGGTAAAACCTGGTTATTCAGAATATTCAGGTAGTCAGCTGACCTCATTTTTGGGGCAAATATCATTGCTGAACCTATTCCTGACCAATGTTAAGGCAAATGCCACCCTGACACGCGCGCGATTTTTGTTCCCGCAATGCCACACAATGCGTCGTGGCAATGATTAAAGTCTTCGGGGACGAGCGTGAGGAGTGTGTGAAGGGTGCGGGGGTGCGTGCCATGTCATAGAGAGAATTTTGAAATGTTCAAAAATTCGGCATGCATTCGGCACGCAATGTTCGTGCCATATGCGTGCTGCTTGCATGAACCATGCGTGAACACTACGCAAACTTGGCGCTAACACTGCTGACGGTGCGTGTCAGTGCGTGCCGTGTTAGGGTGTTGACACAAGTTGTTCAAGTGATCTTGGCACGCCAAGCTCACGCATAGTTTGTGCACATCATGAACCATTCGCGCATGGCAGGAACTTCTCACGAAGTGTTCACGCATTGTTCGCGCATAGTTCAAATTTTTGGCTGCGCACTGCGTAGACAGTGCGTAACTTATCCGTGTACAGTGCACAAACAGGGCGCAAACAAGGCTCCGCTGCATGCCGCCGAAATGGCACGCCTTGCCACGACGCATTGCGCGGCATTGCGGGGACAAAAATCGTGCAAGTGTCAGGGTAGCAAAAGAAAACACTTTTTTCAGCTCTTACCCAAAAAAAGTAATGTTCTCTTTCCATAAATATTTTTGGCGATTTTTGTGTACAGAGCAATCAAACCTCGAACGACTGAAATACAACTAACTGACACAAGTTCACGAATGCCGCCATTCTTTATATTTTATCCAATCAAAAAATACTTTGTGTGGGAATATCCCATATGTTATTATGCGCTTGGACACCAGGAAATCAGCTGATCTATTCAACTCCCTAATGTTACAGCAATTACTGACCCTTACACGCATAATTGCTTTCCATCTGTTCCTGTTTAAGATCGCCTGATTAATAATCACACAGTTTATTTACTAAATAATCAAGATCAATATATAAGCCTGTAATTATTAAGAAATTTTAAAAAACTGACAGAGATTACTGATAGGCTACATTGACAATGTACTTAATAGTGCTATTGCAGGGATGGAAAAAAATAATTATAATAAATAACAATAAGCCAATACATTTTTTGAATTCAATCTCCCATTTACGCAAATTTTTTCTGCAGTGCAACCTAATTTATTTCAAGATTGCACTTAATCAAAATGTTTTCAGCATTCAAAAGAATAGGCTACATTTGCGGGAAAGAGCAGTTTTACACCCCTTGCCTCAATTTGATAATAATTAATTTATTGAATGACCAACGTTTCTGACGTTGAAGCGTTGGTAATGGAATAATTTAGTAAATTGGTTGGTTATTAGTGCATCACAAAAGTTTAACACATGGCATGCATTTAAAAATCATTTAAAATCATGCCATGCGTCAAACTTTCATGGTTGCAAAATCACTGATGCGGTCTTGTCTAGCTTCTGGGGAAGTTGTAGAGAGGCTACAATATGAATTTTTTTGAAGGGCAATAATTGAGTTAATCAATCAGAAACAAAATCTAAGCCTTATCTAAATACCATCTTCAGCAGCATTTAACATAACATAACATAACATGAGTGGCGAGAACAGGCCGTTCAGCCCAAATAGGCTCGCATTTACTACATAAAATTCTACTTTAAGATGAGATTTCGACAAATTTTCGTGATTGCCTTCCATGCAATCTCACATTGCAGCCTTCATCTTTGACGCAAAGCTACAAATAGCAACATAGCTTATTGGTTGCCCACTGTATTTGCTTAATGAATTAATTAAATTAATTGTCAGATTCTTAGTTGGAAACAGGTTGAGAGTTAACCTGCATTATGGTAAAGTCACTGGCTGAAGGCAAAGTTTTATTTACTGTTTGATCCTCACAACTGAACAAATTAACGCTTAGTTGCTAATTAGGAAGTGTTAATGGATACGGGGTTGGAGAAGTCATGCGCTTTAAGGTGAGATGAGAGCCGCCAATAATCCCTCCGATGATAAGTCCCGAGTGGAAGAGGTTAAAGTGTATACAAACTCGTCCTGATTATCACTTTTGTCTTTAATTTTACACGGAATAATCAAGGTACGATGTAACCAATCATTATGAGAACCTGAGCGACAAAATTAGTCATAATGCCGCGGTGTGTGAGTGTTGATGGCTCCAACAAAACGGGAAACTTGGACCTACCCGTGGACTTGAGCTTGTGCATATTTCCCTTGGCAAAGCCTTACTTCTTAAGACAGTAGTTGCACAACATCAAATTAAACAAAGAGTCACCGATTATGTTCTGCACACACCCATTTGTTTCAAGGAACACGTTTACACAAAGTATGGTATTGAATCGCTCAGTAAATATCGGAAGATTTTGAAAGAAGATGTGCCAACGGAATTTCAGTCATTGGCAAGCCCCCAAGCCCAAGTGCCGACCTACTTTGGCCAGACTGGAGAAACGACAGCATCAGTTACGGATAGAACAGGTAGGCTTTCCAAATCTAATGTCAGCTTATAATTTGTCAATGTAGATATGCCATTTGACAAATAATTCATCGAACGAACTCTTGCTTACAGCAGCCATATTTGATTCAATTTATAACCTCCATGCGCTCTAAAGTTCCGATGTCCGGGTGAAGTGGCAAGCTATCCCCAATTCCAACAAATATGGTGCACCTCCAACAAAGTTAAAATCGGATCTTCTTGAGCTGATTTACGTAGTAAAGAAATTTTAAAATTACCCAAAAATATATATTTGAATAGTAGGGGCAGTGTACTTCTATTAGGTAAGAGCTAAACAAAGTGTCTTCTTTGCCTTTCAGATCATAAAACTGTCCCCAAAGGCTTGTACGGTGGGCACTAGGCATGATGGATGCATCACTTCATCCACCTCTCATTTTACCCTGATGTGCCCATGACATGGCACTGAGTATTTCAGGACTCATCAGACCACATGACATTTTTCCATAGTTCAAGAGTCCAATCTTTATGCTCCCAAGCAAATTGAGGCATTTTTTTCCAATTAGCCTCACTCATAAGCGGTTTTCTTGAGGCCACGCAGCGGTTTAGTTCTTTGCTTGATTCAGGCTAAATCTCAAAAAACGGTAATAATCTTGTGTTTGTGTTTTCAGACTGAGGCCTCCTGTCCTGTGCCAGCGCTGCTCACAGCTGGGAGGCAAACGGGAGGAAAGGTGATCGCAGCCAAACACAGTGCAGGACCTGTTAGCACGAAACAGTGAGCAAGCGCTGCAGGAGACCATTAGCATGCTGCCTGCAGATGCCATGTAGCTTTTCTCTCTCGTTCTAGGCTTTCTGAGGTACGGTGACCTTGCAAGGAAGCTCGATGCTCATCCCCACGTTGCTGTGGAGATGGCAAACATCTCAAAGTCATTTGTCTGTCCTCCTGACCGAAAAAAAGTCCTCAAGTCACACAGTGTATGTGTGTGTGTCTAAAACTCGTTCCCTGAACCCCCGATCCCTCGCTCGAGCTTCCCCGGATACACCAACTCCCACATCCATCTCTTCTCCCTCTCTCTTCCTCATCATCTCTCTCACTCTTTCTTTTACCTCTCTCTCACCCCCACCCTCCCTCCTATCACTTCCTTCCTCTCCCTCCGCCTCCCTTTGTCACTTCCTCTCTTTTTCTCTTGCTTGTCTCCCACCCTCTCTCTTCCTCTCTCTCCCCAAGTGTTTCCTTCTCTTCTTCTCTGTCTCTCCCTCTCTCTGCCTTGCAGTCTTTCCCTCTTTCTGTCCTTGAGTTTTTACCCCTGAGTCTCTCCCTCTTTCTTCCTCTCTGTCTCACCCTTTCTCCGCCTCTGGGTCTCTCCCTCTCTTTTTCTTCTCTCTCTTTCTCACTGCCTTTACCTCTTTCATCTTGGTCTTTCACTCTCTCTTTCCCTCTCACTTCCTCTTAGTCTCTCCCTCTCCTTCATTCTGTTCCTGTCTCTCTCTCTCGCTCTCCTTCCTTTGTCTCTCCCTCTCTCATTCCATCTCTCCGTACCTGTCTGTCCCTCTCTTTCCTTCTGTCTTCCTCTCTGTCTCTCCCTCTTTCTATCTGAGTTTCAATTACATTTTCGCGCAAAATAAAAGAAATATTTCTAAAAATTTGACAAAGCACAATTGTGAGTTGCAAGTGTCTCCACTCGAGGATGTTTTGCGAACAAACCTCGTAATTCTCGTAAACTCACGTCTTGCGATACTCTTTTCGACTGAAGATGGATGTTCTTGGACTGGGTCAGATCCCGTTTCGTGTCGGGAGTTTGACTAATAAATGGGGAGAAAAAGTGTCTCCATTCCGCTTTTACCAAATATTGCAATATCGACGCATCTGGAAAAACCACCTCGTGAGAGAGTAAAAATTTCTGAACGATATTTGAGAGGTTTTCCGAAATTCACGTGTTTCCATTACCATTTTTTTATTTCGCTATTTAGATTTTGCGCATATCTAAGGTGGAGTTTACCTTCTGACTCTCTCTCTTACTCTCTGTTTCCCTTTTCCTCTGTAATGTAATTCACTTCGGTAGGGTATATAAACACTCCTTTGCTAATACTAAAACATCTCAAATTATCAAAAAGACAAAAAGGAATAAATGTTAAAACTGCAAACACATACACTACTATATTATACAAGATATCCAGAATTTTTAACAGTTTACAAGCATTCCCATAGGTTAAATTTAAAACATTTTTAGCAAAATACTGTTCATTGGACTTGAATACTTTGCAGTTTAATGGCAGGTAAGCCCTCTGTTCATTTGTACAATCTAAAACAGTTCTAAATTTCCAAGCCGTCAATAACATTAAAGAGATGATCATAAATAAAATCGCAGGCGTCTCAGTGAGTATCCTCCTTTGTTCAATATTCATGAATACCATACAATATTGAAGAGAAACTGAAAACGGAAGTGAAAAAAGCCAATTACCTCTTATAACCCCAGAACACAACCAGAGGGTTATCAACAGAAACCAAAGAGTGTGACACTTCAGAGAGCAGGTTGCGAGGTGCATCTACATCTATAATAGATAAACTGATTGCTTTCGACTGGGGTGACACACTAGAATAAACTAATCTGGACATAAAAGCATCTAAAACTAAACCCGTTTTATTTCTTTTTCAATAAAGACAACACGCTACAGCCTCCCAGTCCAGTGGCAAGAGCAGTCATTCCCAAACTCGGTCCTGGTGGATGCAACCCCCCCGTAAATATGCTGGTTTTTATTCCAACCAAAATAGCAATCATGAAATTGTAATAAACTTAATTTCTAGGTAGTAGGTGCAGTTCCTTTTTCAAGCAGTTATTTACAGACTTCAACCATTTTTTGACAGAAATATCTATGTGTGCCACAAAGAATAAAAGACACTTGAATACATTGTGTTTATTCTTTATATTGCCAGCAATTTCAGGCGGCAAAATTTTTAAACAGAACAAACCAGATATTGCAAATCAGAAAGCTTTAAATTAGGTTGCTGATCTCAGGTTTCAAGAGTTCTTTCAAAATAATTTGCTTGAAGTTTACAATATGAACACAAAAACGGATTTGACTATCAGTTACGTAAGAAATGATTGTTTTTGTAACCATGTGTCCACGGTTTCACGTATAGATTGTTTACTTTGATTAGTTCAATTTTTTTTGTTTTTATGCGGTTCTTTCTTAATGTATCACAGTGTGGATATGGATTTTCTCCTTTTCATTGCATGTATGGATATCTGTAAAAATGTGGCTTAAGAGGATAAATAACAGCTGTAAATATAAATGCAACAAATTCAGACAAATTGACAGCTTGTTAAAATCCAGTGATTACAGTTGTGGTAGGAACACAAACCAGCGTACACAGGGAAGTGGCAGGACCAAGTTTGGGAGCCTCTGGGCTAGGGCACCTGGTTCTTATATTTTTAGATTGCGGCTGGCTTGCTCATGGCTTCATTCACTCGCTCACACACTCATTAACTAATCCACGCACCTACACACTCACTCACTCCCGCACTCATTCACCCACTCACATCTAACATGCTAAAGATTTGCCTCAAATAGAATCTGAAAGCGAAACTGATGCAGTGCTTGAGTGTCTATGTCTCTTCTAAACCTCTGCTCAATATTCAATAGACTGACTGACCCACTTGCAGTGTTCTGAGCTGCATCTGTGTAGAGAGGACCATCAGTGCACAAAACTGCATCTGTGTACTGACCTGCATTAGTGTACAGAACTGCATCTGCATACAGAACTGCTGCTGTGAACTGAGCTGCATTTGTGTACAGAACTGCATCTGCATACAGAACTGCTGCTGTGAACTGAGCTGCATTTTTTGTACAGAACTGCATCTGCATACAGAACTGTATCTGTACAGAGCTGCGTCTGCAAACTGTGCCGCATCTGTGTAAGGAATCCTGTCCGAATAAAGAGCTGCATCTGTGCACTGAGCAGTATCGGGAATATTGAGTTGCATCTATGTATAAAACAGCATCATAATAAAGACCTGCATGTGTGAACTGACCTTGAATTGACGGCAAATGACCATTATATTATGCAAAGCTGCTATGGCAACCAATCAGATGGTTTTGCGACCCATGACAAAACCTGGCAAATGCCTGTCACTCAGTAGGTAAATCTGACCTTCACCATGTGTAGTAAGCCTTGGGTGGGGTAGGGGAGGGTGAGGGAATAAACTGCACTATAGAGCTCAGATCTCCATCAGCACTGGAGGATTTCAACTCTCACCTGGAGTTCAGCGGCTTCTCCTGCTCCTCGTACGGCTTGACGAACCACCTGCCAATTCGCACGAAGTTCTTATCCATCAGACACCTGCGGAGAAGGGAGGCTTTGTTAGGAAGTGCTGCTCAGCACTGCCAGCTGATTTACTCTGCACTGTGTACTTACAACCCAATTCCGAAATAGTTGGGACAAAGTGTAAATTGTGAATAAAATCAAAATGCAATGACTTTCAGATCACGTCAGCCAATATGTTATTTACAGTAGAGCATAGATAACATTTCAAATGTTGAAACGGAGACATTTTACATTTTTATCCACAAAATGAGCTTATTTCAAATTTTCTGGCTGCAACAGGTCTCGAAAAAGTTGGGATACAGGCAAAAAAGGGCCGAAAAAGCAATTAATATATAAGAGAATCAGCTGAAAGAACATTTAGCAAATAATTAAGTTAACTGGCATCAGGTGTGTAACATGATTGGCTATAAAAGGGATGTCTTAGAGAGGCTGAGTCTCTCAGAAGTAAAGATGGCCAGAGGCTCTCCAACCTGTTAAGGCTTGCATAAAAAATTGTGGAATACTTTGAAAACAATGTTCCTCAATGTCAAATTGCAAAGGCTTTGAAGGTCTCATCATCGACAGTGCATAACATCATCAAAAGATTCAGAGAAACTGGAAAAATCTCTTGTCATAAGGGACAAGGCCGAAGACCTTTCTTGGATGCCTGTGATCTTCGGGCCCTCAGACGCCACTGCATCACTCACCGGCATGATTCTGTCATTGACATTACTAAATGGCCCCAGGAATACTTCAAGAAACCACTGTCTGTAAACCAGGGGTCACCAACTCCATCCCTGGAGGGCTACCATCCTGTAGGTTTCTGCTCTACCTCCTATTCAGCACACCTGATTCAACTAATTAGCTACTTAACAAGATCACTAAGCTGGGCAACTGAGTGGCTAATTAGTTGAATCAGGTGTGCCGAATTGGAGACAGAGCAGAAAGCTACAGGATGGTTGCCCTCCAGGAACGGAGTTGGTGACCCCTGCTGTAAACACAGTCCCGCCGTGCCATCCACAGATGCCACCTAAAACTCCATCATGCAAAAAGGAAGCCATTGTTGAGCATGATCCAGAAGCGCCGCCATGTTCTGTGGGCCAAGGCTCATTTAAAATGGTCTGTAGCAAAGAGGCAAAGTGTCCTGCGGTCAGACAAGTCCAAATTTGACATTCTTGTTGGAAATCATGAGCGTTGTGTCCTCCGGGCTAAAGAGGAGAAAGACCACCCCTCCTGTTATCAGCATTCAGTTCAAAAGCCAGCATTTCTGATGGTATGGGGAAGCATTAGTGCATATGGTGTGGGACACTTGCATGTTTTAAAAAGCACCATGAATGCTGAAAGGTATATAAAGGTTTTAGAGTAACATATGCTCCCCTCCAGATGACATCTATTCCAGGGAAGGCCTTGTGTATTTCATCAGGACAATGCAAAAACAAATACTGCAGCTATTACAACAGCATGGCTTCGTAGTAGAAGAGTCCTTGTGCTGAACTGGCCTGCCTGCAGTCCTGATCTTTCACCGATTGAGAACATTTGGTGCATAATTAAACGAAAATTCCGTCAAAGGAGACCCAAAACTCTCCAGCAGCTGGAAGCCTGTATTAAACAAGAGTGGGATCAAATTCCAATGACTAAACTCAAGAAACTTGTCCCCTCAATGCCCAGACGCCTCCACTCTGTGTTAAAAAGAAGAGGGGATGCTACACCATGGTAAACAGGCCCCTGTCCCAACTTTTTTGAGACCTGTAGCAGCCATCAAATTTGAAATAAGCTCATTTTGTGGATAAAATTGTTGCAAAAAAGTACTAAGGGCACTCCCAGGATAATGCAGCTGAACTTTATTAAACAAAAAAAGAGGCAACAAAAAACCAAGCTTTCGGTCAAATGACCTTCGTCAGAATGTGCGGAGGATGTACTCGAGTGGATAAAATTGTAAAATTTCTCAGTTTCAACATTTGCTATGTTATCTTGGTTATTTTGTGAATAAAATACTGGCTGGTGTGATTTGAAAGTCACTGCATTTTGATTTTATTCACAATTTACTCTTTGTCCCAACTATTTCAGAATTGGGGTTGAAAGTAAGCACTGACACCTAAGGCTTTGTTACGAAGTGCTGCTCAGCACTGCCAGCTGATTTACTCTGCACTGTGTACTTAAGTAAGCACTGACACCTAAGGCTCTGTTACGAAGTGCTGCTCAGCACTGCCAGCTGATTTACTCTGCACTGTGTACTTAAGTGAGCAGTAACACCTTGAAAGAAGAGCTACAATTTCCAAATGTTTCACAAAATACGGCTGTGAATGTCTCGATGCTTCAAAATACTGCACTGAACAGAAGTTTGTAATGCTATAAATTTAGTTGTGTTTATTCTCTGCCTCTGATTGAGCCGTTTAGACTACCAGCTATTGCAGACCTTTGCATTGTTTCCTTTATATCCTCCTGGACCAGCATACTGTGATAATATATTGTGCACAAGTCTCTCCTTTTTATTACTTCCCGTAAGTTCAGCAAGTATATCAGTCAATTGCATTAGACGTCTGTTTTTCTGTCAGTTTGTTAGTTACGCACCCTTTTGCCATTTATCTTGCACCAATCTAGACAAAACTTGGAGACATGTTAGCATAAGTTAAGTAGGCCACAGACCTACACTTTTTTAAGTTTATATGTCAAAGGTCAAGGTCACACAAAAGGTCAAAAGCACACTTTGGTAGATAACTTTGTTGTACTGGGTCGAATTTCGGCAATTTGTCGGTCTATAAACACTCTTTCATTTGAAGAGTCAATATTTTCCTAACATTTGTTGTTTTCAAAGCCAGAGCAAATGAGTACAATGTAAACACAGATATTGTGGTCCACTCAAATGTTCTGTGGAATCCGACTGGCCCAAAAAATTGTATAAGCCAAGTTAATGATCTTGTGTTCGCAGCACTTAAAAATATGGTAAAATAACTTTCAAAATATCCATCCATCTTTCCATTATCTACTGTACTGCTTCTTCCTCACTAGGGTCTGGGCACACACACCATTCACACACCATTCGCTCACACACTCACACCTATGGGCAATTTAAAGTCTGCAGTTAGCCTGACATGCAAGTGTTCAGACTGTGGAAGGAAACCCACATAAAAACAAGGGGACCATGCAAACTCCACACAGAAAGACCGCAGGCCAGATTTGAACCCCTGACCCTCATGCTGTGAGGTGGCAGTGCGACCCAATGCCCCATTGTGCTGCCGTTTCCAGAATATGTACCAAGAGTTTTTTAAAGTGCTGTTCACACAGGGCAATTAAGTTGGCTAACATTTTTTTTTTTTGAGCCGATGGATTTCCATTAAACTTTTGAGTGCCCCACTTTATCTTGGTTTACAGTGTATAGAGTAAGATTTTTTAAAAATTGTCAATGTCCACATACTTCTGGACTATACTGAAAATTGAAAAATATATTTTTTTAAATTATCGTAAAATTTATCATGTAAAATGCCCTGGTTTATCATTTATCTCATTCAGGGTAAGTAAATGTTGATTTGTGAAGCCCTTAGATCCACACTCCATATTACCCATTTAAGATAAAATCTATGCCAGGCAATTTGCTTGATTAATAGAACAAAATCAATTAAACAAATTAGACAAATGTAATTAAATCACATGCATTCAGTCAAACACAATCTCATTCATGATCCAATAATTAGGGAACAGGCTAATGGTAATTTAAAGCAGGAATTCCAAAACGACATTAGACTCTATTCAAAGTGCAGGATGGAGAGAGACGGAGGCCCTGTGAAATCCATTTCAAATGAAAACATTAAAGTATACAGGCTTTCAAAGAAGGGGAAGATTTGGCATCTTAAAAGTGGCTTTTTACAAAAAAAATCTATAGCCTTGATAGCAGGGTGTCAAATTCTAACTGTGCTCCGCAAAGTGGGAAACTTTATGCTTTTTGAAAAAAACAGGAATAAAGTAGAAGCACCAGACAGAAAGCATGTCATAAAAAGGGATTTTTTTGAACAATAGCTAGCTAATACCAGACATTGGCATAGTAGCTAAGCAATGAACTGGCAAGGATGAGGAAAGCAGTAAATATATTTTAGCCTCATACAATTCAACTTGGATACAAATCCAAACATGCTAACTCTTTAACAAGCCTTCAGACGGAGTATAGCTGATCTTACGTCTCCCTACAAGAGGCAGCGCTGAACGCTAACACAGAAGCAGCCACCCAGGATACAGGAGAATTCAGGAGATGTGCTCGCTACCACTAAGTTGGGCGGGTGTATGCAGGATCGTCAAAATCAGCCGTCGACCATCGCCTGCGACGGCTGCTTTGGGCCAGGCAATGTCTACTTGAATCATTAAGAAATGACGAAGTCAAATTTCTCATTTTATTGTTTTTATTTAGTCCTGACTGTTGAGCAAAGTAATATGTTCATCCCAGGGGCAGCGCATCCATTTATGTAGATTATGCACTGAGCAATAAAAAAATAAATGGAAAAAAATATGAATTTACAGTACATGGAATCAGAATCATTTACAAGGTTTTTCTGTCAGAGGCATATTGCTTTAGTCAATTAATGTATTTTTCTGTAACATCTCCCTCTACTGTGTGACAAAATAATAATAAATGGCTGAGGTTGATAAAATGAATAGTGTAATTCACTAATGTAAAGCCTCTAATGACTCTGATTGGACAGCTGGTACTTCAGGTCCACGGCCATTTATGCTCAACATAAAAATGTAAGTCAATTGAGTACGCTTCTGCGCAAGATGATGGACAAAAAGTACAGTCAATAAAATATAAGTAGCACAGTCCACAGTTCAGCCATAAGAGGCATGCTTTTTTGGTTGTCAGTCAGACAACTTGACCTTCGCACTCACTTTTTTATTGTATTCTACGGTTATTTGTATTACTGTGGTAATATTGTGAATTATATTTTGTAGTATAGGCCTATATAGTTGCTAGTGAATATTCACTCAGAGTCGTCTTTTATTTGTAATTGGTTTTTATTCTTTTTCTGGGTATTACCAGCTGGATAGCTTACTAGCTATCTGGCTAGCTTGCTCGCGTTTAAGTAACGCAAAAACAAAACGTGGAAAACAAGATTCTGGAAACTTTGTCAAACTCTTAGTTACGAAAAGTTTTAAATTAAAGCTAGCGGTCGACCAAAACCCAATGCCATATTGTCACTAATCTGTCACTGAAGACTTTGTTAAGCAAGAAGGTTTCCACCGAACTATCGACGTACACTTTTGACACCAACTTGATCAGGTTTGTAAGATTATATGTAATCCTGGAAGTTGTGTCTGTTTGATGCCAAATGATTTACTTTTGTGTCAAATACCGGGAACTTCGGTAGGGAACAAAGTGAGAGGCAGAGTGGGTGCTCGAGAGAAACAGTTGAAAATCAACAGTTTCTTCTGCCAAACAAGGCCAAGTTCAGGCAAGAAAAAATAGAATAATATGATTATACTATACGTTTTTTTAAATTGCACCAGATATTTCAATTTGCAGTCAAATTTTACATTAGACAGTGTTAATGTGATGTGAAATGAGACCTACGCTAGATGACATCACGATAGGCCTCTTTGATATATATAAAAATAATTTAAAAAAATTATTCTCCTGTTTTGTTTATTCCAATTAAATAAAACTCTGTAGGCCTATACTTAAACATTTTGTAAAGGTCAGCTGTTTCATATCTGTATATTGTGGAATTGTACTATTGTAGTCCTTTCAATAATTATAAAGAAGAAAAAGTTTGACATGGTACCAGCCACATTGGAGTTCGGAATCTGACTGACAACTGTCTCTGGATTGGATTGTGCTATGTCTATTGTAAGCTGTGTCATCTTGTAGTTTGGAAATAAGCCTGACAACTTGCTTTAGTTTGGATTGTCCAACCTCTGCAATAAGCTCTACCACCTCGAACTCTAACTGACCATTTCTTCTGGTCTAGATTGTGCTTCATATGCTGTATGCGGTATCATCTTGAAGTTTCAGCAGATAATATTTGAAGCCTGTGCCAGGTCATTTTAAAATCACTAAATAGGCATTTAGGTTTTGCTTTGCCTCAGTTCTTTGAGCTATTTCTTTTGGAGTAAAACACCCCTGTTACATACATAATGGTCCACAAATAAAATTCTGTCTGCCAAAAAGTTTGGAACTTATCCAAGAGGAAATTACTTAACCTCTGAAGTCTTTATAATTATAGCATTTATCGCATCTGTGATTTATCATCCTACTTTCTTAAACAAAAGATGAATATGTATTTAGTATTAGTTCGGACAACAAGTAGTTTCAATCGGTCGCGCGTCATGAGCTGGTCCAATTTGCGTTATGGGCAAAAATTTTGTCAATTTTTTTGTTTTTTGATATTTTATTACACTAACATAACTAAACACAGAAACACAAACAGAACTTACAAATGTTGCTTAGTTTTCCAGATATTGGCAGTTTTGTGCCCTAATTTTAATGGAAATGCATTAGATTTCTCGAAAGTTTTTCGCCGTTTTCTTAAAACAGACCTTTGTCAGAAAAATGACTGTAACTTTCTTATTACTCAACCAATTTCATTGCGGTTTGTTGCAAACTGTTCCCTGTTAGTTGCTCTATTCATACTGCTAAACAGTTTTTTGATACAGAAATAGTGTCTATGTAAAATATTGAGCTGAAAAATGCTAAGATTTTCTCAGCCGAAAATCTCACAATTTCATTTCAGACATTGAGTTTGGAAATGCTGTCTAGATGGCAATGTAGTTCGGATAGCTAGGCGCGCAAAAATTGACCGTTTTTTGATGGATACGCCCGCATTTATTTGCGCACCTAAAATGCAATTTTAGGCGAGCAAAGGCGCGTACGCGCAATTGCGCGCCTTTCATAAAAAGGCCCGCAACATCATCTTTGACATTTTGCCATGTGCTCAGTAGATGTCAAAAGGTTGTTGTACTTGTTGTTGGTAAACAGTGAAGTGACACCTGGGGGGAAACTGGCGAACTAAATGCACCCAAGAGACATCTGATGGACAGTACATGCACCAATAACCTGTAATTTACAGAGATAAAGAATGAAACAATACTGTGGGGGGGTGATTTCTCCACCACTCCGCTCCGCCACCACCCTGTACTGCTTGGACATGCATCCATTCTTTCTGGAATAACTTTTTACTGAATCAAGATATCAAAAAACTAAGTGCAGTTCTGAAAACTAGAGAAAAAATTAAAATGATGCCAAATATGTGGAAATTGGTCAATGGTAAAGATGAGATGGAGTGATGTGAAAATTTGGTTGCAAAATTCAATGTAACACCACCACCCTTTTTGAGGACCAGTTCATGATGCACGACCAATTCAATTTTACAACAGAATTTCAATTATCTTCCTCATCTGAGCAATGAACAGATGAAAGTAATAGACACAGGGCTGAGCAAAAATTTTTCTCTAAAAAGGCATCCCGAGCACCTTAAAATAGCAAAATTTTCCGTGGAGCCCCCGTTCGATCAGAGGGCGCTCGACTGGAGACACATTCTATTCCCACTGGGACTTCCGCTCATTTTCTTGTTTAGAGCCCTGTGTATGGGGGGGAACCTTGATACTGTGGCTCAACCGCCCGATCACAACTGCGCAGACTCAGGCGCCAAATGTGCAAGATGCCAGCCTACGTACAAAGGATCTTTTGGCCCCATTTTTGTACGGCGCTAGGAACAGAAAAGCGTCGGCCACCTTATATACAGTCTATGGTTCACAATGGTACCACAGTGGCAAAATCTGTACACAGCGTATCTATATTGACTCAAAACTGTTCACAAAGACATAAAAGTATCCGCAACAACATACACATGTACATATATCGGCAATAATTGATATTTTTTATGATCAATGTGAAAAATTGGAAAAATCAGGAATTTGTTTGGGAATAGGAGTAAATAGGAATTACCCCAAAAAATAGGGGAAAAAGTAAAAACTTGACACCCTGTAATAAAGACTATAGGGTTATTCCATGTAAATTCTAAAAGTTTCTCCCTCCTTAACCCCTTGGAATCAGGTGATTTTTCTAGTACAATAACTTCAGTATATTTAATGAATCATTGCCAAATTTTACTCTGATCTTGTGAATATTTTTTTTGAGTTACAGGCTCTAAAATTACATGAGGGTAGATCGAAATTGCTTGTGTCATTTTTTTTCCAGCATTTTTGAGCCCTCATAACTTTATGGAACTATGTAAGTTTCAGTAGCAACACTGCACCAATTTAATAACTATGATATAGTGTAGTAAAAACAAGTTTTGGAACCGTGAATGTGTCATGTGTTTTCCTGTAATTCACCAGAGAACTTGGAAGAAGTGCACGTCAGAAAAACTTCAAGCGATCATATCACCATGTGGGATAGGCTGATGATCAAATCAAGTTAAGGCATATGAAAGATAACATTTTGATCTACATTTTGATATCAGGCTGATCTTCTAGCCATGATTCCTTCTCTGCCAAATAATTTTCACTCTCGTCAATGCAGCGCTACATCAAAACCCATGTAAATCACTAGGATTAGTAGCAGATGTGCATGTAAGCGACGCCAACTTCCGGTTAGGTTTTGTTCCTGACATTCAAAGTGCATGCATAAAATGCTCTTAAGAACTGTCCACACTGAGAAAGATAACTATAATGATAACCATAACCATAACGATTTGAGCATCAACACTGATGAATGATATCGCTGTGTAAACACTGATGTGCGTTCCAGCTGTGTCATATCCCTTTTTTCTCTGCGATGTCATCTGCCATATTGAATGAACGCGAAGCCCTGTAAATTCCGACTGATTTCGATTGGCGGTCAGTTATTCTAACGTGCATAAAATCGCTCTGAAAGTGACCGCAACGATGTCGTTTGCCATTGTCATTGTCGTTATAGTTGTAGTGTGGACTTCGCCATCTACATGAGTTAGACCGATTTTTAAGTCACTCTTAACTGGTCCGAAGACATGGTTGATCGGATCGCACATTACATGTCCAGCTTCAGAACGTTCGCTGGTGTCGTTAGCTTGTCAACAAATGCACGTGTAGACAGATTTTACGACAGTTGTTACAGACAATACCGTTTATCAACTGTAGGGGGAAACCGCGAGCGAATCCGGCGAAAACTATATAGTGCTGCTTTAAATTTGTTTGTTGGTTTATTTAGTAACTAAGGTGGCAATTACTTTTCAACACAGGGCCAGGAGGGTAAGCTTTTTTCCTTCAGTAAATGTAATCATCATTTAAAAAATGCATCTTGTGTTCACTCTGTATATTTTTTGTCTAATATAATTTGTCTAAAAATTATTTTAATTGGTGGCACGCTGGCACAGTGGGTAGCACTGCCACCTCACAGCGAGAAAGTTGCGGGTTCAAATCCGGCCTGGACCTTTCTGCGTGGAGTTTGCATGTTCTCCCCGTGTTCTAGTGGGATTCCTCCAGGTACTCCGGTTTCCTCCCATGCATGTTAGGCTAATTGGAGACTATAAATTGCCTGTAGGTAAGAGTGTGTAAGTGATTGGTGTGCGCGCCCTGTGATGGATTGGCGAGCTGTCCCGGGTGGGTCCATGCCTCTTGCCTTTAGTCAGCTGGGATAGGCTCCAGCTCACCTGCGACTCCAGTGAGGAAGAAGCGGTATGGATAATGGATGGATGGGTAATTATTTGAATAATCTGTCTAATAATATGTTAGATTGCTTCTCGAACCTCTTCTGGAGTACCCCTTCTCCTGCATGTTTTAGATCTCTCCCCGCAAGCACAAATGATTCCACTAAGCCGCTCATTATCATGCGGCTTCATGGATTGATAATGACCTGGGGTGCGTTTCCCAAAAGCGTAGTTGCTTAATTTGTCTATTCACAGTTAGTGGTTCCAACTATGTAAGTTAGCATCTGTGCTTTCGATAAACGCACCCCTGATCATTTGAATCACCTGGGCTGGAGCAGGGAGAGATCTAAAACATGCTGGACAAGTGGTCCTCCAGGAGAGGTTTGAGAAGCACTAATATATAAAACATTTAAGTGAGACAAATACAACTGTATGCAAAAATAGAAGAAATCGAGAAATGGTTTTCACAGCACCATAACTACTGTTCACAACATCTCTGAATCACAATTAGAAACATGAAAGAGATGTGAATTTAAAACTCAAATTTAAAGGTCACACTCAGTATATAGAGCAGACAAATTGGGGTAATTTTATGGCCAGTATTTCTGGCCTCACTTGTCAAACTGGTTGTAAAAGGTAAAAAAAAATTAAAGAAGGATAGAGTACTAAACATTATCATTAGTGTGAAGCAGACTATTCCCACAGAGAGGAACAAAAATAAGAGTTCATCTTAAGGTCAGATGCTTTACAGAGCCCCTTAAATAGCTTGTATTCTCCAGGGCCCTGCTTTGCTGTTCCAAGCCCTTTGGTAAGCCTTATTGGCTGGAGCAGCAGTAGGTGAGTTCAGTTTACTGCAGAATACCCCAGATGTGCGCTAGAACGTGGCGCATGAATCAGCAAGGCAGCAAACAATGGGATTGCCCACATTCACAAAGCTTCTGCAACACAAAGAACCCAGGGAAATCCTTGTACATACAGTATTCAGTGTGTTTATTCACATAATGGTGGGGATGGAGAAAGAGGGTCTGATGTCATGATAGGTTCCTGCTGGCTCATTGGAGGAGCAGTTGTAAGAGACGTACCTCTCCAGCAGGTTGTGGATCGCTTTAAACAGAAGAGCCCGGCACTCGTAAGACAAACCACTCTCCCAGAGACCTTCATCCTCAGCTGAAAACACAAGCAGAGGAGAGCTATTCAAGGCTAAGGGTCATCAGTTAAGTTTAGACATACATAAGGATATATTCTTATAGAAGCTTACACAGAAACCACATAAACTAAACATCACATGAAATGTCAACACATAACAGGCATTTAGCAGACACTTTTCTGGGGTACATTTCCCAAAAGCAGTTTAAGATTAAGTCAACCTTAAAATCACGCGTAAGTATCCTTGTGGTCAGTTTACCAAAAGCGTCTTAATTTTTGATGCAGAAAATGTTTGCAGATTAATGATCACTCAGCTCCTGCAGTAACGTTTTAACTGTGTTTGAGAAGCTACTAGCTTGTTTGCAATCACGTTATTCAATTCAGGTTTTTAAATCCTCTTTAAAAACGCACCTCTTCTCCTTGGCTTTCAATCAAGGCTGAATTGACACCTGGAAAATCTTATTTCGTTGCACTGTATTTATGCATTTTTCAGTATTTTATTTATTGTAATTGTATCTCCCCGACGACGATAGTCGAGAGATACTATGGTTTAGTACCGGGGCCACTGCCGCCGCAGAGATTTTCTGCTCTGGGTTCTGGAAGCCACAATTATTACAGGAATTTCTCCAAATTTCACACAGGCGAAGATATTGATTAGACAATGCTGAAGACCGATTTTCACAAATTTTCGGACATCCAATATGGATGCCAGTGGCCATTTTGTCCGAAATTTGGGGATCGGGGAGATACACGACTCAGTCCCTGTGGCGACCGAGTTATCTAGTTTTTGGGTATTTTATGTTTTTAAGGTGCTGTATGGTCTACAGTACAGTACCTTACATACTGTGCTGCTTTTAGTATATTTACCTGTACAGCACTTTGGTCAACTCCGGTTGTTGCAAACATGCTCTATAAATAGAGTTTGAGGTGAGTTGAATTGAGTGATCCTGAGTGATCCTCATGATGCGCGAAAGTCAGGTAGGGGGCAGGAAGTGAAGAGCGCCAGTTAGGAATCGTTGGTCTGTTTTTCTTTAGATTTTAGCCAGATATGTGAAGTTAAGTGGCTAAATGATTGTAGCCTTACCTTTCTCAAAGTGGTCACTGCATACACGAGCTCTGTCGGACTCTGCTCTGCCAGACTTTCAACTGAGTTTTTTAATCCATGTCTGCCGCCGTTTCTCTGTGAGCTTGTTAAATTTAACGCCTTTATGTGTCTCTACTTTGGGGACTCGATAGTAGCTCTTGTTTTATTCTCCCTGATTCGATTGGTTGGCACAGCCATAAACAGCATAAAACTTTCTGATGGTGCTTCTCCATGGAGAAATCACTTCCTGCCCTCCATTTGCAGTTTCCGCTGTGACGTGACGTCTACTGCAAACAACCTATTGGCTGACAGGAGTTACCTCCAAAAACCTGTTTTATTCAAGGAGCTTTTGATGTTTCTCATAATACTGTTACAATTACCTCTAGTCCTTTCAAAAGATTTAGTTTCAATCCTCCTGTGATCTGGAAAAACATAGTGAGTTTATGAATGGCAAGGCTCTCACAATTGAACAAAAACTTATGGATTCTGGACTTTCCACAACCAACAAAAAATAAATAAAAGAGCCGTGATTTTGACTGTTCAAATAACACCAATAGCTAGTGTTTTAAGACTTTCACCACACTTAATTACTGAAAATGAGGGTCAAACTCAGTTTCTACCAAGAGTGACATGTGTACTAGGTTTTTCGAGATCACAGGAGCATTGTTTAAAGGCAAACACAAAGCGTAATACATTGCACAAGGGAAGTCGTTGTGAAGATTTATTTTACAAGGACTGATGGTAACTCTCTGACGTGTCTAACCCAGCGAGGGACTGTGCTTCTCTGGGCGGCACATTTAGCAGGCACCCATCACCCTCGTCTCTCCAACCCCCCCGCCCCCCCGCCTCCAGTTCAGGTGACCAGGCCCTCACCCTGAAAGAAAACGCCGGCACCTGAAGTGCACACATCAGAAGTGCATCTTCCACCATCCAATGGTGTGCTCTGTGATGCTCCGTGTTATGTGATCAGCCTTGTTGTATTTCTAACCGGTGTAAACAGGAGTGGTGTAGGCGGCTCCCGTTTCCTCCCAGAAAACCGCAGCTCCTGAGTCCTGTTGCTGCCTCAATGCCCAGATGAAAATGCCAATATAAACGCGCTGTGAGTGTTTAAAACAAACTGCTGAACGAGCCCACCTCATCTCAGATTCATGTGGCCAAAACGCCAGTGGCCACCCTCTCTTGCTACCTTGCTAATCCTCCACACTGTCTTTTGTCTTTGTGACCAGAATCTCGAGAGAATTGCGCTTTATATAAACATGATAATTAAGTAGAAGAGTGAAAAAACCTGAATGCAATAGCCCACTGACTGCTATACTCTTGAAGCAGAGCAAAACTCAGTACTTAATGCTTTCTTTTGGTATTTGTGACACACTACGTCTCTGATAGTGCTAATTTTTTTTTTTTTTTTTTTTACACACAGTGGACAGTCAAATTAAGCAGATCGCCGAAGAAGCTTGCACATGCTCCTGTTTTTAGTGTTTTGGGAAATAAGGATATGTGCGCAACGAATTTAAGAAAGTCGATTGAATCGCACGTAAAAACGCACTTTAACGCCAAGCTAAATCGTTATCAGGAAACGCACCCCAGAAAGATGTAAAACTCAAAGTTCATTAGCAGGTTCAAGAAGTACTGAATATACAAGTAAAGACTAAAGAGCCAGGAGTGACATATAGTTAAGTCCATAAATATTTCAACAGTGACATGATTTCCATTGTTTTAGCTTTGTACGCCTGCAGAATGAATCTGAGAAGGAACAATCAAGAAGTGCTTGAAGTGCAGATTTTCAACTTCAAATTCACCAGCTAAAAACCACACCATCAAAACCGATAACTGAATGCAAACAAAGCAGTTTATTTAGCTTGTGTTCACAATTGAATGCAATAAACTGTAGATGGAGGAGAAGTACAGATGCCACTGCGACAGGTCTGCAGTGTGGAGAAGCCTTTGGAGGGATTTGCTGTAGCTCCTGGCTCGTTGAACCCCCCCAGACCTGGTCGTAGAGAGGCAGAGTGACAAAGGCACAGACAGATAGGGGTGGGAGGGTGGAACTCGTAAACAAGATTGTAACAGAATAGTTAGTACAGGCCGGAAGGCTTTTATGATTGTAACAGAATAGTTAGTACAGGCGGGAAGGCTTTTATTGGGGATGAGTAGAGGAGTGTTTGAGGTGCGGTTCTAATCTTGAATATTTGCGATTTAGTACTATTTAAGTTGTAATGAATGTTACGTAAACTATGCAGAAATTATACACACTTTATGCTCTGCCCCCTGAGCTTTAGGGCCTAAAATGTTATCTGACAGACTGACATAATCACCAATTAAATCATTATTTTTAATACTCGGTGGCAAACCCTTTGGAGTTTGTGATTGCCTGGAGTCTGGAACCTAAACCAGACGATGGGGTTCTTCCCTGGTACTGTTGTGCCTGGCCCTCACTGCAGCTGTCTTCAGTTCCAGCTTTGTTGTTGTTTGTCAAAATCTGATAATATCCAAGAAATTTTAAACCTGCCAGTCAAAATGTCCCATAAATACATTCACACACAGTAATCTGCCTGCTGAGTACACAGGAGTTACCAATTCACAACCTAATAACAATTTAAGACAATGACAACTGGGCCTATGAGAAACTTGGTTTTCTCCTCTGACTTGTCAAACCTGAATGAAAAAAGTAGCATTTTTTCCAGTTGGGTGCTTTGTGATTGGGAGCTAAACATTTTTTCTTTTCAAAATATTAGTTCATGCGTTGCTGAACTAAGGCAAAATTATTATGGCTGAACAACGTTCGAGCCGCCGTATATTAAAAATTACGACAATAATTTACAAGACAGCTTCCCTGATTACACTCTTGTCCTTGTCAACTCATTTAACAGCCTCCAAATACCCGTAGTCACAGGATAATGAGTTAGATTTATCTTATGTCATTGAGGCCTACATAATTTTCAAAAATAGAAACCCAAATGCGCTAATGCAAGCTGTGAGGGAGGCGGAGTTCGGCAGTCATTAATAGGTCCATTTTAATTTGTCAGTTATCTAAAGGAATCCTTTCTGAGACTTTGCTTCAAGGCAACTCCAATAGTCCTTCACTTCGTCCTTGAGGAATATATTTTGGCTAAAAATTTCCAGGTGAAAAGTCGATGCCAGTCACAGCTCCCATTGATATCAAGAGCACAGTGCGAGATGCTAATCGTGATGATGCTGGCACTCTGTAAAGATACGGAAATTTTACCGTTGTGACAGCTTGGAAAGTCCTTATTCCTGATCTAAGCAAGTAGTGCCCTTTACAGTCCATGCTAGTGCCCAGAGTGCGTCACACGTGCAAGATTTGTCAGCATGCTCTGAGTCTCAAGTCCACCAGCAGGGAGGGGCCTCTCTCTTTTCATCATCCCAGACAGCATTATGAAGCTGTCAGTTGTTCAGGATAAGAATATCACACGGATAACAGCCATTGCCTGTTGATAGGAAACAGAAGGTAAATTTGATCTCACGTCAGCCGCAGAGCTTACTGTTGGCAAGAAGGAAGCGATAAATTAATATGCTAAAGTGCGGTCTGTGCAGCCTATTTTATTACTTGGCTTAAAGAGTTTTTAATGAGCAAGTTATTATTGCAATAGCCTAAAACGCCCGCATGTGCTTCATCCTGTTGGATAAACATCATTATTTGAATAACGTGGCGCACCGCCAGAGGTATGAGAAGCCTGCTGTAACCTCTCCTGCTATTGATTAATTAATAAGAACCTTTAATGGTTTACTTTTCTTGATTTGCAACCAAATGCTCATTTGTGTATTGCAAAGATGAAGTGGTTGACTGACAGCTGAATTTATTTTTTGATCTCCTTATTTTTAACGGGGGGTCAGCGCAGTGATGTAGTGGGTTACACTGTCGCCTCATGGCCAGAAAGTTGTGGGTTTGGATCCGGCCTGGGGCCTGTCTTGGCAGCGCTTGCATGTTCTTCGCATATATGCCTGAGTTTCCTCACGGAGTCCAGAGGCTGCATGTTAGGCTAACTAGAGACTCAAAATTCCCCGTAGCAACCAGTGTGTGAGTGAATGGTGTGTGCACCCGGCAATGGATTGGTAAACTGTCCAGGTTGTGTACCTGTGTTTCGCCCATAGTCAGCGGGAATAAGCTCCCTAGCGAGGAAGCACTGCTTAAGATAATAAATGGATGGATAACTTTTAATTGCATCATAAAGTTCTGAGGCATTTTCCTATTCATAATGACATGTGTCAATGGATTACGAGCATTCTATACAAGCGTAACTTATACAACGACCCCGATTATGTAAATTTGCCAGGTATTTGTATTGTAAAAAAAGCCGTTTTGTCCTATGTTCAGTATGGTTTGGTATGCGCCCAAAAATTGGTCCCCTTCCAATGCATTCTTTTAACGCTTCAAACATTTCGAAAGGACCCAGAGACATCTGAAGCTACAATGCGCTGCTCAGTACAAGAAATTAAATTCAGAGAAAGTTTTGCCTTTTTTTTTTTTTTTTTTGCTGTTATTTGGATTAATGCCATCCCTATACAGTATAACATCTATTATGTGTAAATATAGCCTATTGGCAATGATATTGTTGCTACCATTTGTTGATAATTATAGGCTACATATTGGTTTTGACCATTCAGCCCCCAATGATGAAATTCCAAGTAAACTAACTGGAAATGACAGAGCTGGGGACGGCTGGGGAGGGCTAAAGTCTGAAGGTAGAAACACAGACATACAAACTTAAGACAAAGCAGTTTGTGCTGCACTTTTTTCACAGAGGAACATTCCACCCGAACACAGTGGGCCCCAGACCGCCAGACCAGATCAGTCCAGCAGATCAATGGTCCCAGTAGGTCTGTAGCCCCAGACACGGTTCTAAAACTTGACAATCCAGCTAATCGCGGTCCTCTTACCCAGCTGTACAGTTTAAATGCACTTAAATGCATAAACTAGAGTATGCATGTTCACTTGTTCACGCAAGAAGACACACGTGCAAAAACACACCAACATAAACAAGCACATCCTTTACTACACACACACCCACATATGCGCACACACAAATGCACAAACATGCAATCATACACCAGCTTTGACAAATATACACACACATGCATGGGTTTGTATGGCTATATTCGTGAGGATATTAACTTACAATCATTCTGTACAACCTTTCCTGAGCTCTATCCGTGACCAAATTATGCCTAACTCTAACCATAACCTGACCCTTACCCTCACTTAACCGCAACAGTAACCGTAACCCTTAATTTAACCAATTGGCCATAATCCTCTGAAATCCATTGTGGGAACCACTGAAAATTTGCTTCGAACACCAAATGTTCTCACAACATTGTGGTTTCTCAAGAATCGTGTTCTCTCGAGTGTAGCTACAACTTAAGCCACACAAACACACAAACTCATACAAACACACGTATACACACGTGCACTAATGTACAAACGTGCAAAATTACCATCCTTTAACAAACATGCACACACATATGCATACGTAAGTGCACATTCACACATCACTCACAGGATTCCTTATTTCTCAAACAGAGAAAATGAAGAAAAGAGCAGCCTGCAGGATTTCAGTCAGCCGATCAGATGCAGTGTAAAAGGCAGAGACGGGGAGGGAGGGGTCTGGATGGATGATGTCATCATGCTGCTCCTGCTCGCTGAATGCTGCTGGTCAGAAGCTATAACTATTGCGCAGACACAAAACCTGCCTGTTTACAAGTGTGTGTGTGTGTGTGTGTGTGCGCACGCGTGTGTGTGTGTGCGTGTACATGTGCGTGAGTGTGCGTGTCTGTAAGTATGTGCATGTGTCTGTAAGTGTGTGTGCATCTGTCATGGTATATCTGTGAGTGTAAGTATGTTTCTATGAGTGGGAGGTTGTAGTGTGAGTGTGTGTGTGTGTGTGTGTGTGAGAGAGAGAGAGTGCATGTTTGTACAAGTCTGTAAGTGTGTGTGTATCTGTCATGGTCTGTTTGTATGTGTTAGTATGTTTCTGTGTGTGCGTGTGTGAGTGTGTGTGTGTGTGTGTGTGTGTGTGTGTGTGTGTGTGTGTGTGTGTGTGTGTGTGTGTGTCTGTGCATGTGTCTATGCGTGGGAGTCTGTGTGTATGAGTGGATGGTCTGTGTGAGGGTATAGACACAGTTAATAGTGTAATCAAAGTGCTGAAACCTCTGTATCCTTTGTTCTCTGTCAGTACCTGATAAAGTGGGGGGGGGTTTAGGTGGGTGTTCTGTGATTTTACAGGAAGGCAGTACAGTGAAAGAGGATGGGGTAGGGGCTATGGGAGGGGGGCAGGATTTCAGTGTTGTTCTTTTTTAGTTGTTGTTGCTTTTTCACGCTGAGAATGAATGAAATTTCCTTACTCGCCAGAATTCCCCAGTAACCATGGCAACACTGGCTGTAAGAACACAGCCCCCCCATCACATTCCCTTCCTCTCCACTCCTCCCACTCCCCTCCCAGCCCCCGCTCCCCGCCCCCGCGCGCCCGCCAGCTCTGAGCCTCAGACAGGAAGCTCAGCTCCAGCCAGATATTCTACAGGGGAGAGCAGCTCCATGAGCAGAATGCCAAGTCTCCGGCACATTCCGACTCATTAGCTCAGCTTTCTGCTCACTCTGCCTCTCCTGTCCACCCACCGCACAGCAGGTTTACATCAGGTCCACCAAACCCCCGCCCCTCCCCAAAGCACATCACGCTACAACACCCTAAACCACAAACTAACATTCTCTAACCTGCATGCCCACTCTTTAACCTACAGTGCAGTGAAAAGGAGTTTGCCCACTTCCCAATTTCGGCTATTTTTGCATATTTGTCAACTTAAGTGATTCAGATCATCAAACTAATTTTAATATTAGACAAAACCAGCCCAAGTAAACACAAAATTCAGTTTCTAAATTATTATTTCATTAATTGAAGGGGAAAAAAAGCTATCCAACCTTCCCTGGCCCCATGTGGAAAAAGTAATTTCCCCCTTAATTGCAAGCTGAATCCATTGAACAAATTTGATTGATAACTGAGTTAAATTTTACCAGACAAACCCAGGCATGATTACTGCCAGCCCGGCTGAACCTAAATATCACTTAGATCAGTGGTTCTCAACCTTTTTGAGGTCCTGGACCCCCTGTATATTTTTGATCAACCCTGAGGACCCCCACTGCCCCAACCTGGGGGAACGGGGAACCAATTTTATGGAAACAGCAGAAGCTGCATTTTAAATGGCATTATTGCATATATTGCATATTTATTCACTCTCTTGGAAGCAGATATGAGCTTTCAACTATAGCTTCCAGAAATATGTAACAAGACAGCATATTTATGCAGTGGCTTCTGGGACATATGTAACAAAACAATGTGTGTATGTAACAAAACAGTAACACGCATGTGATTTTGCGCTCCCCAGAACTCGGACAATTATCGTGTGAAGAACTAAGCAGTCTTGCCTACTGATGATTGGTGTCTGGTGCTTAGATGCTGCTGTAGGTGTGCAGGTTTCATGGCGTGCTTTGAGAGTATCTTTCAGAAACACAGAGGCTGAGGAGGATCAGAATCAGTTGCTATAAATCCAAACATCTTGTATTCTTCTTCATAAAGTCTCTTTGTGCTGTCTAGTTTTGTTTTCTTTTCTGGTGGCCGAGAGTCTGTTTCGTCTGAAACAGACGGCGTTTTTTTTTTTACTTGAGTCATTTCTCCATGTTGTCACATTAAAACGTCTTCTGCCTCTTCTTTTTCTTCTTCTTCATGTAACTGTAATTGTCGTCTTCTTCTTTGCTTTTAACGTTAGCTTAATTTGAAGTGCTAACCCGAACCTTGCAAGTTAGTGAGTTTTCCTACAGCACCTTCCTGCAGATGTTTCACAATAAAGCCATTATTAAGAAATGAATGGTGTTCGCCCACTGAAACACTGGGGGGCTCTTTATTTGGAAAGGATGGAGATCGAGTTAAGTTTGTATTAACAGCGTAATTCAGTAACTTTAACAATGCAAACGGGAGTGGATCAAAACGAGGCCTCGTATTAAAATGTCACAAATTATACTTCTGAAACAGATAAAATTAGAGAAAAAAGTCCTTTTAGCTTCTGCAGTTCAGGTAAATAAAGGTCTTTGTCATATTTGAGTAAAAAAATGCTTTGTATATAAAAGCAATAGGATCTTTTTAATAGATATTTTATTTTCACGGACCCCTTGCAATTACACCACGGACCACTACAGGTCTGCGGACCCCTGTTGAGAAACACTGACTTAGATAAATATCACTAAATATCAAATAGAGCCTGTCTGGCAACGTGAAGAAGGAAAAAAACAGCAAACGATGCCACAATCTAAAGAGACTCAAAAACGGATGGGAAACCCAGTGGTTGACATCCAACAAACTGGAATGGGTTTCAAAGCCATTTCAAAGGCTCTGGGACCCCTGCAAACCATCTATAGGTGGAGAAAAATTGGAACAGTAGTGGACCTTCCCTGGAGTGGCTGACCAACCAAGATTCCTCCAAGAGCGCATCGGCGACTCATCCAGGAGGTCACAAAAAAATCCAGACTATCATCTTAACAACTGTAGGCCTCTCTTGCCTCAGTTGAGATTAGTGTTCAAGATTCCACAATATGACTGGGCAAAAATAACAGCCATGGGTGAGCTGTGATTCAAAAACCACTGCTGACAGAAAAGAACACAAAGGCTCATCTCACATTTGCCAAAAAACATCTTTATGACCCCCAAGACTTTTGGGATGATATTCTGTGGACTGATGAGTCAAAAGTGAAACTTTTTGGAGGATATGGGTCCCATTATATCTGGCATAATGCTAACACCGTATTCCACAATAAGACCAGCATACCAAGAGTCAAACAGCGGTTGTGTGATAGTCTAGGGCTGCTATGCTGCTTCAGAACCTGAGCAGCTTGCTTAATTGACGGAGCCATAAATTCTGCTCTCCTCCAGAAAATCTTGAAGGAGATTGTCCATCAGTTTGGGACCCAAAGGTCAAGCACAGTAGGGTTGTGCAGCAAAACAATGATCCAAAGCAAACAAGCAAGTCCACTCCTGAATGACTTTAAAGAAACAAAATTATGGTTTTGGAGTGGCCCAGTCAAAATCTTGACTTGAATCCAAATGAGATGCTGAAGCATGTCCTTAAACAGGCAGTTCATGCTCAAAAACCCTCCAATGTGGCTCAATTAAAACTATTCTGCCAGAGGGAGTGGGCCAAAATTCCTCTACAGCAATGTAAAAGACTCACTGCCACTCATCACATACGGATTTCAGTCATTGCTGCAAAATGTAGTGCAACCAGTTATTTGGTTTAGGGGCGCAATTATTTTTTTCAAATGGGTATTACAGGTGTTAAATACCTCTTTACATTCAGTGAATGATCATTTTAAAGCTGCATTTTGTGTTTACTCCATTTATCTTCAGTTTTATCTTGCCCAATGCCAAGGTTGTCAGAAGATATGCAGGTCCCACATTGGTCTCTTCAGCCATTCGAGACGTTGCTCGGCGCTCTGACCTAACCTTACTAAGGCGCTTTCCATAGTCTAACAAGACTGACGGTTCCCAAATAGTAGCAGCAGTACATTAAAATTTGTTAGATGATCTGATTCATTTTAATTTAATAAATAAGCTAAATCTGGAAGAGGCAAATCCTTTTTCACACCACTGTATACCCCCACACTTTAAATAAGTGTAAGCAACATAGTAATTGGGACCTCATGCAGAAAAAGGCCAAAAAAGACCCAAACAAAAAGCCCAGAAGCAAAATTAGATACTGAAAGCTTACTTACACTTGTCCTTTAAGTTGAATTGCATAAACCTAATTAAGAAATCAATGAAAAGCCATTTGACCTAACATTATAGTCACTAAAATAGGGGCGACAATTTATGCAAAGTTTTGTCCTTTCTAAATGCTGAAACCATTATGTAATTAAAACTGAAAATCTGCAGTTCGAGCATGTTTGATTCTGAATCAAAAAATATGGAGAACAGAGTGAAATTTGGCAAAGAAAGAAAAAGTCTTTGTCTCTGAAATTATTTTGGTAACTGTATAACAGCACACCATAACATAAATGCCTTCTGTTACCTAAGCCCAAACACTCTGATCAGCTGTACATCTTCATGCTCAAATTTACATCTCCACACGATAACATAAGATTGGAGTTTGCAGACTAGCAAGGAATTTAGTTTTTAGTTTTTTTTAGTTTTTTTTTTTAACTCTCCAATACTTCTATGCTCTACTTCAGCATACATCCGTTTCTCTGCTGTGATCACTTTTCAGCATCGACAGTAACAAAAGGAGCCTGTTCCTGGGCTTCTGCGTGTGAAGTTGTGAAGCAGACACACCCCTGCTGGGATCAGCATCATGTGGAACACGCTAGACTCATAACGAGAGACGCCCCACTAGCTCGTCCCGCTAACACAGAGGGAACTCAGCCAAAAATACACTTCCTCTTCCTTCAGGTGACTCTGTGACATCTCTCCACATGGGGGAGATTTTACGCTCTGTCTGATGTTCGGATGAAGCAGTAATGCTAATGTTAAACACTGCTGAAGAAGCTCTCTTCATTTCCTGGGATTGACTGGTGTGATGGCTGGTCTCTTGCTTTCGGAAAAACATTGAAAGCATTTTCAAACCAAGCACACTGCATCGTTCCTACAAGGTCACTGCCACTTGCAAAGACAGCCGGAGTCCTGACTGCACATTCGCCTGCTTCAGTCCAATGAAATTTTTTAAAAAAAAGGTAATTGGCAGGTTTTTTTTTTTGGATGGATTTGCAACGTCTTTATTCAGTTTTGTTAAACATGCTTGGCCTGCACATGTTCCAATTTGATTACGTAACATTCATTTGAGGTCTAATGCTAGGTTTCCGCTATCACGATTCGCGGCACGATTGAAATCGTGGTCTTAATCGTGGAGTAAACGTGGTGATCCTATCAGATCTTGAGGTCAGTCGTGGAAATCGTGTTGATCGTAGAAAAGTTTGGGACGGTTCAAACATTTCCTACCATCAACACGATTAATTGTTGATCGTGATCATCGTATCACCTCGTATCCAAACCTGAAATTTTAAACCGCTTTCACACCGGACGCGAAACGAATTTTTCGCACAACAGATTACATTCAAAGTCAATGCAAAGGCGCGAATACACGCGTTTTCGCGTGTATTCGCGTCTTTGCATTGACTTTGAATGAATGTAATCTGTCGTGCAAAAAATTTGTTTCGCATCCGGTGTGAAAGCAGCTTTACGCTGATATTTGCGACTCGTTTTTTTTTTTTTTAATTCAACAACCCTTTTAAATAATTTTGAAGCCTAATCTAATTGGAACAATTTGTTTTTTTGGTCATCTTGTCAAGAGAAAATGCCAGCTCATTCTTTTAAGTTGCCCAATCGAGCAGCCCGAAAGCAGCCCGATTGCCTGACCACCTGTTCACATAAACACGCAGTAAATGTGTTCTTGTGTTCTACACTGTTCAGGTGTTCAGTGAATATATTGCTGAAGCTTTTCCTGAAACAGATAGTCTTACAATGGGGAGCTCTCTCTCGGTCTATTTAAGAAAAGCTCTTTTACGGCTGGAACTAACAGGCTCATCTGACTCAGTCTAGCACTATAGTGTGTACTCATCTGGGACCTGACCCAGGCCAGCCAGCCAGCCTTATATCAAACCTTACCTCGCAAAAACGATGCTGAAAAAAACTCAAGACACTCTTGAGCGCTATTGTGAGACATGGGCAAGTTCATACTCCGAGCTCCGGAAAAGTGCCAGCAACAACATTTAGGACAGTGTTTTATTAAGCAAATTTATCACTATTGCAAGTTATCATGCATGAAAATATACTAGTACATGCTAAAAGTAGTAAGAAATACTGCAAATACTGTATATTTTACTTCAACCACAACTTAGAAAGAGTTGAGACAGGATAGAAAATTCACATAAAAACAGAAAGCAGTGATATAGAGTATAAATTAACTCTGATTTGTATGTCACTGCAGACAGTATGAGGAAAAGATATTTAATGTTTAGCCTGGTCAGCTACATTTTATGTGTAAATATACATTCATTCCTGTCAGTCAAGCCTGCAGCGCATTCCATAACAGTTGGAACGGGGGCAATTTATGATGAGTAATGAAAGGAAACATTGTGAATTGTGATGTGATTAGGAACAGCTGATGTCAGCACACGATTATAATCATGATTTGCTTCAAAAACAGCATCCAGGAAAGGCCTTGTCCTTCCAGACCGATGGTGGGCTGAAGATTGCCAATTTGCACACAAATGCGCAAGAAAATCATCGACAGATTTAAAAAGCATGTCACTCAAAGTAAGATAGGAAGGGGTTTGAATATTTCTCCCCCTATGGTGTAAAAAATTCAAGGAATTTGGTGGAATTTCAGCATGTAGAGGAAAAGGATGCAAGCCTTAGCTGAATACCCATGAACTCTGATTACGCAGATGACACTGGATCGTGAGCCATCATTTATTGGTAAGAAATGATACCACATGCACTCAGAATTACAGTGGCAAACCTTTTGGCCACAATACCACAATATACTGTGTAGATATATACACAAATGCTAGCTAAAATTCAGCCGCACAAAAAGGATGTCAACAGTGTCAAGAAGCACCGTCGACTTCTCTGGGCTCTGAGACTTCTACAATGGACTATTACACAAAGATCTGTGTACTGTGGTGATATGAATCAATATTTCAGGTCTGTTTTTTTTAGAAGCAATGAATGCTGAGTACTCTAGAACAAAAAAAAAAGAACAATCCACACCGGTCCCGGCAGAAAGTCCAAGAACCACGCCCTGTCAGGGTATGGGCCAGTGTCAACGCTTTGTACAGGCACCATTAATGCTGAAATGTACACTGAGATTTTGAACTAACATATTCACTTGCATAAGTCAAAATTTTTAGCCTCAGTAGAACCAGCCATGTCCCGTTTACGTGAAAGTGGCCAAATGTGAGGTGACACGTGGCCAATTTTCCTTACATCACCATGGTTCAGACAAAAGATAAAAGCACTGATATTTCACAGAACGTTGTTGAGTTTCACAAATGTGGAGAAAGGCTACAAGAAAATAGCTAGAAAGTTGAAAACACATTTTTTGACTATCAGAGCAATAAATAAGAATTTTTAAGGCATATTGCAGTGCGAGAAATCCACCAGGAAGAAGACATATTCCCATTCAGAATGCATGCATTGTCAGGAGGGTGAAGCATCACAGTTAAAGAATTGGAGATATTAATTATGTCTCAGAGTCAGACAGTTTCCAAAACTATGATCAACACCAAGAACTGCAAACTATTCGGGAAGATTGACAAAAAAGAACTTCTACTGTCATCAGTAAACAAACTTGTGTGCCGACTCTGTACACCAAATGGTAAAGGAACTTCCCATTAGACTGGGTTTTATGGTCAGATGAGACCAAAATAGAGCTTTCTGATATGTATTCATTCAATAATTACATTTCTAGGGTTGATTTCTGTTAATATTTTGGGATTGTATAAATTGATCAACAATGTAGGCATTATTTCATAAACACTTTTATTCATATTTACCAGGGGTGCCAACATCAGTGGTAGGCATTTTATACCAAAATAACTATATGGTTTATGCGCCCTTTAGATATTTTCATTATCTTTAAAGACAAAAGGTGTCAACTGTTTTTTAAAAATCTATGTATTTAGAATACATTGCGGCATAAACCATACCTCTTTAGGCAGTGTTAACACGGGTTTGAGAAAGTCTTAAAAATCAGGGCTAAATTTTAGGTAGCAAGTGACTGTGTAAACAGGTCTTGGAAGGCAGTAGAAGCGACAGCAAACATCCTGATCCACGACACTAACAGTTAGAGAGAGACACTGTTTCAACTCACTGCTGCAGCAAAAAGAGAATTCAATAGTGTAAATAATGCATGAGGAACCTAACCACTAATAATACAAGGGCCAGCCGATGAAGCATAGGTACAGTTTAAACTGAAATATAAAATTATGCATGCAGTCCATGCATAAAAATAGCACAAACACTAGATACAAGTACATAACTGAATCCCATCAAAGCTCGACTATAAAAATGTCCGACCAGAGGCACATCTGCAGATTGTAAGGATCTTTTCTACCCCTCATAACCCCAAACCTAAAATGCGAACCAAAGCTACCGACCCATCTAATTGGAGAAACATCTGGCAATTTAACCAACACTCGCACTCCTTTGAAAATGTCTCCATTTTCCCACTTATTTCCCACTCTGCAAGTCAACAGCACAAAGCAGCTGAGGCTGCTTAAGCCAGCAGAAGAGACATATCCAACTAACTACAGGAGGCGCTCATGAGCAGCAGTGGGAGTGGAATATGAGTGCTAGTTTGGCCAAAATATGACCCGGCACAAAAAAACACAAGCCACGCACTCTCTCACATCGCAATCTCACATTTGGAGACAAATTCAAAAGCAGAGCTGAGTTTCACGGAGCGAAACCTGAGACAGACACCTCCGTGATTCTCGCAGAGTTCTTGCAGAGAGAGTGAGCTGTTGAAGAAAAGTGTCACACATTTTTGGAAAACATCTGTGAATTTAACTGCAAGAACGAGATGAAAATCAGTTCATATAATGTCACACGTCTTCTGCCACAGATTACGACAGGTTTTCAACACTGAGACTGAATTCAGCTGTAAAAGGCGGAACGGCAGCAGTGGCAGCCGCTGAGCAGGAAGTGGGGATGGCAGAAAACGCCCCTCGATACAGATGAGAATTGACCTGTTTTCAGACATTGATTTTGATTCACGTTTTCCAACAATTTGAATAATCCATTGGCAGTTAAACACACGGCTTCCTTTTTAATGAAATATTAAGGCGAGGAAATAATAACAAGAGTCATCAGAAGATGACATATCCCCCCGGCCCCCGCAATCTAATCTCAGAAATCCTAAAATATCAAAAAGCACCAGTCTAGGACCGGATTAATACACACAGCAAGTTTTGTTAAAAAATATTGAACGGGTTCTGCTCCGGATTTGAAATGATTACAGACGGACGGACACACGGACGGACGTACTGATGATTACATCCCTGCATTTTATGCAGGGAGAATAATAATGAGTAAATAATAAATTCAATAAAAATGTTCATTCACTTGCCTTGATAGACTACCCTTCACGAAAAAAAAACCCACTGGTTTTTCCACGTTATCTTTTGTCATATCCTGCAAAGCAGGTCATCAAACCTAGGCCTCATTATTGCTTACATGAAAACAAAGATTGAAATGCGCACATTTTTGCGTTCAACACGTTTTATTTCTTGTCTGAACAAAGAGAATTGGCGACACCTGAAAGAGGTGAGTTAAAGCAAAAATCAAGGACAATGACTGAAAACAGATCAAGACTAATTATCAGTTTGAAGGCATGTTTTACGTCCTGCCAGCTTTCTTTCCTGCAGTCGCCACTGGATGGAAAGCAAAAGGGTTCGTGTAGCGGAGGATAGCCTCCCACTGTCTCTGTACGCCTTTTCTCAATAACACCTCTCCACCACTGTGTTAGAAGGTCAATTTTGCAAGGTGCTATTCTGCATTGTACGGCGTAAGAATGTTCCAGATCACTCTGCTGAAGCAAGTGGAGCAGGGACTCGCATAACTGAGCCAAACTATAGCAATGCCATGTTGCAGGCTGGGCCAAATGAAAAAGCCACGGTTTAGTCGGTCAGAGATACATGATTGGCTCGAGGGTCTAGAGCCTACCGAAGTATGATTTTATCATGGATCTGGTCAGTGGAATTGAATGCGGGTCACTGGTACTTATGGGCCATGCACCTGGTACTAAAACATTAATGGTCATGATTCTGGCCACTAAAACATGATTGGGCCGGAGTGCTGGAGATGATGAGGCTGTGGTTCTTTTGGGCCTGAGCATTGAAACACAAATGGTTTGTTAAGGCCTGAGCATTGGACCATGAATAGGCTGTGGCTCTTTTGGAATTGAGCACGGGAATTTGAATTGGAAAGGTTGTTTTGGGCATTCAAAAATGAGGCATATGGTTGTTCGGGCCAAAGAAATGCATTAGGACCTTATTTCTGGACACTGGCACTTGCACTGGTCATGTGACGAGGGACTTTGAGGCCATTACACCAAGGGTTAGTTCAGCTCTCTGAGCATAGAGAAGGGAGAAACGAATGCTGATCTTACACCTCAGCTGCTTATCTGGCCTCCTTCTGTGATTAACAGCAATACTGTAGTTCTCCAGAGGGATGGAGAGAGAGAGAGAGGATGACAGTTCAAATTTTCTTAATTTTGCCCTTAAGTTTGCCGTCTTTGGATGAAGCACAGTTGCCGCAGATACACAGGTAAGGAGAGCAGTAGCATATATGTGTGAGAGGGAGAGTATGAACGCGCATATATGAGAAAACGAAAGACAAAGACAGTACAGGATGAAACACAGAGCGTGTGTGCCTAGTGCGTGAGTATGATGCGATGGCTTTGGTCACAGTGATGCTGTAAACATGTTTATTTTATAAGCCCCGCCCCCCTCCGTCTCCATGCAGCCACTCAGCTGCCACTCTGGCCCAACGCAAACAAGCTGTGAAAGCTGTGATAGAACTGGGTCGCATCACCCACCCTCAGCCCAGCCCTGCACTGGCTCCTTTTTACCACTAGAGGGAGCCCACAGCCCCGGCTGTACACAAAGGCTGCCTTATATTTAAATATGGGAAGCCATGCTAAGCCACAGAGTTCAGTGTGTGCATGTGTGTGAGTGGGAAGGCGGAGTCTTTGGCAGCCAGATTTATTTTTTCACTTTATTTTGACTGAATGTGTGCATGTTTGTTGAACTAAAAACTCGTAAAATGTGTACGAGAGAAGGTTTCTGAGAGGGGAGGAGGAGCTGTTTGTGGGAACTTGCTTCGACTGGAGGAGCACATGTTTGTTTAACTTCAGAACTGCATAATATGAGAGACAGAGAGACAGAGAGAGAGAGAGAGAGAGAGAGTGTGAGTGTGTGTTTGTGTGTGTGTGTGTGTGTGGTTGCTGTCTGTAGTTGATGGCAGACACAGATTAGTCCTGCCTGGGAGAATCACATGTTAATTAATGATCTCGTGATAAGGACACAAAGGATGAGACAAATCTCCGACATAAAACGGAGAGTGGGGTGTGGGTGATGGAAGTGCATTATGGGTGTGTATGGAGAGTGGGGTGTGGGTGATGGAAGTGTATTATGGGTGTGTACGGAGAGTGGGGTGTGGGTGATGGAAGTGTATTATGGGTGTGTGCGGAGAGTGGGGTCTGGGTGATGGAAGTGTATTATGGGTGTGCGCGGAGAGTGAGGTGTGGGTGATGGAAGGGTATTATGGGTGTGTGCGGAGAGTGGGGTGTGGGTGATGGAAGTGTATTAAGGGTGTGTACGGAGAGTGGGGTGTGGATGATGGAAGTGTATTATGGGTGTGTACGGAGAGTGGGGTGTGGGTGATGGAAGTGTATTATGGGTGTGTACGGAGAGTGGGGTGTGGATGATGGAAGTGTATTATGGGTGTGTACGGAGAGTGGGGTGTGGATGATGGAAGTGTATTATGGGTGTGTGCGGAGAGTGGGGTGTGGGTGATGGAAGTGTATTATGGGTGTGTACGGAGAGTGGGGTGTGGATGATGGAAGTGTATTATGGGTGTGTACGGAGAGTGGGGTGTGGATGATGGAAGTGTATTATGGGTGTGTGCGGAGAGTGGGGTGTGGGTGATGGAAGTGTATTATGGGTGTGTACGGAGAGTGGGGTGTGGGTGACGGAAGTGTATTATGGGTGAGTACGGAGAGTGGGGTGTGGGTGATGGAAGTGCATTATGGGTGTGTATGGAGAGTGGGGTGTGGATGAAGGAAGTGTATTATGGGTATTTACGCAGAGTGGGGTGTGGGTGATGGAAGTGTATTATGGGTATTTACGCAGAGTGGGGTGTGGGTGATGGAAGTGTATTATGGGTGTGTGCGGAGAGTGGGGTGTGGGTGATGGAAGTGTATTATGGGTGTGTGCGGAGAGTGGGGTATGGGTGATGGAAGTGTATTATGGGTGTGTGGGGAGAGTGGGGTATGGGTGATGGAAGTGTATTATGGGTGTGTGGGGAGAGTGGGGTATGGGTGATGGAAGTGTATTATGGGTGTGTGCAGAGAGTGTGGTGTGGGTGATGGAAGTGTATTATGGGTGGGTACAGAGAGTGGGGTGTGGGTGATGGAAGTGTATTATGGGTGTGTTCGGAGAGTGGGGTGTGGGTGATGGAAGTGTATAATGGGTGTCTGCGGAGAGTGGGGTGTGGGTGATGGAAGTGTATTATGGGTGTGTACGGAGAGTGATAGATAGCATGTAAAAGTTCTCGTAGAGGGGGTTTGTTAGTAGTGTAGTATTTGTAGTGCTTGCCCAAAGGACTTGTACAAGTAAGTACTCGCAAACATCCGCGCTGTCCACTGTCCTCCAAACAGGAACCTACATGTCCTCCAGTCAGAAAAAGGAAGCTATGTCGCAACAATAACACAACACATAACCAGATTCATAAACTCTGCTTATTTGGGATCACTTGAAAGAGGTTAAAGGTTACAGATCTTCAGTGAAAGAATAATCTGAGATCAGGTTCCCTGTTAACTTCTGAATGACGGTCAGCATAGAAAAAAAAGCAGACAACTGTTACAAAGCCTTCGTAGTGAAGATATTATGAAACAACTCCAAGTATAGCAGTAAAGACCTCTACGGTCATCAGTGTAGTTAACCACCCCAAGAACAGCCATGAAGATAGTTAGGGTCACGAGTTTAGGAAAAAACTTCCAAAATCATAAATTAAAAATTGAGGTGATTTTGCAAGTGGCTGTTCAGTCTAAAGAGATGAGCTGCCTGCACTTTTGACTTTACGAAATGATAATCCAAACTATTATCACATAACTCAAGCAGATCTCGAAACACCCCGAAGAGCCAACAAATAAACCATTTGAGTGGAAAGGGCCGTGCCAAACAAATGAATAATTAGAGGGTACAGTCTGATATGGAGTGATCTGTGCAGCTATTGGCACTTGAATGGCAGTGTTGTGGAGCGTTGTTGCAGAGTCAGTCTGAGTAAAAAGTGAGGAAGACCAAGGAAGACAGGGAATGAGTGAGACTATGCACTGTATTCCTTATGGTCTCATTCAATAAAGCTAGTATCTCACTGAGCGGCGAGTGCTTACAAATGTAGCAAATTTTGAGTTTTGTCAGAGTCCGTAAAAGGGCGCAAAGCAGTTCGCTAAAAGTTTTTAGGATCGCAAACAGTTTTTCTTGTCGCAAAGAAATTTTGAGCATGTTCAAAATTTCTTTGCAAATTTTTTTTCTCACAAACAGTTTGTAACGTTTGTAAAAGAGTTGTTAGCGTTTGCAAACGGTTGTAATACGTGTCCCTAAAATTCTTTCTGGTTCGCGAAGTATTTACCAGAGCTACGAATGCTGACGAATGTAGAGGAATATTGGGTTTCATGAGGATACCATCAAGGCTTCGTCAAGATTGCAAAAGAGTGTGCAAAAGATTTTTAGGGTCGCAAAGAGTTCATTTTCATATTCTAGAAAGCCATTTCCTATTCTTTCGCAAACAGTTACACAAATGTTGCTAACTGACGCTAAACGTTGCTAAATGTCACCTAGACACCTAGGTCTATCCTGATTTTCGGAAACTTTTGTCAGAAAAGTTGGCGAATCCAAAATTCGCTACATTCATAAGCATTCGCCGCTCAGTGAGATACTAGCTTAAGCATTGGCAATACAACTGTATAGACTGAATTGAATTTATACAGTTATGAGAAAGAGAGAATGAGACAGAATGTGTGAAGGAAAAAGGTATAAAGAACGCCAATGGTCAAAGCACTAGTCATGCTGACTATGGCCTTTACCTTACCAGCCAATCAGGACAATAATAATGATGATGCTGGGATCAAAGGTTAGGTCTTAGCGTGACTGACCTCCTCCCTTTCAGGTCCAGTGTGTGGTGAGGTGCTGCTGTCGCTCCCTGTCGTGAGCAGTCATTAGCATGTGTTTACCTAGCCCTTTTACTCCATAATCTGCCCGTCGTTCCCCTCCCTTTCCCCCACTGCGCTCAAGCCAGAGCTAGGCACCTCGCAACAAATCTGCAATGTTCCTGCAACCGTTTTTCTGCCAAAATGTAGGACAGGGGCAGGAAGCAAGGCCATATAGTGACTGAGAGAATGTGCCTTGCTCCTCCATAAATCTTTCATGAACTTCAATGCTTTTCTTTCTGCCTGCGATCACTGGAGGATATTGATTGTGACAGCCTGCAGTTACTGTTCACCGCCACGAGGGGGTGGAGCAGTGGGGCCGACCTTCACAGAAGAGGAAGCAGAGCGGGGGAAAAAATGGACTGCGTGAGTCCAGCCCTGCCAGCCTGTCAAAGCCCCCTGTCCTTTGAACCTCACTGATGGATTAGGTGCAACAGGAAACTATGCACAACCAGCACAATGGGGGGGGGGAGAGAGAGAGAAGGAGAGAGGGGTGAGAACGGGACTGTCTGTCTGCTTGAGTGTATGTTTGAGCAAGAAGAAATCCGAGAGAGAGAGAGCCATATAGAGTGTGTATGAGACTGCAAGAGATGCACTGAACGTGAGAAAGAGAGAGGGTGGGTGAGAGCGGAGAAATTAAAACATGAGAAGAAGTCTGGACGACGTGTGTGTAAGCGTGAATGTGTGTGAAAGAGAGAGGAAGAAGAAGGATATTCAACAGAGAGAGAGAGAGGGAGAGAACCTCGCCGCATGTGTTCGCGAGTCAGAGGAGGGGGAAACGCACAAAATACAAAATCTGGAGTCAATTACAGTGAACAGCCACATAGTTTGTTGGGTGAGTCAGTCGGGTTGGGGGGTAGTAGGGGTTATGCCTGAATTCGCAGCTCCTGGCAGCCATGCAGCCAACTCTGCCGAGGGAGTCATGTTACGGCATTTTTACGCGGAATCCTCCCCCTGCGCCTTTCCCCTACCAGTACGGCTGAGAATGGACAAGCTTCAAGCTTCAACTCCATCATTCCGAAACCCCAGCACCATGCAAGCCACGTGCCCGCTCTCCCCAGCACTCCCCAGCACCCCCCAACACCCGAGCAGGCCCCAGCGACCCCCTCAAGCCCCGAGCGCATCAAATACCCCCGAATCATCCCGTCAACCCCAGGTCAGTCTTCACCCGTACAGCTCATGCGACTCACACTCATGGGTGCGGTCAGACAGATGTCCCATAGCTGCCCCTCCCATCTCCACTGTGGGCAGACTCTCCCCGAAACGAGAAAGTGTTCCAGTTGCTTTGTTTACTTTAAAAACTCAGGGTTGAGGATGCCAGCCAGTGACCAGACTAACCACAGTCCCAGGGAATGTTCGCTTCTGCTGTAAGATCCATCTCTCCAAACGCCCGAGCCCTTTGTGTCAAGAGTGCCAACCAACGCAGCTGAAATGTTCCTGAGGCGTCATGCACTAATAGTCTCGACATGTTTACTCTTTACTGCGACTACCACCATGATTATAACTCTGCAAATAACAGCAATATGAACATAAACTTTGGTTACACTAATACTTCAAAGAATTGATGCTATGGAATGTTTCTTGGTCATTGTTCTAGAACACCACATCATGAGCTGCAATTGAGGGTAGCGCCAATATGCACAAAATTCCCAGATGTTGCATTCGTGTCCCGTTTCAGATGCATTATGGGATAGTTCGGTAACCTAGTCGCTTCCGGTCTCTTTCGCGGCTGCGGGAAAAAATCGAACGCTGCCTAGACGTGCTTGGTTCCGCCGACCGCATCAGGTAGTTACTTGCATTCTCGCTCGTACGCTCATGAAACTAGCTGTGCGCTTGGTGAATGTTTACATTTTCCTCGGCTTGATTTACGTCTGCGTGTGTGCAGGGCCGAGCCGCAGCTAGCTGATGCTAAACGATAGCCGTGATCTCAGTAACGCACTGGAAGTAAGTGGGTTCCGTATGTAGCAAGATATTTTGCCAAAAGCGCTACATCCATTTTTCGTATTGGCGATACCCTCAATTGTTACATCAGCATTACATCATTTCTGTCAGAGCATTCTAATCACATGTCTGTGACCTCACACCTGTTGGGGAAGAGAGCACAATAAAACAGTGATGCTCTACCACCATTTCAAAGGACATCCAAAATAACCCAACCCCTCCCTCCCACCCATCATGAACTCCACCAATTCGGATTCCATTTGGATTTGGCCATTACGTTATGCACATTGCAGTGATGCACTGTAAGAATCCATCCACATCCACTACATTTATCTTTACCACCCACCCAAAAACATCTGAGGTTAATCACTGAAAGCATTATGATCACAAAGCCAGATCACCCTTTTACGACAGGTCAACACAGAGAGAGTGAATCGACAGCAAGACCATTTGGGTCTCGCCTTTTTAAGAGCCCCGATCCCCCTCTGGCGATTAGTTCCAGTGGGGTCCGCAACAATCCAGGGCATCCAAAGGATTGCTATTCAGTGTGGTAGTGAAAGGACAATCTAACATTTGCTTGAGCTGATGAAGTGAGCAGTAAACAGTATGGATACTGCTTCCACCCAGGATAACTTCAGTGCTTTTCCAGGGGAGATGAGAGGGAATCATTCTCCAATCCATTCTGATTCCATTCTCCCTCAATATCAGCAGAAGCTGATTTTTACTTCTCATTTTCCAGTGTGGCAGACGCCTGCTGTGCAGTAAATTGATAGAAAAGGTGCGATACCCGCATACAGTAAAACACAGATGGAGCACTTGGTTAATCTGGTGCGAGAACAGATCATCTCTTTGCAAGCGACCGATCAGGCGCACAATGGCATTCCTGGAGGCGGCTGGCATTCCCGAAAGCACGCCACCTCCCCGCGGAGCCCAGCGCTGAATCACTGAGGTGTGAGCATAGCTTTGCTGCAAAAAAACAATGAAATACCTAGGAAACCAGACGCAGAAAACCAGTAAAACTATACTGTCCTGGCCAGTGGGATTTAGGTTTTCTTAGCCTTTTGAAGAATATGTGTTTTTCAGGGCATTTCTTTAAAAATCCAAAGCTAGTTTTGTGGATCTCCCAGGTTTTGCTTTTAATCACATGCGGTAATTATTACATCAGCATCAGAATGTTCAGTTGATGGCACTCTAATCACGTTTGTGATCTCAGGCCTGCCAGGCTTACATCAGAACAGCCCGCTGTCAGCAAACCCATGGAAACAATTACAGCTTCACCCCTGCCTACCATGAGGATCATACACTGCAGACCAACACATTCTGACTTCCCCATTCGGTCCAAATTTCAAATAAACTACAAAGGGTCATTCCATATGAACTCAACCAGAGGTCTCACGGTGACCGACTCCAATTTGGCTCAAAAAAAAAAACTGTGGTGAACAGAGGCAAAATTTAGGCCTCAACTTTTAAGGGTTTCACAGATATGCCCCGCCTAAATGGGAACATCATGCCGACTTTTTCGCAAACATTAATTTATAGAGGGTTTCAGAGGCCAGTATATGGAAATAAATCAAAGATTTGGGATGAAAATTGCTAGCCTGGGTAACTGAGGCACAGGCTTTTAGAATATGGCATCAAAGTTTGTCTCCCTTTTCTCATTTCAGAGAAATTTGTCTCAGAGATATGAATCTTTCCATAGGCGGAAATCAAAAATTCAAATTTTAAGGAACCCTTGTCAGCCCAGGATCATGTACAGTGGGTTAATGATGCTGGATTCCTTTTATTTAGGGACAGGTCTGTCTTTTATAAGAATATTGGCTATATCTATGGCTTAATATGAGAGTTAAGAGGCTCTTAAAAAGGTCCCAACTGTGAAAAATCCATTTTTTGCTCATTTTTAGTTTAAAAGTTCACCATGTGGGCAGTTACCCACGGTAATGAAATTTTTCCTACATACCATACCTTACCAATACATTCACACCTTGCCTGTATTCGTTCAAAATTTTTTTGTTTTCTCATTTCCGTTATTGTTAAATGATTTTGTCCATAGAAGGTCTTTTTTTTTTTTTTTTCAAAAATTCCCTAGATGGCTTTTGTTCCACAATCAAAATTGTCACCTGGTATAGGAATAGACAAGTATACTTGCTAAAATAATAATAAATCATTTTTTATAGAATAATTTCTTTAAAATTTAACTTCATAGGAAAGTGAGATGCAAAGAGGCATTATTTGCCCAGAATTAACAATGAAATGTCATGAAACAGAAGTGTCTTTCATTGAACACCACAAACTAGCTGTCAATAGTTCAAAAACCTACAGTGGCAGTGAAGAAGTAATCCTACTCAGTCACAACATAATGAGTTCTTATAAATGATGGCAACCTCTTCTGAATGAGGGCAGTATCCTGAGGGGCACGCTTATCAAATCTGGCGCTCTGACCTTGCAGTTCAGGTGCAGAGACAAAGCATATTATATTCGGGAATGGCACTTGGCGGGCATTCTTATGAATTGAAGCGGGCCATGAGTGAAGTCGAATGTTTGATCGCTGCATGAAGTTAATGAATACATCACTGTTTTCATCTGAATGCTCAACAATACAGCCAATATATTTATTTTCCATTTCATCTAACCTAAATGTAACCAGGTTGGTTAAAATCTTTTACAAGAGAGACCTGGCCAAGAGAGGCATCAGTACATATAGTTCATCAACAAACTCAAATCAAGACAAAACAAACCAAACAATGCAATACATTAAAAAAAGTGCAGCTGTCACAACACAATTAGAATGAACATTCACAGGTTTTGATAAAGTCTGCTTTCATGTGTTAGGTCTCTGCAGTTTGTAATGAATATCGAGGCTCTGTGATACACAGCACCCAACATTTGTGGATAATAAGCTGATGAATTCATAGACAAAAATCACCATAATCAAGAATTGGGAGAAATGTAGCTTCAAGTCTTTTTCTGGCATTGAAAGAAAAAAAAAAAAATTTTTTCCCAAAAAAAATACTAATCTTGATTTCAATTTTTTTTTTTTTTTTAAGATTATTTTTTTGGGGATATGCCCTTTCCTAGATAGTATTTTAGTGGAGAGAGACAGGAAAGGTAGGGTAAGAGTGGGGATGACATGCGGTAAATGGCCAGAGCCAAAATTGAACCCAGGCCGACGTAAGAAGGGCTCAGCCCTACGTGGTGAGCGCACTTAAGCCGATGTGCCACCGGAGCGCCCCCCTAATTTAAATTTTTAAAAAGATTTTGGATGTGAGGTTTAAATTAAAGTTTGTCATCAATTTAAAATCCCACATATTATTATGAAATAATATATTTCATATATACATTAACAGCATCAATTTGTTCATCTGTAAAAGTAAGATTGTTCTGATCAGAAGAGATCTTCCTAGAGTTTGAAAAGATCAGGAGCTTTTATTTATTTATTTATTGTAATTATTCATTTTTGTTGCATTTAAAAAAGAAGAAAGAAGTAAGTCTGTTCCGAGTCTAGTGACCCATCAGGCCGGTGCTTAACCCCGGTTTCCTGAGGTCTGAAGCAACTAGGATCATTGCTACCCCGCCCTATCACAAACAAACTTCCAAGCCATTTCAACATCATCCATAAAAGCAATTCTCCTCCAGTCAAAGTGAAATAAATCATGTAAAAAACCTTGATCAATGAATAACTTTGTATTACGCCTTTCAACTACTACATAAGCGAGGTTTACACTTGAGGATCTTAGTATGTCTGATAGCTGCTATCATACAATGATCACTCATATCATTAGAGAAAAAACCAAGAGCAGAATACTTAAAAGGAGAATTAATCAACGCCAGATCAATAAGTGATAATTTTCCCGGTAATTTAGGATTAGGTGTAGAAGGGGAATTACTCAACTGTGTTAAATTCAGAAAATCACATGGAGCTTTAAAAGCATAAGACACGGGCATAAGCCAGTCTAAGTTAAGAGCTCCTACCAAAATGATCTCATTATAATGCAACCATGAGAGTAGGTTGATCAGTGCGGACAAAGAGTCACTGGTCGCAGATGGTGGCCTTCAGCATCCAACCACCATGATATGATGATTTTTGGAAAGATCAAGATTCAGGGCCAACAACTCAAATTGTCAACTGCAAGATTCAGACAGTGCTACATCAACATGAAATGTGCATTTAATATAAATAGCAATACCGCCACCCCTAGCTGGTCAATCAGCGCAGTATACATTACAGCCGATGATAATTTTATCATGAATACAACCCCAATTCCGAAATTCCGAAATAGTTGGGACAAAGTGTAAATTGTGAATAAAATCAAAACGCAATGACTTTCAAATCACACCAGCCAATATTTTATTCACACTAGAATAGAGATAACATAGCAAATGTTGAAACTGAGAAATTTTACAATTTTATCCACAAAATGAGCTCATTTCAAATTTGATGGCTAGTGCAGATCTCAAAAAAGTTGGGACAGGGGCCTGTTTACCATGGTGTAGCATCTCCTCTTCTTTTTAACACAGAGTGGAAGCATCTGGGCATTAAGGAGACAAATTTCTTGAGTTTAGCCATTGGAATTTGATCCCACTCTTGTTTAATACAGGCTTCCAGCTGCTGGAGAGTTTTGGGTCTCCTTTGACAGACTTTTCTTTTAATTATGCGCCAAATGTTCTCAATCGGTGAAAGATCAGGACTGCAGGCAGGCCAGTTCAGCACACAGACTCTTCTACTATGAAGCCATGCTGCTGTAATAGCTGCAGTATGTGGTTTTGCATTGTCCTGCTGAAATACACAAGGCCTTCCCTGGAATAGATGTCATCTGGAGGGGAGCATATGTTGCTCTAAAACTTTTATATACCTTTCAGCATTCATGGTGCTTTTTAAAACATGCAAGTGTCCCACACCATATGCACTCATGCATCCCAATACCATCAGAGATGCTGGCTTTTGAACTGAACGCTGATAACAGGAGGGGTGGTCTTTCTCCTCTTTAGCCCAGAGGACACGACGCCCATGATTTCCAACAAGAATGTCAAATTTGGACTTGTCTGACCACAGGACACTTTGCCACTTTGCTACAGTCCATTTTAAATGAGCCTTGGCCCACAGAACACGGTGGCGCTTCTGGATCATGCTGAACAATGGCTTTCTTATTGCATGATAGAGTTTTGGGTGGCATCTGTGGATGGCACGGTGGACTGTGTTTACAGACAGGGGTTTCTTGAAGTATTCCTGGGCCTATTTAGTGATGTCAATGACAGAATCATGCCAGTGAGCGATGCAGTGGTGTCTGAGGGCCCGAAGATCACGGGCATCCTGTAAAGGTCTTCGGCCTTGTCCGTTACGCGCAGAGATTTTTCCAGTTTCTCTGAATCTTTTGATGATGTTATGCACTGTCGATGATGAGACCTTCAAAGCCTTTGCAATTTGACGTTGAGGAGCATTGTTTTTAAAGTATTCCACAATTTTTTTCCACAAGCCTTCACAGGTTGGAGAGCCTCTGGCCATCTTTACGTCTGAGAGGATCAGCCTCTCTAAGACATCCCTTTTACAGCCAGTCATGTTACACACCTGATGCCAGTTAACTTAATTACTTGCTAAATGTTCTTTCTGCTGATTCTCTTATATATTAATTGCTTTTTCAGCCCTTTTTTTTTTGCCTGTGTCCCAACTTTTTTGAGACCTGTTGCAGCCAGAAAATTTGAAATGAGCTCATTTTGTGGATAAAAATGTAAAATGTCTCAGTTTCAACATTTGAAATGTTATCCATGTTCTATTGTAAATAACAAATTGGCTCATGTGATGTGAGAGTCATTGCATTTTGATTTTATTCACAATTTACACTTCGTCCCAACTATTTCGGAATTGGGGTTGTAAATTTAACCAGATTTCAGTGAACAAAATGATATCGGAATTATAATTTTCTCAAATCCAAGCCATATCCAGTTTGGAAATTAAACTCTGCACATTAAGTGAATAATAGCCAAGCTGACCTACATTTAAAATCAGTAGACGGAAGACATTGCGTCGGAGTACCAGGACCAGGATAAGGTTGAACATTTCCTGAAATTAATAACAGCAGAAGAACCAAAATCCTCTGCCTAATTGATTTACATGGCTCACGTTTATCAGCTTTTAATTAAATTTAAAGTGATCACAAAATCAGCGAGAAAGCTTGTGGAGATATTGACCCAGTTTTTCAAAACAAAAAGGCTGTTATGATCTGTAATTTCTGCCTGTTCTGGTTTATGTTTATTTCCACTTGGTTTGTTTAGTTTATTCTTTCAGTATTATTGCGTTTCTATGTTCTTTGCCAGTGCACGCCCCTGTCTGCGAGCAGTCACATTTTGGGTGATTTTGGAAGTTTCCAGTGTTTCACAAGTTCCTTCATGCCTCATTGACTTCCTTCAACACTGATCACTAATTAAGTACTAATCACACTAACACTGTATATTTTGCCTGGTTTATCTACTAACCCTTACTAATATACTAATCCTGTAAATAACTAACATACTAACTTGCACTATTTGGGTAATATTATTACCGCGCTAACTACTAACATTACTGATTGAATCTCTTGCTTTCCGCACCAATCTGTAACTCCGCCCTTTCTTTGCTATCCCTGTCCTTTCCTGAGTTTCTGCAGAGACTTTGCAACTATCTCTTCTAATAATCTGTTTCTTCCATCTCTCCCCACTTAGACACTCCTTGAATGGAGCCTTTGTTGTTTAAGGATTTTGTCTGAAAATTTCTCTTTGTCATTGTTTCCCATTTTGTATTGTTTAATTACCTTTTGTGTTTTCCCCTCTCAGTTAGTGTTTAGATTATTCCTCACACCTGTTACCCCCTCTAGCTCGTTCCCTCCCTTGTCCCTTGTGTCCCTCACTTCCGCTTAGCTTTGTCAGACTGTTGATCAGCTTTTCTCCGCGTGAGCTCCGTGTACGCCAGTGATCTGTTTGTGATTCTGTGACATCCTTTTGCCCGATTCCGATTCCGTGCTCTCTGATTACGATCAATTTTCTGCCCAACTACGATTTCTGTGTATTGCTGCCCTGGTTTTAGTATTCAGATTTTGGACACTCTACTCTCCTACTGCCTCACGATTTGGTACTGTCACCTGTGCTTTTTGGTTTTGAACCCCTGCCTGTCTTTGGACTCTTATGGAGTCTTTATGGATTGCCCTTCTGTACCATCATTGTGTTTAACTGGCTTTGAACTCGGACTGAATGAAGACCATGATTTTTGCATTTTGGACTACTTGCAGTTGGTTCCTTACACCAGACATAACAAAGGCAATGTAGGCTGAGCCTTTTCGACTCATTTTTAGAACCCTGGGAAAGACGCATGGGCTGAGGACAAATACGCATCAATATTAATGAAGTATCTTTGCGTGAAAAACATATTGAGATAACCGTGCCGTAATCAAACTCCCTCGCCGAACAAAATCCAACGCCCACGTGGGCAACAGACAGCCAGAAGGCAAAGCGTGCCCATTCCAAATTTCATTTCCTTCACAATTGCGATATGACCGTGATTAGTCCAAGTCAGTGGGGGAGTCCAGTTTGCGGGCATGTATGCGCATCTGCATGCTACTGAAATGGAAATAGGGAAGATGTGGAGGCGAACCTGAGTTGACCCAGGCAAGTGGGAGGGTTGGCAGGAGGGCAGCAGCGAATAGGCCATAGTGATACGGGCCCGCAATCTCCCGCTGGAGGAATGCTATGTTGTCACCAGTATCAGCGGGGCAGGAACCGAAGCGGCGGCAGAGACGCAACGGAGACTCCAGCAACAGGTCAAAGGAGGGAGCAGGCAGGAGAGCTTAGAATGGAGTGCATTGGGATCCATCGAATGTCAAGCATGACTCACTGGACAAACAAGAATGCTGCCATCTTGGATTCCAGATCATGAAAAAGCGCGCTGAAAAATGCCAGAGCACCATTCCTTCTCATAAATGCACGAGATATGCAATCCTGGCTGTGCCTTAGCATTATCCATCCTGCCTGCTGGTTGCTTTTCACCAACAACAGTATAATGATCATCAGCTTATATCCTTTTCATTCTCAGTTCAGTTTCAGAAATGGGAATAAAGCAATGGTAGGGTCTTGTGCCAGATAGTTTGGCTGCTATGTCAAAGGATGCTGGCAAGTCATCAGATGATTTCAGGAAATGATGCAACCTTAAGGTTATAAATCAGGCCCTACATTGCACAATTACAGATTCAGAAAATTAGGTGTGGCATCTAAAAACATGATAAAATTCTGAAACTTCTGGGTTTTTTTTTTTTTTTTTTTTAGAAAAAGAATAACAAGTGATTTATGACAAAGCTGACTGTTTATATATTGGTCAAGAATATAATGTTAGGATCATATATGTAAATCATCCACAGGTCATGATCCAGATGGAATTCTTGAATACAGGCAAGATACACACAATTATGTAGAAAAAAATTTCATAACCATGCATAACTGCCGACATGGTCAACATACCAATCAAAAATGAGCAAAAAAGTCATTTTTTCATCCAGGACCCTTTTCAGAGGCTCTTAACTCCTATATGAAGCCTTTAGTATTGTCAATATCTTATTGCAGACAGACCTGTCCCTATGTAAAATGGTGTAAAATGAATCCAGCATCATTCCACTGAATGTCAGCAGCCATATCACTATTCGACCTGCTCCAGCTGCGGGGCTGAAGCTAAGCAGGTGTGGGCCTGGTTAATACTTGGATGGGAGACCATCTGGGAAAGCCAAGTTGCTGCTGGAAAAGGTGTTGGTGGCCAGTAGGTTGCGATCTTTCCTCTGGTGCAATAATCCCCAATGCCCCAGTGCAGTGATGGGGACACTGTACTGAAGGAGATGCCGTCTTTCGGATGAGACATTATACCGAGGTCCTGACTCGCTGTGGTCATTAAAGATTGTATGACACTCATCGATAAGATAAGGGGGTTCCCTGGTGTCATGGCTAAAGTCCCAACCTGGCTCTTTTGACCTGCCACCTAATCATCCCCTGATCTAATTGGCTGTGCAAATTGACCTCTCAACCCCCAGGGCTCCCTTGAAAAAGAGATTTCAATCTCAACGGGACTTCCCTGGTTAAATAAATTAACACTCTGTAAGAGATTCTAGGCTGACCAATTGAATTTTTGATTTCCACTCATTAAAAGATTCACATTTGAGATTCCAATAACACTAAAATCAGAAGAGCTACCCTGAGTTGCAATTTTTAGCCCAAAGCTCTCATTTATTTCCAAAACACTGGTGTTTACGAAAAAATCAGCACTGATCCCCCCCCCCCCCACCTCCTCATTTTTGGAGGGGCATATCTCTGAAACCTTCAGGAGCTGAAGTCTGACATTTTCCCTCTGATCATTAAACACTTTTAGAGGTATTCTCAAAAAAATCAGTTTAATCAGTGTCAGTTCCTGTGGAAGACTCCTTCACTTTGGTTGAGTTCAAATGGAACGACCCCAAATTAGACCATCCATCAGCAAGTGAATCATCACATGCTTCTGAGCGCATGAGGATGCAAATACACGAACCCTGGCAATCCGGCAATTCAAATACCGTTTTTAGAATTTGTTCTCTGCTTAAAGCATCTTCCTGGCAGTGATGTTCATCAGTTTTCTGGTGCTAACTGGATGATTCAATGCTCCTTCAGGTGATTTAACCATTTCAGTCATCCGTCAACCTGTCAATCAACAGTCCAGTCAAACAGTCTATCAACCTGTCTGTTTAGTACTGCAAAATTCATAAACTGGCATTATTATACACAGGATTCAAAATGGACATTTTTAACATTTTAAATCCAGCTGCTTTATTGTGCTGCTATATTTCAGAGTATGAATTGCGACAGCGTAGTGACAGCAACAATAAAGCAGTAACAATAAAAAAGAAAAAGCACAGCAACAACAATAGCATTATGAATATCAGTAATGCATCATTTATCAAATATCTTGTGTTATTCCTTGTTCAGTGTATTATACAGTGGATCCAATATATACTTATCATTTGAAGATCCTCAGGTCATGACAGGCCAAAACATACTGAGCTGCAGTAAGCGCTTGGAGTTTGCCAAATGTCATTTAAATTATGAATGGAACAAGGTGCTTTGGTCAGATGAGATCAAAATTGCATGTTTCGGTCAGGTACAACATCGTCATGTTTGACGTCAAAGCAGAGATGCCTATAAGGAGCAGCACCTCATACACATGGTGAAATATGATGATGGGTCAGTCATTTTTTGGGGCTGTTTTAATTCAAGAGGTCCAGGGGTACTGGTTAAAGGGGACCTATTGTGCTGATTGTTCTTTTAATACATACAAGTAATGTTATAATGTTGGATGTCCATACTCAACCTCTGTAAAGTTTCTAAACATAAGATACAGGGGTTTTGCCGTAATCCGAGAACGTGATTTCCTGAACGTGATTTCCTCTCTGAACAGCTCGTCCCGAGATCTTCACGAGATCTGGGCAAAACCTGATGTCAGGTTGTGCCGTCCAATTAATACATACCTAGCCAGAGCCAATCACGGCGCTGGACCTGCCCACACCGGAAACTATTCTAGCAGGTACGAACAACCGCGGATCATATTATGCCTTAGTAGCGTCTACACTTCCGGAAATACAAAAGAAGAAGTACCGTGGATCATTTGAGGTGCAGTTTCGTCAGTATGTCTCCCAAAGCTGCCCGTCCATGTATTTTTGGATGCAAAAAAAAGCACAACTGTTTTCTCTTCAAAAAGACGATGCCACCAGAAATCTGTGGGTAGCTTTTTTGTTTGCAGGCAGCAAACAGCCACACTCATAGGGAACGTTAGCTGTTTGTGCTCGGCATTTCACCGAAGACAGCTTTGTCAATAAAGGATAATTCCATGCTGGATATGCGTCTCAGCTGCTTCTCAAACCTGGAGCATGTGCATCGTTCAAGCGCTCAGAGCCACAAGCTGTAAGTAGAGATATAACAGCAAATAATGTAAGTGAAGCTAACGTGTTACGGGTGGCTAGCAGGACCGCTAACAATAGCACTAATGCTGCGTTCGATTTGTACTGGAAGTTCGGGATTTCCAAGCTCCCAGTCAGAAATTTCAATTTGAACGTCCCCTGAAGTCAGATTTCCAACTAGGAAAGTCAGATATTCCTCACCTACCACAAGTTCCTAGTTCCGAGTTAATTTGGCTGCACTGTAAATCAAAAATAAGCGAAAGCTGTAATAACAAATATTTGCAATTCTGGGTAGTTTGCGTTTCATGAAATCAGTCGTACACACAGTATTGAATAGAGTTTATCGGTGGACTTATTACTAGAGTGTGTGTACGCGAAAAATACAGAGTAATGCATTGTTATCAACTTGTATTGCTAACAATAGCAAATAAAGGCTATCCTGGCTAGAGGACACCCCACTGACCTCAAGTCAGTTTTCCGACTTAATTAATAGAAGCAACCTTACTTGCGTTACTTTTAATACTGAAAGGTTTGGTACCACACCATGCCAGGCACAATGTATGTAGGCTAGCTAATGTTAATTTTGAACTATACTCCCCAAAAAGAGGAACAAGTGGACACAGAAGTCAACTCTCCGACCCCAAGCGTAGATAAAACCCACACACTCCAAGTACTGCAATAACAATCAAATTCACAACAGATTTCCCATCCCGGCAATCCTACCCAACATGCACTTATTTTAATATGAAAATGCTTCGCCTTGTCAGCAGATGTCAATCCCAACTCATCACAAAATGGCTTTGACTAACCTGCCATGTTGAAGTGTCACTCGCATTATTACACCTAGGTTGACAATGAGCAATCACAAAAAGATGTATAAAAATAAAAAAAATTTTACACAGTGGTTATGCAGTTGCGTTTTTATGAGCTAGCATCATGTTCCTGCCTGATTCCTGCCACACAATGGTAACTATGAGCTGTGTAGTGTATTTAATGTAACGTCTTTGATAGCTTTGAAGGCAAGCTAATATATATATATATATATATAGTTTCTGGTCAAATAAAAATATAGTTGCAAGCAGCAATTAAGGGGTCCAGGCACAACAAGCAGTGAATGAGTCTATTCAATTCACTGTGACCCAGGAAAAATAAGGATCACAAGTCTAGGACAAACAGTTCAGAAATATCAGGGAGCACCAACAAATCCCCGTGCAGACAGCAGTACAGATCCCAAACTGGCGTTTTATTGCAGGTCCGGTACAGAAACATTATCCGCTGACTCAAAATCAGACAGACCAGGCCACTCCGGTAAATTTCTTATATGCATTTGTCAATCACAACAGTCACAATCACAACAGACCAATTTACAACCACCTATCAGACATGTCTGTGACTAGAGTGTCTGACAAAAGTCTTGTCGCATAAGGACATAGTAACTAAAAATAGCATATAACTTTATTTCTAACCAATCAATTGTTACAATAAATGGTGCATTTTAATGTCAAGGGCTTTCACATTAATAATTTGGCGCAAAATGAAACCATCAAAAAGTGTTCTGATGTTCACAGCTTGGCTAAGCCCATAACATCTGTTTTTGCTAGGACAAAAGTCTTGTTGTCTCTTCAGATGATGCAACAAATCGCAGATTAGAGTTTAACCTATGACAAATACTGTAATTAACACATTCCCAGATGTGTATAGAAATAACCCCAGCACACCAGACTTTCATATGAGGTGCGACTAGACCTCTGACAACATACCAAAGATTCAACCACAGACCAAAGTGCTGATCATCAAGACCCTGAAGACTGAGTCTGCTGCTGAGGTGGCAGACATCTTTAATGTATCCAAATGTCAAGTGGAGGGGATGAGAAAAAGATTTGAAGAAACTGGTGATGTTCGTGGCAAGCGCAGATCAGACAGACAACTGTTTGAAAGGACCGTTTGTTGCTTCAACTGTGCAAGGCTAGCCCTTCTTCAACTACAGCGAAGCTACATGAGGAAATGTCACCAAAAATCCCGGTATCTACAAGAAGAGTTTGTCAAATTCTCTCTCAAAGTGGTTTTCATAGCCAAATTAGTACACAGAAGTCTGCATTAAACAGAAAACAAAAAACCTGCATTGCATTTGCCAAGGCCCACAGCTCGCAGAAAGGATTGATACTGGAAAAGTGGCTGAAAGTTTATTTTTCTTGTGAAACATCCATTGAACTGCATGCCAGTCGCCGTACAAGACCTGTTGGAACCCTCATGGACCCAAGATTCTCCCAGAAAACAATCATGTTTGGTGGAGGAAAAATCATGGTTTGTTGTTACATCCAGCATGGGGGTGTGAGAAAGATCTGCAGAGTGGATGGCAACATCAACAGCCTGAAATATCAAGAAGTTCTTGCCGCCCTACTTATACTGCTGCTCCTTCTCATTCTTCTGCCTCCATGTCACAGTTCTTGAAAGCGAAGAAGGTGAAGGTACTCCAGGATTGGCTAACCCAGTCACCTGACATGAACATTATTGAGCATTTCAGGGGTAAGATGAAGGAGGAGGCTTGTAAGATGAAACCATAGAATCTTGATGAACTCTGGGAGTCCTGCAAGACTGCTTTCTATGCCATTCCAGATGATTTCATCATCAAGTTATCTCAGTCATTGCCAAGACGTATAGATGCAGTCCTCCAAGCTCATGGGAGTCATACGCAATATCAATTATTTTTTCCAAGGCACCATGGCTTTATGTTCTGATATTATAGTGGCATATTTGTGTATTCAAAATAAAGTGTATGTATAATTTCCACATTTTTTTTCAATGCAACAAGACTTTTGTCCAAGCAAAATCTGACCTTTCTGTACAAATTAAATGATAAAACTCAATCAATGACACAAAACTCTATTTTGGTATATTTCGCATAATCTAGAGGGCTTTGCCTTTCATATAAGCCATTTTTGATTCCACTTGATCAACTACAAGTCAGGTTATTATTTGTTGTTCCTACAACTTGGATAAGTGACAAGACTTTTGACAGGCACTGTAGATAAATACGCTTGATGAAGACCTTTTTGACTCTGAAGATGACCACTGCTGAGGTGGTTGAAACGTAAGCAAACAACTGTCTTTCTAAAGACAACTTAAGACCCAACTGTCTTTTTAAAGACAACTTAAGACCCAACTGTCTTTTTAAAGACAATTTTAACCCAGAAGATCACTCTTCCATTAATGTATCAGCCCCTGGGTTTAAACCTTTTCTCGCACGCATTTGTGGGTTAGCCTGGGTCTCTCCATAAGTCTAGAGTCCTGCAGAAAAGTCCCTTCTATGTTCAGCACCTGTTGCCCCCCCCGGCAATATACTACTTGGCGACAGAGGGTAGCTGTAGCTGGAGGATTTGATCTGGATCACCACCCCTGTCAGGGAGCCTGTCCAGGGCCCTGGTGAGATGCACTTTAGCTGCCAGCTGCCAAATTTGAAAGCTCAAACCATGATCAAGTGAGCCTTTCGTCTGATGAAAAGCAGGTGAGGGAGCATCAAAGGTTTTCAGCAAAGGTGGCCACAGCCTGTGCTGTCCTCCGTGATGTATGCCTATGTACTGAAGGCAGACAGCTTATCATACGAAAACAGCCCACAAACCGGGACCATCCCCACGCAGTAGACACCTGGGGTGCGTTTCCTGAAATCACAGATGTTAACTTACATAGTTGGACTCTGACTGTGAATGGACTAACTATGTACGTTGCTAACTTAGTTAGCAGCTATGCTTTTGGGAAACGCACCCCTGTGACAGCACCTGAGACGGAGATCGGTAGAGTTGGTTTCGGCCCCGAACACGTTTCCAACAGACTGCAGGACCACTTATTATCAGTGCCGGGCATTGTTGAGAGCATTGTGAAGTCAATTTTCTACATGTGAATTCATGCAGATGTTTTGGACTTATTTATGTTCATATTAGGGCCCTTTTATCATCATTAGTCCACAATGTTGATTAAAAAGAACAACCATTTACAAAAAAAGATATCCCATCTAAACAAATGAGAATTAAAGTCAGCTGAGCATTTGAAGACTTTGCCTTGTACTGCACAAACTCCAGATTATATGGATGTTCAATAGAACAGCAGTCGCTATCACACAATGAAATAATGCGAGTATCAACTGAACAATTCAAGCATAACCCACAATTGTCAAATAACAAATACGTTTGCTGGTATAAGTGACCATATCAACCTACGCACACATTACTGAACATTCAACCATTCAATGGAACAGTGAACGCAAAACCATTTTAATTACATAAAATGAGAGGTACTCTTACACATGTTGGAAACATAAATAATAAAAAATAAAAACCCCTCAAACATTAGGCTTTGGCCACATGACATAAGGGTGTAGACCTCACAGCGTGAGATCACGTTAAACAGAAATTTATCTTTACAGGCAGCACCTCTGGTACTGAAGATACAGTGAGAACCATAATTGGTTGGACAGACACATTTTTTGTTATTTGGGTTCTGTTTGGCCTCGTCAATCATCGGGTTTGAATACAATTGAATAACCATCTTAAGACGAGACTGAAGGCAAAAAGTCCCCAAAACAAGCAGGAACTGACAATGGCTGCAGTACAGACCTGGCAGAGCATCACCAGGGAAGATAACCAGCATCTGATGATGTCTGTGCATCACAGACTTCAAGCAGTCATTTCATGCAAGGGATATGCAAACAAATATTTTATGAAAAAAAAAAGTAATTAAAACTGACAGTCTGCACTTCACCTGACATTACCTCCGCCAAGGAAGTAATGTTTTTGCCGGCGTTGGTTTGTCTGTCCATCTGTCTGTCTGTCTGTCCGTGTACAAGATAACTCAAAAAGTAATTAATGGATATCTCTGAAATTTTTTGGGCGGGTTGCTATTACATCACGGATGGACCCTATTGATTTTGGCCGCGATCGGTCAAACAATATGGCGGCCATCATAAAATCCTATTGGCACGCAATGACTGACCTTTGCTCCCAGTGATATCACTCAAATTTTGTGGGTTGATTGGTCTTGCATCAGGGATGGAACCTATTCTTAGATTTCTTATGAGCCATGTTCACTCAGCAAGATTTTGACTGTGCTGGCTTGGTGGCGATTTGCACTCTCGGAGTGACTCTAGTTGTATATCCTTTCAAAGTGCTAGAGTACTTCAAAAATATGAATCACTGTTCATTAAATTATGGTGTTCCCTGTATGTATATTTTGACCACTTATTCATGATAACAACAGCCCCACTCTCCCCAAATGAAGCAAACATATCGGGTGGATTATTTATCTCTGATTAGATTCTGTCAGTGCTTATTCACTCACAGTGGTGAGCATCTACTTAGCCAAACAAGAAGCATCTAAATCGATCTTTTTAAGTGATTGTGCCAGGCTCAACTCATTTCCAGCTGCTGGTGGTAACTAAGCCAACACATGTCGACACGTGCGCACTCTTCCGCAGGCATGTACAAACGCATACATACGCATGCATACTCATACATATGCATGCACACCCATGTACATTCATCCACACTATCGCAAACATACAACTGCATGCACACATGCACATACATGTTCACACATACACACTCATGCACATTCATACACATAGTTGCACACATATTCACTAGTATACACACATACTCACACAATCGCGCGCGCGGACACACACACACACATACACACACACACACACACACACATGCATACCCATGACCATACATGCAGGAACACAGCAAAGAGAATGAAAGACATACAGACGATATACAGAGAAATAAGAGAGAGAAAGTGAGCAAGAGAAAAATAGAGAGATAAACAGAGAGAGTGAATGACAGAGGCAGAGAGAAAGAGAGAGTGAGACGGACAGAGTGAGAGAGAGAGCGGGAGCAGTGGGAGGTTGCCAGGTTGGCAGGTTGCCAGCCCTCCTCCACACTCTCTGCAGAACAGATGGGAGGGCCAAGTGAGCTGGACTCGGTACAAAACGCACTCAGACACACGACGTGTTCACAGTGCTGTTCCGCTGAAGAGTACCAGCAACCCCTTATGCCTCGACCTCCCATTGCCCCCTGCCTTCAGACCTGCTCCCCACCCCTTGCCCAGCATGCCCCCAACCTATCAACTTGCGCCCCGGCCTCCAGACTGTAATATTACCTCGTCCCTGATTTTTCAGGAATCTAAAATGCCATGGGAGACCAGGAATGGTTTGTACAATGCATTGCGACCAAGAGAGGAACCCGCCCGCCGCCATTCTCCCCCCTCCCCCCACTCACAACTAACAGGACACAGAGTTCTAATGGCAAAACGCTGGGGAAAACATGCAGCCAAGACGCCATGGGCAGAAATCAATTTTTAATAATCATTTGGCAAAGTTTCCAGAACTTCTCTGTGTTTTTATAATTCCTGAGGAGAAGTGGCTATCTGACATCCCCTCTCCTCCTGATGTTTCTATTACACCAGAATATTCTCAGCCTTTTCCACTGAATCATTTCAGATGCAGGGCAACACAATAAAAGCACTGGGATTCTGGGAAGGGAAGTATTGCTCAATAACTCTGGAATGCCTTCAAATTTTATGTCCCGCTTTACTGGTACGACATAAAATAACTATGAAATATAACTTAAAATAACTCACAAACACAATTTAAAAAATGTGCACTTCAAAAAAAAAAGTGATTTTAAAACCACAGCCACAAAACACACATATTTATGTCTATAAATTAAAACATCATGTAACTTGCAACAAATAAGGATGCTGTAATGCAGCTCCCGCCAAACCACAGAAATTCTTCTAGGAAAAATTCTGAAAACAATTTTGGAATGACATTCTTGTGTAATGATGTTCTACATTCCTTACAGAAGATTCCATGGATCATGAAAGTCTCTGGGCCTCTAAAATTCTCTGATTAATCCTCATTACCTTCCAGCCAAAAACAAAAGGATCTAATTCATGCATGCTGATGTAAAATGGCATCGCGTACATCCAGCATGACCAAAAACATTTGTTTTGCTAGCTTTCCCACAGACTGGGGGTTTAGACCTTGTGGAGCCCACTTATCCATCCATCCATCCATCCATACATTTTCTCTCACTTATCCAGGGCCGGGTCGCAGGGGTACCAGATTAAGCAAAGTGATCCAGGCATCCCCGCCCCAGCTACTTCCTCCAAAACTACCTCGGGGACCCCAAGATGTTCCCAAGCCAGCCGGGAGATATAATCCTTCCAGCGTGTCTTGGGTCTGCCTCGGGGCTCCTCCCAGTTGGACATGCCTGGAAAACCTCTAAAAGGAGGCATTCAGAAGGCATCCAAACCAGATGCCCAAACCACCTCAACTGTGACTCCACTCAACGCGGAGGAGCAGCAGTTCTACTCTGTGCCTCTCTCAGATGTCTGAGCTCTTCATCCTATCCTCCTGACCTAGAGGTCAGCCCAGCCACTCGGCGGAGAAAACTCATTTCGGCCACTTGTATTGGCAATCTTATCATACCCAAAGCTTGTGACCATAGGTGAGGGTTGGAATGTAGATCGACCAGTAAATTGAAAGCTTTGCTTTTAAGCTCAGCTCCCTCTTCACCATGATGGACCAGTACATGATGGACTGCATAATTGCAGACGCTGCACAGATCTGCCTGTAAATCTCTTGCTCCATGTTACCCTCACTCGGGAACAAGACCCCATGATACTTCAACTCCTCTGCTTTGTGAAACAACTCATCCCATACTCAAAGGGACAATGCACTTTTTTTCTGGCAGAGAACCATGGCTTCAGACTTGGAGGTGCTGATCCTCATTCCGACCGCTTCACACACGGCTGCAAACTGCGCCTGTGTGCGTTGGAGGAGGCCTGATGAAGCCAACGGGACCACATCATCTGCAAACAGCAGAGATGCAACCCTGAGGCCATAAAATTGGACTCCCTCCAAGCCTCGGCTGCGCCTAATAATCCTGTCCATAAAAATCATGCACAAAAGAAGCAACAAGGCACGCCCTTGGTGGAGTCCAACACCAACTGGAAAGGAGCCTGGTTTTGTGCCGAGAATGCAGGCACAACTCAAGTTTTGGTTGTACAGGGATCAGATGGCTCAAACTAATGGCTCCGATGCCCCATACTCCCGCAGCACGCCCCACAGGATGCCTTGTGGGACATGGTCATAAGCCTTCTCCAAGTCTACAAAACACACTGGATGGGCAAACTCCCATGACTCCCCCCTTCCTTTCCCCATAATGACAACAAATGATGACTCAAGGGGTCGCGGCTAAGGAGAAGGTCCATTGATCTACATATAGGAGTCATAAGTAGTCATTATGGGGAAAAGATTTAAAGCTGCTGTTGAAGCAAAAATGAAATAGCACAAAATACTATTGAAGTTAAAATTTGAAATGCATCATATGTAGTCATTATGGGGAAAAGAATTAAAGTGAAAGAATTCCAATGCCAAACAACATCCCCAGTCAACGTCAGCAGTTCCCCACCCCTGCTGAAAACAGCCTGGGCGATGCCCTGCCTTCTCCTCCCGAGTCGTCTGATGTTTTGCCAGAACCTCTTTCACACTACCAGAAATCCCTCTCCATAGCCTCCCCAAACTCCTCCCATGCCCGAGTTTTTGATTCTGCAACCATCGTGGCTGCAGTCCTTCTAGCCTGCCAGTACCTGTCGGCTGAGTCAGGAGTCCTCTGAGCCAGCCAAGCCAGAAAGGCCGCCTTCTTCAGCTTGATGGCTTCCCTCGCCGCTGGTGTCCATCAAAAGCTCCTTGGGTTGCCGCTAAGACGGGCACGACAGTCCTCAGGCCACAGCTCAAGGCGACCGCTTCCACAATGGAGACTTTGAACAGGGTCCACTCGAACTCCATGTCCCCAGTCTCCCCCGTGATACAAGCTATTCCGTAAGTGCAAGTTGAAAATCGTCCGGACAGGGTCCTCTAACAAACCTTCCTAGTCAATCTTCACAACACGTTTAAGTTTACCAGATTCGTCCAGCAGTCTTCCCTGCTATCTGATCCAGCTCACCACCAGGTGGTGATCAGTTGACAGCTCTGCCCCTCTTTGCACCCGAGTGTCCAAAACATACAGCTGCAGATCTGATCCTCCAAACTGCTGTTAAGCGCATAAGCTCAAACAACAGTCAGAGCATTCCCCTCCCCAACCCGTAAGCGCATTGCCGAGACCCGATTGTACCCTGGTGTCAACTCCAACACAGCAGCACTCAGCCTAGGGGACTCCAGGTAAGGAGACAGTCCAACCTCCAACAAGAAGCTTGATTCCCCAGCCAGAGCTGCGCATAGCCAGTACCCCTCAACCTCCCGCACAAGCTCCAGCTCCTGCCTTGCCAATGTGGTGAAGCTCCATGTCCCAAGAGCCAGTTTCCATAGCTGGGGTCCAGAACGCCGGGGTCTCTGCCCCCATCTGCTGTCCAGTCCACAATGCATGCAACCCCTTCTCCTCTCCTGGTGGGTGGTGGGTCCACAAAGAGATAGCCCTGTAGCTTTTTTGGGCTAAGCCCAGCTGGGCCGCAGGGAACCCCAGGCCACCAGGTGCTCACCTACAAACTTCCTACCCAGATCTGCCTCCAGGAGGGGGCGCCAGGGTCCCAATTCTGGGCAAAGTTCTTTTGTCTTTGGAGGGCCATGTCATGGCAGGCTTGGGAATTACATTTTGTCTAGTCCCTCACCTGGGACCAATTTGCCATGGAAAACCCTACCAGGAGCAAATGCTCCAGGCAGCGTACTGTGGCTATCAAGATACACAATCTCCTCCACCACCATAAGGTAGCAATTCTTGGAGGAGCACGATAAGGACCCCTCCTAATATCTCCAAAACCCCCAACCACCCCCCTTCCCCAACACACACACACACACACACACACACACACACACACGGTAGCGCGCATACACACACACACACACACACACACACACACAATCTCATGTCATTTCACCAAAACTAGCCACATGCCAGTGGCAGTGTATTTGCAAGGATCTCATTGAAAACTCTGTAGGACTCTATGATGATTGTCTGCATTCTTCCTGAAAAAGTTTCTCCTGCTCTTGTCCTCCAGAAGATAGATACTCAATACACAAGCAAAATAATATATCTTAAATAATATATAATAGATCTTTCTTCATCATGGCACAGTGGCTTATTAACACATATCATTCATATCTTCAAGGCTTCTTCAAGAGGCCAGAGAATCAGGTTAGCCAAGCTTTCATTAAGTTTAAATCCATATATTTTTTAAATTTCGAATGAAATCCTTCCAATTGGAGATTTCGAACAAACTGTTTGTACATGAGCGCTACATAAAGAGAGTGGATAGATGTATGCATTTACATGTCCCAAGCATACAATCCGGATAGATCCTCTGACAAGCGCATGATCCCGCATCCAGCATTGACCCCACGTCTGTTATGATGGACCTGCCATGTACAATAACCAATCTTTTCACAATAGTTTTCCCTTAAATTTTTTAAACTATAATTTTTAAATTAGCTAGGCCTCCACCACTTTTTTTTGCAGTCTTTTGTCAAAGCACTATGAAATTGTGTTTAAAACACTGCACAAAATAATAAATTAAAGAAATAAAACATTATTTAATTGCCTTGCGAGAAAATATGCGACAAGGTTGCAATGAGAATTGTTAAGCAAGGCAAACCGGTACTGGATTAAACAGTTATGTGACCATTTTCGAGTAGTATTCTGTTCGACGGAGTTCCTGAATTTCAATAGAAATTATGAAGCTTTCTACGTCATTTCAAGCAAAAAAAAAAAAAATTCAACACGAACTCAGACACATCATAGTTAATTTGCTGAAAGGTTTGATCATTTCATACAAGTACTGCTATTATGAACCGACCTTCCCTGTAAGGTCCCAATTGTATCCTATTTTAGTTTGCCTTGTTCCAGCAGTCCTGTGTCGGTTTTGCAGTATTGTTTCCTTTAACTGATTTATAGTCCTGTTTTACTCCCCGCTCCTCTTATGATCCAGTGTGTTCCTTGCCCTCATGTCTGATTGTTGTCATGTGTACAAAAGTTGCTTGTGCTCTGTCAATAGTTGCTGTGCCATTAATTAAGGACACCCTCTCCCTGCTCTCTTGCGGCCTCCAGAGCAGGGACGGACCTCCAGTTGGCACAGCCATGGTGTCCCTGTGGATATTCAGTTCTGAAGGCGCTGCAACTAGTCTGACCACCAGGCTTCAGACAACTAAAAAGTCCCCAACCATGGCTTGGATTCACTCCCTTAACTCTGTTTCCAGTCACCTGATTGGGACTGGCTCGTACTACAGACCGCCTGTGCCCTTCAGTTCTTCATGCCCTGTGTTTGGGCTCAATGAACGCCCTTGCCGCATTAACTGTGGATCTGCTTGCGGTTTCTTCTTATGCTATTCGCAACATCCCCATTGTCATTTTTGCCAAAGTCCGACTCCCGAGTCCTGATACAACTCTAAACTCAGGGCTGTCACCCGGCAACGACTCAACTCTGTCTTCCTCGGGGAAAAGTAATAATGCAGAGAGGATAATTAAGATAACACAATTTATTTATCTTAAAGGCCTGAAATATTTCTTTATTTAATTCCACATAACCCATAACAGTGTAAATACCCTGACTAATTTTTGTAACTTTTGTTCTGCCCATCCAGTTGTTTGACTATTTTGAATTATTTTTAAATATTTAGCAAAAAAGTTGCCTCCGTTGCTCAATTGCGCACATCCCCATGTTTTTTTAAACTCAGCCAAGTGTAATGTGTTAAGATGGCATCAATGCGTGCAAGAAAGTTCCAAACACAGATGGCAATAGGATTGATCCTTTCCATGGCCATCGAACCGATTATCAAAAGGAGTACATACACCACCTTGTTCGATCGCCTAAGTTTTTCAGGCGGAGCGGGGTATTTCATTCTGATCGAGGCGTTCACATGAGGAAATTTTATTGTGATTGAGCTTCAATCTAATTACAGGAGCATAAGGGAGAAAATGCATTCAGATTTACCGCATTGATTGCATATTGTTGCCATCAGTTTGATGAATCTACAATTGCCATGTGGGGCTGGACCACTTCAGTTGTGTGACATTATCAAACAGTGATTAATTCTTAATTGGTTGGAGAGATTCGTATCAGAATCATATTCCTGATTGGATGGAGAGGCTATTAAACACAGACACAGCCAATCACACAAGATAAAGCCAATTAATTTTACAACAGAGAAATATTAACTCAAATGAACAACCAATGAATAATTCATCAAGAGTCAAAAATCCCAAAATAAACATTTCTATGAAACACACACAATCTGGAACAAAAATGTTTTACTTGGTGAGTACTGCACTTATTTTTGGCCTTATTCTATTTTCTGGACGTCTCAATCTAAAGAAGTTACCGAGGTTAATGTAGACTATTATTATTACTCGACTTCAAGACAAAGTTTCCTCTTACTGGGAAAAAAAGGCGTCTTAACATCTTAAAACTCAAAGCCCCCCAGCGATAACACGCATAATGGGATAAGTCACTAAATTAAATAATTTACTCATATAAAATTAGCAAAACACATCGATATCGTCATGCAGTGTCCTTTCAAGACATCTATTCTTGATATCCAAGTCAAGGTCCTGGTTAAAATCTCAAGTTAGAGCGTTGTCAAAAATTTCAACTGTGATGTTTCCTCACCTATATTCATAGCAGCTTTCTTCCTCTCCATGATCAAACCCCGAGTAAACCGCCCGATGTCGTAGTCCGCCACAAAATTTGGTTTTGAAAAATGGTTATGCATTAGTGAATCAAGAAAAACTGATGAGACTTCTTTATTATTGACTGTTCTTTTTTAGATGATTTTTTGAGGGTAACACAAGGCCACTTGCTAGGAAGTCTTTGAGATTTCTTTGAGATTTTTCATCTTTGAGATTTTTTCCTAATCCCAGAGCTTCATTGGTTTACACTTTGTATCTTCAAGGGTCTCTGAACATGACTGGTGAATTTCACGGAAAACTATGCGTTTACTTTTGTTTTTTGTCTGATTGAGGCATAGACCAATCCCACTTTTTTCAAAGTGTCTGACCTTCCTTCAGTTCGAGTTTGGGCTTTACTCATTTAATGATGCATGTGCCGGTCATTTTTTTTTTTAATAGGACAGAGTTTCAGGTTTCCAGCGACACATTATACATTGAATTTGATTTCAGGTACGCCTTTGGAGCTGTTGATGCAATGACAGTCATTGCACTCCTTTGTACAAGAGACAGCAGTTTCTGCATGTGTTTTTGTTGCTATTTCAAAAGTTTTCACTTATTACTAGTCTGCTATATTAGTCTGATCTTTTGTATGGGCTATGTTGCATTAGGTACGCGGTTTTACTTTCGCTTAAGTCTAGGATCAGTTGAACCAAGCATTGGGAGGTATGATAAGGTATCAAAGGGGGATTCTGATAAAGGAAGCTACTCAGCTCCAGGCATGGAATGCCACATGTCAGACAAAGAGGCATCCATTCCTCCGTTTGAAATTTAAGTTACGTTGCAATGTTTTACTGTTATAACATGTTGTCTCTATGTCTCATTGCCTGCGTACTACCATGAGGAATATGTAGAATATGTAGAATATGTAAAGTTTAGCCAGGACCATTTAGCCTTGGTGCTATCATTTTACAGTAGCATGTGAACGCAGCTTATTTACAACAAAAAAAAAATCTATACTCTCATTATTTATTTAATCAATTAACAGTGAATAAGAAGAACTACTTTCATTCGTGCTGAGTTTTACGTGTGTTTGTGAGGGTGCGCGGGTGAGGGCTAGATATTTCATCCTGTCCATGAATCTCCTGGATCAAACCATTATTTTATAAATTATAATTTAATGGAGAGGATCGATGAGGAACCATAACAGAATATTTTATTGTTTGAAAGTCTGCTGTATTTTTATGTGGCGAACTTATTTCGCACGTATTTTTGGTCTCATTTGAGAGTGGGTCTTAATATGCGCGGTCTGGTTTCATTTTGGATTATAGAGGCATTGAACTGTGTTTGGAATGCCATTCTCCACAGTGGTGGAAACGAGAGCAGTTGGTGTGGAAAATTACTGATTAATTAAATTGATTAATTGATTACTGCCAGACCTGTTGAATCAAGAAATCACTTCAATAGATCCTGTTTGACAAAGTGAACTAGTCAAAAAGATCTCAGAAGACAACATGTCATGCCGCGAACTAAAGAAGAAGAGTCAGCTAAAATTCTTCCACAATTACTTTTTCACATAGGGCCGGGTAGGTTTGGATAGCTTTTTCCCCTTAATAAATGAAATGATCATTTAAAAACTGCATTTTGTATTTACTTGGGTTGTCTTTGTCTAATATTAAAATTTGTTTGATGATCTGAAACATTTAAGTGTGACAAATATGCAAAAAAATCATAAATCAGGAAGGGGCCAAATGCTTTTTCACGGCACTGAAGGAAAAATAGCTAACATCTAGAAAAGCGTTATATATTTCAGTATAATTACTAGTCAAGTCACAATAGAGCAGCGATATAATATTTTACCCATTTTTTACCGACAACAACAATAACAACAATAATAATCACAAAAAAAAAAAATTCAAGCATTTTATATCAAAAGTGGTTACCAATTGTTACAGGCAGCCATTATGGACCACTTGGGTATGGAGAGCTTGGAGTGGGTAGGTATGTAACATGAAAGACTTTCAAATCAAACTTTACAATTGATGTTTCTTGCCAATATTTGCAAAGCTGTTAGTTCATTGAAAAAAAACCTATTAAAAACCTATTATATTGAGAGAAAAAATTATCAATTTATTCACAGCTGCTGTACCACATCAGGGAAAAAATATCTCCAACCTGAATGCATTTAGCCACTTTTATTTTTTATTTATTGTTTTACATTTTACTTACATACATTTTTGAAACTATGCATCAGAAACTGGACGTTGGCTGAAAACGTTTTCGTTTGTTTGCATCCTGCGCTCACAGTGTCCTGTTATGACATGCTCACACGTGAAGCCCACAGAAGAGAGGAGGAATATTGCAACAACCTGAGAAACCAGGTTTTATGTGACACTGGAAAGCTTGAAGTCAATAATGTGCCAACTTCAGTTCCTCACAGAGGAACCATAGAAAAATTAACAAATCAGGTTTCAGAGAATTTATTTGTAGAAAGGAGAAAATCTAGCCAGACAGTATAATAACGCCCGAGATACCACTAAAAACCTAATTCCATGAGTTCAGCCTGGTTGGCTTGTGCCTGTATTTCACTTCAACATCTGAGGCTTTTGGCAAAAATGACTGGTAAGAGAGGCCAGCTGGATTTCTGCCATCCGCCATTGTTTACTAAAAAAAAAAAAAAGAGAGGAATCCCCTGCCCAAGCATTCAAACCAGTTCCTGCTCAAGATCTTAACCGACTCCAGGGAAACTCCACCTTCATACGTCGTGACCCACCGACTTTTTAGCCCAGCGCCTGCAGTTTTCCCTAGTTCTGTCCAAGTACATTTATGAATTCCTCCAAACTGCCAATTTTTTGTCTCATTTGACTGATGGATTCTAGCACTAATTTCAATAAACCATTATATTAATAAAACTCAGAAATTGCCTAAACCCCTATTAGTCTATGACAGTCAGGACTGTAAATTTGGACAATAACAAACACTGTTGTTTTAGCTGTCATTACACCATATTGGAGTGGAAATTAATCAATGAGCTCAAAATGCAGACTTTTAGCTTTACTTTGTTGCTATTTTCATCCAAATAGAGTATAACGGTGTTCAAATTACTTATAAAATACTAGTCCCCTCTTTTTAAGAGACTCAAAGTAATTTGACAATTGGTAGCTCAGCTGTTCTATGGGCAGGTGTATATTATTTCCCTGATAATTTCATTTACAAGAGAGCCGATAAAAGGTGACTTCTATTTTGGCATTTGCCATTGGAATATGTTGCTAATTCTCGATATGACGTCAAAGAAAGTTGTCTGCGCCTGTGATGCAAGTCATCAAAAAGCTAAAAAAAAAAATCAAAACAAACCAATTACAGCAATTACTTTCAGTGTAGCCAACTCTACAATTTGCTACAGTTGTAAAAAGGAAGAAAGCACTGGTGAGCTCAGGGACAACAAAAGGCCCAGAAGACCTCATGACAACTTTGGTAAAAGACCAAAAAATCCTTCACAGCAGTTGGCCAGATCAAGAACACGATCCAGGCGGCAGGTGTATCTGTGTAAAACTCAACAATCAAATGACTTCACCAGAATAATTGGGTCAAAGATGAACAAGGATTTCAAAATTGGAAATACAAAACCAATTCCAAAAAAGCTGAAATGCTGTGCAAATTGTAAATAAAAACAGAATGCAATGATTTGCAAATCTCATAAACCTACATTTTTTTTCACAATAGAACACAGACAACATATCAGATGTTGAAAGTGAGATGTTTTACCACTTCATGAAAAATATTAGCTCATTTTGAGTTTGATGGCAGTTTGTTTTAAAATGTTTACAATGTTTTTATTCACACTTTACACAGCATCCCAACTTTTTTGGAATTGGGGTTGTAAATGAAATTGGCTTAAAATGGCCATTTAAGCAACCCTCCATTAAAGTGTTCTGTATACAACTCAAAAACAGGGATTGATTTTAAAAATGTAATTCATTTTTTGTATTTTTTTAGCTAAATGTATGATTTCTGCCATGAAAAAAAGTCCTTCCTGGGTAACAGGAATGGATTTTGCAATTATTAACATGTCTTCCATTGTTGACGAATAAAAGTTCATAAATGTCATAGTTAGAGCTCAACAAACAAATATTGCTCAGAAAACTAAATTTTCATCACGATTAATGCAATATATTATACTTATTTATTTATACTTAAATTAGCTCATTAGTTGCTGTTCATCACAATATTCCATGCCAAAAAGGGAAAAAAAGCTCTAAAATGTCTTAAAATATAGTAAAGGTAAAAAGGTTGTTATTGTATTCCCAACTTAAGGAAACAAGAAAACTGCAAGAAAAAAAATTTCAAAAGTAGCCTATTATCTTTCAAGGCTTTCTCAGGAACATAATTTTTTAAGAATCATACTAAGTTCAAAGCATGAGACACTGAAAACTGTCAAAGATTTGAAAAATTATTTTTTAAATCTTACATTTCATGTAACAATGTGACAGTTAAGTATCACATGAATGTAGAATGTAGAATCACAGGTTAGCACTTAAATTCAATGGCATTTCATTTTTCTAATAAAACAAAAAACTGCGTAAACAACTTAGCTTATTTATCACAAGTTTGTTAATAAATGAAGGGAGCATTAAACCACAGGGTAACTGAATCCGAGTAACTAATTGTGTGTGACTGCGTGTGTGTGTGTGTGTGTGTGTGTGTGTGTGTGTGTGTGTGACTGACTGTATGAGAGTGTGTGTGTGTGTGTGTGTGTGTGTGGGAATGACTGTGGGTGAGTTTGTGTGTGTGTCTAGGCCTTTCGCAAACGAGTGTGAACTTATTTTTATGAATCTTTCAATTTTTCCTTTTTACTGATTTGCCTTACTACTTCACCACCAAATCACAATGCCTTGATCTCTTTCACTCAAGAAGCTCAGCCCTAGCTTGTGGATTTGCATTCTTCCTGGCCCTGAACAGTCTCTGTCTCTGTTAGACAGCAGTATCTGGAAGGACAGAACTGACCGTGAACCATCAAAAGCTATATTAAAACTTCATTGAAATCTTAAAGGGAAACTACAGGCTAAAAGATTTTTACATTGTCATAAAAAGATCTAACATTGATGTACGATTCATTCCTGCGTTTATTTTCCGATATGCGTAACAGCATACTCCATCGTTATTTTCAATTTGCCACTCACTATGCTGTCAGGCTTCTATCTGATCTACTTCAGTGGGTTATTTTCCTACATTACCCAGAATGACTTTCACCTCCCCCTCTCTTTTAATCACCTGCAAAGTCAGAGTGTAGAATTCTGGATGTATAGGGCTGATAGCGTGGCAAAAACTGGCTTGCCCCTTTGCTAAATTATTGATTTCTCTCGATAGGAAAATTGCATAAATTTGATTTGCGGTAATTCAAGACAGCACTCCAGAATTTCTGTTCCAGTGGGGATGAAAACAATATCTGATACTTATGGTTGAGGCTACACTGAGTTGAAGACTATTCTCCCACTCATCTCCACAGTGCGCTTTGTCAACAGAAATCGACTTCAGCCGAAAAACAAGAAAAACATGAATTTGGCACATTTTAACAAAGTGAAGGTGTTTCAGCCTGTAGTTTTCCTTTAAATATTAGATAATATAGAATTAAAATTTGTTCATTATGTGGGCAATATCCTGACAAAAATCAGTGATGACGATCTGTGTTGCCATCATTGAATGATATGAATTCATGATAAATAACAACAAAAAATTCCATTAGAGATAGAAAAGTGCATATAACATAATTATGTTATAAATATAACAATATCAATGTGAAGCCTTAGAAGCTACAACTACTGATAAAAAACTACATTTATTGACAAATCAGGCAAGACATGACTATATACTCGCAGATATTACTTTTATCCTGATTTTGGATCAGGGAGGACATGTCCTGGTTAACAGAAGATCTTTGATATCCAGGGAGGACATATTGTTCTCCAGGAAGACAATAAACCTATTTTCCCTTTATAATCAAGGACTAACTTGGCCAACTGTGAAAAAAATAAATCATCCTTCAACACATTTTTGTCATATTTCACATGAAATAGGCAGATTTTAAATAAAAAACAACATAAAAGTTTTATTAGCGTTATCCAGAAAGACACATGATTTTGCACCATAATGCACCAGTGACCAAAAAGTTCAAAATATCAGCATTTTAAAAGAGACTTACTGACCTTTCCATATGCTTTGGGGGGGTCATTCAGAATCTTCTTTACAATGCTATACCTTGTCACATCATGACTATCCAAATGCATTATGGTAATACACTATATACCTGTTGTCCAGAAAGGACATGATGGAAATCCGATATAAAGGATGCAAGTCTTTCTTCCTGAAACATGTATATAAACTAAAGTACTGTATATTTGTAGGTATAATTGCAAACATCAACACAATTATTCCCAAGCAGATAATGCTTCCATTAATTTTTTTTGACATTTCTGGCATATTTGTGTACAAACATTATAAGCCCAGACGTTACCCAGGAACGGCAGTTTGGTACTTTTGAGCTCAATAGCTCCTAAAATTTTCCTTAGCTCCTTAAAAGACCTGCTCATGACTCTAAGCACACTACCTAATCTGTGCAGCGTTGTGAATGCTCATGACTCTAAGCACACTACCTTATCTGTGCAGCATTGTGAATGCTCGTGACTCTGAGCACACTACCTTATCTGTGCAGCATTGTGCTCGTGACTCTAAGCACACTACCTTATCTGTGCACTCTGAATGCACACTCTAAGCACACTATCTGTGCAGCATTGTGAATGCTCATGACTCTAAGCACACTACCTTATCTGTGCAGCGTTGTGAATGCTCATGACTCTAAGCACACTACCTTATCTGTGCAGCATTGTGAATGCTCGTGACTCTAAGCACACTACCTTATCTGTGCAGCGTTGTGAATGCTCATGACTCTAAGCACACTACCTTATCTGTGCAGCGTTGTGAATGCTCATGACTCTAAGCACACTACCTTATCTGTGCAGCATTGTGAAACAAGTACTGTGGCAGTGTATGTCTGTGAATGGAACTGCTCATCTTGAATTTATTCATGTTTTATGATGCACAGACACACTGTGATAGCAACACTGGGATTTGTTAAGCCAAAGAGGTGGAATGTTCTAATAACTAAGTCAATCACTGGCCATAAATCCAATGGAACACGCTTTTCACTCGCTGAAGGCAAAACTAAAGGTGAAAGAACAAAAGGAAACTGAAGACAGGCGCTGTGAAGCCCCTGCGGACCATCACCAGGGGAGAATCCAGCGTTTGCTGATGCCTATGGATACATTCACATGGGAGGAAGGCATCCGCTCTTTAAAAGTGCTGAAGGCACCAGCATTTCTGCCCAGAAAAAAATGCTCCTGAAAGTTGAGAAGTTTTTTTTTTTCTATTTACAAACTGCTGTGACATCATTCGCCCTTTGCTTCACAAACCAATCACCATTGACAGGAGGCTGAGCTACTGATTCATCACAACAACAACAAAGATGGAACTGAAAGCTCTAGATGAGAAAATAGTTTGTCTAAAGCCTGATAAAGGATATATAATAAAGGAGCCCCTTCTTTGATGCGTTTTTGCTGATACGCAACAAATAATGCACAAAAAAATAGAGCCCACAGGGCAGAAACAGACAGAAAAATCAGAAAAGCTAAGCAGTTGTCTGTTTCTATGACAACACTGCATGTCACTTGTGCGGTCCCAAGATAGCTTTATTCATGTAGCACAAACTGCACTCTGTGCACCGCTCTTTCGAAAGTAAAAGCGCTGTGTATGAATGCACCCCCTGGGTTCCAGACTTCGGGCAGTCATTGAAGACACAGGGTTTCCAAGTGAGCATAAAAAAAATATCAATTTAATTTTTGATCTTGTCAGTTAATCCAATCACAACTTTCAAACCCATTACAGAAGCAGACAGAGCTAAAATTAAGAAAAATGTCTCACTGTCCAAATACTTCAGGACCTTGTTGCATCTGTTCATCTCAATACTGAGTGAGATATCTGTACATTCCAGCAGAACCTTCTTGTAGCGACTGCTATTGCCTCTTGATCTGACGTCACTCCATATGGCACACTGCCAGTCCACCTGACTGACCCTCCTGCCGTCTCGTACTGGACTCATTATGACTCTGAAAACGGTAAAATACTCAGTACATTGCCTCTGTTTCACGACCCCACCCACATTCTGTCATCATCACCGAGTCTGTTTGCCAATTACTGTTGACAAGCAGCAACTAAGATGGATACATTTATTATTTATTGCTATATCTACATACAAGGGATAGTCAAATAATTGCAAATTATTCAGCGTGTTAGTCAGTGTGTATTTGCTCCTGCATGTTTGTGAAACTAAATATCTGTTTGGGTGTGTGTGTGGGGGGGGGACTGTGTGTATATCTGTGCATGCAATCGAGTGTGTGCATCCCCGAGCAGGCGTGCACACGTTGTGTGGCTCCTCGGTATTTTCAGTATCACTTAACGCAGCACGATACAGAGCACCTGTGAGAGAAGAAAACACTAGACTGGTCACACTTCGCTGCTGCATCTCAGTCATCCAGAGGTTACAGCTCCCTCCGCGAGGCACTTTCTATCAGATCAGTCAACTTGGTGGGAGCCCAGAGACCAAAGATGGCTGGAGGCGAGAGGAGAAGAGTGAGGGCGATGCGTGGAGAGGCAGCCCTGCGGTTTCTTCCAGCGCTCTTCTCTAGCCATTGATTAGCACAGCATCTAAATTTAGCCTGTGATGTATAGCAGTGAGATCACTGGAACAAAGGGTCTGGTTTAGGCTGCTAGTGACAGAGAGAGAGGGAGAGAGAGACAGAGAGAGAGATGGAGGGGGGTAGCAGAAGAAAGAGAAGGGTGAGAGGTACAGAGGGAGAGGCGAAGAGGGGAGGAAGGAGGGAAAGTGAGGGAGCGAGAGAGAGAGGAGGAGAGGAACTGAAAAAGAGACACAAAGAGAGATAGGTAGAGAGGGGGTGAGGGGGAGAGAGGGAGCGAAAGAGAGCTGGTAATCCTTCATATGTGATGTCAGTGCTTCAAAGCAGAAATCCATCCGCCCATTCTGGGCAAGTGAAAATATGACGGCCCTATATCTACAATGGAACGCAGAGTTACATTACATTACCAGCCCAGCCCACAAGACCATTGTACCCAGCGACATGAACTGTGATTTGGGAGATATATTAACTTTTGAGTGATAAAGGTGGTGATATTAATTCTGGTCATGATTATGCCGCATGGTTCGCAAAGCAAGGCTCTGGAGACCAGTGAGCTGGGAGCAGTGTATTGTGTACATTCTGCAGGATGACAGCTGAGGGAACATGTCAGCTTAGCTCTAATGTCCACAAACCACATTTCATCACGCCACCAGCAGTGCGATGTCTTAGTAGTGATGGACCGCTATTGCTGAACGATAAGCGCCATTGCTGAAATTTCACATTGTACATAATACAACCCCAATTTCGAAATAGTTGGGACAAAGTGTAAATTGTGAATAAAATCAAAATGCAATGACTTTCAAATCACACCAGCCAGTATTTTATTCACACTAGAACAGAGATAACATGGCAAATGTTGAAACTGAGAAATTTTACAATTTTATCCACAAAATGAGGTCATTTCAAATTTGTTGGCTGCTACAGGTCTCAAAAAAAGTTGGGACAGGGGCCTGTTTACCATGGAGTAGCATCCCCTCCTCTTTTTAACACAGAGTGGAGGTGTCTGGGGATTGAGGAGACAAGTTTCTTGAGTTTAGCCATTGGAATTTGATCTCACTCTTGTTTAATACACGCTTCCAGCTGCTGGAGAGTTTTGGGTCTCCTTTGACAGACTTTTCGTTTAATTATGCGCCAAATGTTCTCAATTGGTGAAAGATCAGGTGTGGAGGCAGGCCAGTTCAGCACACGGACTCTTCTACTATGAAGCCATGCTGTTGTAATAGCTGCACTATGTGGTTTTGCATTGTCCTGCTGAAATACACAAGGCCTTCGCTGGAATAGTTATCGCCTGGAGGGGAGCATATGTTGCTCTAAAACCTTTATATACCTTTCAGCATTCATGGTGCTTTTTAAAACATGCAAGTGTCCCACACCATATGCACTAATGCATCCCCATACCATCAGAGATGCTAGCTTTTGAACCGAACGCTGATAACAGGAGGGGTAGTCTTTCTCCTCTTTAGCCCAGGGGACACGACGCCCATGATTTCCAACATGAATGTCAAATTTTCACTCGTCTGACCACAGGACACTTTGCCACTTTGCTAAAGTCCATTTTAAATGAGCCTTGGCCCACAGAACATGGCGGTGCTTCTGGATCATGCTGAACAATGGCTTCCTTTTTGCATGATAGAGTTTTAGGTGGCATCCGTGGATGGCACGGCGGACTGTGTTTACAGACAGTGGTTTCTTGAAGTATTCCTGGGCCCATTTAGTAATGTCAATGACAGAATCATGCTGGTGAGTGATGTAGTGGCGTCTGAGGGCCCGAAGATCACGGGCATCCAGTAAAGGTCTTCGGTCTTGTCCGTTACGCACAGAGATTTTTCCAGTTTCTCTGAATCTTTTGATGATGTTATGCACAGTCGATGATGAGACCTTCAAAGCCTTTGCAATTTGACGTTGAGGAACATTGTTTTTAAAGTATTCCACAATTTTTTTACGCAAGCCTTCAAAGGTTGGAGAGCCTCTGGCCATCTTTACTTCTGAGAGACTCGGTCTCTCTAAGACTCACTTTTATAGCCAATCACGTTACACACCTGATGCCAGTTAACTTAATTACTTGCTAGATGTTCTTTCAGCTGATTCTCTTATATATTAATTGTTTTTTTCAGCCGATTTTTGCCTGTGTCCCAACTTTTTTGAGACCTATTGCAGCCAGAAAATTTTAAATAAGCTCATTTTGTGGATAAAAATATAAAATGTCTCAGTTTCAACATTTGAAATGTTATCTATATTCTATTGTAAGTAACATATTAGCTCGGGTGATCTGAAAGTCATGCATTTTGATTTTATTCACAGTTTACACTTCGTCCCAACTATTTCAGAATTGGGGTTGTAGAATTAAGAGCAATGCAGCAGAAATTTCATTATGTACATCATAGAATTATGAGCGCCGATACTGAAATGTCTCATAGTACAATATAGAATTAGGAGTGCCGATGCGGAAATTTAACTTTGTACATAATAATCACGACAAATGCGAACCACTTGTCCTCTTTCCTCTTCGCACAGCTTACTGCCCCTACTGGTGACGGATCTGAACAAACGGGAGCCCTCACAACACAGATGCATGGAAGCCCACAGTCATGATGTCAGTACAGCTTGAAAGTGTGCAGCTATTTATTTTCGCATGCCACAAGCAAATTTCTCAAGAAATCACGCTGAAAATACACCAGAAATTGTCAAATTTGCATCTGACACCTGCCAACTTCCCTGAATTTCCTGCTACGATCTCCCTGCTCTCATGGGGTTTCGGTTATCCTGAACTTCTCGCGCAGTTTGAGTAAATTCAAAAATCTGCTCATCTGCTGTATTTATTGGAAATAGTATCACTGTAGTCTCTGCACCGTCAACAGAATGTAATACAGCACTAATGCTAACGCTAGCCCCAAGGGGTGTTCTAAGCAAGTTCAGCATTAGTCTGGCTTGCTTTGTGTGACCTGGCTTGACAAACCCTGAACTCACAATGAGAGATGGGCTACCTGACTTTACCATGGCAGTTTAAGGGAGAGCCACTTCTGAGACATTTAAAACCCCAGCTTTAGGTTCAACACACCTTGGTAACCAACTAATCTTGTTTTTTAATAACCCTCTCTGATTTATTCACGTACATCAATCAATCAGCTTCGACGAAGACATTCCTCAACAAGCTGTTGTTTGGCTAAACAGTATTGTACAATTTTACATAAATATATGACACGTAACCTAATAGCTGAACGACATTTTTTTTTTAAATTTCTATTTAGATGCAAAGCTGCCATTTCTATAACGTTACGGGTCACGTAAGACTATCACACAATCTTCACGCAATTTTTGAGTCAGCACCCATTATATGTGAGAACACAATTGGGTTGAGCACACCATTTCGCTTGCTGAAATATTAACGCGAAAACAAAGACTGCCGTTGTTCTGCATATTGGTAGCATTTTCTGACAAGGCAGCAAAATTAGTCAGAATCCCGGCGCAGTGTCGAGAATCTGTTCCGGCAATGCTTTGGTAAAACTACCGTGACACCACCTGACGTAAATGAGCGCAGGATTTATGGAAGGGAGAACTGAACGCAGTAGGAGCCTGCGTGCTTTCAATCAAATACACTGAGGGACTCCCTACACTACATCCAGCACGCTGGCTGTTTGCATGTTCGAATTATACTACACAGGCCCACTGCATGAGCAAAATGCTAAATAGTGGTGGACTGCATGCACATAATCCAACTCACTGGCAGACCATATGTACGAAATCTAACACAGTGGGAGCCTGCATGCACTTAATCCAACATTCTGCAAAACTGTGCTTGCCAAAGATGACGCACCGCGAGTCTTCATACACTAAATTGAAGGAGCAGTGTGACTAGAGACTCCGCGTGCCATAAACTCACGTGGAAATGGAAATCATGCACTTAAGCGGTGCCAGTACTGTGGAGTATTCGAGCAGACAATAAATTATAAGCAACAGCAACAACCAATAATCAGTACTGCTAGGAGCCTATGCAGATAATGGACTACATTAGTATACAGCCAAAGAGCACTTACTCCATTAAAACATTTTTTGTAGAAAACTGGTTCATGTTCTGGTTTAAAACAGCATTTATTCCACTGAGGGTTCCACGCATACTTAGAGTACGAAAGACATGCTAGATAAGTCCATTCAACTGTGCACTTTGCCTTAGGTAAACATGTGATTCAATCACATTGAACTGCACAGGTTCCCACATGTAGGGCATCACTATACCACAAAAGGGAACTAAACTCTTCTCAATTTAAGCCCCCCAATCTGAAAGGGAGAGAAGAACTCCAGTAAAACACATCACGGCTGGTCCTGAATCTCAATAATTACCTGATACTTTTAATTGCACCTGCAGGCAAATGTCACACAAAATAATGAAACTATATATATGAGCTCTTATTTGGAAAACTAGGACATGGTGATGGATTTGTGAAACTAACTTAATAATCACTGCACCACGAAAAAGTGATTTATACACGAGTCTCGGCATTCCTTGACAGTGAGAAAAATGAATTAATTCTCTGAAGTGTATCTGAGAAGCCAGGGTAGCACTCCGCGGGGCTTGGAATTCTGAAGAACATCTGAACACATCGAGCAACTGCAGTTGGGTCACTGGCAAGGCCCTCCGCCCCGAAATGACTTTAGGGACGACATCCTGGCTACAACTGCTGCGTCTGGCCTTCCTCCCAGCCTTCTGTAAATAAGAATTTGTTTTTATGCGATCTGTCCAGTTATAAAAAAAACAGTGAGCAGCAGGATAACTGCCCCCGACACCCTCACAAAGTATTTTCACAATGGCTGCGGTTACATGACGACTTTTCATTCAGAATGAATTAATCTGAATGAAACCATTTGGATTGATTTTTTTTTTTTCCCTGCGAGTTTACATGGGATATAATCATTCCAAATCGGGGTTTACGTGGAAGACGCATTTAATCGCTTTCGTGTAAGGTTTGGTGCCGGGAAGGCTTCTGATTGGATAGGGAGCTGGGCAGATATGTGTATACGTGTTTCTGTTTAGCCTACCGGAAGAAAAATATTAGGCTTGTCTTCGTTCCATATTGCGACAACATGAATGACGTTAGCAGGGCCTTTTTCGGACTGATTTTGCTTTTATTTTTGAAGCAGCAGTATGACCACATCATTTTAATTATTATCATTCGTCTGTTAAGGAGCAGAAGGGAGGTAGAATTTCCGGAGGGAAATGCGCAGAAAGAACGGACTGAACTTTAAGAGGAATGAGTGTTTACATGTATGAGAGATTCTTTCAATCGAAATGACAGACGGAATATACCACCCCCTTTAAGCGGATTCAATTTTCGACCGGAATGGCCATTTTCATTCCGATTGAGGTGTTTACAATGACTAGTTTTAATCGGAATGACCTTTCATTCCGAATGAAAGTGGAATTAAACTGTCCATGTAAACATGGCCAATGTGGTCCCTGCAAGACAGACAAAGGGTGTGAAATGAACACTTCCAGTAAAAATGCATGAAACATATGCACACCAATAACTAATCTCTTTAATATTCTTAACAATGTACAGACATAGAAATTGCTGGGTTTAATTACTTCATATACAACACACAATCCATCAAATCATAGATAATCAGCCCCTTCTGATTGTGATGCAAATTTAACAACTTTTTATTGATGTTGTTAATTACACAAATCAATTTCACTTCCATGACTCCAGCTGTTTCCATTTATTATAAATTTTTTTTATTACTTTATCTTTGAGAGAAAGACAATTTAGACAAATGCAATGGACCACCCAGCATTCCTTACTTTGTTGAGTCAACAGTTGCCACGTTTATATCTCTATATAACATTTATGAAGATATAAATCCATCAAACAGGTCGTGTAGTCCTTTCCATAATCCGCTCGCCAGCCATGTAATGCTCGATCGGACTGCCCTCTGCGTTTGAAACTTTGTGAACATGCTCATTATGTGCAGCGGTGCCATCGTCATATTATTCAAGGCTGAGTTTAAAAAACATGAGAACAGGAGCAAGACACGGAGGCAACTTCCAAAATCAAGTTCTTAAAATTAGTCAAACAAGTCCATAACGAGCAGTTCAAACTAGTATGGGGGAAGTAAACTGAAGCAGGAGCAACCAGCTCTGATGTAGCCATGGGGTCTGCGCAGTCATGTGGAATTAAATAAAAAATATTTATTCCAGGGCTTTAAAGAAATGGTTTTATCAAATTGGTCTCTCTGTGTCATTACTTCTCCAGAGCAAACAGTCATTTCCCAGTCAGAAGCATGAGTTTGGGGGGGATCGGGACTGTAGCAAAAATGACAATGCGGAGGCCAGTTCAATTCATTCATATATTGTGCCATTAGAGGATTAAAACAGTCAAATCTTTCAATTAACTACAAAATGTGTTCGAGAACATCAACAATCAATAATTTTTTTTTGTTTCAAATGTTTGGAAGAAGGCTTCACAATTTAGTTTGAAATTCAAAAACTCCACTGAACTGAACGCTAAACTCAAAGGAGGTTACATGACCATTCATTCTCACACCAGTTTGCCCAGCGAGACAGTTCTCATTGGTAATGCAACCTCCTCACTGACTTTATCATGACGCAATTAAATAACATTTTATTAAGCAGAAAAACCATGCAGCCCTCTTGTAACTGTTAGTACTCTTCTTCTTCTTCTTCTTCTTCTTCTTCTTCTTCTTCTTCTTAATATTATTATTATTATTATTATTATTATTATTATTATTCAGCTGATTTCTCAGATTTTTTTCCCTAAAACCGAATGGGCAGAAAAACCTAAAGAGCTATGAAGCTTGGGTGGTATGTTGCAAATATTCCCCATTACTCAGATTACCATGGTTTTATATATTGGCCAGAAGAAAATGTTTAATCCCAATATAATGTGAGCATGGCAAAATTTCCCACCATTCAAAATGTCCTGCAAAATCTCATTTTGCAAACAGCTCTCTGGATTTTTGACTCACCTTACCCAAATCAGGCTAGTTAGAATCATAGGACATCAAACCTAATGAAAGATCAAAAAAAGATGATTTTCAAAACAAAATGGTCTCCAAACATTGATACTTTTTTTTGAAAGGCAAATTTTTTCTTGAACAGACATAATTCAACAAATTTTTAATTTAGGACACGTGTGAAGACCTTGATTCTGCATCAGCGTGCAAAATTTAAACTCAATTTAATGCTGTTAAAAAACAAAAATAAAAAAATGGTTAAAACTCTTACACCATTTTGCTTAACTGGTAATACTTTTGTAATATTGCTAACTGCATCTCTGTTGAGGCTTCTAGGAGTTCTTTCAATGAAAAAGAGAGATTTTAAAAAACATGGCCACAACTAGCCAATCAAGTAGCAGGTGCTATTCGACAGGCTAAGCAAAGACCAATCAATATGAAACTTTCTTGGTAGATTTATATCTTCAGTGAGTAGTACCAAGCAAAATTTGGAGTTAATAGGCCATTAGGGGGCAGTATGGCAAATTTGCATATTTCAGGGTATGTACCATTGGCGTTGGGTGATGCAAAATGCCATCATATTCATCATTAGATCATGCTCCTTCTGATAAACAACTTTGCTTCCAGTACCAATGTTGGCATTCCTTTTGATATTCCACCATTTTGAATTTTCCACAAAACAGAATATTGCAAACCCCTCCTGGAGTTTTGGCACACCTTCACCAAATCAGGCTACTCAGGATCATAGGGCATTAAAACTTAAATTAACAAAAAAGCTGATTTTCAAAACTAAATGGCCACCATACACTGACACATTTTTGTGGGGGTGGCCAGTTTTGCTTTTCTTGAACAGATATAACTTACAAAAAATTTTCTGACATACACTCACAAACTGGCCTGGAAAAAAAACATTGCATACTCAATTATTTGCTTGGAAGCCCTGTAGTATTGCTTACAGCGCAAATTCGTCGTGCCATTGTTTTGACAATGGGTAATCCGAATACTCAATGTAAGCCAATGGGACCGAGCATCAGTCCCATTGTCCCTTTGGGGACCAGAAATTGCTTAGTGGTCAGATATTGATCAGAGTAGCTGTAATCTGTATCATAATGCATAATTCCCAGGACCTGTGAAACATCCAAAGATAAACCACATGTACTTGATGTTTCTGCCCTCTTTCTGCTGAACCACACAGTTGGTCACCCGCAGGTCCATGTGTATCCCTAGACGCCCAAAAGCAATCACTCCCAAAATCGATAGGCTTTGTGACCTCACCACACACAAGGTCCATGCCAAATATGACATGAATCCATGAAGAACTGTGACCTGTAGAGCGCTCAAGAGAAACCTCTACGGACTTAGCGGCGGCGGACACTACGTGACCATCGCTGTTCCATACTATCCCCGACGGGTCATCCGGGTATACGCTTAATGCTTCCACCACACAAATTGTGGGCTGAGGATTAATTGGGCCCAATGTCCACTCTTGGTAAAAAATGACGTTTCACTTTAAAACTAATTTCAGTATTAACAGTGTCCTGATGTCAAATTTTCAGTGACAGAGAGCAGCTGAGAAACATCCAGATAACGCATAACACTTTGAGGAAATTTTCTGTCCATTTCACCTCAAGAGGTTCTATGTCCTGGATGTCTACTTACGGAGGTGGATCCAGGTCGCGCGATCAGAACAAGAGCTGGCTTAAGAAGAGAGAAGAACTGACCTCTCAAATTAAAAACACACTGATAAAACATAGTCAGCGTTGTCGGATGATGAAATATGGGATCTTTTAGAGAGGTATAGTCTAGATAGCACCAACACAAAGTCTTATATTTTAGTTAAAAGCCTTTTGTTGTTTGTTTCATTCCATGTGATAATCCAAGGTAGTACCACCTCGTTCTCAATCTCATATTAATGCATTGTCTACACATGACTGCCTAAATGCACATGGACAAGTGCCAGATGATGGAAATGGTACCAACTGACACCTAGTTCACAGTTTCAGTACTTCACACACGCATTGTGCGGCCCTGTCACCATGGTGGACTCAAAACAGCCAAACCTAAGAATGGACTTCTAACTGCAAAAAAAAAAAAAAAAAAAATGGCATTAGGATAATGCTGAAATTCATTCCAGCTGGAGACAAAACTGATATGTCCCTAAGGTTGTATTGAGGCTTAACACACTGTTGTTTTACTTTCACTGGAAATACATCTACTTGTTACAAACCAGGTGAAAAGGGTCTACGGGGGCAGTTTTATTAGACCACCGTGTTTTATCTTATGCCTTTAATTTATGTGTTGATTGTTATTAACCCTCTATTAACCACTGTAGCATATCTGCTACATAAAGTGAAAGGGTTAACAGCCTGGACACCCTGCTGGTTTTGTTTCTTATTGCCAAATAAACATTTGAGAATAACTTGAATGGTCCGTCACTTTAATTTTTCCATTCGCATTATTACCCAATGTAGCAAATCTGCTACATTTTGGAAAGGTGGGCCAAAGGGTCGAATTTTTTTTTTTCCATGTTTCCAAATGTTGGCCCATAATCAACATATACTGGACAAAGAAAGTTAGGGATCACTCTGATTTTTAATATTGAAATATGATATGGAACACAATTTGAACTATCAAATATTTCAAATTCGAAAATTGGGGTGATCCCTAATTTTCTTTGTCCAGTATATTTGCCTAGGGAAATGATTTTTACACAGTTGGAAAGGTACTTGGTTAACAGAGGGTTAACTAGTGAGTTTCAAATTGGTTTTCATTGGCAGGTTCTTCAATAACATTCAAAGATGACTGGTTTAGAGGCAGTAAAACTGTTTGTAACTCCTTGTGATGTTACATACTGAAGTCCTTACCTTGCTCCAACATAGAAACAAGAAGCATTCAGTCGCTAAGCCATAAGAAGCACAGGGCTTTTATAAGAAGGCAGCTGTCCCTTTTCCACAATTATTACACTTAGATGAACAGTTCTCATTACAAATCTGCATTATTTTCAACCATAATAAACAAATTTTAGTAGCTTTTTGAAGCTATAAGGGTGTACATAGAACTCTGTGGTTCAGTATTTCTGGAAATACACAGAACTATCTTGGCAATAGAACTATATGCCTGTGAAATTCACAAAATTTTGAAAGCCACAAAGGTCCATCTTCAATTTCATATTCCCAGATCCTCTATTTAATCATCCTACCCGAGGTATTACAGCATGGCATGCTAGTCTTTTGTGCCAAGACATACCCAAGTGTAATTATCAGGAAAAAAAAAAACAAACTTTGAAGTAGCAGTTTATGATGAGACGAAATTTCACATCTAGTTTTCTCCATGTTGTGAAAAGTAGAGATAGGCCCAGCTAATACTCAGCCCACGATACGCTGGCACTTGCAGTCAGAAGCCATTGGCCCGTGAGAATGCACTCTGTACAATAAGGATGCTGCACTCCATTGTGCAATTAAATACACGGCCTAACCAGTTAATCTTAACCTGCTTATCCAGTTGTCGTTGCAACAGTCGCACAAACAATAATATCACTTGGAAACGCTAGGAGGAAGTTGAAACATTGTCTACTGCCACCTTAAATCAAATGAACTGCTTGTTAAATCCTACAGTTGAAGACCCCAGTGCTAAATGTTCTTCAATCACAAAATATCCATCCTGAGAATACTGAGAAAATAAACTTAGATAACAACAAAGGACATTTTTCCATCCTTACCTCACGGTGTGTGACATTATGACGAAAGTAATTTTTGCAGTGGGCAGTTCAATTGCATTCGTAGTTGGAACAAAAGCCAGGATACACAGAGGGCCCCTAGGACCAACGTTTGGGACCACTACCCAAGCAGATAGCTTCAGGCTCCAGACATCTGGCAAAGCATTATGGGAATAGAACAGAGCACTAACATTCCCACGTGTGACTGTGACCTTTGGCCAATTCCTTAATCCCCAACTGAGACAGAGTATAAAACAAGCCATTTAAGACCTACACAGTTTAAGCGTACAATTTTACATATCCAGGATTACAATGAGGCTCTCCTGAGGAGAAATTGGTTAACTTAATTATAACAAGTAAGAATGTGAAACATAAATGGACTGTCTAAAGGTTAAACCATCCAGAACTTCTCCAATATTGGTATACAATGAAAAAGTACACAAATGATTTAATTTGGCCTATTTTAATTGACTGGGAGGAATTCTGAATATTCAGACTCATGTATATCAATGACTAACATCGCTTAGTCTGTATTCAATCTGTCATGGAGTCAGATTGTTCAGAAGTTCGAGTTTGTTTAATATTTAGGGCTTAATAGTAAGCTGTGGTTCAGCAGAATTTAACTTGGACAGATTGGCTGTTCAAGGGCATAGCAGCTTCATATGAAAATCAGCACAAGCTCTTGCACAGACACAATTACATGGCTTTCCTTGAAATCTAACGGGAAGAATTTCTCCAGGGAATCCTGGCATCTGTCCCGTTAATGCACTGATGTGGGTATTCTACTTTGCATTAATCTCACGTAGGCCAAGCGGAGGTCTTAAAGCTATAGCAGTGAGCTGAAGCTTACATTTATTTTTACATCCTTTAAATAAAGCACTAAAATACTAAGTACATACTTTCTTGAAATTATGCTGGCATTTTTTCACATTTATATGACAAATGACAAAAAGTGATAAACACAAAATGCTTTTACATACAGTGCTTAACAAATTTATTAGACCACCACCCAATGTAAAGTTTATGCCACAGCTGCCCTAAATTAACAGTGTTGGTAATTACCAAAATAATTTTTATGTTTCTGTAATGGTTAATCCACCAGTATGCGCAAGCTCTTTAACTGAAATGATATTTTTAATGCTAAAATATAATTATTGTTGTTATCCGTGGATTTTCGAATTTACCGTTTTACAAAAAAAGAAGAAAAAAATAGCTAAGCACATTATTATTATTTTTTGATTAAGATGCCAAGTAACAGTTATTACCTTGCATTCCTGAACATAAAAATTAGTTTTAATGGTTGAATGCAAAAATGCAAGCTGTTATCAAGGCCTAAGGAGGCCATACAAAATATAGTTTTTTTTTTGGTTTTTATGTGTGAATAAGGACTATTTAGTGGTTTCAGTTTGTTATTTGCCAAATTTTATGACTGGTGGTCTAATAAATCTGTTCAGCACTGTATATGACTGAACATTATTGACGAGGAGCAAGCCTATAACAGACTAGTTAGTTCTCGCTTTTTTTTTTTTTTTTTACAATAAGAACAGCAGCATTTCATTTCATATCATTTCATATCAAAAAAAGACCACAACGAACTGTAGGCACAATAACTTGTCTGACGCGAATGACACGAGATGCAATCCAGATTAAAACGTTCACTGAAAAAAGTTTAAATTGCATTGTGTCACACAGTAGAAAAACTATGTGCTCCTGTGCCTAATTGATCTCTCTGCCCAACTAAACTTCACATGACGTCCATCACTCACAAGATTAAAGAGAGCGTTAATACAAACTTTGTATCAGCATTCAATATACAGTTGTTTTGAATAATAAATTTAGCATCATATTCAAAATAACCTTCATTGACACAATACAATAAGCAGGCTTTGACTTAGGATGAGAAACGTCTCTCTTTTCAGGCAGTTTGTTTCTTAGCGCAGTCTCACAACAGTTAGGAATTTTATTCACTGTCAGACAGCACACGATTATGCAGTCAACATACCTGAGCTCAGCACAGCATTTGAATCACTGCTGATAAGATGGAGCGCAATGAAAAAGCACTGTTGGTGTTGTTGGCAAGAATAAACTTCGGAAAAGCACTAAAAAGCATCAACAATGCTGAGACTGATAAAAGAATCTTAAATAATTCCATTATTCCTAACTGTGAGAGCATTGCCAGCTGAACAAGAAAGAGTTAAGAAACCATAGACTATATATGAAGATGGACGATGTGTCTCCACTTCCTCACACTGTTCAAAAATGGTGCCAAAATATCCTGGATACGGACGCTGCCATCTTGAGCTGGTGACATCATTTGGAGCCAGAATTTGTGCAGTAGTGATTGGGGGGTTGAGCCAAGGTCTCGCACATACACCCGCCCGACTCAGTCACAAGCACATCCCCTGTGCTTTTTATGTAGACTGGCTGGCTGCTTCAGTATTAGCGATAAACACCACTTATTGTATACAGACTAGTGACTGTTTGTGCTACCACTGACGGCTGCTTTAAGGGTTAGTAGTTCGATTTTTTTTATTTAATTAAAGTTGCACAAGGCTAAAATATATTTTGCTGAGTTCCTCGTCCTTAGCAGCACATTGCTTAGCTTCCATGCTAATGTCCGGTGCTCCAGTCTGCTTCCACAAACTCGCACCAACTGCTATGTACTAGCTAAGTAGCTAAACACTGATGAGACGTGCCTCACACAATCCTACTTCATAAATCCGAGCTAACCATTTAAAATAAGGTAATGTTCAATACAGCCTATGGGTAAATCATGTAATACCCCCCACTCTCATGTGTTTTAACATTGGTTCTAATTAGTTACCTAGATGGCTAAAATAAAGTTATTCGTAAAGGAATTTTACTTTACTAGCTAAGTAGCTAGTTTACTGATTTCAGCCAGCAAGGGATTTGGTAATAGCCCACTTTATCTAAGCAAGGAAAACTGAAGGTAAAAAAGCTCTTTGCTCTGAACATAGCATCTCTGCTAACAGTACATTACGCTATGTTCCAAGCAAAGAGCTTTCTACCATCAATTTTAGGTGCACCCTTAGGTGACCTGTTAAAGAACCTTGCTTTGCTAGCTAGATAGCAAGCTAACTGATTTTAGCTTGCAAGCTAACAAGAGTCAGTAAGTGGTTACTTTTGTTAGCAAGGAAAATTGATGGTAAAAAGCTATTTGCTTTGTACATAGCGTAATTGCTGTTAGCAGTGATGCTATGTTCCTTGCTGCCAACAGAACATCACGCTGTGTTTAGAGCAAACAGCTTTTTTTACCATCGATTTCTGTTGCTACCTGAGGTGACTTTGATAGAATCATTCTTAACAATGAGCTAGCTTTCTAGCTAACTGGTTTTAATTTTCTACAATAAAATTGCTGCTAACAGTAGATCATGCAATGTTCAGAGCAGACACCTTTCTACATTCAATTTTTGTTGCATTTTCAAAATCACTATGGGTTATATTCAGTCATATTGGGACCAAGCAACTTATGCATGTGTTACGATCCTTTATATCTCCTCTGAACGGTTGCACTCTAACAAGGTGCAATTCCTGAGAACAAGTCAGCAGGCAATTACTTCACTCAGCGCAGGTGTCAACCGCAGCTGTCACTCATGACTTTACACCCCCTTTTTATAGAATCAAATAACCAATTAAAACCAGACTGATCATAAAAAAATTAACACACTACATACATCAGCATGGTAAGAACAACTTAAAATGACAGAAACCACCTTCAGGAAAAATTTATTTGACATGTACTTTGATTTTTGAGTGTGGACCTTGTTCCACCCACTAACATAGAGGGGGCAGGGTTTATAACCTATACTGCAGCCAGCCTCCAGGGGGTGATGAAGATGTTTCACTTCACTTTTTGGGAACTGTTAGGTTGTCCATCTTTAGTCACTTTAAGAAACCAAGAGGTCTGGGAGAGGAAAAAATAGACATCCATTGCCTCAGAGACAAAATTAACGGTATTCAGTGCAATAAGACTGGAGCTCACAGGTGCTTTGAGTACTAAGTAAGTAAATTTTATTTATATAGCACTTTTCACAGACAAGTGTCACAAAGTGCTTTACAGACATAGAAAAGCAACAGTAAAATGTAGCAATAGATAAAAATGACAGAATACATACACGAGAAGTTAAGAGAACATCAGTTATATTAATAAAAGACAGCATCTAATCAAACGCCTGTTTGAATAGGTAAGTCTTTAGTTGACATTTAAAAGATTCCACAGAGTCAGCAAACCTAATGGACATGGGCAGTGCATTCCATAAGGTCGGTGCTACGACCATAAAAGCTCGGTCACCACGTGTTTTGAGATGAGTGCGGGGAATAGTTAAAAGTTTATGACTGTTGGATCGAAGGGAACGGGATGAAGAGTGTTAATGAATCAGATCTGTCAGATATGCGGGGGCCTGACCGTGAAGTGCTCTGTATGTTAGGGTAAGAATTTTGAACTTAAACCTAAAGGCAACTGGAAGCCAGTGGAGGGACATGAGTAGTGGGGTGATATGAGAACGTTTATTAGACTTGGTGAGCAGTCTAGCAGCTGCATTTTGGATTGCCTGCAGACGGCCTAGGGTGGATTTATTAAAGAGGGAGAACAATGCATTACAGTAATCTATGCGTGCAGTGATAAGGGCATGGATTAGCATCTCCAGCTCTGCGTTAGAGACTACAGATTTAAGCTTACTGATATTTCTCAAATGGAAAAAGCAAGATCTGGACAGTTGCCTAGCATGAGTATCCAACAACATGGAGTAATCAAAGCCAACCCCTAGGTTACGAAGGTTGGAGCAGACAGCAGAGGACAGAAATCCAATACCTTGTATAATAACAGGAGTTTTGTTATCATGGGCAATAATCAAAACCTCCGTCTTTTCAGCGTTAAGCTGGAGAGAGTTTTTGGCCATCCAGGCCCTAATAGCACTTATGCAGTCAAGAAGCCTAGTTAACTGATGGACCTCACTTAGTTTAAAAGAAATGTGGAGCTGAATATCGTCAGCATACAAACGGTAAGAGATATTAAAACTACTAATGATCTGGCTCAATGGTAGCAAATAAAGTGCAAACAATAAGGGCCCCTGGACAGAACCCTGTGGAACACCGCAAAGCAGTGGAGCAGAATCAAACACAATGTCTCCAGAAGAAACAGTGAAACTTCTCCCACTAAGGTAGGAGGAAAACCGATCAAGTGCTATGCCTGTTATGCCCACCCAGTCTCGTAGCCTCGTTATCAATATAGAATGATCAACGGTGTCGAACGCAGAACTGAGGTCGAGTACCACCAGCACACTACAATCACCCCTGTCAGAGGACATTAAAATATCATTTGCAATCCGTAGGAGAGCGGTTTCAGTGGAGTGCCCCTTTCTGAACCCCGACTGAAACTTATCATAAATGTTATGCCTCTCTAGTACATCAGTGAGTTGCTTAGACACCACTTTCTCTAGAATTTTAGCCAGAAAAAGTAATTTTGAAATGGGCCTGTAATTCTTAAGCATAGCAGGGTCAAGGTTCGACTTTTTTAAAATGGGCTGAATGGTGGCATGCTTAAAATAGGAAGGGACACAACCAGACATTAGAGAAGAATTAACAATGGTTAAAACAGCCGGGCCAATTGTTGGCAAAATCTTTACAAATAATGATGTTGGAATTGCATCCAGAGGACTAGAAATGGCTTCATTTTGTTGATCAGGTCTAACAACTCAGTTAGACTGACAGGTTGAAAGGAATCCAGAACAGAAGAAGGCAGAGGGGGGCTAGGGATAGACTGGCCAGTCCCTGTATTAATACTAGCCCTAAGGGCCATAACCTTATCAATAAAGAATGCCAGGAACTTATTGCAGTCATAGACGGAAATACATGGGGAAGTCGAGAGAGGGGGCGATACGATCTTGTTAATAGTGTCAAATAAAACTTTGGGATTTCTTTTAGAAAAAGAGATGGTATTTGCAAAATTAGCCATCCGGGTTTCCTTTACAAGTATGTTGAAGGATAAAATGAGCTCTTTCAAAAACAGGCGATGTACCTCTAGCCCAGTGGCTTTCCATAATCTCTCTGTTCTGCGACACTTCTGTCTCAAACAGCGAATATCACTCGACATCCATGGAGAGGTATTACAGATGGCCATAGATCTGACCTTTAAGGGTGCGAGTTTGTCTAATAGCGAGGAACAATTATCATAAAATGATTTACATATTGACTCAGTATCATTAACATTAATGTTAGGGTTAAGAGAAAAATGTGTTGAGAACTGATGGGCAGTATTTTGGGTGACGATACGGGAGGACACTGGTCTTTTCGGACATGAGGAGACAGCATTAAAAAAGAGATCAAAGAAAATTCATTTATGGTCTCTAATCAAAAGGTCCTCGCATCGAATATGGGCAATTTCTAGTCCCAGAGAAAGGAAAAGGACAAGGGTGTGGCCACCCGTGTGAGTGGCGCCTGAAACATGCTGCTTAAAATTGAATGAGTCTATAGTATGGAGGAATTCAGTGGCAGCACAAATTGTTGGGTCATCAATATTTAAATTAAAATCACCCTTGATTAAAACTCTCTCCAGCTTAATAATGGAGGGAAGGAAGTCTGTGAATTCAGAAAGGAACTGACTTGCTGGGCCAGGCGGACGATAGATTAGAGCTCAATAAAAAGAATTACTTTGACGAACTTTAGTCAGTTGTAGTTCAAACGCAGAATATGATTCAGTGCTCCGCAACTGACAGGCGAATAGATTTTTCCATACCGCTGCAAAACCTCCACTGCGGCCAGAGAGACATGGAGTCCCAATATAGGAGCAGTCTACAGGGCACAGTTCATTCAGATGGACAAACTCCAAGTTACTTTGCCAGGTTTCAGTAAGAAAGAGGAATGACAAATTTTCTCTTGTGAATAGATTGTTTAAAATAAGTGCCTGATTTGCAATCGAGCTGCATTAATTAGACATATTTTAATGGAGAGAACAGATGGATTAGGTGTGGTACCTGTTAGCTTGATTAAATTATGTAGATTGGCCCCAGCCGACCTAATGCTCTGGTTATTTGACCTTAGATACTAATACATGAAATAACAGGTACAAGTGCTGTCCAAGGAAATCACAAGTACAAATACAGGAAATTAAAGGTATCCTTAGTACCTGTACTTGAAATTACAAGTGCTTTACATACTAAGGGGGAAATTACTTAATTTCATTGGACATGTTACAATGATAATAAAGATAAATCTATTGTATTGTTGCAGGTACTTATAAATAGTTAACGTTCTACCCTTGTACTCATAGGCAAACATTTCACAAGTTCCATCCCCTAATGGTTCCTTTTTGACTGTATCAGGAGAAGAATTTAAGCCAAAACACAATCCGCTGAGCGGCCTCGTTTAAATAATCCTGCTGCTCAGAATCAACGCTCTCCCAATGTCCGCACCTTCCGCCCCTCACCCCACCCCGCATCATAACGTAATGAGGCTTTTGTTGTCGGAGCAGTGACCTCTGCCCTTTGCTTCTCAAGGCTCGTGAGAGAGGACTCTGTGAAGAGGAGTGCACTGGGGGGGGGTTTTTGGGCTGAGCGGCCAGGCGGTTTGGGAAAGGGGGGGTTATGGGGCTTGGCTGATCAGGAAATAAAAGCACCTGTCAGTCTACACTGGAGGAGGTCGGCCCCTCCATAATCCAGACTGTCCCCCATTTTGTGACTCCCTAAAATGTCACACAAGGAGGGTGTGAAAATGCAACCCCCCGCTCCAAAAATGAAACACTAGTACATTCCATTTTTCCTCTATGGGCACTTGCCACAAAATGGCAACAACGCAACCTTACCCTGAAATTAATTCAATCACCAGAAAAGAAACCCACAACAGGTCATTTTATACTTCTAAGACGTGTCTGTTGACCGGGTTTGACGACCAAAATGATGAAGACTGAAAAATTGTCGCCCAATGGTGTCTTGTTCATGTCGAATATTTGTAACATCACTGACACTGTTGTTAGTTGTCTTATTTCATTGGCTGGATGGACTGTGAGTTCCGTGGTTGTCATGCTTAGCTTTGGTGATCAAGAAATAGCAATAATTACCATGGAGATGACAGTTTGCACTGCGCTTGTTGTCCGACACCACGTTAAGCATAAAGAATCTGTATCATCTGAAACCTTTCTTATGACTCCTGTCGACATATGTCTCACAAGTACAACAAGGATCCTCTGAGAACACAACATGCCCCGCTAGAGTCGTGACTGCGATATGCGTATTATCAGTCTATCTGCAGCATACGTGCAAAGTTTCAGGGATATCCCATGAAAACTGTAGGAGGAGTTGATTTCACCAGCCAAGTACCCTCCGATGCCGACAGGCAGACAGACAGACAGACTGGGCTTTCGCCTTGCAGGGGATAAAAAGGCCTTAACTCTCACAGTCATGAGGACGTCACAATCAAACCCACCTAGTTCTCCAGATCTAGTGCAACCCTCGTAAGCAAGAGAGCCTACAGATGAAAGCAAAAGAAATGAAAGGCACTCCATGCTAAAACTGAGATTTAATACGTTTGCAAAAACTCAACAATGCTGATTCAAAAAGCTTCAGTCACCCACAGATGAACTCTCTGCACACTCAATGAACTGGGTAAATCAGGATTAATGGGCCCGACTAATTAATTCTCTTGGATCTTATTTCACATAGCATTTCAAATATTCCGGAATATGCAATGTTCAACAATTTCCTCTGAAGTCACAGTCATGGATGCATAATCTATTTTCATAATTTAATATTGGCAAAATAATATTTCTCTGTATTCGCACCGCAGGACAATAATTAACTTGTGAATTATTTTTAATCCGTCTGTTTCAAAAAAAAAAAAAACTACTGTATCCTCCAGAATGGCTTGTTTTTATTTGACTGTTATGTAAAGAAATGAAAAAGACAGTGTCTCGCAAGCAAACTAAGGTATGAATGATATTCACAGTCTAGGTCAGCAGGGTTTGCCGTTATCCTCTGCAGTTGATCTCTTCTGCCGACTCGACAGCTCTGTGACTTTGTTACATCACAGCTCACAACAGCGGTAATTATTCACCCTGGGCATAGCCACAGAAAAACATGCTTTAACAACACAACGGCGGTAAAGTAACAAGTAGCAATGTCCTGAGGGTTAAACACATCGGTATTCAGCAGTCCGCACCCAGAAGCAGAACCGTGTAAAAACCACCACCTCACATTACCACAGGGAGAGAAAGAAACAGAGGAGAGATTCTGCTCTTTTCCCTTTCTGCAGCATCAATCCATCTTCTTTCCCTAACCTCCTCCCCCATCCTCTGTTTTCTCTTCCTCCCTGTCCTGACTACCCTCCCCCATCAGTTCCTCCACTGCCGCCTCTACCTGAATCAGATGGTACACATCCCTGTAAGCTACCGCCAGATAATGCAAATGCGTCTATAAATAGGCTGGATAGTGCTGACTATCCGACTTGCGCAGAGATGCGACATCACAGCCGGATAAAAACATACAGGATGGCCGTAAACCCGCAGAGGTAAGACCCCCTCCAGTCTGCGGCGCCTGGAGAGTTCCAGTAACGCCAAATCACTCCCACGATGGCAACACTCACCCTCCAGCTCGTGGTGGATGAGGTCGGCCAGGTTAGGCTCTTCCCCCCACCAGAAGACCCAGAGCTCCTTGGCGTTGGGGCGGATGTTGCGACGCCACACGCACAGCAGGTTGGCTTGCACGCAGTGGGTGAAGCTCCACAGGATGGGGTCGTCCTGGGCGGGTGCAGAGATGACCGGGCCACACCCACCCACCCCACGGAATCCGTAGCGCCGCCATTTGATGCCAGTGAGCTCTGCCTGCAGGGGTATGGAGGGGACAGGAGCGGTCAGTTTCTCATCTGGGGCACCAGAAAATTAATGCTGCAAAAATACCCATAATTCCACTGAGAGGAGCCAACACGAAAAATATTGCTGAGAGTGAAAAGGGTGAAGCCAAAATAAAGTGCGCATTCAAAGCTGGGCCAGTTCAAACCGCCAGTGTCTAAACACACGTCTCAGCACATTATACACGACAGCACCATTGGTAAAGAAATTTGGTAGCAGCTTCTAGCAGCCAGGTAACTCCATCTGAAATCAGGGGAGGCCTCCCGACTGACAACCTCAGATTTGCTTCAAATTTACAGAGCATAATGTTCTTGTGTCCAGTTTATTATGTGCAAAATTTTAGACCCATGTCTTCATTCATTTTTGAGATATTGAGACTTCAGACAGGGGGTGTGGCCCCCCATTTTGAGTGTTACCACTCAATATGCAAATTTAAATAAGTCAAAACTTTTGAACTAACAAAGATAGACACATGAAATTTACAGAATTGGTTCTTTGGTATAATTGTTTCAGATTACCAAAAAATCAGCACCATAGCTTCTACATACTGTTGCTCATATACAACCAATTCTGAAATAGTTGGGATGAAGTGTAAATTGTGAATAAAATCAAAATGCAATGACTTTCAGATCACATGAGCCAATATGTTATTTACAATAGAACATAGCATAGATAGCATTTCAAATGTTGAAACTGAGACATTTTACATTTTTATCCACAAAATGAGCTTATTTCAAATTTTCTGGCTGCAACAGGTCTCCCCACTGAAGATATAACAGGTACCCACTGAAGATATAAATCTACCAAGAAAGTTTCATATTGATTGGTCTTTGCTTAGCCCGTCGAATAGCACCTGCTACTTGATTGGCTAGTTGTGGCCATGTTTTTTAAAATCTCTCTTTTTCAATGAAAGAACTACTAGAAACCTCAACAGAGATGCAGTTAGCAATATTATTACCAGTTAAGCAAAATGGTATGAGTTTTATTTTTGTTTTTGTTTTTTTTTTACAGCATTAAATTGGGATTAAACATGTTCTTCTGGCCAATATACAGAACCATGGTAATCTGAGTAACGGGGAATATTTGCAACATACCACCCAAGCTTCATAGCTCTAGGATCTTTAGGTTTTTCTGCCCATTCAGTTTTAGCAAAAAAATCTGAGAAATCAGCTGAATGATATTATTATTATTATTATTATTATTATTAAAAAGAAGAAGAGTACTAACAGTTACAAGAGGGCTGCATGGTTTTTCTGCTTAATAAAATGTTATTTAATTGCGTCATGATAAACTAAGTGAGGAGGTTGCATTACCAATGAGAACTGTCTCGCTGGGCAAACTGGTATGAGAATGAATGGTCATGTAACCACCTTTGAGTTTAGCATTCAGTTCAGTGGAGTTTTTGAATTTCAAACTAAATTGCGAAGCCTTCTTCCAAACCTTTGAAACAAAAACAAATTATTCATTGTTGATATTCTCAAGCACATTCTGTTTTAATCCTCCAATGGCACAATTAATGAATGAATTGAACTGGCCTCCACATTGTCATTTTTGCTAGAGTCCCGATCCCCCCCAAACTCATGCTTCTGACTGGGAATTGACTGTTTGCCCTGGAGAAGTCATGACACAGAGGGGACCAATTTGATAAAACCATTTCTTAAAAGCCCTGGAATAAATATTTTTTAATTTAATTCCACATGACTGTGCAGATACCATGGCTACACCAGAGCTGTTTGCTCCCGCTTCAGTTTACCTCTCCCATACTATAACCCCAATTCCGAAATAGTTGGGACGAAGTGTAAATTGTGAATAAAATAAAAATGCAATGACTTTCAGATCACATGAACCAATGTTTTTTACAATAGAACATTGATAACATTTCAAATGTTGAAACTGAGACATTGTAAATTTTTATCCACAAAATGAGCTTATTTCAAATTTTCTGGCTGCAACAGGTCTCAAAAAAGTTGGGACACAGGCAAAAAAGGGCTGAAAAAGCAATTAATATATAAGAGAATCAGCAGAAAGAACATTTAGCAAGTAATTAAGTTAACTGGCATCAGGTGTGTAACATGATTGGCTATAAAAGGGATGTCTTAGAGAGGCTGAGTTTCTCAGAAGTAAAGATGGCCAGAGGCTCTCCAACCTGTGAAGGCATGCATAAAAAAATTGTGGAATACTTTAAAAACAATGTTCCTCAACGTCAAATTACAAAGGCTTTAAAAATTTCATCATCGACAGTGCATAACATCATCAAAAGATTCAGAGAAACTGGAAAAATCTCTGTGCGTAAGGGACAAGGCCGAAGACCTTTACTGGATGCCCGTGATCTTTAGGCCCTCAGACGCCACTGCATCACTCACCGGCATGATTCTATCATTGACATTACTAAATGGGCCCAGGAATACTTCAAGAAACCACTGCCTGTAAACACAGTCCACCATGCCATCCACAGATGCCACCTAAAACTCTATCATGCAAAAAGGAAGCTATTGTTGAGCATGATCCAGAAGCGCTGCCGTGTTCTGTGGGCCAGGGCTCATTTAAAATGGACTGTAGCAAAGTGGCAAAGTGTCCTGTGGTCAGACGAGTCCAAATTTGACATTCTTGTTTGAAATCATGGGCATCGTGTCCTCCGGGCTAAACAGGAGAAAGACCACCCCTCCTGTTATCAGCGTTCAGTTCAAAAGCCAGCATCTCTGATGGTATGGGGATGCATTGGTGCATATGGTGTGGGACACTTGCATGTTTTAAAAAGCATCATGAATGCTGAAAGGTATATAAAGGTTTTAGAGCAACATATGCTCTCCTCCAGACGACATCTATTCGAGGGAAGGCCTTGTGTATTTCAGCAGGACAATTCAAAACCACATACTGCAGCTATTACAACAGCATGGCTTCGTAGTAGAAGAGTCTGTGTGCTGAACCGGCCTGCCTGCAGTCCTGATCTTTCACCGATTGAGAACATTTGACGCAATATTAAACTAAAAGTCCGTCAAAAGAGACCCAAAACTCTCCAGCAGCTGGAAGACTGTATTAAACAAGAGTGGGATCAAATTCCAATGGCTGAACTCAAGAAACTTGTCTCCTCAATGCCCAGACCTCTTCACTCTGTGTTAAAAAGAAGAAGGGATGCTACTCCATGGTAAACAGGCCCCTGTCCCAACTTTTATGAGACCTGTAGCAGCCATCAAATTTGAAATGAGCTCATTTTGTTGATAAAATTGTAAAATTTCTCAGTTTCAACATTTGCTATGTTATCCCTGTTCTATTGTGAATAAAATACTGGCTGGTGTGATTTGAAAGTCATTGCGTTTTGATTTTTTTCACAATTTACACTTCCCAACTATTTCGGAATTGGGGTTGTAGTTGGAATAATATTTTTTTTTACCTCTTTTCATGAAATGATTGTGGCAATGTGATTTATTCTTGATAGATAAAGTGTCTGAATACAAAATTATTATTGTTATTTTTTTTTTTTTCTGGGCGTTCTTGGTAGGGTTAACCACACCTATTATAATGAATCTTGTCAGCCTATTGGTGTGGACAATATGTAAATATGGGTGTGTTCCCCCTTTTTAAACATGTTGACCAGACGAAGATCCAAGTTGGATCGAAACATTGTCCTTTTTTAATCAATAAAGACTTCCTTGGTGGCTTGGAGTAAGTGTGCAGGCGTCTTCTCCTTTCTTCTTTGACGTGTTTTATTTGATTGCCTTGCACCCATATGCGATGTGCGTATAACTCTTTCTTCGTACTGAATACAAAATTATTCCAACTTTATGGGCAACAGTGTATTTGCACATTAGTGGCCTCCTCAAAATGACTCACAAAGTTTCGTTCTGCACATGGGGTAAGGTTTGGCCCTAAATGCTTCTGGATAGAAACACACTAGATTTTTCAAGTCTGAGAATTCATTAATTATATTACATCACTTTCATAGCAACTTGTTATTTATGCCAAAGTATCTGACCTTTCTGATGTATAGGCCCTTAACATTGAGGGAAAAAAACATATCGTAATCATTTTACAATTATCCATTGCTATAAAAAAATTACATCATTGGAAAGAGCATGTTTTAATTGACAGATCAAGCAAATATCAAGTTGGTAGATATGGGTCTAAAATTTTGCTCAAAAGGTACTGGATACAAGAGCACCATGTTCTGTCAAAATTAAGCAAATCTGAGGTGGTCCGTTTTTTTAAATTGGGCGATTAGAGATAGAATTACCTCACCACCATTTTACTACATGGAGCACATTTCGATGCTTTTTCACCCCAAATTCCAAGAGTGCTTCTCCAGTGAACAGTGTACCAGTGCAATTGGTACACCCAATTCTTCCCTGGCATATGCCTAGAATGCATGCTCCACACACAGGTACATGGTGAGCCAGTGACTGTTAACCCTTTCAGCGCCGTGGGCAACTATAGTTGCCCAATGATGTTAGATATCAAAGTCAGATGCTGTTGAAAACCTATCATGTGGCAACTTGTTTAAAAGAGCTTGCCTGCGGGAGCTCTTTTAAACAACTTGCCACATGAGAGGTTTTCAACAGCTCAGGATAACTACATTTTTAATTCCTTGAAAATGTATCCGGCGCTCAAAGGGTTAATCATACTAAATTACATGAGCATGAGTGAGGTCCAGGGGGACGCAGATTTCTCGTGTTACAGTGGAAGGTGGAACACTGCTCTTCATGGAAAACAGCTGCTCCTGTGGGACCTGGATCACTACTGTTCAGTAATAAAAGCTGCTACTGTAGTAGCAAGATCACTGCCGGTCACTGAAAACAACTGCTACCAGAGAAGCTAGATCATTGTTGACCACAAATAAAAGCTGCTACAGTGGTAGGTAGTTAACTATTGATCACAAAAAACACATGCTACTTCAGAGGCTGAACCACTGTCAGTAACTAACGACAGCTGCTATAGTGCTCGCTAGATCACTCTTAGTCACTAACAACACTTGCTACTTTGGAAGCGGGATCACAGTCAGTCACTAATGACACTTGTTATTATGTTAGGTAGGTCACTACTGGTAACTAATATGAACTAATGGACATGAATAACAGCGGCTACTATGGTACCCACTCCAGAGCTGGTCACTGCTAACAACAGCTGCAACTTTATAGGGTGAATCATCCTTGCCCACAAATAACAGCTGCTACTATGGCAGCTACATCAGTGTTGGTCACAAATAAGAGTGACTTTTTTGGATGCTGAATCACTGTTGGTAACTTTTGACCAGGCCCACTGACAAGGGGGGACAACCGGGTCAGTTGTCCCAGGCCCTCGGTCAGGGGAGGCCCAGAATTGGGCTCTCTGATTGTTAAAACATCTGCTGGAATAATTTGTCAAAACTGGTTTTCAAAAAATGTATGGAATCTATATCACAAATAATGCTTCCGCTTTTTTTATTCTCCAAATTTTCTTTGACATTGTGGTCAAAAACATTTTTACTTTCCCTCCAAGCAAAAATGGTTTGGCCTGTTACACTGCGTAAAATCAAAGGTTCTATTGGCAAATCCCGCCCGCCGGAAAACGAAGAAATTAAATGCTTGCTCAAAATTTGGGCAGACGAAAACATACAATCACAACTGCATACTTCACACAGAAAGATATTTATTGAATAATTTGTGAGTATTTACATTCACGTGTTTATCGCACAACAATAGAACAGTGCCGTGACAAACTACAGAAAATACGGCTACAATATGTCAAAGAGCGGAACGCGGTGTGAAATTCTCAGTCAATTCTCGCAGCTCAAGTGATTAAAAAGATAAATTATCGTGACTTTGTCTTCTTTGTGCATGTTTCTCTATTTAAAAACCACCTAGGTGCATACTACCACCTACTACGTATATCGTAATTTAGACATATGCAAGTGTACTCCGGTACGGAACGACATTACAAGTGTGAAAGCTGAGCAGCTGGGGGAAAGGGGAGGGGGGACAATCGTACTGTGGCAAGGTCCGGAACAATCACACCTAGTTTGAAAGTGCCCTCAGAGGATTAGGAATAACAGGAATCAAATGGCCTGAAAGTCATTAATTAATTTTTTTTTCATAAAAAGTTTATAAACCTTCAGTTCAGACATCCAAGAACATGATACCTTAAGAAAAAAAAAAAAACAACTTAATTGGTCCCCTTTAACACTGAACAGTAGCTTGGGTCCCTGTTTACAAAAAGCTAATGCAACACGGGAGTGCAATGCTAACCAGTGACTAGGCTTACACTGGCTTATAACCCTCAGCTCAAGATAAGTTCTCATGCTGAGGTATATTGTACTCTTGAACAGGACATCCAACCGCAAAGGCTTCGGATAAATATCCAGCAGTGTAAATGAATCATGTATAAAAGAATGAGAGCTATATGACTCATAAAGGGCAAGAACTTCTGTAAAATGCCAAACTGTAAAAATAAACTAGGAAGCAGCGGGAATCTGAGGTATGGCCCTTCTGAAACCCAGCTTACCTGGAGCAAAACAGAGCATAAGAATAAACTGTCAGAGCTGAGTCTGCCAGTAAAAACATGGGCAATGCTCCAGCCTGCAACATCTGCAAGGGTGCCAGATGCTAATGAAACATGTCTCCTTGGCAGAATTGCCAGATTCCCAGTTCTTAGTAAGCATGTCAATCATCAAATTACTCTCACAGGACCAGTTTCAGGTCCCAATGAGACAATAAACATTTCTGGCCTAAATTTATTACATTTGACCATTATTTATTAATCCATTCCATTTTCCATCTCAGCTATTGCACAGCCCTGGCTGAAGCTTCAGAGTGCCCAGCATAGTCACTGTGTACCTGTTCATGGTGCTGGTTTCTCAATTTTTTAATACAATAGCCAAACTGCATGCCCCAGTCTATGGCCACAGCTCCACAAGGTGACTGCATGTTGGGGCATCACATCTGCAACTAGAATCCATCTAACAGTTTCACATGTCACTATAACGCCATGTTCCACGGTTTCATCCAGCACACTACCCTGGTATCTGCAGTTATCAGCCTGGGCTGTTTCACGCTCTTCCCTTCCTTCTTTGCGAAGCTGAGATATCACCTCTGGGCCCCATTATCCTGAGTCGGATAATAACTCCATAGCGGTGAGAAATATCTCACCTCAAAAGACACAGAGACTGGAATTGCAGATCCGTGCTGAAATTTCATAACAGTGATGCACCTGAGACTCCAAGCTAACTGCGCAGAATCCAGCTTTACAAAACTCTCCATGATGCTTCTCCTGCAATTTAACTTTACAGCCTGGTTCCGCATTAACCTTCTAGAGATAATGGTCCTCCGCAGCATAATTCTAAACAGCAAAGTAGACTTTTTTTCCTGATGGTTTTCCTGACACGGCTCATAGACTGTGATCATCTCAAGATGCTGCTCATTTGGAGGTAACAAGAGCAAATGCACTCTTTAAGAAGCAATCCTAGTTGACTGGTATTGGTGCTGTCAGCCGCTGGTCTGAAAATACAATGTTTTGACATCCACCACAGCGAAAAGCACTACCTCTTGCACTGATGAGAGCCCAGATCTCAGCAATGGATTTATTTGCCATATTCAATGCTAACAATTTTCATAATACAATGTAAATACCAACGTTCTCACTTATGACTAGGCTAAAATAGCATTTGGTCTATTTAGCACGAAGCCCAAGAATCTGGACTCAAAAGAAATAACATGACACATGCTGGGCCGCTGTGGCCCAGTGGTTAAGCCTGTTTGACTTGGGATCGAAAGGTTTGAGTTTGAGTCTATGCCACAGCTTTCGCAGTGAGTTCTTGGACAAAAACACTTCACTTCCGCTGTGCCTCTCTCTACCCAGGTGTATTGTCGGGTACCGGCAAAGTTTTTGGGAAACCTGAGCTGGGGGATAACCTGCAATGGACTAGCATCAATTTTATGGGATTAGCAATACTCCTAGTCGCTTCATGCTACAGAAACTGGGGTTAAACACTGGTCGGCCGAGCCACTTGGCTCGGGACAGAATTTGCCTTGCTTTGCCTTTGCCTAGCATCAACGCTGGGATATCTCACAGGATAAATAGAAACACCCAGGGACTGCAGGATGCCAAAGTACACTGTAACAAATAATGCCATCCAATGCAAAAAGAGCTATCTGTTATGGCTCATCCATTGACCACACTGTTTTTGTTTTCTCTCGCCTTAACTGAATAAGCCACCCAGAAATTCTTTTGACTCAGCTCATCAACCTACTGAGGATTAAGGTCCCTTATTTTGAGCCTTTTAAGCTATGTATCGCATCATTAGTAACAACCCCAGCTATTTCATCAACAATTACAGTGGCGCTCAGCCCTTCAAGATTATTCTATCACGCCATGTGGCATGTTTGCTTGTTTTAATTGTTTTGATTGTGCTAATGGTTTAATGCTTTGATACACTCCACAATTAAAGCAATTGGGAGTGTCTGTCTTGGCCAAATGAAACTATCATCCTGGATTTAAGCGGGTTACCTTTGCCCATTTGCGCTTATTTGGATAATTAGTCAATTAAAAACTGGGTGGCATGCCAAATTTATGAATAGCATTCATGGAAACAGCCACATGCAGCAGGGCCCCTGATTGCCCTGGAGCTTTCCCTCAACTGAAGTGCTCAGTCTGTAAAAATAAAACACTGCTCAATCTTGTCAGTTGGATTTCATCACTCTTGCAGCTCTGGAAGACCTAAAAATAGTCAAATCAATGGTAATCTTTTTTTTTTTTTCAAATTTTTGGTGACACTTTTGACTGTTTACGAAAGTTCATGACTTTTTCTTTTCTGAGTGTATGTATTGTGAAAGAGTATTTAAACCTACAGACAATTCAACTGCCCTCAGAAGCTTACAGACACCTTTTTTCAGAATTTTTAATCCCTCATAGACACTGGTGAGTACATGCTTCAGTGGCCAGGAGGCTGAGTGATAAATAAGTAAGGGGTGATCTGGGGTTAAATGGGCAAAATTAGATTATTTTTCCAAAAATTTTTTTTTGAATAAAAATATTCTATAATAACCCACCTTTAATAATCACTGATTGCTACAAGGATTAAAAACTGAATTACACTTTTCAAAGCGGTCTAATGCATTTTCCATTGATTTCCTAAGGTATTACTTTTTCCACGTTTCTCATGTTTGTGGCAGCCGTAACTTTTTTTATTTATCATTGAAAATCAATGAAATTTGTGCTGCAGGTACTTTACTTCATTAGAAATGCAATGACATAGGAAAATTTTGCCTATCTGTTACATACTTTGAATATTTTGAGTATTCATCAGATTCTGCGCAAAATAATTTAAAAATTTGAGTAAAATGCCCCAAAATCACAAAACTGATAAATTGGGCAGAGAATGGCTAGGTCATTGCATTTGGATAAGCAATGGCTTTTAAATGATGAAAGAAAAACTGAATTCTATCATAGAGTTAAAGAAGAATCGGTGCCAGAAGTTTTCTGCATATTTAATAAGCTTGCTCGGTTACCATAGCAACCGCATAAACAGAAAAATGCCAGCTTGTATCTTTTTTGGTGGTTATTACATGTACCTCTTTAGATTAATTCTGAGTTGTCTCCTGGTGTCATTTTTCATTTAACCCCAGATCACCCCTTAAAGAAAAAATAATGCTATTGGTGAAGAGTGATACTTCCGGACTCTTCTGAAATTCTGTGCTTTGCTGATAATTGATAAAATTGAATCAACATATTAGAGGATTCACAGGTTGTATGAGGGTCCTTCATGGAAAATCAATCACTGCCTCCCACTTGACCCCCTCAAAGTTAGCCAAATTTTTTGTACAAAAACTTTAGTATATTTAATGAAGCCATGCAAAATGAGACCAACATACAATGAATAATTTCAGAGTTACAGGCCCTCGACATACAAAGTGGTGGTCAACATTTCATGCTTTTTAATTAGCTTTTTTTTTGAGCCCTCATAATTTCATAAGTACAGGACATACAGTAGCTACATGAAATTTTCAGGGATGAGAAACACATTTGAGCTCTGTTAAAAAACTGCAACCAAATCAATTTTACATTCACTCCAGGAGTCAAAATCTTGTTTTGTTCCGAATTATTTTTCTATAACCACTTAAATCATCAGTATCATGGGAAAAATCATAGTTTCAGAAGCAAAACTGCACCAATTTAATATCTGTGACAAAGCATAATGGAAACAAGCATTGCTATCCTGGAAATGTTGTCTATTTTCTGGAAATTCACCTCGAACGATAAGCCAACCGTCTGTTCTCATATTTGAGGTGTTGGATGTGAAAGAAATGGCACCTGACTGAAACAACAGCCAATTCATGACAGCCAGATAAGTGAGTCAGAGCATTTCTGAAGTGGTGCTCCCTGTCAGCAGTACTGAGTATCTACAGGCACTGGCTCAAGAACAGACAAACCATGAACCGGTAACAGGCTAATCGATGCATAAGGGCATCGAAGGGAATCTCCTCCACTCCAACCTAACAGAGGATATACTGCGACACAGTTTCTGATCATTTAATCCCATTCTCTTCATATTAAATTTTAGAAAGTGCCAGGCAGTTTAGTGGAGAGTTTGGAAGAAAATAATACCAATGTACTGGATGAAGATACTTTGGAAGAAGAGGACATTGCATGCAGTCATACTTCCTTCTTTCCAATCTCCTCTAAACACTTAGCATATAGGAATTACTGTCTTCACTATTTTCATCATAATCCGAGTCTGCATCTGCAAAAATTTTGTTCGTATCTTCCTCTGATGTGTATTCGCGAGGCCAACATACCATTTTGATATTCAAAGCAAAAAAGTGGTGTTTTCAGGGAAATGAGCAAACGCTTGTTGTTCATGGTCTTTACCACTCAATGTCAGACTTTTCTCAGCCACCAGCTAAGTAGTGTGATTATACACGCACAACCAGACTCTCAGTCAAACAATTCTTTTGAGCAAGTCTATAGTAGGGAAGCGATGAATAATTCTCAAGTGAGCATTATGTCGCAACACACAGTACATCGCTCCTTTGTAGCTGCAAATCAATCGGAGTACCCATTCTTACTCTGCTCCATTGCCGGAAGCACCTACAATGGGCATGAGCATTGCAACTTTATCTTGGCGCAGTGGGGTACTGGAGGGGACATGGGAGTTTGCCCATCCAATCTACATGTGTTCTGTGGACTTGGAGAAGGCTTATGACCGTGTCCCATGAGGTATCCTGTGGGGGGTGCTGCGGGAGTATGGGGCTCCAGGGCCGTTAATTCGAGCCATTCGATCCCTGTTCAACCAAAGCATTCTCGGCATTAGACCGGACTCGTTTCCAGTTGGTGTTGGACTCCGCCAAGGGTGTGCCTTGTCTCCTATCCTGTTCATGATTTTCATGGACAGGATATCAAGGCGCAGCCGAGGTTTTGAGGGTGTCCAGTTTGGTGGCCTTAGGACTGCATCTCTGCTGTTTGCAGATGATGTGGTCCTGTTGGCTTCATCATGCTGTGACCTCCAACGCACACTGGAGCGGTTCACAGCTGAGTGTGAAGTGGTCGGAATGAGGATCTGCACCTCCAAATCTGAGGCCATGGTTTTTTTCCCGGAAAAAGGTGGATTGCCCCCTTCAGGTGGGGTGTGAGTTATTACCCCAAGTGGAGCAGTTGAAGTATCTCGAGGTCTTGTTCATGAGTGAGGGTACGAAGGAGCGTGAGATTGACAGACGGATCACTGCAGCATCTGCTGTGAAGCAGGCATTGTACCGGTCCGTTATGGTGAAGAAGGAGCTGAGCATAAAAGCAAAGCTCTCGATTTGCTGATCGATCTACATTCCAACCCTCACCAGTAGTCACGAGCTTTGGGTAGTGACCAAAAGAATAAGATCGCAAATACAAGCAACCGAAATGAGCTTTCTCCGTAGGGTGGCTGGGATGACCCTTAGGGATAGGGTGAGGAGCTCAGACATCCAGGAGAGGCTCAGAGTAGAACCACTGCTCCTTTGCACTGAGAGGAGTCAGTTGAAGTGGTTCGGGTATCTTATCCGGATGCCTCCTGGACACCTCCCTTTAGAGGCTTTCCAGGCATGTCCAACTGGGAGGAGGCCCCGAGGCAGACCCAGGACACGCTGGAGGGATTATATCTCCCGGCTGGCCTGGGAACGGCTTGGGGTCCCCCAGGTAGAGTTGGAGGAAGAGGCTGGGGAGGGGGGCGCCTGGGCCTCTCTACTTAGTCTGTTACCCCCGCGACCCGGCCCCGGATAAGCGGAAGAAAATGGATGGATGGAAAGGAATTGGAGAATGTTACAACCTTCAGTCATGGCAAAAACTTTGGAGGTATTCTCAGCCTGAAGGACTGGCAATGGTGGAATACTATCAGTCCTGTTGAACGATTGCCAGTCTGAGCCTTTTACTCATGAAAAAGATTGATAATGTGATATTGGCTTTTCCTTAACTTATTATTGCACATAAAAATGCACTATTACTTTTTCCTAGACATAACCTGGCCTTGTACAAACCATCTTGTTGCTGCCATCAAATTCAAAATAAGTTAATATTTTTCATGAAATGGTAAAATGTCTCACTTTCAACATCTGATATGTTGTTCTATTGTGAATAAAATGTGGGTTTATAAGATTTGCAAATCTCCCAAATTTATTGGAATTGGGGTTTGCACACCATGCCTCTGTTTGCCTGCATGGAAATGCACTATCACCACTTTTTTCGTAGATCTAAGCTGACAATGTATAACTTAGTTCCATTTGCCTGGATGAAAATGCACAACTACCACTTTTCTAGACCCAACCTTATATTTGTCTTGCTTTCATTCCTTTTTAGCAATGCACTAGTCATGGAAATTAGTTAATTGTGCACTTATGATTACATGGTGCAAGGTATACACGCTGGTCTCATTGGGCTGGGTGGCCTTTTCTTCCCAGACTTCCAGCACAAGGTATATGTCTGCAAAAAGTCCTTTTTGTCAAGGTGTCCATCCGGGCCTCTCAATTTCCAAACTTCCTTTACCAATACGATAACAGCGCTGTGATTCGCAGTGGTGATCCTAGACTCTTGGGAGACCCTCAAGCAAAGAAGCCTGTGGAGGCCCCCCCCCCCAAACATGCATTCAGTCAATCCAGAGCAAGATCAAACCTCGAACACAAATGCCAAATCACGCCAATCCTTGCCTAATGTGCGTGACCCCCTATATAAGGCTCTATAAGTCAGGATTTGTGTCACCTAGATTGGAAACATAATTTCAATGGAGCTAAACACGTCCGTTGTATCATTCGGAAAAAAAAAACTTTTTTATTTTTTATATTTTTACCACTGACCTGGTTTCTTTTTTCCTGCTTTTCTCTTTATTTCTTCCTCTTTTATTCTCCAGATAAGTATGTTCGCTTCATCATTTTGCTGAACAACAGCTTACACTTTAGTCTATCCAGTAAAATTTCGACTTATCCTGTTGAAAGTTAATGTTTATTTTGTGATGATTTTTTAAATATTCACAATTAAAAATTGTGTAAATGTGATAAATTTTTTCAAAAACTAAAATTTTCAACCCAGCCCAACAAGCTATCTGCACTACAAACCGCGGACGTCTTTGAGCAAATTATGCGTCACTGAAAATTAAAAGCAAAAAATATTGCCATTTAAGCCAGTTCAGAAATTGACAGCGCTTTTTTTCTGTTCAGGTGACGGGGGTGACTGGATTGCACTGCAAAATAATCACTAAGTTAATGATACAGTAAAACTTTTGTGATTCAGTCTTCAACATCCCACAAGTATAATTTCATGTCAATCTTGTGGACTAGGTTTAGCAGCACTAGATTACTCGTATTGCCATACCTAAATTCATATTTGCATTGCAGCCATAAACACACTACACTAGGTGACACAATATCCCCCCGCTTTGTCCGAGAATGAGGCCGCCTTTGCCAAAGCCATGAATATGGTGATATATACAAAATTATCAGTACATTTTTGAGCGTGTTCACAGTATTAATGTTTTCAATCAATTATGATGTCATATGAAAGACAGCATGGCTTTTTCGTTCAAAGCTGATTCGTTAAAAAACACGGCTCAGTGTGTAAAGCTAAGCACTGATTAGTCTAAGGCCCTTGCTACATTGGTTAATGTGAGTTCTGTACTTCTGAAATTCTGAGAGTATTAGCAATGTAGTAACCATTATTTGTAGACGATGAATAATTACTACACTTCAGAGCAACTTCAGTCTTCATGCAACTAATATATCTGATTGAGAAAACCAGGAGCTCCACTCTCTCCCAGTCAGTAGCTGGCTACATTATGCTCGCTAGGAAGCCAACTCTGACTTGAGCCTCTCCTAACTAAATTGTGGAGACACTAAATGGTCTGCCCGTTTTAACCAGTGCATACCCAATAATTTGAATATTCATGTATTAGTGCAAGGAGTATAATCAATGGGCCTGTTTACATTAGATTTCCAACGATTTAAGGGTCTTTACACTTTTTGTATCAAACATTTACAAACAACTAACATTTACTAACTAACAACTGGAATAGACTGTCAGTGAGTGAGATTGGTGAGCCCTACTTTCTCCTGATTCGCACAACTCCTAAAAGGGGCCCCACTTCAGGGGCTTTTGAGGGAGCAGCTGGGGGTCCGCAATAATGCCTTTTTGGAAGGCTTAATGGGGTTTTTATTCATTATTGCAAAATGTGCCAAATTCAGTGGCCATCGAGGACCCCTTTTCCCAATTTTTTGGGGGGGACCCCAAAAATTTGCCTAGTTTGCCGCTCCTGATGGTGCGCCTCTGGAGAAGTATATTAGACTGACCAACGAGATCACGCGTTACGAAACAACTTGCTGGCTGTCCTGGAGACACCTGGCGGTGACATGCGAACTGAAAAATGCAACAAGTTGGGGTAGAGGCAATGGTGGTGCGGTAAAATACCCATTTTTATGGAAATTTTTTTTCCGTTCAGACGGATTGAAAATTCCCAGAACATTGTTGGACCTTCATGCTTATTGTCAGCCTTTGACCAATAGTCCGAGAACTTTGCTATGTCTGACCCCCATGTGTCTAGCAAACTGCGTGTGTTTTCACAGTTTGTCTCCTTCAACTGATTTATTGTCTCGTTTACTCCCTTGCTCCAGGTAACATTGATGGGAACATTGAATATCTTGTTTTGATTAAAGACCATGCGCAAAATTTCCTGACCCAATGTTCTGACAAATTAAATGGAAAGCAAAGATGTAATTGTCCTCCCTTTTTGCAATTTATTTTGTTGAACCAAAAAATGTTTTGATCCCTGACTTAAAAGAGATATGATCCAATCCGAGAGTTTTCTGATCTGTTACACCCTGCCAGCTAACGTTGTTACCGAATGACGTCACGGCTTTTAGCTGAATGTGTTCTGGGAAGGCTGCTCGCGTGCAACCTCGCTCATAGCTGTTGAGAGCTCCCTCCTCTCTCCTCTAACATCTCTCCTCTCAGCAGAGATAAGCGCATTGAGACGGCCAGCGAGCAGGCAGACCCCGGACAACTTCCGGTTCAATAGAGGATAGAGGAGCAAGGAAATACAAATAAGAGAATTCAGATGCACCCTTTAACTTGCAGAAACTAATTTCAAGCTAGAAAAGGGGCCTGGTTAGGCTCTTTAAAGGTAGCTGAATTTGTTGCGAACTGCACCATTGTTGTTTTCATAAAAATTGGTCAATGAATCCTAACAGGGCTTCTGGAGAGCTGGGAAGTGATGTTCAGGCTGCAACCAATGATCCTTTGGGAAATTTTAGTTGTGATATCCCAATGTTTGAACAGCACCTGCCTCGCTGACTCATTATTTTATTCAAAATTTATTTAACCAGGTAAAACCTCATTGAGATTAAAAATCTCTTTTACAAGAGTGTCCTGGCCAAGATTGACAGCAGCACCTTTTGAAAAACATGACAGACACAATACAAAACAATTACAAATATAGTCAACAAATTCTGAGTCACATAACAGGTCATCGGTTAAAACATTTACAGCCTGATGTAGCAAGGGACCACACAACTTTGCTAAAAAAAAAAATAATCGAAAGGTTTGTTCGCACAGCCCACATGCACCCACAGCAATGCCTTTCAGGGCTGTGGAAGCGAGAAGTGTATCATTGCCCAGGTTCACTTTCTCCCCACAGGCTGGAATACACTAAGCGTCCTATCTGAGATTGAGGCTCATTATTTCGCCCAAGAAAGGGTTGGGTCTCTAGTCATGAAGACTTAATGGTGTTTAAACATCAGAAAAGATTAGCTAAAAGTTCAATTATTGATGTTGGCATTGCAGGAAGCGGCAGAGGACAGAACCATTGAAATTATGGGTCGCTACAACACCTGACAGGCATAGTTTAGCTTTCAGTGATTCAACTGTTTGGTTCAACTCTTAGCTTTCTTAACCCTCATCCAGCCAAGGGGGGAGGATTTTTTCCTGTCGCACAAAAACGTTAACAGATATGATCTAATGCTTCCAGGTAATTGTTTATTCATCCTTTGCACTCATTTTCATGAAAAAACGATGAGGGTACCTCACCCCCCGGGGGTAGGGTAGGCCCTCAAAGTCGAAGGGGGGGGGGTTGTTGCCACCAGCGTCAATTTTTGCCTGTTTTTGATACAAAATGTGCTTACAAATTAGTTGCAAATAGTATGCTATTATTATGTTTCATGCTCAATGAACTTTGTAGACCACGCTGATTGTCTTCCTTATTGATTAATTTATGTAGCTTGTCCTTGTATTAGTAAATCTTGGAATTACAATGACCAGCAGTGACCAGTAACCTTGAAGTGATCTTCACCTAATAATATTAGAAGTGCATGACCGACATACTTTAACTTGTGTGTTTGACTGGTTACTGTACGGTATACTATTTTTATACTGTGCAAAAGGCCTACTATGATACAAGTTCATAGAATTGTTCATAAAATTGTTCTGATAATTCATAGATAAACCTTTTATGCAAGTGTGTAACATTTTGAAGATATTTGTACATCTGTTCGGTGAACTTGAATCATCATTTTGCAAGGTAAATTGATTTTTATTGTTCATATTCTTGTACATGAAAGTAAAATTACTTGCATTTTATGTGTAGTGTTTTGGGTCTGTTGGATGGATAAATGTGGGATTATGTGGGTGTATATGTGAAGTTTGTTGTGTTAGTGGTATGTGGGTGTGGGGTAGCTGTGAGTGTGGGTGTGGGTGGGGTGTGTACGTTTTGGGTGGGGGTATATGTGATACAATATTACTTGATACTACAGTATTAATTGTATTATCAGTAGAGGTTACTGAAAGTTACTTATTTTCAGCTAAAATTAATAAAAATATGAAAAAACATGGATTTTTGTAATTTTGATGTTTTTTCCTTATATGGTGTTAGTGTTGAAATGTGTTTTATTTGTACTTGATTTGAAGAGAGGACATCTGTAGCTGTACACTGATACCAAAAAGATGATGTTTATCGCTTAATTTCAAAATAATCGGGGGGGGTTACCACCTATAACACAACATAACATGAATGGCGAGAACAGGCTCGCCAGTTTCTTTATACTATTGTGAATATATCACTTCAGATACTCCATGACTCAATGGTATCTAGCTTTAAGTCAAGCCTGCTCTTGAAACTCCCAAGGTCTCTGCCTCAACAATATGGTCAGGCAAGCTATTCCACATTGAAATTACTCTTTGGGTGAATAAATATTTCCTAATATCAGTGCTAAATTTACCTTTGGTCAACTTCCATTTGTGACCCCGAGTTCCACTAACAACGCTTGGTCGAAGGAATCCTACATAATTCACTTTGTTAATCCCTTTAACATATTTAAAGACCTCAATCAGATCACCCCTAAGTCTCCTTTTCCTAAGACTAAAGAGATTAAGGATCTTCAGCCTCTTCTCATAGCTTTCACCGGAATTAGCTTAGTGGCTCTTCTATGAACTTTTTCTAGAGCCTCTATATATTTCTTAAAGTATGGTCCCCAGAACTGTACACAATACTCCAGATGTGGTCTGACGAATGTGTTGTGCAAAAGAAGCATCACCTCCTTGGATTTGTACTCAATACTTTTGGCAATGTATCCCAGCATCCGATTGGCTTTTTTAACTGCTACGGCACAATGGCTAGAACCTGTGAGGGTTTGGTCAACAATCACTCCCAGATCTTTTTCGTGTGGAGCACATTCCAGTTTTAAACCTCCCATGAAGTAATCCCGTCTAATGTTTTTATTACCTACATGTACAACTTTACATTTCGCTACACTAAATTTCATTTGCCACATTTCTGCCCAATTCTGGATTCTATCTAAATTATCCTGAATTACTTTAGTGGACTCTAAACTATTTTCCAAACCTCCCAATTTAGTATCATCTGCAAATTTAACTAATTTGCTCTGAATATTCCTCTCAAGGTCATTAATGTAGATGAGGAACAGCAGGGGTACCAACACCGATCCCTGGGGGACGCCACTCCCCACCATACCTAGCTCAGATGAAATACCACTGACCACCACTCTTTGTGTTCTGTCCTGTAACCAGTTTTGAATCCACTTCAGAATACCTCCTGTAACTCCAATGGAGCTCATTTTAAAAACTAGTCTCTTATGCGGTACTGTATCAAATGATTTCTGAAAATCCAAGTATATGATGCCATAAGCCCTGCTCTGGTCATAAGTCATGGTGGCCTCTTCAAAAAATTCCAGAAGGTTTGTCAGGCATGACCTTCCCTTACAGAAACCATGTTGGCTATCCCTCAAGATATTATTACGTTCAAGAAATAAGTCCAGCTCATCTTTTATGATAGATTCCAGTATTTTGCACGCAATGCAAGTTAAACTGACTGGCCTGTAATTTCCTGGCTCAGTGCGGTCCCCTTTCTTATGTATTGGTATTATATTGCCCTGTTTCCAATCATTTGGTATTTCTCCAGTTTCTAAAGACTGTCTGAAGATGGCGGATAGTGGCTTAAAGATGATCTCACTAACTTCCCTGAGCACTCTAGGATATAAGCCATCAGGAGCCGCCGCCTAATCTGCCTTTATTTTATGCAACTTGTTTAATACTTCGTTATCCCTAACCTCAATTTCCGCTAAATAATCTTGAGCATTGGACATGCCCTCAGGCTGAATAAAAACGCGCCCTGAGGTAAAATTCTCAACAAAGTAACTGTTTAAGGTATCCGCAATATCCTTGTTATCATATAGCAGCGATCCATATTTATTCTTTATGCACTTAACCTCCTCTTTGACTTTCCTTTTTCTGCTACAGTACTGAAAGAAGCGCTTAGGGTTAGTTTTTGCCCCCTCTGCAATTTGTCTTTCATGCAGTGAAATATGAATACATATGAAGCTGTTGGATAAGCCAGACATATTTCCCAGTGGATTATGTGCTTTACTGAAGGATATTTGTGAAAGCAGTAAGCAGTATATGAAGCTGTTGCATAAGCCAGACATGTTTCCCAGTTAATTATGTGCTTTACTGAAGGATATTTGCGAAAGCAGTGCAGTATATGAAGATGTTGGATAAGCCAGACATATTTCCCAGTGGATTATGGGCTATATCTTTCACACTGCCCTACCCGTTGCTACTACCCACTACCCGTGAATAACGCATTCTGCAGCTTCCACTATCCCTAAACAGTATCTTTCGGCCACACTACCTTATACATTATGCCGACTCCCTTATTTGCGCCTGGAGGTGTGCCCATGGGCGTGTTTATGCGCATTCCCTACAATTGCTATCTAGGCCACACACGTTAGGGAAAGCGTATAGCGGGTCCTCAAACCACCCACTACCCATTTGGGCTTTTACAAGAGTGCACCCAGGCGGCTTCAATGCGCATCTACTTGGACACATGTGGACATGCACATGCGGCTCCACTTCCCGAATTAACTCGCCTATAAAAAGTCACCTTACTTTAGCCTCAGTTGAACCCCCGAGGAAATGGCAAAGAGAGTACTAAATCGCCTTGATCGCCAGTTAAATAATAGAAGACGCCCAAACGCGTGTACCGCCAGCGCAACAGCTACCTGGGCCTTTCAGGTAAGTCTATATTGTTTGTATTTTGTATCAATCATTTTTTCCGCTTTTATAATAATATATAATTATTATATATAATATAAATTAATTATATATATTATAAATAATATTCTAAAATTATAGTAATACAATACAAGTATTATTTCCCACAGAACGAGAATGCGTGACAAAACTGCGCCTCTCCCGTCAGGCAGTGACGGAATTATGTCACCTGGTTGCAGATGATGTAGACACCACTGCCAGCTGTCCGTATGCCTTGCCTGTTGCTGTTTGGGTTACTGTGGCACTATTTTTCTATGCTAGTGGGTCATTCCAACACCCACTCAGCTCAATTGGAGGCATGACCCAATCTGCCATAAGCTCGGCTATATCTGCAGTCACTGCCAGCATAGTCCGACATGCCTGTAGGTACATCACTGGCATCCCTGTGACACCTGAGAGACAACGCAGGGTAAAGCGGGATTTTTTGGCAAGATATGGGTTCCCTAGGGTTCTGGGTGCCGTTGACTGCACACACGTTCTGATTCGGGCTCTGGCTCTGAACAGTGGCGCCTATGTGAATCGTAAGGGAACCCATTCCATCAACGTCCAGGTGATTTGCGATGCATGGGGTTACATCTTGAATGTGTACACAAATCATCCTGGAGGTAGCCACGAAGCTTTAATAATGGAACAGTCAGTCATTCCTGCAGACTTCCAGAGGGACCCCCCTCTGGATGGGTGGCTGTTGGGTGACAATGGCTATCCATTAAAGACGTGGTGCATGGTGCCATACATTAAGCCAACAAGTGTGCGTGAGTTTGCTTTCAATAGAAAACACTCGCGCACAAGTCGTCATTGAGCGAACATTTGGCGTGCTCAAAATGCGGTTCCGCTGCTTGGACAGGTCAGGTGGGGTCTTACAGTATGGTCCTCAGAAAGTAGCATCTTTCTTTGTGGCATGTTGTGTGCTGCACAACATTGCCCTACGCCATGGAATGATGCTGGAGTTTGAGGATAGATTTTTACCGGACTATAGAAGGCGGCAAGCTGAAGTGCAGGTGCCGACTCCAAATGCTGATATAGTGCCAGCAGTAGCAGGGGCAATGCGGGACCAGCTGGCAGCGGAGCTGCGACATCGCTAGTCATGTCATCTGCAGCCTGCCTGGTAAGTAATTTGTGCAATCAGTAGGCTACTAATAATGTAATAATACATGTAATTCATATAGCGTTTTATTAAATACTCAAAGTCGCTTTATAAAGAAAAAAGTGTAAATGGTTGCAGTCAATGTAGGCATTTATTTGGCTGTGGGTATTTTCTAAAATGGGATTTTGTTCTATGCTTCATTTCAGATGGAAGAGGGAGTTGGAAGTGCATGGCGAAATGCATTTTTTTTTTTTCTTTTTTTTTTTTTTTTTTGAAGTTTCCATCACAAAAGGGGTAGGCTTGATGTTTTTTTTTTATTACATACCAAACATTACACAATATGTCAATGTCAAATAATAATAATAATAATAACATAATACAATTCATGATTAACTTAACAAAAACAGATCCTCCCCTGTCTGGATTTGACCTCATGCACGAGCAATTTAACTTTGTCTTCAGAGATACGTGGCGACCTTCCTCTCTCCATCAGGGGTTTCGGTTGGTGGATTTGGGATAGCACAGCCTGCTCCTAAAGGCAATGGCACCTGGCACACTGATTGGTTTAACGGGCGTAACGCCCAAACCACGCCTATGCATAATATAACGGGTAGCTCAAGTGTTTTAGGGATATAGGCAGGTGCGCAAGATAGCAACTTTTGCGGGGACACGCCTCTTACGCAATGCTAAATCCCCAAATAACGGGTTTAGCGACTCTGGCATAAGATAGGGCCCTATGAGCTTTACTGAAGGATATTTGTGAAAGCAGTGCAGTATATGAAGCTGTTGGATAAGCCAGATATATTTCCCAGTGGATTATGTGCTTTACTGAAGGATATTTGTGAAAGCAGTAAGCAGTATATGAAGCTGTTGCATAAGCCAGACATATTTCCCAGTTAATTATGTGCTTTACTGAAGGATATTTGTGAAAGCAGTGCAGTATATGAAGCTGTTGGATAAGCCAGACATATTTCCCAGTGGATTATGTGCTTTACTGAAGGATATTTGTGAAAGCAGTGCAGTATATGAAGCTGTTGCATAAGCCAGATATATTTCCCAGTGGATTATGTGCTTTACTGAAGGATATTTGTGAAAGCAGTGCAGTATATGAAGCTGTTGGATAAGCCAGTGGATTATGACTGAAGGATATTTGTGAAAGCAGTGCAGTATATGAAGCTGTTGGATAAGCCAGACATATTTCCCAGTGGATTATGTGCTTTACTGAAGGATATTTGTGAAAGCAGTGCAGTATATGAAGCTGTTGGATAAGCCAGACATATTTCCCAGTGGATTATGTGCTTTACTGAAGGATATTTGTGAAAGCAGTGCAGTATATGAAGCTGTTGGATAAGCCAGACATATTTCCCAGTGGATTATGTGCTTTACTGAAGGATATTTGTGAAAGCAGTGCAGTATATGAAGCTGTTGGATAAGGATATTTGTGAAAGCATATATTTCCCAGTGGATTATTTGCTTTTCTGAAGGATATTTGTTTTACTGAAGGATATTTGTGCAGTGCAGTATATGAAGCTGTTGCATAAGCCAGACATATTTCCCAGTGGATTATGTGCTTTACTGAAGGATATTTGTGAAAGCAGTGCAGTATATGAAGCTGTTGGATAAGCCAGACATATTTCCCAGTGGATGATGTGCTTTACTGAAGGATATTTGTGAAAGCAGTGCAGTATATGAAGCTGTTGGATAAGCCAGATATATTTCCCAGTGGATCATGTGCTTTACTGAAGGATATTTGTGAAAGCAGTGCAGTATATGAAGCTGTTGGATAAGCCAGACATATTTCCCAGTGGAGCATGTGCTTTACTGAAGGATATTTGTGAAAGCAGTGCAGTATATGAAGCTGTTGGATAAGCCAGACATATTTCCCAGTGGATTATGTGCTTTACTGAAGGATATTTGTGAAAGCAGTGCAGTATATGAAGCTGTTGGATAAGCCAGACATATTTCCCAGTGGATTATGTGTATGAAGGATATTTGTGAAAGCTTTACTGAAGGATATTTGTGAAAGCAGTGCAGTATATGAAGCTTTTGGATAAGCCAGATATATTTCCCAGTTAATTATGTGCTTTACTGAAGGATATTTGTGAAAGCAGTGCGGTATATGAAGCTGTTGCATAAGCCAGACATATTTCCCAGTGGATTATGTGCTTTACTGAAGGATATTTGTGAAAGCAGTAAGCAGTATATGAAGCTGTTGGATAAGCCAGATATATTTCCCAGTGGATTTTGTGCTTTACTGAAGGATATTTGTGAAAGCAGTAAGCAGTATATGAAGCTGTTGCATAAGCCAGATATATTTCCCAGTGGATTATGTGCTTTACTGAAGGATATTTGTAAAAGCAGTGCAGTATATTAAGCTGTTGGATAAGCCAGATATATTTCCCAGTGGATTATGTGCTTTACTGAAGGATATTTGTGAAAGCAGTGCAGTATATGAAGCTGTTGGATAAGCCAGACATATTTCCCAGTGGAGCATGTGCTTTACTGAAGGATATTTGTGAAAGCAGTGCGGTATATGAAGCTGTTGCATAAGCCAGATATATTTCCCAGTGGATTATGTGCTTTACTGAAGGATATTTGTGAAAGCAGTGCAGTATATGAAGCTGTTGGATAAACCAGACATATTTCCCAGTGGAGTATGTGCTTTACTGAAGGATATTTGTGAAAGCAGTGCAGTATATGAAGCTGTTGGATAAGCCAGATATATTTCCCAGTTAATTATGTGCTTTACTGAAGGATATTTGTGAAAGCAGTGCGGTATATGAAGCTGTTGCATAAGCCAGACATATTTCCCAGTGGATTATGTGCTTTACTGAAGGATATTTGTGAAAGCAGTAAGCAGTATGTGAAGCTGTTGGATAAGCCAGATATATTTCCCAGTGGATGATGTGCTTTACTGAAGGATATTTGTGAAAGCAGTAAGCAGTATATGAAGCTGTTGCATAAGCCAGATATATTTCCCAGTGGATTATGTGCTTTACTGAAGGATATTTGTAAAAGCAGTGCAGTATATGAAGCTGTTGGATAAGCCAGATATATTTCCCAGTTAATTATGTGCTTTACTGAAGGATATTTGTGAAAGCAGTGCGGTATATGAAGCTGTTGCATAAGCCAGACATATTTCCCAGTGGATTATGTGCTTTTTGTAAAAGAAGGATATTTGTGAAAGCAGTAAGCAGTATATGAAGCTGTTGGATAAGCCAGATATATTTCCCAGTGGATGATGTGCTTTACTGAAGGATATTTGTGAAAGCAGTAAGCAGTATATGAAGCTGTTGCATAAGCCAGATATATTTCCCAGTGGATTATGTGCTTTACTGAAGGATATTTGTAAAAGCAGTGCAGTATATGAAGCTGTTGGATAAGCCAGATATATTTCCCAGTGGATTATGTGCTTTACTGAAGGATATTTGTGAAAGCAGTGCAGTATATGAAGCTGTTGGATAAGCCAGATATATTTCCCAGTGGATTTTGTGCTTTACTGAAGGATATTTGTGAAAGCAGTGCAAAGCAGAAGCGTCTGATAAGTATTAATACTATACATTTTACACAGCAGGCCCGAGAATTACAACTTCCGCTGCAGGCCTCCACAACCTCAGCACAGACTACCAACTGATCTTACTGAATCCACTGACTGAACCCAATTAAACCCACTAACTAATCTCACTGTGTTTACTTACTGATCGCAATCAAATCCACTGACTGATCTCACCGTATCTACTGACGAATCACAATTAAACTCACAAACTGATCTCACTATGTCTACTGACTGATCACAATTAAACCCACCAACTGATTTGTCCGTATCTAATGATTAATCACAAATAAATCCACCAACTGGTCTCACTGTGTCTACTGACTGATCACAATTAAACCCACCAACTGGTCTCACTGTGTCTACTGACTAATCACAATAAAACCCACCAACTGATTTCACAGTGTCTAATGACTGATCACAAACCCACCAACTGATCACACAGTCTCTACTGACTCGTCGCAATTAAACCTATCACCTGAACTCACCCAAGTCTACTGACTGATCTCACCTATCTCCACTAACTGATCTCAACTAAATCGCCACAAGTCATACAAAAATGCACTGGATGGTCTTAACCTAAATTCACATATGTGAGTCCACAGAATGATCTCACTTAAATCCACAGAATAATATCATCTGGGTCAACTACCCATTGTCAGCTAAATCCACATGCTGATCTTAACAAAATTCAGCGACTGATCTCAGCTCAATCCATGGACTCATTTCAGGGAAGCCCACCTGATCCCACCCTAACAGTCTACGCTCTCTTGCACTAACATTTATCTGCTGATCACGCAAGGTCAGCGGAATAAGCCAAGCACAAGGCCCGAAACAACCATGGGATGATCTCACTCAAAGTGCAAAAACAGCATCACAGCCAGGCCCTGCACTGCTAGAGACAAGTTTTTACAGACAGCTCAAAAGAGAGAGGTCAAGAAGGACATTAAGACAGGAAGAGAACAGTGCTACAGTTCACCGTGACCGCACAGTGAACTCCTTTAACCCTTTCAAGAGTAGGTTTTTTGAATGTTTTTTTAAATTCAAAGAATGTGTTGAGCACCGCCGTCCTCTAATCCCCTGCTACCCCCGCCCACCTCCATGCATAATTAGTTTTTAATGTATGGATAAATAAGCCCCACTTTACTTCTGCAAACCCTCCCTTGTAACGAAATTAACTCAGACTGCCTGGAGAGAAATACAGCCGGGCAAGGAGAAAATGAGGGAGAAAACTGTTGCTAGGCAGCAAAAAACATCGGTAAGACTTCAACAACTTATTCAGTTTTCAAGATTCTGTCTCCAGGGTTACGGCGGGGAAGACATCATATCAAGCGGTTTAGAAGTCTATTCTGTTGATCGTAAATTACAAGGAAATGTACATCCTATCCGTTTCCCCACTGATCTCTCCTTTCTCATCAAGTGATAGGCAAGTGGCCCGTATCCATTTAAAAAGTAAATACTAGCACCTGCCCTTGATTACTTAATTTAAATCTTCTGCACGAACAGACATCTGAGCAAAATGTATTGATAAGCTCATTACTGACAATCTGCTCTCATGGTCCACACAAAATTTTAGTCTGTGGTCTAACTGATGAGTGACCTGTTATTTTCAGGTACACAGTATGGATTGAGCTACACTGTCCAACACTGTTCCTGGAGATCTAGCTCCCACCTGGCTATTATTTCAAACATCTTTTCACACACGACTCAACTGATTAAAAGCTCAACAAGATATTGTGCTGTTGAATCCAGAAAACTTCTGTATTATGAAAATTAAAACCAAAATGGTAGATTTCAAAGAACAGGGTTTGTAACCACTGAGAAAAAATTGTAAATGAATGAATGCTTATGGAATTGGTAATGAAGACATTAAATTCTCTCAAGAAAAACACCTGTTCTCCATACTGTAACTGAGCTCACCCTTGAGCGACATTTAGTACCGACGGTCACTCAGCCTAAGCAATTTACAGCTGCACTCACTTTAGAATGGCACTTAGTCCACAGTAGCAATCACCCTACACGGAAATTTACGCACGCAGCGATCTCCAGCCCTGTTCCTGAAGCTTTTCACTCCAACCAAATAAAAGCACAACTCATTTCCCAGTCAGAGATCTTGATGAGCTGCTAATTAGCCAAATCAGGTGTTCTTAATTAAAGTTTGAGTAAAGGCCTACAGGATGGAAGCTCTTCAGGAACGGGGCTGGAGGCCATTGCACTAGAGCAGGGGTTTCAGACTGGTGCCATAGAGTACCAAGAGGCTGCAGGTTTTCATTCCACCCAAAAACTCCACCAGGTGATTTCACTGATTAGTCCATTCTGTCTGCTTGAAGGTGAGGTAATCAGTGAAGTCACCTGGTGGAGTTTTTGAGTGGAATGAAAACCTGCAGCCTCTTGGCCCTCCATGGCACCAGTTTGACACGTGCACTAGAGAAGTGGTCCTCAAACTCGGTCCTGGGGGACCCCTGTGTATGATGGTTTCAATTCCAACCACAATTGCAATTTCATAATTTCAACAAGTTGTTCATTTTTCTTAATTAGGAGCATTTGATGTCCAGAGAGGTAATTCCATCTTAGTCCACAGGATGCTAAACATAGCTTTGCAATGCCCCAAAGATTAACAAATCATCCATGCTTATTGCGCCATAGGCAGAAAATAGAGAGGTAACAAATGAATTAGATTAATTGGCCAGCTCAACGACTTAACTGGTAACCAGGTTGACTGCTGTATATGTAAGAAATAATCAATTTGTATAGGTGTGCATCACACGGTTTTAAGGCACAACGCGGAGACGCCTCAGCGAAGTGCTTTAAAACCATGTGATGCACACCTATGAGTTGATTATCCCACTTATACCATGGTCATTTGCCAGCAATATCAAATCAAAGCATTCAGAAATTTTTGGTGAAAGTTTTGCACTGAAAATTTAAAGTTTATGACGAGGAATAATTCTTGTCCCTTTTACAACTGCGTCAGTTAGCCACAGTTGGACAGGGTGAGGAGAGCAATGGTCATTTTTTAAATTTCAAATAAAGAATAGCAGATAACAAAATGTTCATTCATTAATTCATCAATTTAATTGGTTCATTTTTTATTTCATTCAATTTTTTTCCCCATTTTTTATTTTATCATCCATTTGTGTTTTGTCGTGCTCTGCTCTCGACAGTTGACAGTTGGACAGCGACGCACTCTAATGTTGCTATGGTTACAGGTTGGCGACCAGATAAATTTCGAATGGTGAAGCTACCGTAGCCGAACTACCCGCACATTCCACGGTTTTGATGCATACCTGCCAGCCAATCAGAAAAGAGTATTCACCCTGACTATGGTATAAGCGATAATTTGCTATTTTTTCCTAATACTTCAGTGTGAAACAGGTGGGCCTCAAGCTCATTTGTGTGGTGATTGAATTCTTCATCGTCGTCCAGATGGTGAAGATTGATGGCTCGGTGCACATACCAATTCAGAGCTTGCTGATTGGCCTCAGTCTTGAAATTCATCAGTTATTGATAGTTTACCTCTCTTCATGCATACTGAAATTAATCAACCTGTCTTCCAACCATATGCTCAAATAGGTCGATTATTCTCTTTTACTCTGATTCACGACCCATAACAGCGTTTACCTAAAATCGCGCCCCTACTGGCAGCAGGAAGGTACTGTTGTTGTAGTTTCAGTTCCAGATACAGTTTCACTCATATTTACACTTCAAATAACGGTTTGGGTAAGGATTAGGGTTGGGGTTAGTGTTAGGGTTAGGTTTAGTACTAGGATTAGGGTTAGGATTAGGTTTAGGTTGTTATGATTCTGTCATGCCTGTTCTGTTTCTGCCATGTCTGTTCTGTTTTTTGCCATGCTCCGTTATGTTTCTGCCATGCCTGTTCTGTTTTTGCCATGTTCTGTTTAGTTTTTTGTTCTTTGCCATGTTTTTGTTTTTGCCCTGCCAGATCCACATTTCCGTTAGATTCCGGTCCATGTCTTTGCCCATGCCCTTCATTGCACTTTGTCTCCCCTGTCTGGTCTTTTAAGCTACAGCTTCTCCCCAAGTCCTGCGTGTCACATGTTTAGGTGATTTCATGGTTTCTGGGTTTCAAACATTCCTTCTAATCTCGTTTGCTTCCTTCACTTCTCTTTTCTATTTTACTAACCCATTCTAACAGTTTGTTATTTTGTTAAAGTTACTAACCAAGACTAACATTGTATATAATACTAACTTACTAACGAGCACTGGGGATTGTATAGCTGCACTTACTAATTGATTAACAAGCTCTCAGCACTCACCCTGTTCTAGTCTCCGCCTCTTGCCTTCACTTAGTCTTTGCTGCAAATTCAGCGGATCCTCCGCACCTGCTCTACTCTGTCCTGCCTCTCATTATCTGTGCACGTTAGAACTCCCTAACCGGAGCTGTATGTTTTGTCATAGGTTGTCTCGTGATCCCTGTCCGCGTTTGGCTTTTGCCAATTTCATGTGGTTAGGTTCTCCCTTGTGTTTGCTCCCACGTAATTAGTCTGATCCTCTTCACCTGATCCTAATCATAGCATGCGACTTCCCTTGTGTGTATTTAAGCAGTCTTTTCACAGCAGATCCCTGTCAGAACGTTTCCGTAGTCTACCTGTGCTGCTCTCGTTTTTGCTTTGCATTCATAGTGTTGCTTTTCTGACTGGACCGTCCGACTTCAGATTTTTTGCTCTGATTTGGTTTTGTTATCTGCTCCTGTGTATCAAACCCTTTTTGTCTGACTACGATTACTGTATTGCTGCCCTGGTTTTTTCGACTTCGGATTCTGCCCCTGGGATTGTGATTTTTTTTTTTTTGGATTGTGGACTTTGTACTGTTGCCTTCAATCCTGCGGGGGTTTACCCCCTCACTTAATAAAATCACATTCATCGCATTTCCTGGTTCTCACGACTGGTTCCTGAACGATACCTCGTAGGTTAGGGATTTACGGACGGCGACACTGACGATGGAAACCAGAGTTATTTTTAGTCTGTGGTCTAACTGATGAGTGACCTGGTATTTTCAGGTACACAGTATGGATTGAGCTACACTGTCCAACACTGTTCTTCCTCTACTGTTATGCAGTTATTTAAATGACCGCAAGAGGTCGCTTAACTCCTAAACATAACTTCAGGTCGTAATAAGCTGCTTGACAAACGACCTTTCCGGGCGTATTTTGTCGGAGGACAGGCTCAAATTAATGGCTTGAAATTTAATGCAATAAGTATTACATGCCCACAGAAGTAGGGGAGGGCGGTATAAACGGTAGATGGTTGAGACGATATAAATTTGGCCAAAGGTAAAGATTTTGACTATACCGGCCAACCACGATAGCGCTAATTGATGATGTCCTTAAGCTTTACCTGCTTTATTTGGATAATGGCCAAGAGCATATCTGAAAGTATTGAGCGTACGGAGGGGGTGCTCATGAAAAACACCAGTGCAGCGTCTATCATGTGTACTTGGTTTGGATTTTAGAAGTCCGATCGTGAGCAGAAAAATATAATCTGCAAAATGAGGTTGGACGAGCTGGACTTGGGCACGGTTCATCCGTACTCGTACCAAATGTGAAAGCAACCATACTTGAGCACGGAAGATTACTGTTATGTGTGACAGCTCTCTTGTTCTAACAAACGCAGCAGCGAAGGGATCTCTCCATTCAAACAAAGAAATTCAATGCTTTCTCGAAATTTAGGCGGACAAAAACATACAATCACAACTGGATACTACACTCAAACTCGGAAATTTATGGAATAATTCGTGAGTAGTCACATTCGCGTGGTTATCACAGAACAATAGAACAGTACCCTGACAAACTAAAGAAAATGCAGCTGCGATATTCGTGGGGGACACGGTGAAAAAGTCCGGCAGCTCAAGTTATGAGATCAATACATTTTCCTGGTATAAGACAGTGGACAGCATAATCGGCCAAAAACGCAAGGGTGGAAGAATTCCGTTTTCAACTTCCACCAATATCGAAAGTAATCAGTTCTTTTCTTTTTCAGCTTACCTTGATGTTTGGGTACCCAGAGAAAGATTCGGGAGAGTAAAAACATCGAGCATCCAGTCAAGAAAATTTTGAGTTTAATTTCTCGTGCCGCTATACGTGGTAATCCATGTTACTGATGACACACTCACACTGGGTTGCAATTGCACGCGCAGCATATGGATTTGCGATATTATTATTCAATATTAATATTCTAAACCCCCTTTTCAATAATAAAACCCCCCAAAATATATTGGTGCCTCCTTTTAAAATCGTACCCCATTTAAAACCTCCTAGGTGCATACTGCAACGCGCTGTATCGGAATTTTGACATCTGCAAGTGTACTCGGGTACGGTTAGATATTACTAGTGTGAAAGCTGACCAGCAGGGGGAGGGGGGACAATCGTACCTAGTGTGAAAGCACCCTTAAAGAAGAGCCGCAAGTATGCATAACCACCGACAATGACACAAATATTGTGATAGCAGTGGAACTGAACGACTGCACAAGACTGCAGTGCTTCGGTCACAGGCTCCACCTCGCCATTGGTAGGTTAAAACAATTTTTTCAAGTCTTAGTTCAACATTATATTTTAGTGTCTTACGTTTGCTATACAAATATGTTGGATTTCAAATTTAATACTAAGCAGTGGCATCGCCAGAACTTAAAAATCCCTTTACAACTATTATTAGTCCTGACTTGTTCTCAATCGTTTTTCTTAATTAATGATACATTCAACCAATGAGCTATATGAACTAGAGGTGCAACGTTACGATTTCAATCTGCAAGTCGGGCCGCCACCTTGGGATGGGCGTCCTTGACAGCAAGGTGTATGTCTCTATCCGCGATTTTTTCTGGAAATGCCTGACCACTGTGTCGCTGTCAATTGCAGTTATGGGAGAGGGAAAGTGGATGACATAACTTTTCACAAGTAAGTTATATTTAGCTTGAACAACGGAGATTAGTGGCTTTAAATCACCAAACTGATACGATGTGAAGCCAGTCTTGACCCTAGCTGTTACTTAGGTAGTTGGCTGGTTAGTCCACGGGCACTCGTATTTTGATAAGGCATGCACATAGGCCTGTAAACTGTATGTGTGAAGTGGAAAGGGGTGCTCCCAATTTTTTTGCTTTACTTCTTCGCATAAAATAAATCGTTTTCTTTAATTTAATTAATTTAAAATATTTGCATCTTTATTTTTGTTAGGCTAAGGAAAAAGTGGTGTCTGGTATCCTTTGCATGACAAAGTGAGGTTTCATTTTGAAATTTGTGTTACATTGTTATGGAGAAACATCTCCTGTTACACTTTCAAGTTACTTGAAAGGTTTTGTATTTTTTAAATAAGTTTTGTTCAATAAATGTTCTTAAAATAGCATTCTATACTATTTTGAAGTGAGTTTATAGTTAAGAATGCAGCTTTATGCTGCAGTGTATCTGCTGTGGTAGTATGTTCAGAAACAGTTATATTGAAATATATATACCGAAGAATATATTGCTATATATATTGTTACTGTCTATGCTTCAGAATATACCGCAATATAAATTTTAGGCCATACCGCTCAGCCCAACACAGAAGTTAGATTTTTTCATCACATGCATTGCCATTTCTGGCAGAATGTAATTTAAGTAATCCCACAGTATGAACTCTTAGTTTGGAAAATTAACAGCTTGTGAAAATTTTGGGATTGCCTTTGTGGTTGGAACAGAAACCAGATACACAGGGGACCCTCAGGACCGAGTTTTAAACCACTGCACTAGAGACTAGCACAAAGCATAGGGCACCACTCACTCTGGAAGAGCACTCACCTTTTGGCAAAATTCATCATTGAAAGTGATTGTGGCCAAGGGATATTCCAGTCTCCTAACCACTCTGGAATCTGTTTGGCCTCATGAATTATGTAATAAGGGTTTTAAGCTGCACCGATGTCTACATACAATACTGTGTTAAAGGTATGATGGCAGTGTAAGATCCAGTCTTGCGCAGGTTGTCCTAATATGTTTTCCACAGTACTACACTGCCCCATAGAAAGGCTCAAAGCAGATGGGTGGGACATGTTTCTGGATGGCGAACTGTGAATGGTTTCAATCCAGAGTCCATTTCAGATGTACACTATAGTAATGATTCCATAATAAAGAAAGATATCATAAGAAATGTTGTTAGCTTTCATTTCTTTATTCTAAAACAACTCGACTTTAACATTCACATAATGAAATGAAAAAAAAATGCAAAATATAATTGCTTATCAAAGCTCTAGTTTTTTTTTTTTTTTAAAACAGAGAATCAGCGTAAATTGGATGTACTCCATGTTATGTGGCAGTTGTTCAAAACAAAGTTTCATCATGAAGAAGAACAATGATGAACTTCACCTCAAAATACTAGGCAGATAAGTTTTAATAAAGAAAGATTGAAAAGGCATTTTGACGCTGGGACATCACATGATGCTATCGATTGGACTGAGTCATTAAAAGACAGGATCTGCTTGCTCATCATAGTCACCTGAAATGAAAACGGGGCTTTTTTGATTTTCAATGATTCAATGGAACATTCAGAAGTTTAGAAATACGTCCGTAACCAATGCCATCAGTATTTTTCGCAACAATAAGGTTGCGAAGGTCTTGAGAGAGCTCTTTGCTTTTACCCATCATGAGATGCTTCTTGTGTGACACCTTGGTAATGAGAAACCCTTTTATAGGCCATCAATTAGGACTAAACCAGCTGATATTAATTTGCACTGATAGGGGGCAGGAGTGCTTTCTAAATACTGACAGATCTCAGCTGGTTTCTTGGCTTTCCATGCTCTTTTGCACCTCCTTTTCTTTATGTGTTCAATACTCATTCCCTGTGTCATTCCACTTATTACACATAACTTAATTTATGGACTTATTTGTTTTGATTTCTTTGTGTGAGTGGATTACTTAGGTTTTTACCAACATCTGGTGAAAATTTCATGTCAGTAGCCCCATTAGAAATATATTTATTGAGAAAAATGTTGAAGCGTTCAATACATATTTTCCCCGCTGTACCCTGCTGAAGAACCACTCAACCTTGAGGGGCACTCACTCTCACTTGGCACTCACCCCAGAGGAGCGCTCACCAGATAGCATCCGTAACTCTAGAGGGTCCGGCACACACTCAAAAAGTTTATCCCAACCCTGCTCCTGGAATACCCCTCTCCAGCACATTTCAGATGTCTCCGTGATTTGACAAACCTGATTCAGCTGGGAAACACTGCTCTAGAACAGGCCATTAAATACTAGAACAAACACTTCAGTGGGGTATTCGCTACAGGGGTGCACTCACTCTGAAGGGGCCAGCACTAAGGAGCAGTACATATCTTAGAGTGGCCTATACACTCTCAAGAAGCTCTTACCATTGAGCCAAACACATCACAGACTAGCACTCATGCAAAAGCAGCCATGAACCTCAAGTGGCGCTCATCCTAAGGCAAAACTCATGATAGTGCGCCACTCATCCTAGTGGGGCTCGTTCTACTGGGACGCTCAGCAAGGAGTGGTACTCACCATAGCCGTGCGCATACTCTGGAGGCACCATACAGTAGCATACATTGTAGAGAAGATCATACAATAGCGCAACTATAAGCATTCACCATTGAGTGGAACTCACTCTGGAGGGGCCTGCATCACCTACCAGCCCTACACCTGAAGTGGGCCTCACTCTGAAGCGGCTGGCTGCTCACATAGACTGTATAAAAAGACGGATGAAGCAACGGTGATGTCACCCATTGGTTTCAGCATACCATTTAAGAAGCCTCGATTTTGGCAATTTGAACATTACCATTTTGTCAATTTGAAACCGGATGTGATTCCTATTGGATGAAAGCATTAATTGAAGATCCGGGGAGGAAGGTGGCTCTGGATCTGACCGTATCGGACAAGGACCAGAGGATAACCACGCCCCTAAAGCATATTCTGGCTTTATCCTTTATTCTAGTCTACTTGGAACCATAATTTCCAAAAATGAACATCATGATATATCGAAGGAGACTTGAAACTTGCGATAGATACCCTAAAATGATGTGGAAAATCATTATTGAAATAATAAATCAGGTGGCAAAGTAGGATCATTTTCTCAGGCCTCAATATCATTGAACTTCTTTCCGCAACCACCGACACTGCCATCTGCCGGCCATTAAATATAATGCACATTTTTGAGATTTCCGCAACGCCCTCACTTTTCAGACCCGGGTGCTGCGTCCATCTTTTTAAACAGTCTATGGCTGCTCAGAGCAGGATGCACTACAGAGCAACCCATACTCTCGAGAGGCTCTTCCCATAGAGCTGCACGCGCCACAGAACCACACTGACCCTGAAGCTTCCCCAAACCTTCAGTGGCACTTACCTTGAAGCAGGGCACATCAAAGTGCTAGGCTCAATGTAGAGACACTCATCCTAGAGCGACACTCACTCATCCAAGAATGTCACTCAACACAGAGTGGGACATTCCTCAGAACGTCACTCACTATACAGCGAGAGAGAGAGGCACGCACAACAGAGCAGCCCACACTGCACAGGCCAATACCATGAGGCGACACATGCCAAAGACAAGCAAGCACCATTGATCTGCCCTTAAACTCAATTGGTGCTCAGTCTACAACAGAACTCACCACAGCAGATAGGCACTCATCCTGGGGAAGCACCATACAGCTGCACTAACCCTAGAATAGACACTTCAAGAACTCTTCTTTCAGCTGAAATATACTTTGCCTTTAATCTTAACCACAGAAGGCCAGAATGGGTTTTCCTTCCAACCAAGAAGTTACACACCAGACAATAATATCCAAGGCCTCTTAAAGGGACTAAGGGAGTTGATTGGTAGAATCAGGTGCGTAGTAACATGACTGGAAAGAAACCCTGCACCCATGGAGCCCTTTTTATAAATGGTTGTATACCAGCTGCCAGGTTAGCTCACTCAGTTAAGGGGCCGCATTGCGGAGCAGTAGTGACTACCAAGACGCAAGTTTGATCCCAGGTCGTAACAGTTGGCTGTGGTCGGCAGCTTTTTCAGTGCAGCGCACAATTGGATTTGCGCTGCAGGGAAACAAATTGGGAAGAGACTGCCGGGATGGGATATTAAAAAAAATAGTTGCTTTGTTCATTGCTAAAGCGCCGTCTGTTGGCCAGCAGTCAGCAAGATTCTAATCTTGCTCATGTTCGAGTGCCTTCCGCCCTTGTTCTGAACTTGCGAAGTTTCGACCAATGAGTGTGAAGACGCGGTAGTTGACGGGCACGTGCTTCGGAGGACAGCCCCGAACTATCCCTTTCTTCCAAGCTGGCAACATGGGGTAGCATACGAGCAAGCTCGTACATGTATAGTTCTCGAATTGGGCATTCCAGGTTGGGGTGGGATTGGACACGCCTAATTTAAAATTAAAAAAAAAAAAAAGGTTGAATACCGCTGCCGTAGTGAACTCCACACTCCGCAAGGACACTTATCCTAGGGAGGCATTCACAATCGAACTTCCCTCGCTCTACAGGGGCACTCCTCTGTCACAACCCTCCTGTGTCATTCATTGGTTCCTCCTCTGTTCCAGCAGTCTGAGTGTGTTTTTGCGGTTTTTCTCCTTTAATTGATTTATTGTCTCATCTCTGTCTCCTTTAATTGATTTATTGTCTGATCTCCTCCCTTGCTTCCAGGTGTTATCGTTTGTTTGCCTCGCCCCTTCTGTGAATGTCCCGTCTATATACAACCCCTATTCCAAAATAGTTGGGACAAAGTGTAAATTGAGAATAAAATCAAAACGCAATGACTTTCAAATCACACCTGCCAGTGTTTTATTCACAATAGAACAGAGATAACATAGCAAATGTTGAAACTGAGAAATTTTACAATTTTATCCACAAAATGAGCTCATTTCAAATTCGATGGCTGCTACAGGTCACAAAAAAGTTGGGACAGGAGCCTGTTTACCATGGTGTAGCATCCGCTCTTCTTTTTAACACAGAGTGGAGGCATCTGGGCATTGAGGAGACAAGTTTCTTGAGTTTAGCGATTGGAATTTGATCCCTCTCTTGTTTAATACAGGCTTCCAGCTGCTGGAGAGTTTTGGGTCTCCTTTGACGGACTTTTCATTTAATTATGCGCCAAATGTTCTCAATCGGTGAAAGATCAGGACTGCAGGCAGGCCAGTTCAGCGCAGGGACTCTTCTACTACGAAGTCCTGCTGTTGTAATAGCTGCCGCAGAGGTCGCGTTAACCGAATATTTTCCGTCATTAACGGAATATTTTGAAGCCCGTCCGTCATTTTGACAGAATCTAAGTCACACCCCCGTCCAATTAGTGGTGGGTGTCATATTGTCTCGAGCATTGTCTTTGATCTGTATGACAGAGATGCCAAGTCTCACGCATTCGGCGTAGGTCTCAAGCATTTTTTAGGCTTATTCACCATAGTCCGCAATTATTCAATGAACGCTTATTGATGAGATTCTCACGCAGAATTAAAATCCTTGTGCATTAAAGTTTCAGTTTCACTTGTGTGAAGGTGGACCTCACCATGGAAAGCGATTATGACTCCGGACTTCTCGTGCTTCTCTTTACTCAGGGATTGGAAACAATGCATGTGTTTCATGATCGTTTAAATTGTTTAAATGAAATAAGACCATTTGAAACGTCTTTATGCAATTCCATTGCTTTCAATCCCTCAGTAAAGACAAGCATAAGAATTCCCGAGTCATAATCAATATCCATGTCACTAGTGGGGAAATCCACCGTAATGCACGCGAAACTGATTAACTTGATATGCAATGACTTGAATTCCGCGAGTGAATTTCTTCAGTTCGTGTTGATTGAATAATTGCTGACTAAGGCACAGGAATGTGAATGCCACTAAGAGGCGAGAGACTCAAGCCGAATGCGTAAGACTTGGCATCTCTGGTATGATCCTGTATTCCTCATATTTTTGTAATAGCCTATGATCATTTGCTCTTCATTTGTAAAATATGCTGCTCTGCTGCCGGCAGACGATTGGTCATATGCTACAAACGCCGTCTCTGTTATGTGAACATGCAGATATCTAGGTCGGGAATGCCACGGTTGACATAATGAGTTGATAAGCAGCTTCGTAGGACCGCTTAGCGAGACTGCGGTTGTTAGGCTTAGTGAAGCCCAGCAATAACTGAAAGCGTTGTTCATTTGCGCACTGTGTGGGGGGAGAAATCATTTGTGATGTTTTATAAAGTTCATACAGCAGTAAGTTCGAAAATCCATTTGTATTTAACACAGTGCGCGATGTGTGTCAACATGAATCACTGTCGGCATCAGCTAATGCGTAATCTATAAATTATTCTGTTTATTTTATTAAAAAAATAAATGATTGTCATTTAAAAAAATAAAATTACAATGACGGATAATAATTGATTAAGACGGAATTTTAATGCCCCTGTCCGTCACAATAACGGATAATCAGAAAGTGTAACGTGACCTCTGAGCTGCAGTATGTGGTTTTGCATTGTCCTGCTGAAATACACAAGGCCTTCCCTGGAATAGATGTCATCTGGAGGGGAGCATATGTTATTCTAAAACCTTTATGTACCTTTCAGCATTCATGGTGCTTTTTAAAACATGCAAGTGTCCCACACCATATGCACTAATGCATCCCCATACCATCAGAGATGCTGGCTTTTGCACTGAATGCTGATAACAGGAGGGGTGGTCTTTCTCCTCTTTAGTCCGGAGGACACAAAGCCCACGATTTCTATCAAGGATGTCAAATTTTGACTCGTCTGACCACAGGACACTTGCCACTTTGCTACAGTCCATTTTAAATGAGCCTTGGCCCACAGAACACGGCGGCAGTTCTGGATCATGCTCAACAATGGCTTCCTATTTGCATGATAGAGTTTTAAGTGGCATCTGTGGATGGCACGGCGGACTGTGTTTACAGACGTGGTTTCTTGAAGTATTCCTGGGCCCATTTATTAATGTCAATGACAGAATCATGCCGGTGAGTGATGCAGTGGCGTCTGAGAGCCCGAAGATCATGGGTATCCAGTAAAGGTCTTTGGCCTTGTCCCTTATGCACAGAGCTTTTTCCAGAATCTTTTGATGATGTCATGTACTGTCGATGATGAGACCTTCAAAGCCTTTCCAATTTGACATTGAGGAACATTGTTTTTAAAGTATTCCACAATTTTTTTATGCAAGCCTTCACAGGTTGGAGAGCCTCTGGCCATCTTTACTTCTGAGAAACTCAGCCTCTCTAAGACATCCCTTTATAGTCAATCATGTCACAAACCTGATGCCAGTTAACTTAATTACTTACTAAATGTTCTTTCAGCTGATTCTCTTAAATATGAATTGCTTTTTCAGCCCTTTTTTGCCCGTGTCTCAACTTTTTTGAGACCCGTTGCAGCCAGAAAATTTGAAATAAGCTCATTTTGTGGATAAAAATGTAAAATGTCTCAGTTTCAACATTTTACATGTTATCTATGTTCTATTGTAAATAACATATTGGCCCATGTGATCTGAAAGTCATTGCATTTTGATTTTATTTACAATTTACACTTTGTCCCAACTATTTCGGAATAGGGGTTGTAAGTTCAGTGTGCCGTGAGTGTGGTTGCTGAATGGTCATGGTTCATACCCTACTAAACTTTCCAGTCAGTTTGTGTCTTTCAGTGCTGAGCTAAGTTATTCTCATAGACTGTATAAAAAGATGGACACAGCACTTGGGTCTGGAAACTGAGGCCAATGCGGAAGTCTCCAAAATGTGCATTCTATTTAATGGCCAGCAGATGGCGACGTCGGTGTTTGCAGAAAGACGTTCAATCCTATTGAAGTCTATGAGAAAATGACTCTACTTTCCCACCTGATTTATTATTTAAAGCATGATTTTCCACATTACTTTATTGTATCTATCGCAAGTTTCAAGTCTCCTTCGATGATGTTCATTTTTGTAAATTATGGTCCCATATAGACTAGAATAAAGGATAAAGCCAGAATATGCTTTAGGGGCGTGGCTATCCTCTGGTCCTTGTCCGATACGGTCAGATCCACCCGTAGATCCACCCCTCGCTCCTCCCTGGATCTTCAATTCACGCTCTCGTCCAATAGGAATCACATCCGGTTTCAAAATGACAAAATGGCGCAATTCAATTTGCCAAAATCAAGGCTTCCTAAATCGTATGCTGAAACCAATGGGTGACGTCACTGTTGCTTCGTCCATCTTTTTATACAGTCTATGGTTATTCTTCTGTGAGTTTTTGATGTATTAATGATGCATTAATTAATCAAGAAAAATGTAATTACTTTTTGGACTCTTATTCAATGGAACAAGCTTCCAAGCCTTTATATCGGTTACCAGGATTGTGACCGCATTTCTGTTAATCCATTATTCCAGCTTGTTCCTTTGAGTCAATTTATTAAGAACACTTCCTAAGCCTACATTGGTCTCCAGAATTGAGACTGCAATCCTGCTAAACCCTTCGGTTCAGAACTGTTAACCAGTTCTGCTTCTACTTCTTACAAAGTAGCTTCCACAACACCAGTTATTTATTTTTTTAAATCGGTTTCCACTAAACGGAACTTATTAAAGAGGCAACAGATAACTTTTTAATTGGCAACCCGGTAGCGTTATTATATGGCTGTAGCTGACGGAATCGGTCAGACTGACAACAGAAAGGGCGATAATATTGTCTATCCATTGACATTCATTCAGGTCGGTAACTGAATCGCTAGTCAGTCGCCGTCCTTGTTCTTTAATTTAGTTGACAGGTCGTCATCATCTGACTAGCGATTTAGTCACCCCAACTGGATAGATGTACTTTTTCATATGAGTATCAATGGACAGACACAAAATATCAATGGTTGTTACCCTTCTGTTGCCAGACTGACCGAATCCGCTGGCTAGCTACAACAATATAATAACCATAGTAGCACTACCAGCTTGCCAGTTAAAAAGTTATCGATTGCCTCTTTAAGTGAAGCCTAACTATGATGGGTGTGCGTCTGTTACAGCGAGTGTTTTTGACTGACCTGCTCCCTTACTGGCGAACATGTCAGCAATTTGTAAAGCCTTCGCTGATTCTGTGGCCAGTGCTTTGCGTTTCTCATCCTCTCCCTCACCGCTCCACATTTCCGTTTTGTTTGCTCCATTATTCCAGGCGCACCTAAAAAGCAGGTAACGTTCGGCTGCTCTGTTCGTCGCTGGGTGCCGTAATGGTTTCATTTTCACAGCGATCGCCTGATTCGTGGATTCTGTGCGATCCGACAATTTATTCCTAATTCGGGTATTAGCCTATTGCAGGTCAAGCTGACTGGATGGCTACCGTCAGGCCACCGGGAAATGTCCCGGTGCTCCCGATGGCCAGTCCACGCCTGCTAAATAGGCAAACCTCCCACCCAACAGGTACCCCACCAGTGACTGGTAGCAAAACAGGAGCTTGACACGATCACACAGTCTGGGAAAAAAACACAATATATAATGCACATGAGCATTATTAGCATTAACAGTGTCAGTGCACACATGTGCTTATAGAATGTTTTCAAGTGGACACATTACTACTGGTGAAATAAAGACTACTGACTCACAAGAAATTAAAAAATTAAAAAAAAACCTACACTACAAAGCGTTAAATATTTCCACTTTAAAACAAGAGCTGAAGTACACTCAAAATACTAATTTTGGAAAGAATCCGTAAAGAATTCTACAACTAGTTCCACATATAAAGTTGATATTAGAAGGGGGAATAACATTTGGTAAAAACATCGCAGACCTGTAAATAAGTGCAATGCAAAGCATGGCATATACTCATGACGCTGCAGTTAAAGAACCTGTACAGAGATTGAGTGAACACTGCAAGAAGTATTGGCCAGGGCCGGCGCTCGCCCAGACGATTGCCTAGGCAAAAATCCATCCCTTTTTTGGCAACAATTAGTCCTGGCTTGTTCTTAATGGTTTTCCTTTATTAACAGGTTTTCCAATTTAAGAATAATCAAGCGGCATTTGAAGACACGGCTTCTCTCCCCCTATGCGATCTAACAGCGACAAATGGGCTACATTCAGTTCAGAAAAATAATTAATTATAATTAGGTCTATGCACTGGCACTCAGCGACGTAACTTTTTTTCCAGCGAGAGCGGTATTTCAGAACTCTGCAGCGAATGAAGGTAATTCTGGTGACAAGTACGTGGTTTTGTCCATTTACATTTTCCAGTCGGACAGCTGTCTATTTTTTACAGCAAGTAGCGTGACCGTGCTGCGAAAACAGGTGTGCGTATTTGTCGCCGAAATTACCTTCATTCGCAAAAGAGTTCTGAAATGCCGCTCTCGCTGGAAAAAAAATTTCCGTTGCTGAGTGCCAGTGCATAGACCTATTTATAATTAAATTATTTTTCTGTACTGAATGTAGCCCATTATTTTGTCGCTGTTAGATCGCATGGGGGAGAGAAGCCGTGTCTTCAATTGCCACTTGATTATTCTTGAATTGGAAAACATGTTAATAAAGGAAAACCATCTAGAATTAGCCAATTGTAGTCAATAAAGGGATGGATATTTTCCCCAAATTTTCAGGTCTAGGGCTGGCCCCGGTATTGACTACATCCTACTGTACTTGGCTGACAGACGCTTAGCTCGATGTTAAAGCACAGCACATCCATTTTCAAAAAGAACCTACCTCTTCTCACCCCACCAAATAAAGCAAATTTTAATTTGATCAAATAATTTGTTCTCCTTTAAATAAAAAAAAATTGAAAATCGCTGTGTGCCCATTGTCATCACTAACATTCCTCAACCCATCCCCAGCTTACACAACAAATTCTAATTTGATCTAATCATCCATTTTCCTCAAAATCCATGAAAACCAAACTCAAGATGGCCGTCATCACAGGCAAGTTGAAAATCTCAGCGCCCCGATTTTTGAAATGAACCTTTTACTACCCACCCCCAACACACACCACAAATTCAAATTTTATCAGAGCCTCAGAACTCGCAATATTGCTGCTATGGTGGCCATATTGAAAACAACAGTGCGCCTTTTTTGAAAGGAACCTTATTCTACCCACCAACAATGCACACAGCAAATTTTAATCTTATTGAATCATCCATTTTTCCCAAAATCAACGGAAACTACATTCAAAATGGCTGCTGTGGCGGCCATGGTGAGAATTGCAGCGTTCCCATTTTCATAGGGAACCTTCCCCTACCCATCACAAATGCACATCGCAAATTTGAATTTGATCGGCTGATCCATTCTTCTCAAAATTCAAGATGGCTGCAGTGAAAATCTCAGCGCTGTCATTTTCAAAAGGAACCTTCCTCTTCCCTCCACCAATGGCATGCACATGGCAAATATGAATTTGATCAGGTCGTCCAAGAATCCACAAGATGTTTAGGCAGCCTCAGACTAGAAGCATTTACAAGATTGAGACTGGACAGGGGAACAACTCTAGCTAAAAACATCTCAGAGTTCTCAAAGAATGCACATTTGCACCTTCATCAATGTATGAATATGCAACTTTAATTTGGAAATATTCCACAAAAAACTAAAGGATGAGTTGCATTTACGAGAAAACACAAATGGAAGGATGGTCGGACATACAGCACCGTACCGTAATACGCCCATCATTACAGAAGATGAGCATATAATAAAAATTGTTCTCATGTTTTAATTTTTGAAATATGCTGACTCACACTGCCTTGTAGATTTTCCAGTTCGCTATTGATTCCCAATTCGATTGGTGTTACATTTTGATAGTGAAAAAAAAACATAATATTGCGTTTCAGTGAATTGAACGTGCATTTTATATTGGTCAGCGTAGTAACTATGGCAATTGTCAAGTTTTTTTTTTTTTTGCTGTGTGCAATGCTGCCTTTTCTTCCAATTAGTTTCAATGTAATAATTCTGAAAGAGCAGTTAATCATACACCTATCTGTACTTAACACCTCTGCAGTTCATCAACTACAAGTCCTTTGCGACAGGAATATATTTTTGAGGAAGCATTATTGGCAATTATGAACACACAAGCAAAGATCTTTCTCAACAAACTCCTCATATTAGCTCATCAAAGACAATTTGGGTAGCACTTTCAACAATGCCTAATTATTATTATTCTTAGCTCCCGCCGCTAGCTATGGTATCGGGCTCCGTCCGTGCGTGCGCCCGTCAGCAAAAACTTCAACATTTTGCTTCATCTCATCAACTATTTCAGTTACAGGCTCGCAATTTTCACTGGACACTCATCTCATAAAAGCCTACAAATGACATGCCTAAAGGTGACCTTGGCCTATTTTTTCAAGGTCACTGGCCTAAAAATATCACCAAAAACTTCAACATTTTGCTTTATCTCATCAACTATTTCAGTTGCAGGCTCCTAATTTTCACTGGACATGCATCTCATAAAGGCCTACAAATGATGTGTCTAAAGGTGACCTTGGCCAATTTTTTCAAGGTCACTAGCCTAAAAATATCACCAAAAACTTTGACATTTTGCTTTATCTCATCAACTCTTTCAGTTACAATCTCCTTTTTTTCGTGGAATGTGGTCAATGAGTGTTTGTTTGTCAGTGTGTATGGCCCACTGAAACAAATTCCAATGGACAACATCGATATGGCAATAAAGTATTGAATCTTGAATCTAAATACTTTGGGTTATTGTAGACTTCAACGATAAAGCCATTTTTCAGGGTGTTTCTGATATTTTTTGAAACCTGCTTGTATTTACTTATACAGACTACTGACGATGGATAGACATAAATCATAGCAACATCCTGATCCACCCCATCGACCGAATCGCACAAGATCAACCCCACTGACCCACACACGCTACATTGCACCAGCCCCATCAACACCCAGCTGACCTGTCCTCTGAAATGCAGATCCCATCCTTCCCTATTTCAGTGTGACTGGAAAGGAGTGCCTTTCACTGTGGTACTCAGGCAGTATTTTGCAGGTAATAACAAATGGGGACAACTGCATTGACCAGTATCATCTTCCGCATTAATATATATGGAGAAAATTGGAGCACAGAAATCCACACAGACATGGGGAAAACATACAAACCTGAAGCAGCATCCAGGATTTCAATGCAGGACCTTCTTGCTGTGAACTGACAGTGCCAACTCCACACCACCGGGAGCAGTGTTTGAGTCTAAATATATTGTAATGAGCCCAAATGTAGCAGTCAAATTACATATTTTTTATTGAAATGAAAAAATACACTGAACCTTTTCCATCCAAAAGCTTTTTCTCCATTAATTCCAGAGAATCTGGAAAAATTAATTTTTTCTCAAACCCAAATGGTTCAAGATTCAAGGGCTAATAAATGTTGTGGCTCGTTACAGCACTGCCATTTCACCAACCTGGATAATTTTTCAAAACTGAGAAGTGGGTGACCATTAAAACCAAATGTAAAACTTATACCTCTATCACCAACAGTTTCACTGTAAAAGCACTTTTAAGGCAAAACAACCCAAACAAAAACAATAGGATTTCAGTACTTCATAGGTGAATCCCTAAAAATGGCTCATTCAAAAATAACTTAATTTCATGAGGAAGCCCAGCTTTCCCTTGCCTCCTGTAGGCAGTCATTGGTGGTTCCAAATATGATGGAAGAATAATGTGACCAAAGCATTTCTCACAAGGATCTGTCAGTTACTTGGACAAATTGGTCACATTTTGGTACTATATACTTTCTGGCATTGAGCATACTATGATAGTATTATTTTTAAATATGTTCTTTACAACACAAACATACTCTGAATACATGCCATATGGTCATAGAAAGACACACACACACACACACACACATACACAAGATGATTTGAATATCAAACTGTCATAATGCTGATTTTTTTTTTCACATTAAAATAAATTTAAAGTCAGTTTAAAATAGCTTTACTGTTTCTTTTTGGCCTGGACAAACAAGAACCAGACAAGTAAGTCATCACTATAGGCCAGATGCAATATTTCCAGGGCACAGGAGTCTGTAACACATACAGCTTCAATCATGACCCATCGTCAGTAACAACTGTGCTGGATCTAAATCCAGTCCGTTCCTCTCCTCACAGATCATCCCACACGTGAGAACAACAGAGGCTAAATATTTCTCCCGGCCCGTCCAGCAGGACGTCCATATTTCACAAGTGAGCTACCAGGTTCCAAAATACCCCTCGGTCTTGCTCCATCATCCCAGCACCCGGCCAGCCAAGCAATAAAGTTGGCTGTTTCTCACCTCTTCAAGAACAAGTCCCACCGTGGCAAGACTTTCCAGCAAACAAGATTTACTTCTGGATACACAGCCAATACCCTCTCCAACCAATGAGCCCCTCCCCAATATACAAATATTCTAACCCTATTGCGCAAATATAGATGCCGACGTCCGTAAATTCCGAAATTTATTGCTAAATAACTGATAAAGTAATTGAATTTCCCAATGTCTTGCTTCACTTTATTTAAATGTCTTGCTAATTTTTACAGTCTCCGTGACACAAATACTGATTCATAAAGCCTTAAATAGGCTCATGCACAACAAACAAAAATTGCCATTATTTGTGTTATGCATAATAAGGTTTTAACGAGACAGAGCTCACTAATGATGCAATTCAGGTTGGCAGGACATGCTCAGGTGTAGAATCTCCGTATCGCCGTATCACGCGCAGCTGAAAGGAATTCTCCCTGGCAGGTCTAAGCACGTGGGCACCTGTAGAGGCAGGACAGCTAACAAGGGATTGGCTATGGCTTTGGTGATCCTCTACTGAGCTGAGTGAAGCTGGGACCAGCTATACAATCCAGGCAATAGCAGGTGGAGGACTAGCCACGAGCAGCACTTGACCCAAGACCAGAAAGAGTGCTCTCAAATCCCACTGCAGGCTATTAGCCTCACAGCAAGTCAGCTACTAACCTAGATACAGACAGCAAACTTCAGTTCAGTTCAGGCCTGTGCCTCATCCCTTCCTCCCTCTCTCTCTCTCTCTCTCTCTCTCATGTTGTGTCATTCTTAAACTTGCTGGCTGCTGGTGTAAAGCACAGGTAATGAGCAGCTCACTATACTTCAGCTTGAAACCCCCTAATTAGCAGAGTTTCACCCTCGGCAGTCCTGTCTGTAGGCCAGTTGAGGACTCCTTTAATTAAACAAAACAATGCTGCATGTATGTGTCGCGACACGAGCTCCTGCCAGTCAGGAAACGCCAAGCAAAGACCAGCAAAGGCACGACTCCCCTGCAATCAAAAGCCTCTCAGTGTATGTGTGTGTGTGTGTGTGTGTGTGCGTGCGAGGGATAGAGTGCTTTTGTGAGTGTGTACGTGCGTATGTGTGAACATGGGTCTCTGTGTGCTTCTGCATTGTGTTCTGTGTGTGCGTGTGAGCAAGCATTTGTGAGTGTGCACATCTGGATGTGCGTGCGCATGTGCGTGTGTGTGTGTGTGTGTGTGTGTGTGTCTACATGTATGTCTGTGTTGACCACATCCACTGCTGCTCCCTGCACCATTCCTTGTGCTCTCTCAGAGCTGCATATTTCAGCTGTGACTACAGGATGAGTCAGAGCTGTCCCTGGTTACTGAAAGCATGCGTTCCGCCTTTGCATGGAGCTCTAGCCGGGAAACACCCACTTTGGTGTCACAGAAAACTTTCATGAGATCAAAAACACAGGCACTATCTCCTCATTCCACTGACGACTTGTCCATTTTCAAAAGAATGACCATAAGCCATTCCAGAGACTCAATCACCAAGCCATACCAGAATTCAAGAAAAAAATTTCATGTTGAAAACATTTACAAAACTTTTCTTTGCTTCAATAATTAAACATTCAACCACTCTAGAGTTAAGTTAAAAAAAAAAAACACTCTGACTTGCACTTATATTTTATTAAGAGCAAAATATTGCCTAATTTATTGCAAAAGCTCATGTCCACGCTGTAGAACGCTGTGCTATCAAATTTTCAGCTGCACATTACTTGTAAATGAAGTGCACATTTTTGGGTTTCAGTGCCAGTCACATAAATCTACTATGGCCATAAAAGAAAACTTGGCAGAGCAGAGCCAAGCCACTAATTGCCATTGCACACCATAGGAACTGTGATTCCTAATGTAAAAGAAAGGGTCATCAATTTTTGGTTCGTGGGAAATTAAAATAGGCAAAATCAGTGGTTCTTAAACTCAGTCCTGGGGCCCCCTGTTTATGCTGGTTTTTGCTTCGACTACAATTGCAATTGCATGATTTTAACAAGCCGCTGACTAACTTAACCCTATCTAGACTGGGCTTTTTGGGGCTTCCTGGGGCTGTGGGGGGAGCTTTTTACGCCGCCCCCCCCCACTGGTAACTTGTAAACGACATGGTGTATGACCACCAAATTTGCATGATGTACACGTAAAACTAAATCAGTACAATCATTTTTGTATTATTATGACCTATTATGCCGTCATTATGACATCATATTTTGATTTTGCTGCCTGAAACTGTCATAATACTGTAATTTCTTGCAAATTTAGGGTATGCATCACAATTATTACACATAATGTGTCTTATAACATTAAAATGTCTACAAAGATTTCTGCTGCCAAAGGCAATAGCAACAAAGTCAAAATGACGTCATAGATATGGCAAAATGGCTTGAACTTCTCATAACATAATGGTCAACTGTAAACATCTGTTTCTTGGTAGTAGAAGCTTACATCATAGGAAAATAAAAGGAATCGATGAAATTTGAGGGTAAATATACCTGAGTCAAAGATATAGTCCGCCATCTTGGATTTTGGCCCTTTAAATTCAATTACGTCATCAAATTAGCATAAATTAATTCTACTTAACAAAGCTGACATTAAATTACGTAAGATATTGTAAATATAATGGAATAAGTATATGTAAAAAAAAAATCTGGAAATTAAATTTATGAAATCAAAATCGGCAAATTTTTTGTCAGACATACCTGTTAGAAAACCGTTGCCATGGAAACGGCGAAGATGATGGACTTGACTTCTTGGTATTAAATTGTTCCCATACAAGTTTAAGGAAAAGTCACCAAGTTTGGTGGTCATAGCTCAAGCCTTTCAGAAATTATACAACGTGAAAATTGGCGCGGGAATAAAAAGCCCTCCCCCGGTCTAGATAGGGTTATTTAGGTGAATTTATGTTTAGAGCAGTTATTTATCCTCTTAAACCCTGTTTTTACATATCTATACAAGCCTTGAAGCATGAACATTTCATACCCACATTCTGATATATTCTAAATAACTGCACAAACAATTGAAGAGGAAAAAAATAACCAAGCATGAAATCAAATTAAACAATCCATGTGTTCGTTATTGGTGAAACCGTGGACATATGGTCATGAAAGCTAACAATTAGGCAAACAAATAATAAAGTTACACCTGTTTTATGTCATGTTTATATTATAAGATTAAGGCAAATTATTTTGAAAGATTTCTAAATGCATGTTTTCAGAAACCTAACTTGAAGCTTACTGATTTTTTCAGTGTCTAATTTAATCTGTTTAATGTTACCTGAAATCCTCATTATATCAAAAAAATAATGATCATCCCCCGTATTCTGAAGTCAGGTTCAAACTGACATAAAAATAAACCTAGGCCTTAATGCATGACTACTAGGGGATAAAGCACTTTATGTTTGAGATGGCAGCGGCCATCCATTACAGGGATGGGGAACCTCATCCGACTAGGGCTGGTGTGGGTGCATGGTTTCATTCCAACCAAGTAGTGACACGCCTGATTCTACTAATCAAGGCCCTTGGCAAAAACTCTAATGGTTGATGGGTGGAATCAAGTATGTTACTGTTGGGTTAGAATGAAAGCCTGCGCCCACACCGGCCCTTTCTTGGTGCGGCTCCCCAGCCCTGCTTGAGAGCGAGTGTTTTCCCTCTCTGCTTTGACGAAGTAATTAACTGCAAGCTGCACGGAAACCTGTCAGGCCCCTGCTCTTTCTGTCGTTTCTCTGAATGAGAATGTTATGACAATAACAAGCACAGAGTTTCAATCAAAACTGCTCCAGAAGCATCAAGGGCAATCCCGTCTGTTGCTTAGTTACCCTTCTTCTTTCAATAACAGTCCTGCGTTGATTCAAAAATGCTGCCATAAATATTCACAAAACTAGGGAGAAAGGACTCGATTGGGTCAGACAGCCTCCAGGCAAATCATCAGCATCTCAGGGCTAGAAGTGTATCTCAGCAGAGAATGGCCTTTCCCTGTGACATAATCGCAGTGTCGCACCATATTGACTGCTGGGACACTTCTTGGTTCAGTGCAAATATACAATATTTCCTGGATAACAGGCATGCAGCATAAGCACTGATTTAACAGCCTAAAGCATGGGCTAAAGCGTTAGAAAATAAATAAATAAAATTTAAAAAAAATCCGACAGACGAGTGCAAATTAAGACGACTGAACAGAACATGGGAAAGGTGGATTTCTCTCAATAAACTATATCCCGACAATGAGCGAGTCAGTAACGCGTCTTTCATAGGAATAATTTCTCGCTCATTGACTCTCTTACCGGGCGTCGAGTGTGAGAAGAAATTGCGTTTTGTCATCTCATTGTCGCACTCCGATTAATCCAGATTCCAATAGTTTTCATAGATATTCTCGGTCATTTCTTGCCACTTTTTTCCTACTTTTTGCATTGTATTACCTAAAATCTCTGCGACAGGCTGAGCCTCATTCATAAAATATATTTTGTGGACAGCAATTTGCAGGTCTGCACTTACTGTGTTAAAATAAAATGTGGGCTACAGTATCAGCTAAACGAGACGACATTGATCTGGGGCAACACGCGATCAGCGTTGACAAGAAGCCTAACTTTCAGCAACTTGGCACATTTCTCATTTCCTTTCCTAGTAGGCTAGTGTAAGCGTTTCTCCACCATAAGCAGAATACACAAAGGCGCACGCGCGCACTAACATACTTGCCTCACACGAGCATGTAGCTTACATTATAATCATCATTGTCCAACCTCTAGATGTTACACCAGGACAGACCGAATAACACTCCATACAGGCATTCTTTTGTTTGCCGAAGATTACCGTGCGTCCTCTAAAAATTGCATGATAGCCCACCACACGATGAGAAACATCATGAAACAGCCATTGAGTGCATTAATGCATTGAAGGAACATTTTGCCCAGCGAGACCAATGCAACGCTCCGACATAATCGGACCACTGCCCTGCGCTAATGATTAGCTCATCAGGACACATGCAATTCGTTCACCTTTGCACCACAAGCTCAAGAATTTTGAAAACATGGCCGCATTCGGTTTTGAAACTGGAGGATTTATTTCACTTAGCAACTCGTTGCGCTCAGCACGCCTTGTTTGCCCGAAACAGTGATTTGCTTTACTGTACCAGGGAGAAGAGGTTGGAGTGGCAATCTTCAAGACTCGCCCCGTTAGCCACCCAGTTCGCAGCTGTAGTCATAATCGTCCGTCGGAAGGGTTGTCGGTAGTCATGTCGAAATTCCTGTGTCGGTACCAAGACCGAGTCGCGGCGGAGAATTGGTTCGTTCACCAGGCAGTCACCGTGGCTTTTCTGTACCAATATGCAAAATAATGACAGCTAGAGCCGGACACTGTTATGAAATAATATTCCTCCACATCGACAATAAAAATAATAAAGATTTATAAACAATCAAATTGTGATTGCAGATGGAATCAGATTCCAAAATGAGCAGCGGAGCGTTGCCAATTTCAGGGATAAATAACTAAACGCGATAGTCGGCTTTTTTCCAATCTTGTCCCAAAAAATGACTCTATTTTGTAAATCCGAACGAGTTGAGGTTAAAAAAAAAAAAATCAGTTTGACCAGAATCATCCCCAAAAACTCACGCACATCAATCATTGTTTTAATCCGTATATGGGAAAATAACACAGTATATCCATGGTCTTCTTGTCATTTTATTGATTAAGCAACAATATAATCCATAAGATGTCTTCTCATGCTTCTGAGTGAAAAAAAGAAAAACAACGAGTATAAAAACATCAACAATTCAAGTGCAGTCCCGGGCTTTTCAGAACTTCATAGCCTACACAAAAATAACATCGCCGAAACAATGTATACTAAATATAGTAAGCAAATAAACTAGCCTTGCGTTGCAAAAACGGTGAAGACTTGGACCTAAACCATCTCGAAAATCGAGGGATAAAAATTTCGATACCACAAGAGAACACAATCTTATGCAGCAGTTGGGATAGTTTGCGAGAATTACATGTGCTACTATAAATAGTAGGCTATAGCTTTCTTACCACCGCCGTTCCTAACTGTAGCACACTAGAGGCAACACTGAACAGGAATGTTTGAACCCCCGCTTCACTTTGCAAGTAACGCCAGGCTGCATACAAAAATAGGTTGTCTCTTCCTTTTTGTTAGGCGGGCGGAAAAAAATCCAAGCCGCCAAACGTTATTGAGTTTTCAATAAGCACAGTTCCTTCATAAATGAAAAGTGATCACTAAACACCAGTGGGTAGCCCAAAATGGTTTTAAAATCATTCCTTCATCTGATTTAAGTAATTGCAGACCGCCTGCCTCAGCTATTTAAAACCCTGGTTTTTTGAGCTTAAACAATCACAATTCTTTCGATAATTAAGAGTCATGAAGTCGATGATGCCAGTTCAGCAATAATGGCAATCCTTGGTTGGCGTTATGATTTCCAATAAATAGAAATTTAGCCAGATGGCAAGATTTAAAAAAATCTGACAAAAGCTGTATGCACAATTTTGAAAACGGCTGACCCGTGATTCACGTCTTTATCCCTTTAAAAAACAATGAAAATATAAAAATGCCCTCAGAAAGTCAGATCGGGGAAAATGTCATTATGTCCGATACTGTAAGCTTTTCAACGGGTTTCGGAAGATGCGATTCCCTTCGCCTGCAATGTTCATGTCTCGGTGCCTTTAATTTTACATTCGTGAGTGAATGTGTGTGTATGCATGACTATGAGCGACTGAGCCCAGGAGCGCGCCTGTGCATGGGAGACTGCGCCCACAGTTGCTCGCACTCCGCCAACCCACCGCGCACAGCGATGTAATGGCGGACGGCAGGGGAGGAGAAATGTTTTTCCCAAGGACGGTGAAGTTATCGCTTGCCATTCTGCCATTCTACGCTCCTGATCGGCTAGTGCTCTTTGCCGTCGTTGATTTGGTTGGTTAGATTCAGGAATGAGGAGTGAGACTGGTTAGAGCAAGGGTAAGAATATAAGCCTTAGCGAATCAGAGGCAGAGGAAGGCGGGTCATGGCTTCGCAATCCTAGCAAAAAAAAAAAAAAAAAGGAATAAATTAATAACGCCTACGGGAAAGACTCGCTTTCCCTTTTGGCACAGAGCACTCGTGATCAAAACGAAGGAATTACGGCATGGTTCCGGGATCCCGAAACCAGCCTTATGCGGCGCCAGAGGCGCTCATTTCCCCGTGCTGACCTGCGTCTTTCTACGAGATATTATGGTTCCCAAACGTATGCTTTCACGTAGTGTTTCTTGATGTTTTCATTGTCAGCAATTTTAATGTGTGTAACAGTTTTGAAATTGCATCAATAAAATTTTATGCTGAATTTGAGCGATAACTACCAGTCACTGTCAAGCAATGTTTAAGTATTATCTGACTTCAAAAAAGCTGACATATTTTAGATATACTCCCCAAAAACAAATAATGAATATTTCCAACTACATAGTCTGAATATTGAAGTGATGACCTGTAAATATACATTAGCGTGGACTGCACCATGATGCAGCGGTGGTTGTTATTAGCAAAAAATTCCAATATATGAAATTGTAAGCTTGAATTCCATATTCAGTCTTGCGCAAATTAAGTGGATAAAGCAGGCCAGAGTGGGAAAAACCAAACAACGAAGGTTTTCAGGCTTATTATTAATTTAATAGCATCCACATTCAGCACTCAGCATGAGATGTGTCCTCCATAATTCTTGATAAGCTGTTCCACCCGTTTTGGCATGGGGTTGACCAGGTTTTTGCAGGTTACCTTGATTTCTTCATCGTGATGCCATACCTGGATAACTGCATCGATGACTTTGGCTTTTGTGGTGCAGTCCTTTTGCTGCAGCCTTGACTTGATGGTGGACCAGAGATTCTCAATGGGATTGAGGTCAGGTGAATAACCAGGCCAGTCCAACACAGTCACAGTACTGTGTTGATGATGCAATCACATTAGTTGCATCATACAAGTCAAGGAAATAATGAAACATGGCTAAAAGGTACTATGGAGTGATCTTTGAGGTGGTTATGTAAAACGTTCATCACTTGGCACGACTATTTGCAGTCTATTCAGCTCATTCGATTGACAAGCACCTTTATCCAATTAATTTGCACAAGAACGTAGGTGTACACCATGTGAGAGCTCCAACATTTGTCTCCTTTTATTAATACGTAAATGATTATGTACTTTATTCTGATCATGTGTTTTACTTGGAAAATATTGGTTTGGCTTGGTTATTTTATATAATAATAAAAATAAAAAAAATAATACAACTCCAATTCCAAAATAGTTGGGACAAAGTGTAAGTTGTGAATAAAATCAAAATGCAATGACTTTCAGATCACGAGCCAATGTGTTATTAACAATAGAACATAGATAACATTTCAAATTTTGAAATTGAGACATATTACATTTTTATCCACAAAATTAGCTTATTTCAAATTTTCTGGCTGCAACAGGTCTCAAAAAAGTTGGGAAACAGGCAAAAAAAGGGCTGAAAAAAAGCAATTGATATTTAAGAGAATCAGCTGAAAGAACATTTAGCAAGTAATTAAATTAACTGGCATCAGGTGTGTAACATGATTGGCTATAAAAGGGATGTCTTCAAGAGGCTGAGTCTCTCAGAAGTAAAGATGGCCAGAGGCTCTCCAACCTGAGAAGGCTTGCGTAAAAAAATTGTGGAATACTTTAAAAACAATGTTTCTCAACGTCAAATTGCAAAGGCTTTGAAGGTCTCATCATGGACAGTGCATAACATCATCAAAAGATTCAGAGAAACTGGAAAAATCTCTGTGCGTAAGGGACAAGGTCGAAGACCTTTGCTGGATGCTCGTGATCTTCTGGCCCTCAGACGGCACTGCATCACTCACCGGCATGATTCTCTCATTGATATTACTAAATGGGCCTAGGAATACTTCAAGAAACCACTGAATGTAAACACAGCCCGCCGTGCCATCCACAGATGCCACCTAAAACTCTATCATGCAAAAAGGAAGCCATTGTTGAGCATGATGCGGAAGCGCCGCCGTTTCTGTGGGCCAAGGCTCATTTAAAATTTCAGGCCTTTTGTATTTCAGCAGGACAATGCAAAACCGTTGAGGAACATTGTTTTTAAAGTATTCCACAATTTTTTTACGCAAGCCTTCACAGGTTGGAGAGCCTCTGGCCATCTTTACTTCTGAGAGACTCAGCCTCTCTAAGACATCCCTTTTATGGCCAATCGTATTACACTCCTGATGCCACTTAACTTAAGTACTTGCTAAATGTTCTTTCAGCTGATTCTCATATATATTATTGCTTTTTCAGCCCTTTTTTGCTTGTGTCCCAACTTTTTTGAGACCTGTTGCAGCCAGAAAATTTGAAATAAGCTCATTTTGGGGATAAAAATGTAAAATGTCTCAGTTTCAACATTTGATATGTTATCCATGTTCAATTGTAAGTAACATATTGGCTCATGTGATCTGAAAGTCATTGCATTTTGATTTTATTCACAATTTACACTTCGTCCCAACTATTTTGGGATTGGCGTTGCATATGATGTCATAAGCCCATCTCTGATCATAAGTCTTGGTGGCCTCTTCAAAGAATTCCAGAAGGTTTGTTAGGCATGACCTTCCCTTACAGAAACCATGTTGGCTATCCCTCAAGATATTATTTCGTTCAAGAAATAATTCCAGTTCATCTTTTATGATAGATTCCCGTATTTTGCAAGCAATACAAGTTAAACTGACTGGCCTGTAATTCTGTGGCTCAGTATGGTCCCGTTTCTTATATATAGGTATTATATGAGCCCCTAAGAACCATACCGGGCCATCCCGCACTTTTGCCGAAATTGAGTTGTGGTAGTCAGCATGTGCAGAAAACTGAGATCTACATTTCCTACCAGCCCAACCCAATCTGCCCACATGGATTGTTAATACAAGCAAATGTCTTCTCTGCCCCTGTATATATGCACTGCACTGCCTTAGCCATAATACGCCATCCCACAACCTTCCCATAATTCATTGTAAACATGGCAGCTCGGTATCTCACTGATGAGGAGTTGCTTATTGTGATTGATGATGATGGTGAAGTGGAAGATGACAGAGACCCAAAGTTTGTCCCAAATGAATCAGAAGATTATGCTTCCTCCTCAGAAGGAGGTTGGTTTCAATTTAATGCAGCAGAAGGGCACCCAAAACCTGCACAAGAAGTGCATGTGCATGATTTTACATATCTTGAGTTTGTACCAAATGCAGTGTTTAAACTAGATGACTCTAGGTGCAGTGTTTACTCTGGCAACTTTGAGTCCCATTTTCTCAAAAGTACCCCAACATGGGTTGGCCCAGTATGGTTCTTAGGGGCTCATATTGCCCTGCTTCCAATCATTTGGTATTTCTCCAGTTTCTAAAGACTGTCTGAAGATAGCTGAGAGCAGTTTAGAGATGATCTCACAAACTTTCCAGAGCAGCCATCAGGACCCGCCGCCTTATTTGCCCTTAGTTTATGTAACTTGTCCAATACTTCATTATCCCTAACCTCAATGTCTGCTAAATAATCTTGAGCATAGAGAGTGAAGTGTACTATGTGTAGTGACAACCAGGCGGCTGGCACAATTTCACTTGCAGCCAATTCAAGAGAAATATACTATATGTACCATATGTAGAGACAGTCCAGTGGCTGGAAGAATTTCACTTTGAGCCGATTCAAGAAAAATACCCTTCATAATATGTACTGGGTAGTGACAGCTTTGTGGCAGGCACATCTTGACTTAAAAGAGAAATTAATGGATGAGTTGACATGGTACTGTCCGGTGTCCCTTTAAGACCCTTAATTGTATGGAAAGAAGTTCTATACAATGCCTGAGCAGGAAGTAAATGAAAGCAAGAGCAATGTGAATGTGTTTTAACCCCTCTGCGCAGATGTAGATGCCAGCAGACATGGAGCTGCTCTGTTTAGGCACGCAATTACACTATGCTATCACTATAGGGCACACCCAGACCAGTTCTTGAATATGCATTAGCAAGTGGAGCTCGAACATGGTTTAGAATATGGACAAGTTCATTCCAATCCCCATTTTTAAGGAGTTGCATGAATTAAACTCCTTAGCTAAGCCTGATGTGCAAACTGCTCAATATACTTGCCCATAGTATCTATCCAGCAGTTCAAAAAATGATCTCTTGCAACAGAAAAAATTGTTGCCCTTTGTAGCAACCACTTCAGCTATAGTGAGCCAGTTGTATCCCAATTAGTTAAAGGTGACACAGATTGGTTGAACGGGGTATTTATCCTTGTTCTGTGATGTGACATATAGACAACAAAATTTTGGTTGGATCTGTAATGCCTCAGAAGCTTCCTAAAAACCTCTCTCAAAAAGCTATGTTAGGGTGGGGGATTTTGAACGCGTTATTTTGCACCTATTTGGCGACCTTTCGGGCTTAACTGGCAACCACATTATGAAATGCAAGCACTTGACGCTGATTGGCTGGCTTTGCTGCCACTCAAAAGAATGTAACTTCGCCCAGAGCAGTAGGGAAAATGGAAAACACTCGCCGGCTTCGGAACACGAACAGACCAACTGTATGCAGCTATGGCATATTCAGAGATTCAGCCTTATATGTTTGAGCCCGAATCGGATGAGGACACTGAATTGGAGGAAGAACCAGTCCAGCAAAGGCTGGATTTAAACGTTGCTGAATGGTAAGTATTTTTTAATGGTTTTTTTTTCAAACGTAAACAGCTAGATAGGCTACTTCAGAGCTGCCAAGGCTTACGCATTCGGAGTGAGTCTCTCGCATTGACGTTCCTGTGCCAAAGTCGGCAAGTATTCAATCAAAGCGCATTGAAGAAATTCATTTGCGGAATTGTCTAAAAATTTTTAAGGGTATGCAGACTTTTGAGCACAACTGTACATTGGTCTTCTTTATTCAGTCAATAAATTGTGTGTTTATTAATTAAACGATTTTAGACTGGAACAGCTTGAAAGCAATTATGCGTTTAAGGGTCAGAGGCTCATGGCACATCCCCAACGCCGGCATTACCACCAGGGGGATGTTAGGCTTTAGGAATTTTATCGTTTGTGAGGAAAAAACTGAACTGGTTCTTCCCGAGTTCTTCCACATTAAATTTTCTATTTTTTGTAATGGTGAAACCTAGCAAGTTGAATCAGCCAATTATGAAGCAGCATACTTATCACATGATCTGTCAGGTCAGTCCCCATGTGGAGCCTTGGATGTGCAGGACATACTGCACATGGTCAGAATTCATAACTCACATAATCTGATAACGACTGAAAAATGGCTTCAAGAGGGAAGCAGATGGTGGAGTTAGCACTGAAAAACTGTTAAACGCCACAGCAATTAAGTAAATGCCAGGTTTTTGGCCATCATTTTGATAATTTATATCTTACATATTTAGATGAAATGTCATCCCAAAATATTTCTTGTTATATGATGAATAATAACTGTCAAGTCAGTTTCATTGTCGGACAAGAGCTCAACCCTCCAGGGATACAGTTTTTGGTCCTTTTTTCAGGGTTTTCCCGTACATTCAAGATCTACTGGAGTCTGCTGTAATAGAGTGCAGAGGGGAGTTTCAATTAATGACTTTTTATTAATTTTTTTATTACTTCTGAAAAATGTTTTAACGTCAATGGCACTTTTAATTTTTACAATGAGAAAGGGAGTGTCAGGCTGCATTCATCAGATTCTAAATTTGATGCTGAAGAATATCTGATAAATTGTTAAACAAATATAGCTGAATACACTCATCAGAGCTTTATCCGTGACAATGTGGGTGTTGGTGTAGCAGTGATAAACTTTTCGGGGGGGTGTGGGCGTTTCATATTAGCCATGCGATTGATTGAGCTCCAAACCAATGAATTAACATGGATTCTACCATTCATTCCAGCGAATTCTGCATTTTGATTGGTTAACACCAGGGGCTCTAATTTCTTGGCGCAGCGCCGGGTGGCGCAGCTTGGCATAGCTTGACGCAGCCCACGCAGTGGTAATTTCGTTCGGCGCAGCCCGCGCAGTGGTAATTTCGTGAGGTGCAACACCATGCGCAGCCTTTGGTAGACGAACGTGCGCCGAGATGGGTGTGGCGGCGTAGTAGGGGGAGGTGTCACATATTCATCAAGACGCAGTGACAGTTTCGTAGAAAAAGTCTTCGCTGCAGTTGCGCAGAAAGCTCGCCAGCTTCAACCTGGTTTACTTTCTGTGCAGTGGTAATTTGGCTGACCGGCGCACAGTGCGCACACGTCACCGAAACCTCACAGCCAGGTTTCCAGAATGTCAGGCACATTTCAATGCAATAAATAATTACAGCAACCACTATTTAATGTAACTATCTGAATCAGCACATAAATTATAGTATCTATATCGATTGTCCTGATGTCAGATCAGAGAGAGAGAGAGAGAGAGAGAGAGAGAGAGAGAGAGAGATGTGTACATTGGGCGCGTGAGTGCGTGTGTAGGCTTTGTGGGTATGTGCCCTTCAGCTGCTTTCACACCGGAGGCGAAACGAATATTTCGCACAACTGATTACATTCAAAGTCAATGCAAAGACGCAAATACACGCGTGTATTAGCGTCTTTGAATTGACTCTGAATGTAATCTATCGTGCGAAAAATTCGTTTCGCGTCCAGTGTGCAAGCAGCTTAATACTATTATTGTCACTTAGGTTTTATCGTTTTTAGTGGGGGAAAGGAATACAGCCTGATTGCTATGATCTCGTACTGAGTTAAGACCACATATTGAAAATAAATGTGTAACGTATCTTGCATTGTTGTCCATGCGTGTTAATCCCAAAATTTTAAGAGGCAACAGGGTGTAATAATAGGAACACGCTCGCCATCGTTTCTCTTCCCAATGATGCGGGCAGAAAAAATTAATGAGCAACCGTCGTATTTAATTCCAACTTCATAAGTTTGAATGATCTGACGTAGTTTCGTAGTAATTCCATTCAAGTTCCCTAATGATAATAATTCGCGAATGCCCTAGCTCGCCAGCTAACTCATATTCGTAATGCTTAATATAGACGTAAGCGGCACAGAAAACATTCCTGAAGCAGCAAAGTAAAATGCAACATTAACGCATCATGCAGATATAGGACAGAGGCTTCTATATTCCAACACATTAAAGGCGAGGAGAGGAGCTCATTTGATTGGTGAAGATTTGACTCGGCTGTGTTATACCCAAACACGCCTTCTTTGCCACTTGCGCCGGCAGGAGGGACAGAGGCGGGACAGAGGAGTAATTGCGCTAGGCTGCACCGGGCACGAAATTGCAACATACGCCTGGACACACCCCGTTGGCGCGGAGCACCCCCCATTCGCCGCGCCTGCGCCGCGCCTGCGCCTGGTCTACGAATTTAGAGCCCCAGGTATCTATTCACCAGTAAACTACCTCGTACTGGGTCAAGACCTCACGCTGCGTGAAGAGCTCTCGCTTGATTATCGAGCTATAAAAAATATGTTCGTAGGGGTGTTGACAAGAGTCATGGTAGAATGGAGATAAACCAACTGTTTTTTTCGAGCACTCGGTATTTATCGTAGGCTAGATACCTGGAAATTTACATTTGAAACCTCGCACGCTTGTGAAATTTCCAGGTATCTATCCTACGATAAATACCTCGTGTTCGAAAAAAACTGTAGGTTTATCTCCTAATTACATGAGACCAATGTGATGTCACCTTGAGATGAAAAGGTCCATGCCCAACTGAAATCCAGTCACAGGAAAAAGAAAATGTTTAGACCCGTAAATTTATTTGAGGAAATGTCATTGTGATGCTCCCTTGTGGGGTATCAAGGAATACAAGGGGGCAACACATCATCAGCTCAATACTTTGTGTACGTACAATGCATACCCACTTGGGCCAAAAACAATAGATAAAACACAATTAATGATTTGAGTGCCTGGGGACTTTAAAATCACAATTTTGTGCAAAGTTATGTATTTTTATTACATATTGGTCATATGTTCCTTTTTATTTAATCAGTAAGCCTGCAAACTCTTTGGTGCAAAGATGAAGAACCAGAGAGATGCATTTGAGATGCAGGGGCCCGGTCATGGAGAATGCACCACACGGCCAATTTTGAAATCTCTTTTCCAAGAGTGATGTTATGCATAAAAGCAAGACTGAAACTGAACATATTATGCACAGACGTATGCTTCATTTTAAATGTAAATACTAAATTTAAATTCAAATACTGAATGCAGATTGTAATGGTGAATGTGAAATCAAAATGCTCCAAATGTTTGAAAGCCTATTCACTAATCATTCCATCTTTTGTTTTGCAAAAACTCTGAGCTCTCATTAGGTTGTGGTAATTCAAGGAAACCGAAACTCGGCACATATCTGTACATCATATTCTTGAGGACCGAGAACTCTTTAATTTGATGTATTGATTGCAAATTTGGTGTGGTAAGTGCCCAGTTAGGGCTTTTCAAAAGGTACAAGAAATATCAAACTGCTTGCATCGTCTGCTCCGCATGAATGCGGCTATTTTCTGATGTGCTGTCTAGACCCCTTGCGAGGATGTGACGTACCTGACATTGAACTTGAAAGTATACGCAGTCTTGCTTGCTGGTGCAGACATTGTTTACGCACGATCATCATGGTTCACTGCCAGCATACGGGTGTACAAATGCCAGCATTAAAAGCCGAGGAAAGAATTTTCATGGCATTCCTGATCCATTCAAAAGTAAACAAAGTAATTTTGATTAGTAATACCCCTGTCACACCAGAGTTGCGTTCTTACGGAGTTCGTGCGGCGTACACAAAAATTGTAGAACGCTGGGGTGAACGCCGTGGGATCACCTAGAGTGCAGCGGTATCTCTGTGGCATCTCCAGTAAACGCTGTGGGGTCTCCTAGAACGCCGAGCCACGGTGTTTGTTTTGGGCATGCACAAAACATACGCGGTGGCTCTGCGTTCTGATTTGAACTCCGCAGGATCGTTGTAGCAGCTCAGTGAGGTCTCCTACAGCGCCACGGGAGCACCATGGGCACGCCCCAAGGTCGCATATGAACGCCACACGAACGCAGCTTAAGCTGCTTTCACACCAGACACGAAACGAATGTTTTGCACGACAGATTACATTCAAAGTCAATGCAAAGACACGAATACACGCGTCTTTGCATTGACTTTGAACGTAATCTGTCGTGCGAAAAATTTGTTTCGCGTCGAGTGTGAAAGCGGCTTAATAGTTGAAACGTAAAGGAAAGGAGTGTGTTCGAGGGAGTATCAAAAAGTTCTAATTATCACTGAGACATATTCAGGGTAGAAACTTTATTTTGCTTTCGTGTCCTTAAGACTTCTCTACATAGTCACCATCCAGAGGTACACATTTCTCCCACTGTTTCTTGACCTTGCACAGACCGCCTGAATAGAAGTCCCCTGATTTCATGGAAAACCAACCCTCCACCTCTTGAATGACCTCATGGAAATTCCTTTTCCATCTCACAACAGTGTCATAAGATGGGCTATCATCACCATAAACAGATTGCATCTCATCGTGAATCCGTCGGGCAGTGCAACCCTTCAAGTGCAAAAACTTAATTACACTGCTCGCCTCAATCTTCTCCATACTTGGGTTACTCGTGTTCAGGATCAACGAGCACAAGATTGAATAAAGTGACATAGATATTCTTTGGTTTCAGTTTAGTTTCAGTTTCAGTTTATTCACACATCATCATTATGTACAATACATATGCTGTAGGCATTTACAATTTGGTTTGACATGTTAAAAGGGTCGCCCCAAGGAAGCTATTTAAAGCTTATAATAGGGGGCCCAGTTGCCAACAAAATAACAAACACAATTGGTCCATTAACTACAACCCAAATTCCACAATAGTTGGAACAAAGTGTAAATTGTGAATAAAATCAAAACGCGACAACTTTCAAATCACACCAGCCAGTATTTTATTCACAATAGAATAAAGATAACATGGCAAATGTTGAAACTGAGAAATTTTACAATTTTATCCACAAAATGAGCTAATTTTAAATTTTATGGCTGCTACAGGTCTCAAAGAAGTTGGGTCAGGGGCCTGTTTACCAAGGTGTAGCATCCCCTCTTCTTTTTAACACAGAGTGGAGGCGTCTGGGCATTGAAGAGACAAGTTTCTTGAGTTTAGCCATTGGAATTTGATCCCTCTCTTGTTTAATACAGGCTTCCAGCTGCTGGAGAGTTTAGGGGTCTCCTTTGACAGACTTTTCGTTTAATAATGCACCAAATGTTCTCAATCGGTGAAAGATCAGGACTGCAGGCAGGCCAGTTCAACACACAGACTCTTCTACTACGAAGCCATGCTGTTGTAATAGCTGCAGTATGTGGTTTTGCATAGTCTTGCTGAAATACACAAGGTCTTCCCTGGAATAGATGTCATCTGGAGGGGAGCATATGTTGCTCTAAAACCTTTATATACCTTTCAGCATTCATGGTGCTTTTTAAAACATGCAAGTGTTCCACACCATATGCACTAATGCATCCCCACAGCCTACCATCAGAGATGCTGGCTTTTGAACTGAACGCTGATAATAGGAGGGGTGGTCTTTCTCCTCTTTAGCCCGGAGGACACAACGCCCATGATTTCCAACAAGAATGTCAAATTTGGACTTGTCTGACCACAGGACACTTTGCCACTTTGCTATAGTCCATTTTAAATGAGCCTTGGCCCACAGAACACAGCGGCGCTTCTGGATCATGCTCAACAGTGGCTTCCTTTTTGCATGATAGAGTTTTAGGTGGCATCTGTGAATGGCACGGTAGACTGTGTTTACAGACAGTGGTTTCTTGAAGTATTCCTGGGCCCATTTAGGAATGTCAATGAGAGAATCATGCCGGTGAGTGATGCAGTGTCGTCTGTGGGCCCGAAGATCACGGGCATCCAGTAAAGGTCTTCGGCCTTGTCCCTTACGCACAGATATTTTTGCAGTTTCTCTGAATCTTTTGATGATGTTATACACTGTCCATGATGAGACCTTAAAGCCTTTGCAATTTGATGTTGAGGAACATTGTTTTTCAAGTAATCTACAATTTTTTTTACGCAAGCCTTAACAGGTTGGAGAGCCTCTAGCCATCTTTACTTCTGAGAGACTCAGCCTCTCTAAGACATCCCTTTTATAGCCAATCATGTTACACAACTGATGCCAGTTAACTTAATTACCTGCTAAATGATCTTTTAGCTGATTTTCTTTTATATTAATTGCTTTTTCAGCACTTTTTTGCCTGTGTCCCAACTTTTTTGAGACCTGTTGCAGCCAGAAAATTTGAAATAAGCTCATTTTATGGATAAAAATGTAAAATGTCTCAGTTTCGACATTTGAAATGTTATCTATGTTCAAATGTAAATTACATATTGACTTATATGATCTGAAAGTCATTGCATTTCGATTTTATTCACTATTTACACTTCGTCCCAACTATTTCGGAATTGGGGTTGTAGATAAGGATCACTGATGTTACAATCAAAATTTCATCCTGATTGCTCAATAACTTCTTGGGGATAATTAGAACTTTTTGATACCCCCTCCTTTGTCACGGCTTTTATACCATCTGGGAAAACGCAGTATGGACGCTTTGGGGACGCAGTGAACTCAGCGTGCACACAGTGAGTGTGCAGTGAAAACGCCTAGCTCGCAGTGGACACGTAACGAGAACTCTGTGACAATGCCATCGATCCCAAACGAGAACGGTGTGGGAATGCATCAGCACGCCACAGAAACTCCGAACAAACGCCTCAATCGCCATGAGAACGCCCTGAGATCTCCAGTTTGTTAAAATTTCAAATAATTTGCAGAACGATTTCCAAATTTCTCTGCAGTCCCACGGAGTTCTGATAAGTTTCAGATCGCGGTGACAACTCCGTGGTAACCCTGTCTGGTGTGACAGGGGTATAACTCCCGACAGATAACACATTTACGCACAGTACATCACAGAACTGGGGGAATTTCAAAATGATGGAGACCTGCAGCCTGGATTGAGAGGGCTGGAATTATGACAAAAAAATCATGGTTTATATATTTCTAGTGTATTTTTGGGGGGGGGTCTATAGATCATTACAAAGGGTGAAAATACCTCTTTTAATGGAAATATCCTTGTTATTTGGGGTAAGATTTCCTATAAGTGTCTCTCAAAATACATGCGTATCTAAAAATTTCCCCCCAAATAAAAGAGCGTTGCGTTAAAAATAATAAGGCAAAAAACAGGTGTACAGTCCCAGGAGAGATTCCTACCAGAACAAGTGACCCCAGCATCTTCAGTGTCTGTAGTTGTGGGTCCCCAAGCTACCATGGTGACGCTGGCCCAGTGATGCTTCAGAACCAGAACATTCCAGGCCATCCACTGCAATAGCATCACTCAGTTCACTAAAGTGGGCTGATCCATGCCCTTGCACTGCGTCCGCACCGCCCAGTTGTCTGCAGACGGCTGGGGCATCACTTTGATCCCAGTTTTCATCGCGCACTGTCCCCCACTATCCTGTGTATCATACCGCTACCCTTCCAGAGCATGGATTAGTGCCAGCAATCAACCGTACTGGTAAGGGACCGAATGCAGTGGACAAATGTTAAAAAGAGCCCATGAAAAAAGCAACATAATTAGTTCTCATGCTTAAAATGTAAAAAAATATATATATTCACTGTATCTTCACTTCATATTGCAGCCCACCTACAAAATGTGAGATTCCACAACCTCAAAATACATGTGATTGCATGTGGATGGAATTGAGATTCAGGAAGGATTCATGCTTTGATAAGACCTGGGAAGAGCTTCATAACTGCTCCAATTATTTTGCTATATTTAAAGTGTAAGAATGCACTGTCCCATCCCAGTCTCGTAATGGAGACTGCATTGACTCACTCAGTGGCGGTCCTTCCTACAGGCGACATAGGCGCTTGCCTAGGACTCCACCCACTGGTGGCCGCCAAATAAGCCGGCAGCAAAAAAAAAAAAATAATACATAAATAAAAATAATAACAATAATAAGGATGTCAAACTCTTTTTTTATATAATTTTGCATCCCTATCTATCTGCCACAATACTTAGGCATGAAAAATAAATTAAACATAAGTCAAAGAAAAGACAGAAATCTGAGGTTTAAGTCCCTTTAGTTGTAGCAAGTGACAGTCAGAGCATGCTAGAGACGAACATGTATGGGTGATAGGTCAGTCGGCTCGTTTGTGGAGGGCATAGTTACTGGGAGTATGAAGCGACAAGACATCCGGGGCACAGTTCAGAAAGAGCAGGAGAGAAGGACAGGAGAAAGGCTTGCAATTTTGATTATATATTTGTCAAATTCCCCTATTAGCATTCATGATTTGATGATTATTCTAGCTAGCGGCATCATCGTGTAATCTTGCTAGGAGGCTAACGTTAAGTAGCCGTAAGGGGGGTATGACGTTTTGTTTCGTTAGGTTAGGTTTGTTCCGTATTACTATGCGATCAGTCGCAAAATTGTCATGAGACTGTCATAAAACTACTTCAGACAGCTGGCCTGGCTTGGCCTTGGCTGGCTGGCTATTTTTTGCAAAACATTGTGCAAGGTGACGCTAGCTATGCAGCACTTTGCAGCATTCTCACTGTGTGCTATGATATTCAAAATTGAGTGGAATCATTGCTGGATGTAAAAAGTCTATTATTACTGTCCATATAGCAAAATTAGATTCAGTTTTAGATTAAACCTTATTGTCATTTCAAAACGTTCTAGTACAGTGAAATGAACTTTTGCATGGAACCAGAGAGCAAACTAAATGCTAAGTGAAGTGAGGCAGTACCTTATATACAGATGAGGCTATAAACATGTGGACTTTACAGACATGTATACAGATCACAGGTGCAAAGGATGGACATACTGTATGTTATATACTGATGAACAGAGATAAGTATAAGTTGCATACTGATGGAATATTGCATTAACAAGAGTTTAGCATAATAATAATAAACAATATATACAGCTGGGGGGTGTACTACGGAGCTGGCTATGTGATTAAGCCTGTCTTCAGCACTTAGTAAAACCAGGAACCTCTTCAAATCTGGAACGTGGACTGAAGTAAAAGGTGCTGCTCCGGGTTTTACTTAAGCTTAAAGTCAGGCTTAGTCACAAAGCCAGCTTTGTAATACAGCCCCCTGGAGTTATGTTCATACAGGTATCTGTACACAGGGGTATGTACTTAGAGCTGTGAGCATATGGGACTGAGTGAATTTACATAAAATGAGTATTAAAATTAAGATACTTAGCAACTGAATAATAATTACATTTGACAAATGGAAATGATTTAATTTTGTTAGGAAAAAAATTTTTGCTCATATTGTTGTTTGTTATTAACATTGTTTGAATAAATGCGCAGTACTTAGGACTTCAAGGGGTGTTTTCGGTGAGGGGCGGGCTTGCCTAGGGCACCAAATGCACTCGGACCGCCTCTGGACTCACTGCTGAGAGTAGAAGCTGGTGCAGTTCAAGTGAAGGAAGGTTTGTCTGTGAAGGGAGCAGACAGCATGATACAAGAGTGCACCCTGCTGGAGAGCAAAGGGAATGACAGACTTTAAAAATGTACGAATCACTTTCAGTTCTTGCAATGAGAAAAGGGATGTCAGTCTGCATGTGTCTAATTGTAACTTTCCTACTGAAGTAGAAGAAGAAGAAGAAGAAGAAGGCGGCGGTGGCAAAGGCTGCTCTTTCAGATCACATCAAAAACTCTTGGCAACCTGACCAGCCACATTATGCTACCAGCGGTTTCACATATGAACATATAACAGCCATAAAGACCTAAGGAACACAGAATCAATCTTTAAAACTTACCTTATACTATAAAATTGACTTTATTCTGAAGCAACCACCAAAATTTGAATTTAAAAAAATATATACACTACAGGCCAAAAGTTTGGAAGCAAGATCAAATTTGTACAAAAAAAGATCATAGTTTCATAGGCATACTTTGCAACAAAATAAACATGATTATTATATAAAGAGTCACTTATCGGAATACATTTTTCCTCAAATTATCAGGTCCATATTACTAGGCCCATGGTCCTAGTGCCTGCCGGATTGCCGTTGGCATCCGGTGGGCTGTAAACCATGACATAAAGTGAATAATGCAAACTGTGATTTGCTTTTTACTTCTTTACTGAAGTGACTCTTGCAAATCTTCTTAACCCAAAAACTAAACCCCTCCTTTCTTTTGTTAACATTTATTCAGCAATGGTCTGGTAACATCAATGTATACAGTACCTAAAGGTAAACAGAGGAAAATGGTGCATATAAATGAAAGAAATGTCTAATCATGAAGTAAATACATCCCAAAATCCATAGATTTCATACTGGTTTTTAAGAAAGGCATTGTGAACAGAAACTTGAGGTTGCTTCCAATTTTTTGACCTGTATTGGCCTTGCTTCCAAACCTCTGGCCTGTAGTGTACATATAAATCTGTTAAAATGTTAAACAAATATGGCTGTGTACATTCATCAGAGCATTCTCATGGACTACATGGGCGTGCCTATAATAAACTTTTCAGGGTGAGAGGGCCTTTCGTATTAACATATCCAAACGGTTGAGTTCCAAACTGATGAGCCAACATGAATTACATGAGTGTGACATGATGTCCTCAATTGAGGGGAAAAGGTTCGTGCCCAATTGAGATCCAGCCACAAGAAAGGAAAATTTTTAGATTTGTAAATTTGTTCGGGGAAATGTAGTCATATCTCATACTTGGAGTATGTATACTAGATACCCCCCAAGGGTCTAAAAAGATAGATAAAACAGAATTGATGTTTTCAGTTCTTAGGACTTTAAATCACAACTTTGTGCAAATTTATATATTTTTATTTCATACTGGTGTTGTGTTCCTTTTCGTTTCATAAGTAAGCCCGTAAACTATTTGGTACAAGAATAAGAACAAGAGATTTAAGTATTTGAGATGCAGGTGGCCAGGCCATGGAGGAAGCACCACACTACAAATTTTGTTATCACTTGTCCAAGAGTAATGAAATGAGTAAAAGCAAGACTGAATCTTTAGATACACTACAGGCCAAAAGTTTGGAAGCAAGATCAAATTTGTACAAAAAAAGATCATAGTTTCATTGGCATACTTTACAACAAAATAAACATGATTATTATATAAAGAGTCACTTATCAGAATACATTTTTACTCAAATTATCAGGTATTTCTTTTTTCTTGCATAGACTTAGCTTTCTTCAAAGTAACCTCCTCTTGCTTTAACAGCAGCATGGCATATATGAGGCATTCATTCCACAAGTTTTTTAAGGTATGCGCCAGGAATTGCATTCCAAGCTTTCTTAAGTTCATCAATGAGAGACTGCTGATTCGTGGGACGCACTTTTCATAAGGTTTCGGAAATTAATGGCTCTAAAAATGCATGTGAATAAAAAAATGTTTATCCCCAAGTATAAGATTGAGTGTTTTGTCAAAAATAATCAAGCATCAAACAGATGAACTGTCCCTGGAGAGATTCCTACCAGAGCAAGTGACCCCAGCATCTTCATGATGTGTGCAGTCGTGGTTCCCTAACCCAGAATGATTACACTGACCCAGTAGCTAGCTAGCGCCCCTTAACTAAGATTTGGTGGAAGCAAACATGCTTACATTGTTACTTCTGTGCTGACCATTGACTATACGGTGCTGTGAAAAAGTATTTGCCCCCTTCCTGATTTCTTATTTTTTTTGCATATTTCTCACACTTTAATGTTTCAGATCATCAAAAAAATTTTAATATTAGACAAAGATAACCTGAGTAAATACAAAACGCAGTTTTTAAATAATGATTTCATTTGTTAAGGGAAAAAAGCTATCCAAACCTACCTGGCACTATGTGAAAAAGTAATTTCCGCCCCCCATTCAATCATGAATTAACCGTGAATCACCACATTTTTTTAGTTCAATTTCACTAGCCACACCCAGGCCTGATTACTGCCAGACCTGTTGAATCAAGAAATCACTTAAATAGAACCTGTCTGACAAAGTGAAGAAGGCAAAAAGATCTCAAAGCGCGACACACCATGCCGCGATCTAAAGAAATTCAAGAACAGATGAGAAACAAAGTCATGGACATCTTTCAGTCTGGAAAGGGTTACAAAGCCATTTCTAAGGCTTTGGGACTCCAGCGAACCATGGTGAGAGCCATTATCCACAAATGGAGAAAACTTGGAACAGTGGTGAACCTTCCCAGGAGTGGCTGGCCTACCAAAATTACTCGCATCGACAACTCATCCAGGAGGTCAAGAACCCAGAACAACATCTAAAGAACTGCAGGCCTCACTTGCCTCAGTTAAAGAGAGTGTTCATGACTCAACAATAAGACAGAGACTGGGCAAAAAATGGCATCCACGGGAGGATCCAAGGCGAAAACCACTGCTTACCAAAAAGAACACATAGGCTCATCTCACATTTGCCAAAAAAAACTTGCTGATCCCCAAGACTTTTAATAAAATTTTGGGGAGTGATGAGACAAAAGTTGAACTTTGTGGAAGGCGTGCATCCCGCTACATGTGGCATAAAAACTAATATAGCATTTCACAACAAGAGTTGTCAGAACACAACACAGCTCGCCGGAAAAAACTTTAACCTAGCTGTCCACGAACGCAGACACCGACACCGAAGCAGAGGGTATGGCAACACTTCTCCGAGGACATTCTTCCTAGCGAGCTGAAGAGTTCTTCTGTTTTCTTCGTGAAAACAAAACAGCCGCGACTTCGTGGTGCGTTTCAAGAGAAGACACGGAGTCAGATTCGGTGTTAGAAAAACCAGTTAAAAAGAAACTGAGTTTATTCGTCGTCTCGACCAGCGCAATGTCCAGTATAATTATTATCTGACTGCCTTCATTGGGATACAACAGGGTTTAAATATTCATTGTGAACAAAAGATTTTGACCCAGGAGTTTCGCTATGGTGCAGAAACAATAGTGCCTGATTAACTCATTGGGTTAAACACAGATGACACTGTCTCAGTGAATACAGTAAATAACCCATCAGTGTGTTCCTGCTTGACTACATCAACCCAGCAGTGGAATGGAACTGCCTTGATTAAGTAGTTGGGTGAGACAGTATAACTGGTTGTAAGGATTCTAGATTACTGCCAAAAGAACGCCATATATCACCATATGTGCTGTGAACACTAAAATCTATCAGTCTCCCCCTCTGATCATATGATCGCTCATATCTATGATCAAACGATAATTACAAAGAGGTATAAACATGCAGGTTTGGAATACTGGATGACATGTATATTGTAAGCCATGGGCATTCAAACACTGCCCGTAAAACTCTGATTAAAATAAACACGGTGGAATGAATGTACAGTCTGTGGTTCCTTATGGGCAAGAGTCTGTTGGCGTCCGCAGATGTATAATGGTTTATATTTGGTTTTGAATGTCTCTCTTTGCAAATCATGACACTTTGGCTTTAGGTGGGTGCTTGTTTCCGGATCGGTCCTCTTTCGTCTGTAGCTTATCAAGGGGATAGACGTGAGGCAGTATCATCTGGAACACAGCATTTGAAGATTTCTCTAATACATGAAATATAAGTGAGTTCAACGCATGGAAATAAAAAGGAAAGTGGAGATCCCAGCCAAACAGAACAGAAGGGAAATCGTCGGGCCAACCTCGCAATGGGCCGTCGGACCCAAAGATTCCCCTAAACAAAAGAAAAACCGAAACCTGGACTACCAGCAGTCTCCAAAAATAACAAACAACCATGCGTTGATTGACAATAAGCAGTCATTACTATGTTGGTGCACTGTGAACGACCGCAGAAGTGTTTTAAGAGCTGTTATCGGAGCAGATTCTCAATTTCAAATACAAAACAAAAATATTCAACATTTCAAATACAATACAAAAAAAATTCCATATTTCTAGTGAAATGCTTTGTTTCCGTTATTGCATTGAGGACATATGCCTTCTAACAACTTGCACAGCCTAGGTGTATGCAACACAAACAACCTGCAGTCTAAGAAGTGCGTTGCCATGTGCCAGCAACAACAATAAAACATCAGCATACACTTAAAAAATGCTGAACATTTTGATTACACAGAACGTACATCAACAAAACCAATCAAGCATCAACTTAATCGTAGTCCTCGTTTCGAAAATGAAGGTCGGCAACAGTATGTACGAGTGGTAGGGGAGAGCTGGTACGAAAGTAACATTTTTCACATGGACGTCATTTTAAAAGATAACGTTACAGACCAAAAAAAATTTTCGGAGTGATTAAATACTTTTGTGTGTGCTCTGTCAATATCAGGTGCTAAATCATCCCAATATATATTGACTTCGGCATAGTTTGACGTCAAACGGAAGTTGCGCATTGCTACTTTCGACCCTTCCAGTCGGGATGAAAGTGGCACACAGGCCGGACAAAAGTAACATGATGAAATTAACTGGAATCTTTTAAATTACTGTCGTTAAAACAGAAACAAAAACAATCAGACATTTGTTTTAAACATTTTAATTTGCTTCAAATGTTTCAAAAGTAAACGTGAACATGTTTAACGTCCCAGATGACAAGCACCTCTGCTCCGGATCTGCCCCTGCTCTGAGCCGGATCAGCTGGTGTCGGCACGGAGCCGGGGCAGATCCGGAGCAGAGGTGCTTGCTATCTGGGTGGGGTGCAATTGGTCTATTTATAAAAATTATGAAATTACTTTACTCATTATCACAGTTGTGACAAATATAATGAGCTGCACCCTCAGTGCATGCCTCATGTGACCACAGCAGACAAAAGATGCACCGCACCCACACTTCTCCAGGCAAAGATGAGGCAAATGTCTCCCCACAAACAAAACATTCCTCATCATTGCCCTGAGAAACTCTGGTTGCAGTGTGTCCACTAAACAACGTTTTCTTTGGGCGTTTTGAAGAGGACTGTTTCTTCTGGCCCCTCTGCCGACTCTCCTCCTCCAAAGCAGCTTTTACTGGGTGTCGGTCAGTATTGCTGTTGACCTGCAACATTCAATGAGATGATAGTCAGAATCAGCTTGTTTTTATACAAGCAAGAAAATCAAGACAAGTTAAAAACGACACTCTGCTCACCTCTTTCTGCCTCTTCTTTTATTTTCTTTCCTCGAGCCAGCCTTTGGATATGGGCGAACCTTTTCTGGGCTGAACCTCTGTATTGGCGTGCCACTAGATGTTCCTGGAACCACAAGCATACCTGGATAGATAATATTTCAAAAAAATGCTTGGCAAGGCTCAACATGCACATTTAAAGACACACACAGACACAAACTCTCACCATCGACAGGAATGGCAGACTCATGGGGAGGCAGCTCAAATGGGCTCTGGCTAGGTTGGTGGTGTCTTAAGGGAGCGGACACTGGTGATGGAGCGGACATTGGTGATGAAGAGGGCGCTGGTGATGAAGCGGACATTGGTGATGAAGAGGGCGCTGGTGATGGAGCTGGTGATGGTGATGAAGAGGGCGCTGGTGATGGAGCTGGCACTGGCATTGGGGATGGAGCTGGTGCAGGTGCAGGACGGTCGGTCACAAAAGCTGGAGCAAAGTCTGTCTCACTGAAAATATCTGGATTCAAGGGCCAGATAATGGTACACTCGAACCCAGATGAAATGCTGCTTGCTGTCACAGCTTGAGGCAGAGCTTTAGCCACAGGACTCGGGATGTTGTAGATGGTCAAAGTTCTTCCAGGGTTCATTCGCATCCAATTGTCTGCTGCACTGTTAATGTAGTGCTTCAGAGGACCAAAAACGCTTCGGTCTAGCGGCTGAAGACGGTGGGAGCAGTGGGGGGGGAAAGACAGGAGTACAATGCCATGTGACTTGCAAAAGTCAATAGCTACTACAGAGAGGTGTGATGGATGACTGTCTAAGAGTAGCAGCAACTTTGACTCCGGGGTCACGCGGGCGTGTCTTGCAAAATGCTGTAAAAATGCCAAGAAATCGGCCTCCTGCATCCACCCCGATCCATTGGCAGAACCAGTGCAGCCAAGGGGGCCATTCTGGATGAAGTGGTCCTGAACTTCTTCCTTGGGAAGATAAAGTAAGGGGGAACAAAGTTGCCTTGTGCCTTGGCAGCAAAGGCAACAGTCACCAATGTCCCTCTTTCCCCAGAGGTCACAGCACCGACCTGGTGCTGCCCCTTGGTGGCAATGATTTTGTCTGGCACTTCAACCGTTGTGGTACCTGAAATAATAAATGAAATGAATTATTGCTGTTGCAAATTACTGTTACTTTTTAATTTATCTAAATGTAAATTTTTACCTGTTTCATCCATGTTCCAGATGTCCTTTGCTTCAAAATTATAGCGGGTGAGGACAGTCTTTAGGTTTTTAAAAAACGCTGTCACGTTGGTCTTGTTGAAACTGGTGGAACGGGACATGCTGGTGGCTTGAGGTCGATGGATGGACAGGGTTTTGTTGCGCTCGAGGAAGGAGGTGAGCCAATCCTTCCCTGCCATCTGGTTTTTCTCCCATGAACATGGAGTTTTGAGGCCAATATTTTCGGCTAGCTCATATGCAAACTTTCGCACCTAAAACAGCATGAAAAAAGAGGTTAATTCCCAGATAGCAAGCACCTCCGCTCCGGATCTGCCCGGCTCTGTGCCGACTCCAGCTGATCTGGCTCAGAGCCGGGCAGATCCGGAGCGGAGGTGCTTGCTATCTTAGGCAAATGGCGGTAATGGCGTAGCTCTGTCTGCAGTGTTACTCCAACCTCTTTAGGACTCAGGCCAAAATATATATCAGCTGCTCTGTTTATATATGCCTGCAGTCTCTTCTCCTGTTCTTCTGTGAAGACTTTGTTGTGAGCCCTGTACCCCGGGGCCCTGGTCTGCTACCCTCCTGCCTCTGCCCTCCTCTTGCAGTATCTGAACAGGGTGACATGACAAACGCCATGCACCTCTGCTGCTCTCCTTATACTCTCGCCTCTTCGGACATCAAGAAAGGCCCTTTCGTAAACCTGCTGGTCAGCCTTTCCTCTCTGGGTAGTTCTGACCCTAACTCTTGGCATTTTCTGTCGGTAAAATATGACACACAAATTTTTTTGTGAGCTTTAAAACACAAAATGCGGCCGAATTAGCAGAGAGGGACGAACATAACCGTTGCTACTTCCGCTCCGACAGTGACTCCTGACATTTGAACCAGGATTGCTTCTAAAGTGGAAAAAGTCTGACATTTCAAACTTCAGGATATGTTACAAAACTAAATGACCAATCATTTCATCGTAAATATTACACATGGAGCGATAAAGACAATCTTTAAATCAAAAAAGTTTTCCATTAGTCTGAATTTACTCATCACTGTGGAAAACGGTCTTCCCGGTCTCGTTTCGCGGGGAAGCGATAAAACCTCAAGATTTTTCCTGGTCTGGAGAGTGTCGCGAGCTGGATGTGCTGACCTAATTTGACGCATTGAAGTGCGGATGGCTGTGAGTAAATCGCCGTATTACTTTTGTCCCACGTTACTTTCGCACCGGCTCTCCCCTACAATTCATATTATTAATGTTGCTGGAAAGATTCGAGTCAACAGTCCCTCAATATGACTCATCTTTTCTATCAAGAATTTGGTTGCCTTTTCAAATTCAGACTCCCATTTTTTCCTGCTCTTAGGGTGCCCACTGTCTAATGTACGTGGTTGTCTGAAAAAGTAAGGGGGAGGTTTGCCTCTACCAAGTGACCAGCATTTGTCCACTGTGTGGCCTTCTTTCCGACACGTTTCGCAAAACCTCTCACAGTTAACTTCGCAGTCTTTGACAAAGTGGCCAGGATTCCCGAAAACACGGCAGTTCTTTTCTCTGGGTAGAATCGTTGTTTTGTGTACTGGTGCGAGTGGGAATTTGAAAGTACAGTGAGAATTGCTCTGCCTTACGGGTTTATGGTTATAGTGCATTTCGCCTTCGACCCGTCTTTGCGTTAACGCTCTAAGCTGGGTTACCACCGCCAAATTATGGTCAGATGCCTCGCTGTCACTTCTAGTCCACTCGTCATTACGAGCGGAGGGCGGAACTGACATTGCGGTCACCCCACTGCTAGGTGCCAATAACTGCCCGTTTTGCAATGATTTGATTCCATATTTTAAAGCAGCTATTTCTGCGTTTTTCTTAGCCACCTTTGCTTTGACGCTTTTTAGTTCTATTGCCAGCCTCTTTACTTTTTCTCTCTCAGTGTGAAGGAGGCGGTCAGCTTCGGCCTTGGCATGGATTTTGTTTCGCCTTTGCATATTATTCACAATGAGCAGAGCAATGGGGAGTTTACGTGTATCGGGCACGCGTTGGAATTTGCCAAAAGCCCTCTTAATGTCCTCCAAACTCCAAACCTTATTCTCATTGACTTCAAACCCGTATTTATTTTGAAGGTACTCGTCCACGTTTTCCAACTTCAAATGGAAGTGAATGAAACCTTCAGTCTCTCTAATAATGAGATTATTAGCAACTTCAGGTGCAGCTCTACCACCCTTTTCGGAGGTAGGGACCTGGGTTTTGTCGCGTCTGCCAAACATGATTTCAATTGCGAAGTCAGTGAACCAACCAATACTGAACCGTATAAACTTCTAAGATAATGGAAATTATGCTCTCGTCACTTACCAGGAGGACAACCCAATTAATCTAATTTATTCAAAAGAAGTAAAAAAATAACGCTGTTATTGATATAAGGACGCTCAATTAGTCGGCTTAATTTTAATTGAAACAGACCACAATCCTGTTCCTATACCCTACACCAATGGCACAATTTTATTTTAGCACTCTGGATCTATTACGGATTGTAGTAGCCTACTTAGGTTTTTAGGGTAAACACAACAAAGACAAACACTTAAACGTTCACAGAAACTGAGCAGTACCACTGCTAAAACGGACCGCAAATAGGTCTTCCACACGTCGCGGGTTAAGCAAGTAGCGCACCGGCGTTTGAATCCCTAACGCCGCCACAGACACCCTGTTGCAGTCAAAAGTCCTCTGAAAACTGTTGACCGCTCAATGGAGGATTCCTTTAATCTACTTCTTTCAATTAAAGAAACGTGCCTTGTTTGCCCATACAACCCTGACGAATAACGTCTTATAGAATTAATATTCTAATACTTGCCCCCAGCAAACGCCCTTGCCTCCCGCAAGTAATATTAATTTCTCAGACTTCACAGAATTAATATTCTAAAGCTTGCCCCCAGCAAACACCCTTGCCTCCCGCAAGTAATATTAATTTCACAAATTTGACTAACGCACGACCAACACCCTTGCCTCCCGCAAGTATTAGTACAATGTTTCACAGACTCAATACACTTAACAAACAATACGCGAACGAACACGCTGATCACCACAACATGAGGCTTTCCCTTGAATTACAACCACGCCAGCCGCGATTCTATCCCTAGTTTTTTTATCGAGCGACGGTAATTACCTCCAAGAAACTCAAAACTTCACCGGTACGCGCAACTTCTGGTTGCTGGAGTGACTGTCCGCTGGAACAGATCAAGTTTTTCCAGATGCCGGGGAAAATCTTGGGCCTTGGTTATCTTCGTCAATCTCGGTGGAACCTCCAACTGAAGAATTCTTCTGTTTTCTTCGTGAAAACAAAACAGCCGCGACTTCGTGATGCGTTTCAAGAGAAGAGATGGAGTCAGATTCGGTGTTAGAAAAACCAGTTAAAAAGAAACTGAGTTTATTCGTCGTCTCGACCAGCGCAGTGTCCAGTATAATTATGATCTGACTGCCTTCATTGGGATACAAGAGGGTTTAAGTATTCATTGTGAACAAAAGATATTGGCCCAGGAGTTTCGCTATGGTGCAGAAACAATAGTGCCTGATTAACTCATTGGGTTAAACACAGATGACATTGTCTCAGTGAATACAGTACATAACCCATCAGTGTGTTCCTGCTTGACTACATCAACCCAGCAGTGGAGTGAAACTGCCTTGATTAAGTAGTTGGGTGAGATAGTATAACTGGTTGTAAAGATTCTAGATTACTGCCAAAAGAACACCATATATCACTATATGTGCTGTGAACACTAAAATCTAACAGAGCTAAAAAGAACATCATACCAACAGTCAAACATGGTGATGGTAGTGTGATGGTCTGGGGCTGCTTTGCTGCTTCAGGACCTGGACGACTTGCCATAATTGATGGAACCATGAATTCTGCTCTCTACCAGAAAATCTTGAAAGAGAATGTCCGACCATCAGACTGTGATCTCGAGCTCAAGCGCACTTGGGTTATGCAGCAGGACAATGATCTGAAACACACCAGCAAGTCCACCTCTGCATGGCTTAAATAAAACAAAATTAAGGTTTTGCAGTGGCCTTTTCAAAGTACGGGCTTAAATTTGATTGAGATGCTGTGGCATGACCTAAGACAGGCCGTTCATGCTCAAAACCCCTCCAACGTGGTTGAATTAAAACAATTCTGCAAAGCCGAGTGGGCTAAAATTCCTCCCCAGCGATGTGAAAGACTCATTGCCAGTTATCACAAATGCTTGATTGCAGTTATTGTCGCCAAGGGTGGCACAACCAGTTATTAGGATTTAGGGGGCAATTACTTTTTCACATAGGGCCAGGTAGGTTTCGGTAGCTTTTTCCCTCAATGAACGAAATCATCATTTAAAAACTGTCTTTTGTATTTACTCGGGTTATCTTTGTCTAATATTAATTTTTTTTTGATTATCTGAAACATTTAAGAGTGACAAATATGCAAAAAAATAAGAAATCACAAAGGGGGCAAATACTTCTTCACAGCACTGTATATTAAAATGAGGCTGCATCTGAATTCTCTATAGAGCAGGAAAACTTCCTCGTAAATGGACATGAACTGGAGATAGTTTGGCATGACAAGGAGTGCCAATTTGTCTATTTCATTAAAGTAGGGATTCAAAGAAAATAAGTTGCCATAGAATTGGTCCGTTATGGCAATTTCATGATATGTTGAAGGTATTCACTCATATAACAAGAGAAAAAAAGTTTCATGCGACTTGATATTCGCTTTCCAAATGCTGCTCCTTTTCCACCGTAACCAGTCCGCCGACAGGCTCATTTTCCGTGACGTCACATACGGGTTGTGTTCTCTGAAAGTACATAGTTATAATACAGTGAACACTGTGAAAACTGTTTTCTATTTTGTTTTTAAAGCCTGGCGAGTCAGAACTCTTAATAGATTTCTTCGATTAGTTCATAGTTTTAAATCCCATGTCTAAATCTTTATTTTTTTTTAAGCTACTGTCGCTTAAAAAAACAAACTGCTGAACAAAAACAGCGGTTAGGTTGCAGCCCAGAGAGGAGAAATGCAGTCTCCCTGAGCAGGGAATGCCTCTGGCTTATATGCTGGGCCAATTATCCCGAAGTAGCGGCAGCTGGGGAGACTGGCTATGGCCTTCAGGTGTGCATTGAGGCTCACACAGCCAGTGCCACTCTCCGGTGTCCTGAACTTCTGGCTGCATGCCCGTTGCTGTCCAGGGTGCTGATGCTGTTTCTTCGGCGGTTTAGGCGATTTTATTCGGGCAGGATGCGGAGTGTCGGTGAAGCCGCCCCTCAGCCCGCCACACTACACAAAGATAAATTTGTATAGCAATGGCTGAAATTTGTATAGCACTTTTTCTTTCAGGTTTTTTTTTTGCCCATTTTCTACTTTCTTCTATTCTAATGAGCATGCTAGCTTGCCACGCCTGTCATTAATCTGTAGCATGACTTATCATGGTGTGCTTTTTGTATTCCCCGTTCCCATGCAGTGGCGGCATTCAGAGATGTACTGGGAATGCAATCCGGCTCTGGCATTTTCCGTTTCTGATCAGCCCGGGGGCGGGGTTTGAGGTCCGAAAACAAATGATCCAATTAAAGATCACATTTATATGTCCTGAAATAAATAAAATGATGCAGTCCTAAATTGAAAACATAACATTGTCAACATATAAACAAATGTATTTTTACTGAGTTGGTACTATTATCATTATCATTATTATTATTATTATTATTATTATTATCTCTATGAATGAATGCAAAAAGAAATACGACTTTAAGGCCATTTAGACTGCAGAATTTTTCAATAAGAAGATTGCATTATTTGGACTGATTCATACAGTCATAAATACAGTCATACAGTCATAAATAATGTCACATACTTTAACATACAGCTCTGAATAACATGGCATGGCCCACTAGCTTCAGAACCGTAGAACCTGCTGGTTGCTAGTCTAATGATTAAATGATTACAAGGTTTTGGAATGGGAACTTCGGAAAGTCTTCCTGAATTCCAGGACATTTCATTTGACGCAGTAAAGGAAACTAGTAAAACGCATCAATATGCTTTAAATAGAAGGCTAATAAAATCTTGTCCGTCAGCGGGGTCATTTTTTGAGCTCAAGCAAATTTTTACCAAACACACACTTGAGAGAGCTTATTAATTTAACGTCAATCTTACCGCTTCTGTGTCCCCCTCCAAATGAAACCTGCTTGCCACAGGAGGATCATTATGGTGTGGGTGAAATGGTCCAGCAGGAAACAAAACCAGCTCCTTGTAAAATAAAGTCCACACCAAAGGACAGGAGTAATGTTAGGCTAATTAGCTAGCTAGCTTGACTGCATCGTGGCTAACTAAGGTAACGCTGTCTGATTTTCCTCAAGTGTTCTCCTGCTGCACTTCGCACAAGGAGAAAAAAGTAAGAATTTACTTCAGGCTGTATTACCATCCTCTCATCCTCCTCTCTACTTTCTCTTGTTCACCCATTTTGCGTTTGTTTGATGACCGCATTTTCAGGGAACTGAATTTGATTGGTCATCATATTTCCGTAAATCTCCACAAAAATAATGTCAGTGGAAGGATATTTTCCGTAATATGAACAGAAAATATGCAGCCTATCCACCATGAATTTTAAATTTATCTAAAGTACATCAAATATCTACATGATTATTAAACATTGATAGATTGAAACCTAGAGAATGTTACTTGCCACAACTGTGATTTCATCTGGAAAGCAAGGTCCTTGTTCTTCAGGGCCACTTAGCAGCGCAACATAGTTCACGATCAGTAGATTTCCTAGGGGAACTGAGTAGTATGTTGTTTAGAGAAATGGTGTGTACGCCACTGCAGGGAAGTGGGAAGACCCCAAAGCAGGCAGGGAGAGAAAGTTGAGTGACTGTAGGACGTCAGCGCAGCAAAGGGCGTGCACACCGTACAGCGACAGCTTCTCCAGAGGTTGAGGTGTCCAACCAATTCCGACCCTTGCAGGAACTCGACTTGCCCCTGACCCTGAGAGTGGGGGAATTGATGAGCATCAGGGCACCCTGTTGGCCTCTTCCCCTCAGAAAAGAGAGTTAGTGATAGTGGCGGAGAGGAATAGACAGCATAGTCTGTTCGGGCGACAAGGAGTCTCGTATAGTGTGTTGCCTGCCTGGTGCCCAGGTAGGAGACCTCCTGGAGCGTGCGGACAAGCTCCTGGCCAGAGCGGGGAGGGATCCAGTGGTCATGGTCCATGTTGGGAAAAATGACAGAGGTAAGGGTAGGTTTGAGGTTTTGCAAGACAATTTTGTGGAATTAGCAGAAAAGCTTAGGAGCAGATCCTCCACGGTAGTTTTCTCTGGGATTCTACCGGTACCACGTGCAAGCAGAGGGAAGCAGAATTTTATCCGGAGGTTTAACACGTGGCTAAGAACCTGGTGTAGGAAAGACGGGTATAGGTTTATGGGGCGCTGGAACTACTTTTGGGACTGGGGTGACCTGTTCAAGCCGAACGGGGTACACCTGAACCAGAGGGGTACCTTTGCACGGGGTCAACATATCTCCTGTGATCTGGAAAAAGCTAGTACATATGTCACTTTTGGTAGAAACTGAGTTTGACCCTGACTTGCTGTAATCTAGAGCAATGAAAATCTTAAAATACTTGCTATTTGTGTTATTTTAACTGTCAACATCAAGTTTCTATTATTTTTTTCTTTTAGGAAAAGTCCAAAATCTAAAGGTTTTTGTTAAATTATGAGACCCTTGCCACTGATAAACTCACTAGGTTTTTCCAGATTGCAGGAGATATGTTGAGGGTAGCACAGGGTTATTTAAACTAGGGACTTGGGGGGCAGGGAGGTTAGAGAGTGTCATGCATAGGGAAATGCAGACTGCACAGATGGAAGCTGACAGCGCTACATGCACTATTGTTGATATATTTTTAAAGCAACAAAGCGTAGTGAGGGGCTTGGAGCAGCAGGCACATGGGAAATCGAAGGGGAAGAGCATTCATAATAACCTGAAATGTTTTTATTTAAATGCAAGAAGCATAAAAAATAAATTTCCAGAACTTGAGGCTGTTATGATTAGTGAGGGCTATGACATAGTTGGGATTACAGAGACATGGCTTAGTGTAGAGGATAGAGATGAATATAATATAGAAGGTTATAAGCTCTTTAGGAAGGATAGATGTAATAGGCGAGGAGGGGGTGTAGCACTCTATGTGAACAAAAACATAAATATGCAGGAAATTCCTGAAATTGAACATTTCTTGATATCTAATTGAAGATATCTGGGTCATGCTCATTGGCAAACACGAGACAGGTTTAAACATAGGAGTATGCTATCGACCGCCAGCTTTGGACAGGATTGTCAATGACATGCTCTTTAAGAGGATTAGGCAAGCTTGTAGAGGAGGAGGGACTATTATTGTGGGAGACTTCAATTATCCTGGTATCGATTGGGAAATGGTGAAAGGACAGGGTAAAGGGGAGGAAGAATTTCTAGATGTTATAAATGACAATTTGGTGCAGTATGTTAATAAACCTACAAGAGAGAAGGCAATTTTAGATTAGTGCTCTGTAATGACCCTGATAGAATTAGCAATGTTGAGGTACTGGAGCCACTTGGGACTAGTGATCACTCTACTGTTAGTTTTAACGTTTCATGGCAACTTAAAAAGGTGTCTTCGAAAACCAAAATTTTCAATTTTAGGCGGGCAAACTCTGACAGGATGCGCTCATATTTAAGTGAAATAAAATGGCAGACACTCCTGGACTGTGAGTCTGTAAATGAGATGTTGGAAAGATTTAAGGGGGTTTTACTTGATTCACAATGCAAATTCATTCCAAAGGTGTCAAAAAGTAAGCTGAAAAAGCAGAATCCTCAGTGGATGACCACAGCTATTCGTAGGAGTTTGAGGGAAAAGAGGACTCTTTATGAGATGTACATAAAGGATAACAATGAGAATCCTAAGGTTGAATACTGTAAAATGCGGGCTGTGGTCAAAAAAGAGCCGAGGACTGCTAGAAGACTGTATGAAAGGCAAATTGCGGAAGGGGCAAAAAATAATCCGAATCGCTTCTTTCAGTACTGTAGCAGAAAAAGGAAAGTGAAAGAGGAGATTAAGTGCATAAAGAATAAAGATGGATCGCTGCTATATGATAACAAGGATATTGCAGATACCTTAAACAGTTACTTTGTTGAGAATTTTACCTCGAAGTAGGTTTTTATTCGGCCTGAGGGCTTGTCCAATGCTCAAGATTATTTAGGGGAAGTTGAGGTTAGGGATAATGAAGTATTAGACAAGTTGCATAAACTAAAGGCAGATAAGGCCGCGGGTCCCGATGCCTTATATCCTAGTGTGCTCAAAGAAGTTAGTGAGATCATCTCTAAACCACTCTCAGCCATCTTCAGATGGTCTTTAGAAACTGGAGAAATACCAAATGATTGGAAGCAGGGCAATATAATACCAATATATAGGAAAGGGGACCGTACTGAGCCAGGAAATTACAGGCCAGTCAGTTTAACTTCCATTGCATGCAAAATACTGAAATCTATCATAAAAGACGAGCTGGAGTTATTTCTTGAACGTAATAATATCTTGAGGGAAAGCCAACATGGTTTCTGTAAAGGAAGGTCATGCCTGACAAACCCTCTGGAATTTTTTGAAGAGGCCACCAAGATTTCCGACCAGAGTAGGGCTTACAACATCATATACTTTGATTTTCAGAAAGGATTTGATACAGTACCTGCGTAAAGAGACTAATTTTTAAAATGAGCTCCATTTGAGTTACAGGAGGTATTCTGGAGTGGATTCAAAACTGGTTACAGGACAGAACACAAAGAGTGGTGGTCAGTGGAATCTCATCTGAGCTAGGTATAGTGGGGAGTGGCATCCCTCAGCGATCAGTGTTGGGACCCCTGCTGTTCCTCATCTACATTAATGACCTTGACAGGAACATTGAGTGCAAATTAGTTAAATCTGCGGATGATACTAAATTGGGAGATTTGACAAATAGTTTAGAGTCCACTTAAGTGATTCAGGATGATTTGAATGATAGAATCCAGAATTGGGCAGAAATGTGGCAAATGAAATTTAATGTAGCGAAATTTAAAGTTGTACATGTGGGTAATTGAAACATTAGACAGGATTACTTAATGGGAGGTTTAAAACTGGAATGTGCTCCACACGAAAACGATCTGGGAGTGAGATGAAGATCCTTTATCTCTTTAGTCTTAGGAAAAGGAGACTTAGGGGTGATCTGATTGAGGTCTTTAACCCCTTAGCGCTCGGAGCCATATATACTCCTGAACAACCGCCGTGCTCAAGTCCCAGATCCGTCTATGAACGAAAGCTCACGCGGGTCGTATAAACAGGTCAGCAGTGAATGCTGCCGTGTGTGCTGGCCCGGATTATTTTCACATCTGGTCGTTGGCATAAAAGGGTGATATCATCAAAATAGTAAGATTTCTTGGGAGAGAAATATGTGAATCCAGCACAACATAAAAGCAAGTGATGCAGGTTTGGTGCAATGCTATGTGCATGAAATTGGATAACCAGTGGCACTCGTGGTGATCTTAATCTCAGTCCAAAAGCATAATTATTTTCTATCCAATTGATCTTTGCCATAATTATTTTCCACTGAATGTAACTTTGTTATCAAGACACCTCTTTTAAGTACAGAAATTTAAGTACTGAGTGTGTCCTTTATTGCCACCTATCGGTAGCTTATTGAACTAAACCTGGCGATGGTGTAGGTTATAAAGTCGCTACCATCTGGGGTCAGCCTGCCACTCCTGGGAAGGTTCACCATCGATCCAAGTTTACTCCATTTGTAGATAATGAATCTCACTGTGGTTTGCTTGAGTTCCAGAGCCTTAGAAACGGTTTTGCAACTCTTAACTGACTGATAATATCAACTGCTTTGTTACTCATCTGGTCTTGAATTTCTTTGGATCACGTGCTGCTTTTTGCCTACTTCACACTGTCTGGGTGTACTCATGCCTGGGTGTTTTGAGTAAAATTGAAGTCAATTATCAAATTTTAAGTGGTAGATTTAGTAACTAGGGGGGCAATTACTTTCTCACATTGGGCCAGGTAGGGTTGAGTAGCTTTTTCCTTCAATAAATTAAAGGAGGATTATCATCAGGAAATTTCTGCCCTGCTGTTATTTCAATTTGTTAATCTCGTGCTAGTTAAACTGCATTCATATAGCTCAGTTGGCTAATTGACGAAAAAATCGAATTTAATTGAGCCCATTGGGCAGCGCCGTTATTTTCTGTATCAACTGTCTCGTCGGATTCTGGGGCGCAAGATCGTGACGTCAGCACGGTGGTCTGGCGCTTCCAGGCATCATGGCCAATGCACTCAATTTAATGAGATTTTCTCGTCAGTGAATAGATCCGAAATCGCTTTGAAAATGCTGCACTGTCAGGCATACGGTTGTGTCAACGACACTAAACAGAAGATGGCCGGTGTGACAATGCACACGTTCCCAAAGGACAGGGATTTAATTCGCTGTTGGGTTATAAACTCACACAGTGGCACAATGCATATCCAGGGCTGCCAACTTTGTACACAATCTCACGCATACGGTGTAAGTTTCACGCATTTTGTAGGCTTATTCACCGTAGTCAGCAATTATTCATTGAACACTTAATGAGATTCTCACGCGGAATTAAAGTCCTTGTTCATTGATGTTTCAGTTTCCCTTGCGTGAAGGTGGACCTCACCATGGAAAGCGATTATGACTCTGGACTTCTCGTGCTTCTCTTTACTCAGGGATTGGAAACATTGCATGCGTTTCATGATCGTTCAAATTGTTTTAATGAAATAAGACCATTTGAAACATTTTTATGCAATTCCATTGCTTTCAATCCCTCAGTAAAGACAAGCCTGAGAATTCCCGAGTCATAATCGATTTCCGTGTCATTAGTGGGGAAATCCACCGTAATGCATGTGAAACTGGTTAACTTCCACGCGACTCAATTCCGCATGAGAATCTCTTAAATACGCGTCAGTTGAATAATTGCTGACTGCGGCGTGGGAACTTGAATGCCTCTAAGAGGCGTGAGACTCACGGCGAATGCGTGAGAGTTGACAGCCCTGCATATCACTGATCAGGGATACTTTGTTTACACTCTCAGCCGCCGCGCTCACGTCACGATCCCGTGCTTTCGCGGGCTGAAACTCTCGCGTGGCTTGAGTTCAAAACAATGGCGGCCTCCGTTTTGGCTTTTTTCATGGAAATTATGGGCAATTATCTCCAATTTAGTGGAAAGGACTAATTATCTTGCAGAAATACTTGAGGGGGCTGCTGGAATTCAGTGCAGTTAACACAAGTCGAAACAGGTAAGAGTGAAAATCCTCCTTTAAATAATCATTTAAAAACTGATTTTGTGTTTACTTGGCTTATTGATGTCTAATATTAAAAAAAGACTGATCTGAAACATTTTTTGTGGCAAATATGCAAAATTATACTGAACAAAAATATAAACGCAACAGTTTAGTCCTGTCAATATTTCGCATAATTATCTCTGAGGTTGGCTTAGTTGGGTTTATTTATGTGGCTAAGGTTGTGTGCCACTGGTCTGTGTGCATTTCAGTCACCTTCTCCATATCATTGTCAAGTTCATGCTCTTTGTCAAAATTGGCCTGTCAGACAGGTGGGGCATGATCCAGAGCTGCTGAAATCAGGTACAGTCACCCCAGGCACATCCTGTACTCTGGTCAATAAAAGGCCACCTCAAAAGTCCCAGTTCTGCCATTGTTCAAAATGCCATAAATGACTCGAGCCATCAGGGAGCGTGCCATTGGCATGCTCAATGCAGGAATGTTTCTCAGGGATGTTGAAAGTGCTCTTAATGTCCATGTTTCAACGATAAGCCGCATAAAACAACTTTTTGAGGAATGAGGAGAGACAGCACACTGCCCACATGCATCACGACCATGTGTGACAACCCCCACCCAAGACCGCCATATCTGGACTCTCCATCTCTGTGATCGTTTGAGACCAGTAACTCCCACTGCAGATGAGACAGCTGGTCCCCACCATCACCCCATTTTGCGAAACCGTGAAAAAATAATCTCCAGGAAGTCCATATCTTTACGTCTTTTGCCCTTTGTGGATTGGACCTCTCCTCAGCTCGATGAAAAAATTGGTTCGACTGAGTGAATAGACACGCTTGATGGCCAATGGCACAATGGAGGACTGCTTTCTTTACAGACAAGTCACGTTTCCAACTTCATAGAGCGGATGGACGGGGGATCGTCATGCTGACATCGTGGTGGTGCGCACAGTGGCACATGGTGGTGGAGTGCTGGTTTGGGCCGGAATATTCCAAGGACATTGCACCCAACTACAGTTCATGAACAGCAACTTGAATGCTGTGTGATTTCACGATGAGATGCTGCTGCCTATCGTCCTACCATTCATCCATCAAAGCAATAACCATCCAGCATGACCATGCCAGACCCAAGTCACCCATGTATGCACAGAATTCCTTGAGCCTGAAAACATTTGTGTGCTTGAATGGCTGGCTTATTCCTTGGATTTGTCCCCTTTCCAGCATCTTTGGGATGTCCACAAGCAACGAGTTCGTCATTGGTTCCCATTTTCGGCCAATAGCCGCCAACTCCGCACTGCTCTTGAAGAGAAGTGGGAACATGTCCCCCAAGTCCCAAGTCTCCATTGACCATATGTTACAGTCCACACAACAGAGATATGTAGCAGTGCAGCAGGCCAAAGATGGACATACCCAATATTGATTTGTGAAATTTGGACAATAGACCCCATCCCCTTTATCATCACGCCATTGTGAGATTCTTGTCTGTCTTTTTAAATCATTGATCGAAATATATTGCAATACGGTCATACAATCTGTCAACACTCAATGAAAGTACAATGGGCTTCTGAACATGGTCCTATTTCTCACAATAAGAAGTGTTGCGTTTATATTTTTGTTCAGTGTAGAAGAAATCAGGAAGGGGGAAAAACTTTTTCACAGTACTGTATAAAATGAGGCTTTGAGCAGTTCTATTTAATTCACCAATGCAACACTGCGGCTCTCAGAGCCAAGTCCTACCCTGACGAGTCGTATAGTGACGCTACCTGACCTTGTGTCAATATGCTGTGTAAAAGGAGGTTTTTGGCGTTGTTATTTGACACCCCTAACCCCTCACCCTACACTCGAACCATAACCCTAAACATCAAAGTAGGACGCCAAAAGCCTCCTTTTGCATGATAAATGGACATTTCATCAGGCAGCGTCACTATATGACGAGTTGGAATGAGAATGTGTTGACTCTCAAAAAGAAAAAGGTTTGCACACAAAAATTGGTTTGCAAATTTTATATCAACTAGCTGCAGGGGAACGAAGCACAAACGTTTCAACCTTGCGGTCTTCTTCAGTGTGTCACAAAAACACTGATTAAACAGCTTATATAAGGATTGTCACATGTAAAATGCCAATAAACTCATTAACAATCACTAATTGATCTTGTAACCTATCTAACATGTTAGTCAGATCCGACGTCATTCAGAAAAAACCCCGGTCCTTTATTACAGGTTGCTACCCATGTAGAAGTTGCCTATCTTGTACTACTCTCATAAAATGTAAATTTTTCAACCGTGTTAACACTGGGAAAAAATTTGAAATTAAATCATGTATTACTTGTACCACTAGTAATGTCATTTACATGCTGTTATGTCCATGTCCAAAGATGTACATTGGAAAAACCAGTCCTTAAGAGCTCGTTTAACAGAACACAAATCTGCTATACGTAGACAGGATATTACTTCACCAGTGGCCAGACATTTCACTGAATCTAATCATCCACTCTCCAAATTACAATGTGTTGCAATAGAGAAAGTGACACTGCGTCGTCGAGGTGGCAACATTGAAAAAAAGTTGCTACAAAGAGAAGCTTATTGGATATATTGTAGCGCTCTCACTACGGAAGAACTCAGTCGGAGGCAGAGTTCGCGTTTCTCGCATCGCCCGGGGCGGGCTTCGCTTTATTTGCAGCGTAGCAGAGGCCCTGAAAAGGGCCGTTGCTTCTTCAGGCAGGTGGAACATTGCTCTCTTTATTTAACAAAACAAGAAAACAGACTGACGCTCGTGCTAGGAGCCTCCCCCTTATAAACCCCTACCCTGGCCGTGATTGGCTACATCGCTTACTCTTCGCCAGCCAATCGCGAGCTGCCACTTTTTAGACAGACAAAACACAACACAACAGAACTATCTACAGTGAGTTCGCCACATTGCCCCCACCTAAGGGGTCACTTGTCTCCCGACGACCCCTTAAACTGGCATGGCCAACTACAAAGTCCCGAGGGCTGCTGGGCGCTCAGCGCTGGCGAACGGGCCTGCTGGTGAGCCGGGGCCGGACCGTGGGAGCTGGTGGAGTAGGGGCCGCTGGGCTGGCGGGCGCGCTGGCAGGCAGGTTAGCTGTGGGGCCAGCGGCAGCATCGGACACAGGGTTGGCAGCCCGGGGCCGGTAGGGAGCCAGCCTATCCTGATGCAGGACAACCACCCGTCCGGCATCGGGCATACACCCGACTTGTAAGTCACCTCGCTCAACCGCTGCAGCACTTCGCCGGGGCCGCACCAGTGTTGCTGCAGCTTGGGGGACAGCCCCTTCTTGCGGGTTGGGCAGTAGATCCACACTCTGTTACCAGGAGTGAAGGCTCGCCCCCGACACCGGTTGTCATGATTTCAATTCTGCCGGAGGCCCGTGGTCTCCTGGGCCCGCCGCGCAAAATCATGTGCCACCTGCAGGCGCTCAAGGAGCTGGCGGTAGTAGTTAGCCTCACCAAGTTTGGGCTCCTCATCTGTGGGCGGGGGCCCGTACACCAGGTCAATGGGGGTGCTGAGCTCACGCCCAAGCATCGAGGCAGCAGGAGTGCAGAGGCTTGATTCCTGCACGGCCGATCGATACGCCCACAGCACCAGGGGTAGGTGACGGTCCCAGTCCCGCTGCTGCTGACTGGCCAGAGTTGCTAGCTGAGTGGTGATGGTGCAGTTAAATCTCTCCACTAGCCCATCGCTCTGCGGGTGGAGAGGCGTAGTGCAGGTCTTGGCGACGCCCAAGCACTGGCAGACTGCAGCCATTACCTTAGCCTCGAAGTTGCGCCCCTGGTCGCTGTGGAGCTCCCCCGGCACCCCGAACCAGGCGAACATCTCCTCCACCAAGCGGCTAGCCACCGTCTCCGTACTCTGATCAGGGATGGCATACGCTTCTGGCCACTTGGTGAAGTAGTCCATGGCGACTAAGACGTACCGGTTGCCAGCCTCGGTGGTGGGGAACGGCCCAAGGATGTCAACGCCGACCCGCTCCATGGGGGCACCCCCAACATAGCGCTGCAGCATGGCATGAGAGGTCTCATCAGGCCCTTTGTGCCGTGCAGGTGTCGCAGCAGTGGACGTGGAGTTCTGCATCTCGGCGGCAGCTCGGCCAGTAGAAGCACCGCTGGAGGCGCTGTAGGGTCTTATTGACTCTGAAGTGGCCCACCCCCACCGAGCCGAGCACCAGCCCCAGGACTTGTGGGCGGAGAGTAGGGGGCACCAGCAGCCGCAGGAGGTCGTTCCCTCGGCCAGGAGCCCGCCACCGTTGGTACGCCAGCCCGTCTCGCAGCTCCAGGCTCCCGCGCTGTCCCCAGTAGGCCTTGAGCTCCAGCCCCCAGCCGAGATCTCCGGCCAAGTCGGGAATGCGCCAGCCTCCAGCCAGCCCCTCACCTTCTGCAGCACGTCTTCCGCCTCCTGCGCCTCTCTCAGCTGTTGGTCCTCCCAGGGCAGCCAGCCCTCCGCCTCTCCCAGCGCACACACCACAGTCGCTGGTGGTTCTGGTCGGTCGCGTTCTTCCATACGCCGACAAGACTTACAGTTCAGTTCTGTGCATGGGTGCCGTGAGAGAGCATCGGCATTTCCATGAGGGCGGCCTGCTCGGTGTTCAATGGTAAAGTTGTATTCTTGTAGCGTTTCTAGCCAGCGTGCTACTTGCCCTTCCGGGTTCTTGAAGTGGAGGAGCCACGTGAGGGAGGCGTGATCAGTGCGCAGGCGGAAGGAGGCGCCCTGGAGGTAGGGCTGGAAGTGACGGAGGGCTAGGATGACGGCCAGCAGCTCGCGGCATGTGGCGCAGTAGTTTCTTTTGGCCCGGCTCAGGGCACGGCTGTAGTACGCAATCACCCTCTCCCCGCTGTCGTCAGCTTGCGATAGCACCGCCCCGACGCCTGTGTTGCTAACATCAGTATCCACAATGAATGGCCGGAGGACGTCGGGGTACGCCAGCACCGGGGCTTGAGTGAGGGCTGCCTTGAGTTGGGCGAATGCCGCCGCGCACTCGTCAGTCCAGTTGTAGGGCTGGTGCTTGTCAGTGAGGCGATGGAGGGGACTGGCTATGGAGGCGAAGTCCCGTACGTAGTGCCGGTAGTAGCTGGCCAGCCCCAGGAAGCTGCGCAACTCGCCCACGTCCGCCGGTGTCGGCCACTCCGACACTGCAGCCACCTTAGCTGGGTCGGTGGCTACCCCTTGCTCGCTCACGAGGTGTCCGAGGAAGGCCGTCTCCCTCCGGAGAAGCTGGCACTTCCGGGGATTCAACCGGAGCCCAGCCAGTCGAATCGCCGTGAACACCTCGTTCAAGTTCGCGAAGGCGTGCTCGAAGTCGCTGGTGTGCACCAAGAGGTCGTCCAGGTACACGACACAGCGACTTCGAGGGACGGCCGATAGCACCCTTTCCATCAGCCGTTCAAAGGTCGCCAAGGTGTTGCACAAACCGAACGGCATCACGCGAAACTGCCATAGACCCTGCCCGATGGTGAAAGCAGTCTTTGCTTTAGCACTCGGGGCTAGCCTCACTTGCCAGTATCCACTGCGGAGGTCCAGCGAGCTGAACTAGCTGGACCCCGCAATGTGATCCAGCGCCTCTTCGATGCGTGGGAGAGGATAGGCGTCCTTGCGAGTAACGGCATTGAGATGCCAATAATCGACACAGAAACGCCACTCTCCATTCTTCTTACGCATGAGGACAGCCGGCGCCGCCCACGGGCTGTCCGATGGCTCTATTACGCCAGTTGCAGCCATCTGTCTCACCTTCTCCTCCGCCGCCAGCCGCTTGGACAACGATAACCGGTGACGGCGCAGGCGGACAGGTGCAGCATCACCAGTGTCAATGGTGTGCTGCACCAGGTTCGTCTGCGTGCATTCCTCATCACGTACAGCGAAGAGGTCTGCATTATCAGTCAACAAGCTACGTACTCGCTGGCGCTGAGAAGGGGCGAGTTCGCTGCAGCTACGTAGCCACAGCTCGTGAACGGCGTCTGCCGTCTCGACTGAGGGTGAGGCGGGTCGTGGCGAAGGGGCTGGGCGGACGGAGGCGGAGCCGCTCCCAGGGCCAGCAGGCTGGGGAGGCGTGGCATCAGGCTGCGTGACGGCTGTGCGGGCCCGGCGAGCTCTTGTCGCCGCTCGCTTCTTCTTGGCAGCATGATGCAGGGAAACCGTAGTCTGGCCGATGGTGAGCTTAGCCTGGGCTATGTCGACTGTGGCACCCCACGTCATCAGCAGATCCAGCCCCACGATGCACGCCTCACCGATGTCGGCTAGCCAGAACTCCTGCTCGGCTAGGTGGTCACTGACCGCCACGCTCACTGTTCCTCTGCCCCGCATGACCATTTTCTGGCCGGTCACATATTGCAGCCTGGTTGTGGTCGGTTTCCAGGTGGCGTTAGGGACCGTCGCTGGCCAGACGAAGGAGATGGTGGCGCCCGTATCGACCAGTGCATGGCAGGGGTGGCCATCCAGCTGACAGTCGAGATACAGCCCACCAGCCTTACCCAACAGGCCCACACACGGTAACACACCTTGCTCGTCCGCCCTTAGAAGGGCAGAATGGAATGCCTTTTGCTCGTTTGCCCTTAAAAGGGCAGAATGGGATTCAGCTCGTGGTGCGGGTGGGGCCGGGCTAGGTTCAGGCACGGCGGGCTGCACATGATTGGGGAGGATGGCTTCTTGGGACGGCGGGCTCCTCACAGCGCCGTCCCTGGCTCATTTCCCGACAGCTGAGGCTTTCTGGGCTTTGGTGCTGGCGCTGTGCAATCGCGAGCGATGTGGCCTTTCTCATCACACCGGTAGCAGCGTCGTTCGTCAGGGCGGCTGCGTTGTTGTTGGCCGGGAGTGCGGATCCACCTGACCTGCTCCTCCCCCTCTTCCAGGCTCAGCTCGCGTACTTGTGGGCGTGGCTTCCTGGGGCTTGCCACCGTCACTTCCGTAATGACATCTTCAACCTGTTCAGCCTCTAGGAGAGCTCTGCCAAGAGAACGGGGCTTGGCCAGCTTGATGTGGTGTCTTAGTTGCTCTGGGGTGAGAGCTTGCAGGAAGCCATGCAGCACTAGCTCATCTTGTTCACGGGCCCCGAAGGTAGGATAGCCCTGGCGGGCTATGTTATGTTATGTCAACTGATTCCACGCAATAGCTTTGCGAAACCTTTATTTGACTTCTAACATTTTTGGCCAGTTTCATGAATTGCATTGAGTGTAATGTACTTACTCAGTTTTGTGGAACCAGTTGACATAACATTATTAAGTAAATCTAACATTTCATAGGGCTTCATTTTTTGAGTGTAATCTGTTCAATTAGTGATTGTTAATGAATTAATTGGCACTTCACATGTGACAATCTTTATATAAGCTGTTTAATCTGTTTTTTTGTTACACACTGAAGAAGACTGCAAGGTCGAAATGTTTTTGCTTTGTTCCGCTGCAGCTAGTTGATATTAAATTTGCGAACCAATTTTTGTGTGCGAACCTTTTTCTTTTTGAGTTGTCTCGTTGTTGGTTTTTACGCACCTGACGGCAGAGCGCGACGGTAATACTTTTTATAATGTGTTGACTCTCACAATATCCTTGTCACTGGAGCCCAACTTGTGCGATTATAAATATGCTAAACTAATATTGACAAATGGATTTTCATAATCTTTATGTCCGTATTCCAAGGAGGATCTGTCACTTGAGTGGTGAATTAGTTGTTCCAATATTTTCTGCCTATTTGTAAAGGAATTAAGATTTTAGAGTTTGTAAGATCCTCCCTTGTTCCAGGTAGCTCTGTTCTGTCAGTTACACCTCATTAACAAACACGCTCTTCCTGGTTGTTTAATTTACTCTGCAGAATAAATAAATCTGCACATTGCAGATGTTAATGTGGAGAGTGAAGAGGAAGTATGCACATTTTTATTTGCCCGTAATTGTAATGATGTTATTCAAATGAGAACAAAGGAGATGTTCATTACTATTTTCGTGGATTTTTTTTCCCATATTCAAAAAATATGTTTAAATTTAGTTAAAAAAAAAAAAAAGTATGTTAAATATTTGATATATTTCATTCATACAATCAGCTGAACGTACATTACACACACTTCTGGGACCAAAAACTAGTGATACTGCATCAGTAATGTCCCTCCCCTCGGGCATTCCATTCCCCTGGCTAGCTGCCCTTCATCAATTATTCAATTATCTGTTGTTTGCTTTCCTGATTTTCCTCAACTGTTTCCTCTCAGTTAATTTCATTAATGAAGAGTATTTATGCCTTAGTTCCCCTCACTCAGGCAGGTAGCCTTCTCCCCATTTGTGGTTAGTGCACTTTTATTTATGGTCTCCTGATGATTGTATTGATTTAGTTATCCATTCACTCTTTATTTAATAAACTCCATGTCCCTGCACATGGGTCCTCCTCTCCACTTCTTGCCCTGGCACCCTCTTTAACACCTTGGGGTGTCAGCTGGTGATATAGGGCTCACCCTGAAGACCCAGCAGGGACATTCACTTCCCCTCCCTGGATCACTCCCCGTCTTTTTTGTTTTTTTTTTTTTTTTCATTTGAGAGCCTGGGCATTTCTGCACGCAGCAGGCAAAACTCCTGCGTTTGTACACTTTTTTTACGCTCCCTGGTGCCCCAGAAGGCCAGTCCGTCCCGGCGCCAGAGCACTGAAGTGTGCTTTAGTAGCCCAGTGGTCCGTCCCTCCCCATGAGCGCCGCTGTGAGTCTGGTGCCGTCTGCCAACAGTCCAGACCAGCTCCGGCTCCTGCAGTCCAGACCAGCTCCGTCTCCGGATCCAGCCCCCGGCCCTGCATCCAGCTGGACCCCCGGCTTTTGCGTCAAGCCCAGCCCCCGGCTCCAGCATCCAGTCCCACCCCAGGCCCCACTCCAGCCCGCATATTTTGTGGCACTGATATTTCATTAACCCATGGTCAGATTTTACTCAAATTAGTCTCATATGAAAGGTTTATGATAGTTCTATGAAATGATGTAGGATTTTATTGTTTGGAACATTTATGAATATTTAATGAGCTCTGTTATGTAACCATAATGGAAATTGCCATCATTAACTTGCTTAATTTTTAAAATTAACCCCCTAGGGATGCATCGATCTATAAAATCCAAATTCATTTCATAGATTTTCAACAGATACAACTTCAGTCCAAATTTCAAGTCAATCAGATGAATATTAATGATTTTATGAATGCCACAAGGTTGAAAATCAGTCAAAATTGTGATTTTCGGTAATTTGCATTTAAAGTCACAAGTAGCAATTGAGGCAGAGGAAAAACGTAGATTCTTGGTGTTGACTGGCATTTCACTGCATTCCTTTAATTATTTTTATTTTATGTGAAAATCAAAAATATTGATATTTTAGAAAAAAATTGAAATTTGTACCCTAAAGACCCCTTAATGTGCAACAATAACAAAAATTACTATGTGCTGTATGCGATGAAAAATAGCACTTGGAGCATGTAATAATTATGGGTGATTATTTCATAAACAATGCTTATATTCTGACTCATACAATTTGACTTTCTTACCGTCCTTTTTCACAAAAAAAGGGGGGGGGGAGCAGGGGAACCTGTGTTTTCAGGTGAAATCTGAAGATGATCACACACATGAGCGTGACATGACAACAGCTTAGGTTTTATTGAGAGCCAAAAACATTTGCATATTATGTTATCTTTATGAGTGAAAAGCTATTTAACTTCCTTCTAATTCAGTGTGCACAGTTACGCCCTATTTTTTAAAAACACCCACAGGATTAGGAAATAATGTGACGCAATCGTTTGAATAAAAGGGGCAGGGACCAATGCTGTGAACAAGACAGCATTTCTTTCAGAAAAGAAGGGGCTTGTTGAAAATAGCACATCTACCAAAAGAAATCCACACAACACTTACACACGCCTGAGCAGACGCTGGAGTTCTGGATCTTCAAACCAAGTAAGGCTTATTTCAGTGGGCTCTGGTTATTTAGTCTGAGCTTTTGCTGAAAACTGGGGACCAATTTATTTCTTAATCACTCTTGGTTGATAACTTATAATCATTTCTTTCCTCACAAATGCTTCATGCTGAACAATAGGGACATACTGTTCAAAAACTTAATTTTTTGCTCATTGTTTTAAAATAACATTACACTATTGATTCAATTTGTTATGATTCTGCCATGTCTGTTCTGTTTTTTGCCATGCCCCGTTATGTTTCTGCCATGCCTGTCCTGTTTTGCCATGTTCTGCCTAGTTTTAGTTCATTGCCATGTTTTTGTTTTTGCCCTGCCAGATCCACTTTTCTGTTACAGTCCGGTCCATGTCTTTGCCCATGCCCTGCATTGCACTTTGTCTCCCCTGTCTGGTCTTTTGTTAAGCTACAGCTTCTCCCCAAGTACTGCGTGTCACATGTTTAGGTGATTTCATGGTTTCTGGGTTTCCAACCATTCCTTCTAGTCTCGTTTGCTTCTTTCGCCTTGCTTTTCTATTTTACTAACAAGTACTAACAGTTTGTTATTTTGTTAAAGTTACTAACCAGAACTAACATTGTATATAATACTAACTTACTAACGAGCACCAGGGATTGTATAGCTGCACCTTACTAATTGATTAACAAGCTCTCAGCACTCGCCCTGTTCTAGTCTCCGTCTCTTGCCTTCTCTTAATCTTTGCTGCATTTCAGCGGATCCTCCGCACCTGCTCTACTCTGTTCTGCCTCTCATTATCTGTGCACGTTAGAACTCCCTAACCGGAGCTGTGTGTTTGTTAATAGGCTGTCTCGTGATCCCTGTCCACGTTTTGGCTTTTGCTAATTTCATGGGATTAGGCTCCCCCTTGTGTTTGCTCCTTCATAATTAGTCTGATCCAATTCACCTGTCCCTAATCATAGCATGTGACTTCCCTTGTGTCTATTTAAGCAGTCTTTTCACAGCCAGTTCCTTGTCAGAACGTTTCTCTTGTTTACCTGTGCTGCTTTCGTGTTCGCCTTGTACTCCTAGTGTTACTCTTCTGACTGGACCGTCCGACTTACGATTTTTGGCTCTGCATTTTGGATTATTGTTGCATTTGTGTTTACGTACCCTTTTTTGCCCGACTACGATTTTTGTGATTGCTGCCCTGTTAACGGTTTGGATCACGCCCACTGGTTTTTGGTTTTTGCTTCTCTGACAAACCTGTGCCTGTGTACCGAACCTATTTTTGCCTGACCACGAGTACTGTGTTTGCTGCCCTGTTTTTCGACTCTGTTTCTGCCCTCCTGGATTGTGACTTTTGGATTGTGGACTCTGTACCTTTTTGCCTTCTGCCCTGCGGGGGTTACCCCCCTCGCTCAATAAAGTCACTTTACCTGCAATCCTGTGTTCTCGCGACTGGTTCCTGAACGATACCTCACACAATTAGTTAATGGAAAGGATCAATTTTGTACATATGAGGCCTTTTTATGAAAGGCGGGCAACTGCGCGTATGCGCCTTTGCACGCCTAAAGTTGCATTTTAGCTGCGCAAATAAATGCGCACGTATCCATCAAAAATGCTCTATTTTTGTGCTCCCAGCTATTCGAACTGCAGCGCCATCTAAACATTTTCAAACTCTTCCGCATGGCGCGCAAAGGCTCATGAGTAACAGTGTGGACATACAGTACGTGTTAATCATTGGTGGATTCTCAGCCTGCGAGACTTCTTCAACTAATAGAACTAAGCATTGCCCCAGTAAAGATGGAATGCACATTGCCCAGCTTTCCACCGTGAAAACATTGATGTGGAAACTAAGGGCATAGGAGTGGGAAGAAGTGGATTATAGAAGTAAGCGTCTTTTAATACATCGTAAGAAAGTTTTCATTGCCGGTTTTTTTAATTTATTTTTTTTGATGGGGAAACTTGGCGCTATCAGTTGGTTATTCCTGCTAATTATGCTGCCACATTGGCTTTATTCTCATCTCAACTGCAGTTTTCGCTGTGATTTGATTAAAAAATTATTAGGGCTGTCCCCGACTAAAACAAATCTTGGTCGACCAACAGTTGGCCGTTTTTTCCGATCATTCGAAATTTCTGAACTCAGATCAGAGCCCTTGCAGATTCTGCTGTTGCACTTGAGAGGTTGAAGTATGACTACACAATGGACTGATGCTCGTATTTGACCTTACCATAAAACATTCCACTTCGTAAGTTATGTTTTATTCAACAGACCTGGTTCATCTAATCCCAGTATTGAAAATTATCTTAAAGACTCCGATGGTGGCTCTCAAATAGACACACAGTGGAAATAACATTAATAAAAGAATTGAGTTGAATCAGTTATTTTTGTATTGGCAGTTGCTACGGGTACGGAAGTTTTCCAGTGCATTTCAATGTAGAGAGGTACGGCAGTCCCAATTTCAAACCCTGCCCTAACCTAACCCTGACCCTAACTCTAATCCTAACCCTAACCGTAACCCTAACCCTGACCCCTAACCATAATCCCTAATCCTTATCCTAATCCCTTCAAATCGACAGCCGTGCCCATAAAACTGCTGTATCTCTAGACACTGTGTTTTGTATTCATTTCTGCTATTAATTGTTAAAGATTAATTTGTTGGGTTTTTAATTTGTGCTTACGGAAAACCGTTACGGTGCAGACCATTCCAACATACTACTACAACGGATACTTCACTTTTCCTCATTTGAAACCGGAATAGGCCGAGCAATATTACGTAAATATTATTAATAACTCAATTATATGACTAATCTAAGAAATTACTCAGGAAATAAATAGAAGGCAAATTCACATATAATGCCTTAAATCGCAACTTGCAAACTGTACTGCTGAGTGAACGTAAACGGCGTTCAGCGAAGTTACCCAACTCGGCCACTTAAAAGCGCCATCACTTTATCAATTAAATTGAGATAAAATGCCCTACATGTCTGGTGAATGATCCGCGACGTAAACTTTGATACGGTCTGATCCCACTCCGCTAATAAATGAAATAAGCAAAGAGGCAAGTTTTATTGGGTTAGTTTTCTTCTGGTTTAGGCTAGTCAGACTGGCTTCGGTCACAAGAGGATCAGTTATCACGCTCTCATTTCCAAAGATACTGGTGTGCTATGTCTTTGTCAAACCTGAAAGCTGCAGTACTGCGTTGCTCGCGATGTCGTGGAGATGCACCTTTTAATTAAATTTAATTAAATTTAATATTAAATAGTCTATATAACAATTGGTTCACATCACTAATAGCTGACATATAACAGCTCAATCTTAATATTCACCTATAAAGCAGACAAAACACGTGTGTACGCGGAGACAATACAAAGTAGGCTGATGTACCGTTTTCAAGTGGTACGTGGTCGTTGCTGAGCTGGGTAAGTGAAACATTGCTTGTATATTAAAGGGATAGTTCACTTTTTTTGAAGTGGGGTTGTATGAGCTACAAATTGCCACTGCTTACATTAGATGCAGTAGAAAGCGCTCTGATCTCCTCCAGGTAGCCGCACCAGCGCATAGTGCTGGGTTGAAATTTCGGCGATGCACTGTTGTGAACGGAAACATAGAAACAGTGTATTTTCGCGGCCTAAAAGAGGTCCTACCTGAAAATAATACAACATTTCAATTGTACGCTATATTTAAAAAAAATTACAGCACTTTAGCTGCTCAGAAGAAAACACAGGCGTTCTTGAACTAACCAACTGACGTATTCCTGCGCGATGCGCATCGTAGTTCAGTGCGCGCTGTAGCGATCAGCTGTTTGGGTCAGACACTGAGCGGTTTGCGGCAGAGGCAGCATTTCAATGGCATAGAATTACGTATCAAATTCAAAAAAAAAAAAAATTCCCTACAATAACCAGCACAGCAGATACACAGTATGTGGCTGCGAAGACCCTATGCGATATCAATTTGTGCTGCAATGTTACATTAGACTTTTTCACGGGTGTTTCACTCTTTTACCTGATGCATGGGTACAACAGTGCTCTTCAGTGTGCACCGTTGAGATTTCCCTGAATGTAGCCTCACGAAATCCTCTTTGGAAAATGAATGCTGCAAACACGGGGCTCTTTTAGGGCTATGGGTGGCGTATCAATATCCGTGTTGAGGCAACTAGCCACAGCTACAAGTCCAATATCCCGCAGAGGAATGCAGTGGAAGTTGTAAGTGCACCAGGATACAGCTTTGCTTTCATGTCCAAGAAAGCAACACACACGGACCATTTTCAAAATATTTGCACAAGTTAAACGACCGTCCGACCTCGCAACCGCAGTTAAGCCGCTTGCACACTGGACGCGAAATGATTTTTTCACACACGGATTTCATTCAAAGTCAATGCGAAGACGCAAATTCACATCTTCGCATTGACTTTGACTGTGATCTGTCGTGCGAAAAATTCGTTTCGCATCCAGTGTGCAAGCAGCTTTACTGTGACCCAAACAGCTGATCGCTACAGCGCGCAGTGAACTACGATGCGCCTCGCGCAGGAATACGTCAGTTGGTTAGTTCAAGAGCAACTGTGTTTTTTTCCAAGCAGCTAAAGTGCTGTAATTTTTTTGAATATAGCGTACAATTGAAATTGTGTATTATTTTCAGGTAGGACCTCTTTAAGGCTGCGAAAATACGCTGTTTCTGTGTTTCCATTCACAACAGTGTATCGCCGAAATTTCCACCCAGCACTATGCGCTGGTGTGGCTACCTGGAGGTGATCAGAGAGCTTTCTACTGCATCTAATGTAAGTAGTGGCAATTTGTAGCTCATACAGCCCCACTTCAAAAAAAGTGAACTATCCCTTTAATTCCAGTTTTTTGATTATCTGCAACTTAAATGAAATGCTGCCAATCTTCTGATTTTTGTCTTTAACATCATGTTCCAAGGCCATATCGAAGTGTGCAACTAAAGTAAGCCAATATCACCAACTGTAACTGTAGCCCAGGCAGATCTTAAGCTACACCTAGAACTGCATTTTGTCAGGACGAACCTTGAGAGTGTGCTGGCCAAAATGTCCATTAAAAATGCATGGTGGAATTCTGCCACTAGAGTGGGCCAGCGTTCCGTGATGTCATAATGGCAGAACTCCACCCTGCATTTTTAATGGAGATAAAAATGGATGAAAAACAGCTATTGCGAAAGAATTAAAAGGGGCTATGCAATCGTTTGTACAAGGCCAAGAGACACGGTCAGGTCAGATGTTTCGGCATTTGAACCGGGGCTCAATCACGAACACTTGCGCACTTGATACGGGACAAAAAAGTGTGTGGAAATGGAAAAATGAATAAATAAACAGACTTAAGAAGAACGTGTTGCTTGCTGCAAGCACACAATTACAACGCACATTTGCGTGCCTATATCAGAAGGATGCAATGTAGGAATGAGAGCTGTTACCCATGTTAGTTTTACATTTAAAATATTACAGTAATATGTTGCAAGTTTCAGTTTAGATTAATTATGCTCAACATTAATATCACCTTAACCTTTTTTACCCGCCTAAAATGGAAATTGAGCTGCGTAAAAAAAAACCGCACCTAAGGCTGAAAATTAAAGTTTACAGGCGCAACTATTTTTGCACCTAAAGATTATTCAAGAAAGGGCCTGATATAAACTGAATTTTTGAGGAAGTTCTCCATTGCTTTTGTTTTAGAGGCAATACCATCTTGATATCATGATGATTTGACACAGAAAATGTAAATACTGATGTTAAATATAATAAATCAGGAAATATGTGTTCATTTTCATTTTGACAAGGTTGTGTTGTATAGGTTGCGTTTATATCGTAAAATTATGGTGGCCGACAGGGGCCAATGCGCTGCAACTGCCAAAAACATCTCCAATGGGAGAAACGCGCTGCAAAAAAAAAACAGAAACGATGCAAATTCAAAAACACGCAAACCGCAAATGCAAATGCAAAAGAAAAACGCTGCATATCCATGTCAACACATACGTGCTGCAACAGCCCAAAACATCTCCATTTGGAGAAACGCTGCAAAAACAGAAACGATGCAAAGCCAAAAACACGCAAATCTTAAAAGCAAATGCAAGAGAGAAAAGCGCTGCATTTCGATATAAACACGACAGAAGTGCTCCTAGTCACTATGGGGAGCGTCAACTAAAACAGCTTTTACTTCTGTCCTTAGCGAGACTCAGACTTTCTCCAATTGGAGATGTTTTGGGCTGTTGCAGCGTATATGTGTTGACATGGATATGCAGCGTTTTACTTTTGCATTTGCCTATGCGGTTTGCGTGTTTTTGAATTTGCAGCATTTCTGTTTTTGAAGCGCGTTTCTCTGATTGGAGATGTTTTTGGCTATTGCAGGGCATTTGCCCCTGTTGGCCACCGTATAAAATAGATCAAGAGCATATATTAATTTTAAAATGAAAATGCAAGGCTAATTTGCAACTGACTGTAGCGCCCAGTATTATTCATCCCCATCCCAGTCATCGTTATCATTATCACACTATTATAACTAATTCATTTTCAGTGATCAGGCCTAGGGGTTAGAAATGAGTTCCAGTTGAACCCTGCATTGATAATAAGATGAATTCAAGAAAGCAGTAGCTTAACTGGAACTGAAAACTTTCAAGCAGGCTTTCCAATTACATTAAAAAGTAAATGCTCCTGATAACACTCTCGGTGAGTGTATGTTAGAAAACACAGTGCTGTGAAAAAGTATTTGCCCCCTTCCTTATTTCTTATTTTTTTTGCATATTTGTCACACTTAAATGTTTCAGATCATCAAACAAATTTTAATATCAGACAAAGATAACCTGAGTAAATACAACCCCAATTCCGAAATAGTTGGGAGGAAGTGTAAATTGTGAATAAAATAAAAATGCAATGACTTTCAGATCACATGAGCCAATATGTTATTTACAATAGAACATAGATAACATTTCAAATGTTGAAACTGAGACCTTTTACATTTTTATGCACAAAATGAGCTTATTTCAAATTTTCTGGCTGCAACAGGTCTCAAAAAAATTGGGACTCAGGCAAAAAAGGGCTGAAAGAGCAATTAATATATAAGAGAATGAGCTGAAAGAACATTTAGCAAGTAATGAAGTTAACTGGCATCAGGTATGTAACATGATTGGCTATAAAAGGGATGTCTTAGAGAGGCTGAGTCTCTCAGAAGTAAAGATGGCCAGAGGCTCTCCAACCTGTGAAGGCTTGCGTAAAAACATTGTGGAATACTTTAAAAACAATGTTCCTCAACATCAAATTGCAAAGGTTTTGAAGGTCTCATCATCCACAGTGCATAACATCATCAAAAGATTCATGAAAACTGGAAAAATCTCTGTGCGTAAGGGACAAGGCCGAAGACCTTTACTGGATGCCCGTGATCTTCAGGCCCTCAGATGCCACTGCATCACTCACCGGCATGATTCTGTCATTGACATTACTAAATGGGCCCATGAATACTTCAAGAAACCACTGTCTGTAAACACAGTCCGCCGTGCCATCTACAGATGCCACCTAAAACTCTATCATGCAAAAAGGAAGCCATTGTTGAGCATGATCCAGAAGCGCCGCCGTGTTCTGTGGGCCAAGGCTCATTTAAAATGGACTGTAGCAAAGTGGCAAAGTGTCCTGTGGTCAGACAAATCCAAATTTGACATTCTTGTTGGAAATCATGGGTGTTGTGTCCTCTGAGCTTAAGAGGATAAAGACCACCCCTCCTGTTATCAGCGTTCAGTTCAAAAGCCAGCATCTCTGATGGTATGGGGATGCATTAGTGCAAATGGTGTGGGACCCTTGCGTGTGTTAAAAAGCACCATGAATGCTGAAAGGTACATGAAGGTTTTCGAGCAACATATGCTCCCTTCCAGACGACATCTATTCCAGGGAAGGCCTTGTGTATTTCAGCAGGACAATGCAAAAAAATTATTATATACAAATTTTAAAACCCGAAACTGGATGAGCCAAAGTAAATAAATATGCCTATAAGCTAATTTTACACAATTCCCTCAGCCAGCTTGCAAGTGCTATCACTCTGCTGCAAGTAATTCAATTTTTTCGGAAAAGCCACAAGATAATGATTGTTGGCAATGTAAGAAAATGGATGCATAAAGAGTGAACCAAAAAAATATGCTGATCTTATTCTCTTTCAGAGATGCTACACTGGGCTACTCTCATGATGTCTCTGGTATTGGGACCCTACCTATGTGATTGTGGATCTGGTAAGCTTATCCTGAAAATAAGATTTTAAAAAAGTCTAAATGCTGTATGTTTAGCTAAATTCTGTCCGTTTTTTCACTGATGGGGTGTTCTCGTGTTCATTTGAGATATTGGAACAGGGGTCACCAACCCTGTTCCTGGAGAGCTACCATCCTGTAGGTTTCTGCTCTACCACCTATTCAGCACACCTGATTCAACTAATTAACTGCCCAGCTCGTGATCTTGTTAAGCAGCTAAGTAGCTAATTAGCATAGGCGGCGCCAGGGAGGGGCTAGGTGGTGCTGTAGCTACCCCTGGAATAGCCATAGCGCCCCCCCAGCACCCCCAAGAAATTCCTGTGATTTTTATATTACTCGTGTCAGCGGGGTTTTTTTTTTGAACAAGGTCTTTTTATTTGAGATTTTCACAATATACAAAATACAAACATAATACAAACAGTAACTAAACCCTAATCGCCACCCCCCCACCCACCAGACCTGTACCGCTAAATCAAAGTTGGTCATATCATGTACTTGTTGATAAGGTGAGTCACATACAAATATAGCAAGGACAGAAAGGAAATATGTGAAAATACCAGTAAGGGGTTCACATGTATTACAGGATTACATTCTCAGCCTCCATTTGTTCCACAAAAGCCAAGAAAGGCTGCCAGATTGCATAGAATTTCAAAACAGACTCTTGGAGAGAGTATCTTATTTTTTCTAGCTTCAGATGTTGCATAGTCTCTCTAATCCAGTGGGTATATGAAGGAGGAAGAGGGTCTCCCCATCTGAACAGAATCAGACGTCTGGCCAGTAGTGTACAAAAGGCCACCACATTGGACTTAGGACTACTTAAATTCATAGCCTGTGGAGTGACGCCAAATAGAGCAGTAAGAGGGGATGGATCTATTGGCTCCATTAATATTTCAGAGAGTATTAAAAATTGATTGCCAGAAGTGGTGTAGTTTTGGACATGTCCAAAATGTGTGTAATAGAGTCGCATGAGCTTGCTTGCATCTATCGCAGGTAGGGTTTAACTCCGGTCTAATTTTGGACAGCCTAACCTTTGACCAGTGAAGTCGATGCACTATCTAGAATTGTACAACTGTATGCCTTTGACAAATAGATGATGTGTCAATCCTCCTAAAAACTTTCTGCCATACCGCATCTGGGATCTGTTCATTTAAATCCTCTTCCCACTTGTGTTTGAGATAGTCTAAAGTTGACAAGTTACATAGATTGAGAAGGCCAAATATCTTACCTATAATCTGCTTGAAGTTTTTCCCCAATTTGAAGATGGAGTCTAATAAAGATACACAAGGATATGAGGGGAAGCAGCTGGAATATGAAGCCACAAACTTTCGCAACTGTAGATACCTAAAGAAATGGGATCTAGGAATATTAAATCTATCTACTAGTTGTTCAAAAGATGCAAAGTTATTGTCAACATATAGATCATGTAAAGAATGTATCCCATTCCTGGACCACACACCAAAGGCTCCATCCGACACGGAGGGAGGAAACAAATGATTTTTTATTATCGGACCAAAAAGGGAGAGGTTGTTGAGAGTAAATGCTCTCCTGAACTGATTCCAGATTTTTACTGAGTGTGCCACAACAGGGTTAAGGGTATAGTAAGAGATGGGCTTTGCTCATGGGAGTTCAGTGCACAATAAAGCTGGTAAGGAGGAGGGTCCACAGGAAGTACGTTCCAAGGTTAACCATTTAGGGGTGTCTGAGTTGTCTATATCTGACATCCAAAAATCAGTGCTCTAATGTTGGCCGCCCAGTAATAAAACAAAAAATTGGGTAGTGCCATGCCACCCTGAAGACGCGGTCTGTGCAGTATGCGTTTCCGTATACGTGGGGGTTTTTTGTTCCAGATAAAGGATGATATGAGTTTGTCTACGGAGCTGAAGAAAAATTTGGTCAGAAATATGGGAAGGTTCAGGAAAAGATAAAGGAACTTAGGTAATGCATTCATTTTAATGGTGTTGATCCTTCCACTCAGGGAAAGGGGCAACTGGTCCCAACGTTTAATGTCCTGCTTCAGGCCATCTAACAGGGGCAGAAAATTAGCCTTATATAGGTCTTTATAATTATATGTAACCCAGATTCCCAAATATTTAAACTTTTTTGTGTTTATTTTAAAAGGGGTTGAATTGAGAGAGATGTTTTCTGCAGACACGTTGATCGGCATTAATTCACTTTTTTGAAGATTTATTTTATTGCCTGATATTTTGCCAAAATTTTTCAATATGCCCAGCAGTTTAGGGAGACTTAACAAAGGATCTGAAATATACAGCAGCAAATCATCTGCATAAAGCGATACTTTACACTCTAATCCCCCTCTATCGATTCCCTTGATATTAATATCCTGTCGAATAGCTAATGCTAGGGGTTCTATGGCAATTGCAAATAAGGGCAGCAACATTGGGCAGCCTTGTCTGGTGCCTCTTTGCAATTTAAAGTAGGGAGAAAGGTTATTGTTGGTGCGTACTGCGGCCATCGGAGAGGAGTAAAGAGCTTTAATCCAGGACACAAATCTTGAACCGAAGCCAAATTTTTCAAGACTATAAAAAAGATAGTCCTACTCCACTCTATCAAAAGCTTTCTCAGCGTCGAGAGATAGTAAAATCTCAGGAGTGTCGGATGGAGAGGGACTATAAAGGATATTAAGAAGGCGCCTAATATTAAAAAATGAAAATCGGTCTTTTATGAAGCTTGTCTGATCAATTGAAATAATCGAAGGAAGAACTACCTCAAGACGTTGGGCCAAGAGCTTTGCAAGAAGCTTTACATCAGTAGTTAAAAAGGAAATCGGACGATATGAACTACAGTAAAGGGGATTTTTATCTTTCTTTAAAATAAGGGAAATGGTTGCCTCTCGCATTGTTGGAGGGAGTAAATTTGAAGAAAGTGGTTCCTTGAAAACTGATAAAAAGAGAGGGGTAAGAGGGGTAAGAGACATTACTGAAAATGTCTTAAAAAACTCTGATGGATAGCCATCAGGCCCTAGAGATTTGCCATTTTGCATCTTCCCAATCACCTCTGTGACCACTTCAACAGAGATATCAACCTCTAACATATTGGCTAGCTCAGGATCTATTCTGGGAACATCGAAACTGCAAAAGAACTCATCTAATGCGGACACATCTTCTGGTGATTCAGTGGTGTAGAGGTAGGAGTAATAGCGAAAAAAACAAGAATTTATTTCCAAATGATCTGTATTTTTTAGATTGTTTTCATCACTTATCTCAGATATATACTGATTGGCAGTCTTCTGACGTAACTGATGTGCTAAAATTTTCGCTGCCTTTTCTCCATGCTCGTATGAACTATGTCTGAACTCTAAAATGAGGTTCTCTGCTTAGCGTGTTGAGAGGAGGTCGAACTCTGTTTTAAGCAATAGGCGTTGTTTGAGTATATCATCCGAGGGCGAGTGGCTATATTTATATCCAGTTTAAGAATGTCATCTGTCAGCTGCTTAAGGCGCTTGGTGTTGGCTTTCTTCCGCATTGCACAGTAAGAAATAACCTGTCCCCTTAAGTATGCCTTCAGCGATTCCCACACTGTGGAGAATGACATTCCTGGTGTCTGATTATGGGCGAGAAAGAATTTAATTTTTGCGTTAATAAAATTTACAAAAGCATCTTCTGAGAGAAGCAACGGGTTAAATCTCCATGGACAATAGCTTGAATCTGCACTGGGAATGCGTAACTTCATATTTAAGGGAGCATGATCAGAAATAAATATAGACTGATATTGAAAGTCAGTTACCATTGGAAGGAGTTTCTTATCAATAAAGAAATGATCTATCCGTGAGAATATTTTGTGGACTGGGGAAAAAAAGGAATAGCCCCTAGATGTAGGGGTGAGGAAACGCCAGACGTCAGCTACACCATAAGTCTGAAGAAAGAGCTGGATAGTTTGTGCTGACTTTGATTCAGATAAAGTTTTAGAGGAGCTACGGTCTAAATTTGGGGAGAGTACACAATTTGTTTCCCCACCTAGAATAAGGTGGTGTGAGTCCATGTTAGGGATTTGGGAGAAGGTGTTGCTAAAGAAGGTATGATCATCCCAATTAGGGGCATAAATGTTAGCCAATATAACTGGGAGTCTGTACAATCGACCCACTACTATAATATATCGCCCCATAGGGTCGATACAATGCTAGACATGACAGAAAGAATATTCTTACTAATTAAGACTGCTGCTCCCCTTGCCTTAGAACCAAAGTTGGAATGATATGATTGTCCTATCCAACCACCTCTCAATCTATGTTGATCCGTAGTGCGGAGATGAGTTTCCTGGAGGAATGCAATGTCAACTTTAAGATGACTAAGATGTGTTAATACCCTCTTGCGTTTAACAGGATGGTTCAAAGACTTCACATTCCAACTTACAAAATTAACTATGCACCCTGAGATCATTCCAAAATTACTTGTATTAGCCATTAAGAGTCATAACGATCAATATTCTGTAAGTACATCCCAAAACCTCAACAAGACAGAATTTAAAACATGGAAGATAGTCAAAAATACAACCAAATAAAATAGGTCTGGTAGGTTCCCAACCCCTGCCACCTAACTGAACATGGGCGGCTACAATACCCTTCGTAGACACAACCACACATTAAGTGATGGAAATGGGGAACAACTTAGTGTCAAGTAGGCTGGTTCCCACCCAACCTTGTACTCATTAAAGCAAAAAGCGCTAGAAGCAACTATTAATGCCCGTGGAGCAATATCTTGTAGGCATGCATCTATACACATCTAACAGAAGTAAGATCCATAGATGCCATTTAACTGAGGGATCATCTGCCTATTGATCTTTAAATCAAAGAAAATAACCAAATAACAAACCAAGTTCGGACACAGCACGTAGCGTACTGGTAATAATCTTGCCAACTCATACATCTTTAAGCAATCGGTGTGAGATTAAGCACATATACATACAGCTGAAAATTAACATTGTTGACAAAAATGTGCACTCACCCCGTAGTATAAGAGAACGATGGTGTAACCACATCATTTAAAAATGTACAAAGAAAAAAGTAAATAAGTAAATGGTCTTTAAGTGGAATTAACCAACCGTCCACATTCTTGTATCCATCCAAAAGAAAAGAGGTGAGAACAAAACCTCATTGTCTTCACTTCACAACTTCTGCTGCCGGGATAATAGTCTTAACGTAGGCCATCGCCTTCTCCGGGTCCAGGAAGTCTTTGTTATCTCCGTTGTAGGAGATGCGGAGTCGAGCTGGAAACATAATCCCATAACGGATCCCTTGTCGACCTCGGAGTAGGTTCCTGACAGTGTTGAACGCAGCCCGGGTCTTAGCGACGCTCGCGGTGTAGTCTGGAAATATGGCCACTGGGTCTCCCTTATACCAGAGTGGGCCTCCCTCTCTGGCTCGGCGCAGTACATCAATGCAATCCTGATAATAATGCAACTTGGCGACAATGACTCGGGGCCTTCCATTGGGCTTTCTAGGTGCAAGTCTTCTATGAGAACAATCAACCAGAATATCATTATCCAAACGCAAAACTTCCTTCAGTAGTTTAGAGACTGAAGCTGTGGAGCAGGAGCCAGGTTCCTCTGCCACTCCCACGATACGAACATTACACCGTCTCATTCGCCCCTCCATGTCCTCCATCTTCTCCCTCAGATTAGCCAGCTCACTTTTGAGTTCAGCGACCGTTGTCTGTAGTGCGGTAACCTCACCCGACCAAGTTGACAAACCTTCCTCCATGTCGCACATGGCAGCCTTCATGTTGTCCATGTTGGAGCGAATGGCCGCGGTGCTGTTATCAATTTCAGACTTGACTTCTTTCAGCTCATTTTTAACGAAGTTAAAGTAACTTTAACTCGGCTCTGATAATAACGGAGATGTCAGCCTTCAGTGAGGAGATGATGTCCGCTTTCAGGCCCTCGGGATCCATTTCTGACTCTGGCTGTGATGCAGTAGTCTCCTCACCGCAGTCCTTGTCACTTCGAGCCTTGGTAGTTTCAGGCCTAACGCTCGTAGGGCCGCCGTATCTATATTTACGGAGCTTAGTCGCCATTAAAGTTAGGTGCACAGTTCAAGCTTGCTCCAGGGTGTTCCAGTTACAGAAATAAATGAAATATACAACAAAACTGCACAACGTGCGCTTAAAATAATATTTTCCAAAAAGTTAGGCAGGAGCTCCACAAAACAGGTCTTACGCCATTGCCAGCTCACCAGCGCCCCTGTGTCAGCGGTTTTTGAGGTTGAAAAATTTGCGGCGAGTTTAGGGTAGGACACTCTAGCACAAAAAAACTTTCTTGAATTAAAAAAAAAAACTGAACATTTAGCAAATCTTCATACAAATACACTGTGTAAGTTTTGTTACCTTAGAGCTTGTCTTTATTGGTGAAATATCTAGTGTTTGACATTGTCTGCACACGCGATGAGCCACAGAGCTATATGATGGCAAGCAGTTTTTGAGCTAACCACCAGAAACGCTGAAATCTGCAAGCCCATGTAGGCTATATGTTATCTCACCCCAAACCTCTATTTACTTAAAAACAACCTAAAGGCCAACCGTACTTTTAAAACTGGACATGATTGTTATGCCACCCCGCGATAATGTTATGAAATGAAAACAAAGCAGATCACAGTGGATCTGCTTTCAGATTAGAAATAATCATATCCTCCGACAGCGGATGTTCTACGCATATTTGTGTATATAATGGTGTAGTAGTTTTATTCGAAGCGTCGTGGCAAACATTTGAGTGTTTTCTTTGCTGAAGAAACTGGGTCAGCCAGACCAAGGTAGGGAATCAAAATCGCAAATAGAGTTCACAAAAAGATGGCAAAGGCAATGCAGCTTAGTATCGGAAACTGCCAACGTGAGTATAGTTTAACGTTGCGTGAATAGTTTTATTCATAATTTGAAAAAAAAATTAAATTAATGAATTTTAAAAATATATTATTTTTAGACTAAAAACATAAAGGCAAAACAAGTGTTCTGCTTCGGCCAATGGACGCAGTGCCCGTTTAACTTCTGACCTTAACGTGAGTCGGCTTCTTGACTGCAAGTTGAGCACGTTAGCATTGGCAGATTAAAATAAATAAATAAAATTTCCCCCTCTGTTGTCTATTACAAATTTAAGTAATTTGGTGGTTGAAGCACAAATTCTGGCTCTTTATAGTTACCTCTATGTGATGCTCCTTCAACAATAGGAACGCTGGTTATTCATTATTAGACTAGTGTTGGTAACTTGCTGTGTGATTTCATGATCTCAGCATTTTGGCTGAAACATGCAGTGTCTGTTGCCCTCTGTTGCTGCCGTTTGCTGCTCCTTGTGTTCAGGGCCCGCCTGTGGCAGAGTTGTGTGAAAATTTATTTTCAGAGGTTTACGTCGGCAGGCTTATGAACTTTATATCTATTTTCATATATCAGAGTGACATAGGCTAGTAGGTAATAGTCGCGGAACGGGTATTGTTAATGCGGCCGTGTCTGGATGAAAGTTTATTTTGACGCAAGCTGAAAGGGTTGAGGAATTTTATGGGAGCTTGTCAATATTCTGAGCAGAGAACGCGTTCATTTTTGAATGGACGCCTGTTCATTTTTGGATGCGTTCGAGGCTGCAAACCTGGTCACTGTGTTCGATGATGAACACCCTTCCGTTCATTTTCTGATGCGTTCATTTCCCGATGTGTTCATTCTCCGATGAATGAGGCCTGCCCAAGGCCTGATGTGTTCATCTATGTGTGAAGTGAGCTTTTAGATTATGAGCGCGGATATTCTTTTGTGTACGATGACTGAATATGGATGACGGATTATATAAACGCTTGTACAGGCCTATTTTAAATTCTCAGTCCCTTAAAGTGAAATAGTTCTCATTGTCATTGTTAGGTTTTTTTTTCATATAAAGTGAAACTGTTCTCATTGTCATTGTTAGTTTTTTTTTTTTTCACATAAAGTGAAATTGTTCTCATTGTCATTGTTACTTTTTTTTCATATACTGGGTATAATCCGCCTGCTAAAGATCATTTGCCCATGTAGGTGATGCTTCAGGAATGGGATTATATGCGACCTACTCCTGTGCCTGAGCAAAAACATATTCCGGTTATCTAAACAAAAACATATTAAACTTAGTCAACTGAACAAATTAAGTAATAATCGTGCACATCATCCAAAAGTCTTGTCACTGGTATTCCAGCGTGTCGCATGAATTCAGGTCTCACTCCGTGATCTAGTATCCCAGAACCAGCTAATCCCCATGGATCACAAGACCAGGCTACTTAGTTGTTTATCTTGCAATCAAGCTCATTCATTAATTGAACTGATAACACCCTTATAGTAAGGGTTACATTCAAAAAGGGGGAGGGGGGGGGTATAAATATTTATAAACATTCAGACATGCTGATTTTATTATGCTGTGCACATGCAGAGGTTTTACTTTGCTCATCTGCTTGTCTAGATCTGGACTTGTCGTCGGCAGCTCCCACAGAGCAGCGGTTTCATGTGTTGAGACTTCAATCTGAAAAAAATACTGTACAATAAATTAGAACAATATATAATACGACAAATGGTAGCCTACAAGATCTGCGAAAATCAATGGAACAAGATCTGAATATCATTGCACAACTCATCGTGTAGGCCTACATAGTGGGCTGTAAAGTGCGGCATTTTTTTTTTTTTTTTTTTTTGGCTTGCGCGTTCACAGGTTTAAAAAGAAAGGATTAATATCGCAGATAATTTTGCAATTTGATCTGAGCGGGACTAAGTTATCCTAGTTCTTATACTCACAGAATAATAGAATTAAACTTGGGCTGTCGCGTAGATGATGTGATACAATGCGTAAACTATAATTTTAATGTATTTAATTTAATTTATTTACAATCTTTTGCATACAAATTGCCTAGCAGTCACATCATGATTTGGAATTCTAAAATGCTTTTTTATATAAGAAGGAAAAAGTGGCTTACTGACACCACACGGAAGGGATGTTCATTCCAGTAAAGTATTCACACGGCAACATTTGAATGTTTTGGCTGACTGAACGTACCCCGGTACCATTGAATCACAATTTATCTCCGGTCACGAGTGTGGAATGTGTTAAAGCATCTTATCGAACTCGATGAAAAGTGTAAGCGTACAGCAGAAGATTGACAATCGGTAAAGATATAATCTCGAAACTGGAGATTTGGTAGGATTTTTTAGTCGACGTGAAAAATGTTGTTTAATAGGCATGTACCTTACAATATACTTCTAAATTCTGCAGGATGGGAGACGGGGAATTTTTTTCTTGTAAGAAGGAAATATTTACGCATGTTGGTGTAAATTTTGCGAAGTGGAGAGCAGATTCATTTTGTGATGCGAGAGAGGGTAGCAGCATTCGTTTTTGGATGTCGTCCGACAAAAAATAAACGCATGCTTGTTCATTTTTGAGCGCAAAATGAACGCATTCTCGTTCATTTTTTAACACTCTGCTGTTCGTTTTTTAGCTGAACACGAACGGAGACTTGTTCATTTTTGAATGCCTGCTCAAATTTGAATGCGTTCAGTATATTGACAAGCTCCCTAAAGCAAATCACCTTTTGGTTTATTACAGGACCACCATCTGACCAACCGAGGTTTGTTGTGGATTCTGAGTGTTGAGTGGGAATGGAAACCAAACCTCCAAATTTGGTTTTCCTGAGTAGTTTTTGTTGTGCAAACAATTTTAGGGCAAAAAAAAAATCACTGAACAAATCTTAGCGCCCACCATAGAACATTGGTTACTTTTCTAAACAGTGCAAAGTAGCAACAGCACCAGATTCTTGGGTTTATCGATACATCCATTACCTACACCACTTCTTCTTCACGAGGGTTAGTTGTTGGGGAGCTGGAGCCTATTCCAGCTGACTATGGGCAAACAGAGCAGGGACACATGCTGGACAGCTCACCAACCCACTGTCAGGGCACACGCACCACTCACGCACACACAGACAAATAAGAGTGTCCAATTAGCCTGACATGAATGTCTTTGGACTGTGGGAGGAAACCAACGCAAACTCCAAACAAAAAGACCCCACAACTCTCTTGCTTTGAGGCGGCAGTGCTACCCACTTTGCCACTGTGCTGCCCATATTAGATATTTCTAAGATACTTCTAAGATAATTGAAGCACGTTACTGATAGAGTATATGCATTATAAATTTTTCTGTTGCTTTCAGTGCAGTTTTCACAGAAGGGTAGTTAAACAGTTCTATTACTAACATTTGTGCGTGCATTACAATCTCAATTTGCCTTTCCACTTCGCTGTAGCTTCTAATCTCTGTCCATTTTTTTAGCACGTTAAAATTAGCTCCAGGAAATAATGTGGACAAAGCATACATTCAGAGTTAAGAGGGAATCCTTATCAGATGGCCAGCAGCCATTTTAAATATGGAGATGAGATCATAAAATACACAGTGCACAAGTGCACTCTTGGGGGAACTTGTAAATAATATTGAGGAAAGATTGCTGGCGTGAGTTTCACAAGAACTGCAGTAGGAAACTTAACAGCAAAAATTCAAAATGTACGAATGGTGGCCATTTTGAATATGCAAATCAATCAAAAAATGTAGGAGTAAAACTAAGGACTTGATGGAACCTGAAAAAAATTTAGCAAAGATCTGTACAGCAGTTTAACAGGAATAGGCCTAACAAATTAAGCCTGGCAGCGATTTTGAATTTGCATAGAGTTCAAAATTACATGGTGCTCAGTCATACATTGGACCAGTGGTGGTGCCAGAACTGGAAATTGCGGGCCACAGAACATCCCTTTATAACAAAAATTAGTCTTGGCTAGTTCTCCTTTATTGACACGTTTTCCAAGCAACAAGACACGGCTTCTCTCCCCATGCGATCAAACAGAGATGAAATAAAGGGGTAAATTCAGTGCAGAAAAAATAATTTGCTTATAAATGGGCTAACACTTCACATTACAAACTGCTCTGAAACTTCTGCGCAACCTTTTATGCACATCGGGCAATTTTACTTGTGCTTCACGATTGTTTAAATTGAAGACCCTAGTGCTAAAAGTACTTAAGTTGCAAAATGTTTATCTTTATAAAGTACGGCTTGAATATATAATAGATCCTCAAAATCTGCTAATTGAAGACCCAAGTGCTAAAAGTACTGCAGTCACAAAACATCCACTTTAGTAACTATTAAAAACCTTTTCCTGTCCTTAACTCAATGGTTGTGAAAATGTGACTTTTGTACTTTAAGCACAAGGCTCTTCAGTTGTTTAAATGAGATAGAAGACCATTTGAAACGTCTTCATGCAATTTTGTAGCTGCCAACCCCCAAGAAAAGAAAAGTGAGAGAAGTCCGGAGGAATAATCAGTTTCCATGGTAGACTACTAGTGGTGAAATCTACCGCACGTGAAACTGAAAAACTTCCATGCATAAGGACTTCAATTCCGCATGAGAATCTCTTACATACACATTGATTGAATAATGACTGATCCACGTTCCAATGAAATATCGCCTTTCACTCTCGGTACAGCATGGGTTAATTTAAAAGTGGGATTCGGCAATTAAATACAATATCGTTTCCTGAATTAAAAATTTTCCATCTTCACTTTTGTCATTAAGTGTAAGACTACAGACTAAAATGCGAGGGCGTAATCTGCCACTAAAAAGTGTGAGACTCTCACCATGTGTGAGAGTTGACGAGTGTACAATTTTGAGTAATGCTGAATAAAATGCACCAAATTACGCATCCAAATGAATGATTGTCGTCAGACCTAAACGAGGAGAATTAGTCGCACCTAATAGTGTGGCATGCTCTCAAAGTGAATCTATTGTTAATTGTGAAAATGATAGAGAACTAGCCAAGACTAATTGTTGTTATAAATGGACGTTCTGTAGCCCCCAAAGTGCCAGTTCTGGCACTGCCACTGCATTGGACAGAACCTGTATGCAAAATTGGAGAAAGATATATCGAGCAGCTTTACAGGAAGAGTGATAACAAACTTTAGTGTCAAAATTCAAGATGGAGGCCTGCCGACCATTCTGAATGTGCAAGTGAGGCAAAAAGCAGCAGTACATGGGGTTCAACTTGACAGTTGTGGGAAAACTGATGCAGGATTTGGTGAAGATCCATGGTGTAGTTTTCTTGGAAGAGACATAATAAATTAATTGAACATGACCCTGGGCAAAGGGCAAACTTTAGTACAAAAATTTGTGAAAATTATGCCCAGCAGTTTCACATCCCTAGTTCCAAAAACCCCGAGTAAAATGCAAAAAAAAAAAAAAAACCAGGATGCATTAATTTGCAAATCATTTACACTTTATATTTAATTGAAAATAGTACAAAGACAGTAAATGAGATGTTGAAACTGATTTTTTTTTTTTTTTTTTTAATAAATATGCTCTCATTTTTAATTTGATGCCAGCAGCAAGTTTCAAAAATGTTTGGGACAGGGGCATCTTTACCACTGTCTTGGATCTCCTTTTAACTATACTCTGAAATTGTTTGTGAACTTAGGAGACCTACTGCTGCAGTTTTGAAAGCAAAATGTTTTCCCATTCTTGCTTAATATTGGATTTCAGGTGCACAGCACTTCATGGCCTCATTTTTCATATTTTTTGTTTCATAATATTCCAAATATTTCAGTATGTGACGGGTCCAGACACTTTAACTATACAGGCATGTCACTGATATATGTCCAGAATTTAATATTTTGTATTATCTTGCTGAAATAAGCAAGACCTTCCCTGAAAAAGAGATCTGGATGGCAACATATGTTTCTCCAAAACCTGTATATATTGTTCAGCAGTAATGGTGTCTGCATAGATGTGCAAGTTACCCATGCCATGTACACTAACGCACCCCCATACAGGAGCGTCACCCAATGAGGCATATTGGGTAGATGTAGCATATGATGGCGTCACAGTTAGCCAATGAAAATCGAGTGCGTCACCATATATGCCATAGTCAGCAGAACATAAACAAATGCATGTGTAAGGTTCACTTGCAATAAAAAACATCTGAAAATGCATGACGTGCAACATAAATATTGTATTATTTATAAATCCACGCAAGATAACATATAATTGGTCTAAAAGAGAGAAATAAATCAATGGCAATGCTGGAATATGGATACATGCACACAAAAGAAAATAGAGAAGCTGCAGAAAAACAATCGAAATAAACAACCAAATAAAAAAGCGAGTGAGTGATTGGAGTTTAACAGCATTCAACATTATTTTGCTCATACAGTGACAGTTTCTCCTTGTTGCAGGGCAAATTTTATCAGGAGCTACGTCACCAAGGTGGATTGCTAAAGACACCTGGCAAGCCCACTCACCCAGTCACACTTTTAAATACAGTTTTAAATACAGTTATTCCGTGCAAAAATATCTTTTCCGCAAATTTTGAAGCAAGAACTAAAATAATAAAATAGCAATCTTCGCTTGAATGTCCCAAGGCTATAATGATAGAGCCGTAGTTTCTTGGTTTTCACAGCGGAATTTATCTCTTTGATCGTGGCCTTGAAAACCGTGGCATTTTGAGGCTTTGACTGAATTGCTTGTAATTTAAATGCACCAGCTAGCCCCCTTTGAAACTTAACAAGTAAAGGATGAAATGTAAGCATTTTTAAATATTAAAATAGGCTTCTGGAAGAGACACATTTATTATGACTAATAATGACAGTTTGTAGTGCAAGCCTTTGGTGATATTTTATGATAAATGCAAGTCTCTATGATATTTGTTTGCAGTTATCTCATTTTGTTGGTAAGTGTTGTCTTGGCTGATTGTGGTGTTGGGGTTGAATTTCTGCTTGATTTATACGTTGGCAGGTTTTCATGAGTTTTTGATAAGTTTTCATGACTTGAATATGACTTCAATATTGCAGGTAAGATTTTTAAAATTTAGGAACACATCAGAGATGACCCCATTCATTACATTTAAGTACAGGTGATGGTACACTCTTCATGTGTATTCATGTTTCACATTGAATTAACAAACTTGTTATATTATTAATGTTATGTAATACCTTTAACTTCTGCATATGAAGATGCATAGTGATTATAGATAGAGCCGACCAGTCGTTGTTCCAACCCCTCACGGGCTGAGCACCCAGCAAGGCTTCCTAGTTCCTATTTATAAAGCTCCAAAGAGCAGTTACGTATTTCTTTGTCATCTACCCCTCTGTGCAGATCAGCCCTACGATGGCAAAAGGCAGTAACTCCAATTGTCGTGTATTGGAGTTACTGCCTTTTGCCATTGTAGGGCTGAGATGTGGAGGTCAGCGGACATGGAGCTGCTCTATTTATGCACGCAGTTAAGCTATTCTACCTCTAGATGGCACACCCGGATCAGTTATTGTATATTCATCAGCAACCTGAGCTCAAACAGGGTTTTGAATATGGGTGAGTTAAGTCCTATCCCTGCTTTCCAGGAGTTGCATGAATTAAACTCCTCAGCTAAGCCTGATGTGCAAACTGCTCAATATACTTGCCCATAGTATCTATTCAGCAGTTAAAAAAATGATCTCTTGCCACAGAAAAAAAATCCTTCCTAACAACTACTTCAACTAGGCTATAGTGAGCCAATGGTATCCCAATTAAAGGTAACCAGTTTGTTCCTTATCCTAAACTTCTTTTCCGCATAATTTGCCAGGCTGTTCCAATAAAAAGATTTGTGTGTAAGTTTTAATGTCGTCCTCGACCCCTAACAAGAATAAATTCTGAAGGAAAGCAATCACTCGACCATTACGATCAGCCATTGTGGCTGCTGAATGCATGTGCGATTTGCATGAAAAGTCACGTCAGATCAGTCATCAGATTCGACTACTAGAAAATAAATTCCGTTCATGCAATAGAAATTCATTACTATAAATATGTCTAGTCACAAATATGGGACGATTTCAAGTACATTAACGATCTGAAAGTGCTAGGAAACAGAGACATCAGGCATTTTGCACCAGGCATCAAGTTTACTTATGTATCCAGGAAAGGTTTGGCCACATCTTCATTGGAAATATCTCCAAACCTGGCTTTAAAAGTTTGCCAGCGATCACTTTGGCCTTTTATATTTATCCTGGCCTTCAATGGACCTTCTTCCTGGCCTTTTCTAGCACTTTTACGGGCCGAAACAGTCAGATATTTCTTTGGCCGCAGCATTTTGCTGTTGCTAACTTCTCTTCATTTCTGCGTCCACTGGGCACATCCGCTTTCACGTGACATCATTTTTGCATACTCGTGAGTACTAATGAGGTATTTCAAATGGAGCATTTTCACATTCAATATTTGGGGGATTGCAAGTGTTCTCGTAGAAAACATTTATTTATTACCGTTTGTTTTGGTCATATCTATTAAATTATATATATAAAAAGAACAGCAAAGTAACCTTTAAGTAGTTTAAAAAAATCGGTTTTCTGAAGCAAAAATTCGCCATGGGATTGATACTATGTCATTCTACTATCAATTATAGTCATTACATATTAAAAACGCACAATTTCCTACCGTGGATTTACGTGTAGATTTGTCTGTCAAAGAATTCAACTGTCTTTTGGAGCCTCATACAAGCACTCACGGAAATACAAGGGCTTCAATGGTGATTCAATGGTATCTGCTTAACAGGACAGCTATAGTTCACGCCCAAGTTAAACTCTCCCAGTAATTCCCTATTGATTAGCACAATTTTTATTCAGTTGCAGACAGTATAAGCTTTCCTCAGTAATTGAAAGACATTGATTGGACTCTCAGAAACATATTTAAAACACTTGCGTATTGGCAGTTGCATAGTCTCAATTTTGTGCAGCTGAGAATGACAAAATTGCATGGAAAAAAAGACCTCCAGAATCAATTTGGATAGTTTTTTCCCCCTCAATAAATGAAATCATCTTTTCAAAACAGCATTTTGTATTTACTTGGGTTATCTTTGCCTAATATTAAAATTTGTTTTATGATCTGAAACGTTTAAGCATGACAAATGCAAATGCAAATGCAAAAAAAAAAAGAAAGAAATCAGGAAGGGGGCAAATACTTTTTCACAGCACTGTACATAACACCAACAAAGTTTCCCTCTGGCTCCAAGTAGACCTAGTCCCTAGTATGCTCGTCACAAAATATGAACATAGTAGGAGCGCAAGTTTTTCTAACAGGCCATTCCAAAGGGCCTGTTTCCTCTCTGAATGTAACGTCAGTCACCGTGGAATTGCCCATAATGAAAATTGATATCGCAGGTTTCTCTGGTAGATTCATGGTTTATCAATGCTGAAAATGATTTTGAAATCAATAGTTTGGGCCAGAAAACGCCCTTAATGGGACTCCACCTTTTGAGATTGCGTTCCATTGACATAGTGAGATGTAGTGTCATGGCTGCTCGTGGTTGCAAAGCTCAGTGGATTGCTTCTCCTTCATGTGTGGCGAGTTCTATGCAAAGAGGGCTAAAAAGCACTGCTTGGACAGTTGGACCCGAGCAAAAAAAGTCTATCATGCCTACTTTGGACCAAGACAAACGTTGGGCACCACATTTCATCTGTGACTACTGCCTTCGCGCTCTTGAAGGTTGGTTTAGAGGGGAGAAGAGGGCAATGTGTTTCGCTAATGGTGTTAACATCAATTAAAATAATAATTTACAGGATTCATTCGATTCAAAAGCGGATACTGTGAAAAACCCTTAAATTAATGAGCAAAAATCAATAAATCAATCTCCTGAACTCAGAACCAAAGTCTTAACTTGGTGACTGTTCATTTTTACCTATTCGTGCCCTAAAAAATCAGAATGGTTTTAACTCATGGACAAATTTGGTGTTAGACCATGTAATTTTTCATATTTGTATGTTAGCTATGATTGTAAAAGCAAATTTCTTGCTTTTTCCTAAATCGTCTATTTCCCCTGGTATCTAACACCAGTATTTCCACAGAAATAGCACAAATGTGTTATGTCCAAAATTGTTATTAATTTGCCCGTGGATTGATTGGAAATAGCGACAGTGGAATTCCACAACAGTGGAATTATGATAATTTACTTCGGACTACTACATAATGTGCAACAGAGAATGCCTTCATCATTATGTATCGCTAACATGGAGACCGTGAGTATAAGTTTGCATTATTTTCATTCTGGGGACTAGATTACACATAGAAGGATTATATCACATTTTATAATAGTCAGCCACGCTGAGAATTCAGTTTGTAGTGGACTATGTTTGCAGTTAGCATGTGGACACCGCGCCGATTTGAATGCACCTCGTGCCTTTTAAAAAATGCAGCATGCTCCCAAAATGAATTTAAATTGTCTATAAAACCGATGTTGCACAAGATGCATTATGACTGAAGCAGTAAACGAATGCTCAGAAGCCGAGTAAATCTTCCCGGTCTCTGACTAAGAGTTGGAATGGGGCCAGAGATAAAATATCCCAGCCATAGCCATCATAGAGATAAGGGGCTCTAATTTCTTGGCGCAGTGCAGCGTGGCACAGCCCACGCAGTGGTAATTTCGACCGGTGCAGCCCGCGCAGTGGAAATTTCATGTGGTGCAACACCGTGCGCAGCCACTTTGGCAATTTGGTAGACGGCCGTGCGCCGAGATGGGTGTGGCGACGTAGTAGGGGGAGGTGTCACATATTCATCATGACGCAGTGACAATTTTGTGGATAAAGGTTCTGCCGAAAGTGCGCAGAGAGCTCGCCAGCTCCAACCTGGTTTACTTTCTGTGCAGTGGTAATTTGGCTGACCGGCGCACAGTGCACACACATCACCGAAACCTCACAGGCAGGTTTCCAGAATGTCAGGAACATTTCAATGCAATAAATAATTACAGCAACCACTATTTAATGTAACTATCAGAATCAGGACAGAAATTATAGTATCTATATCGATTGTCCTGATGTCAGATCAAAGAGAGAGAGAGAGAGAGAGAGAGAGAGAGAAGAGAGTGTGCATGTGGGCACGTGAGTGCGTGTGTAGGCTATGTGGGTATATGTCCTCCAGCTGCTTTCACACCGGACGCGAAACAAATTTTTCGTGCGACTGATTACATTCAAAGTCAATGCAAAGACGCGAATACACGCGTGCGAAAAATTTGTTTCACCATACAAATTAAAATAATTTTAGAGTCGACTGGTGTTATGGAAGCCCTATCTTTAAGTAGCATATACTGTCAGGCATATTCACCATTTATGACACATCCCTAGTATTACTGTCTACAGTTCAGAGCACTTGCACAGAAGTGGACAATTTTAGATTGCCTTTTCTTGCATTTACAGCTTTTACATTTTGATTTGCAAGAGCACTTTTAATGAGTTCTTTACTAGCACTGGACGATTCTTGGATGCCAGCACATGCATTATTATTAGCAAAGGCTATCGGCTACTCTTGTTAACCTATGTGGAAAACTAGCTGTGATCAAGGTGGAAAACTGAAAATAAGAAATAGCTGGCGAATTAGCTTGCAGGCTAAAAGTAATATAGAGCAACTCCATACAAAACAGTTCAATTCACACTGCAAGAGGAAAAACTCTCCATCATTGAATTTCTCCTCCAGAATCAATGCTGTCAGCCCTCCAGTCTGTTCCATTCAGAATAACTGCCATTTTCCATCTCCGAATCACATTTCCATCCTGAAAATATAAGCTCAGCACCCCAGGGTTGGTTTTGGAAGTCTTTTTTTCCATTCAATCACGTCATTCTCAGCTGCGCAAAGTTGAGAGAATACAACCAAACTGCTATTACGCAAGTGTTTAAATACTTTTCTGAGGGCCCAATCAATGTAAGGAGAGCTTGTGCTGTCTGGAACTGGATTTTAAAAAATCGTCAATCAATAGGTAATTACCAGGAGGGACTTGATGAGGCTCAAGTAGACCTTCTTATAAAAGATGTTGTTTGGAAGATAGTTGTTGAATGGAATTAAGTTTTTTAAACAAATATATAATTCGGAGGTGCTCCCATTACAACTGCAGTAACATAAATGAACCGGTTCTAATTTTTCAAGAACCGTGGATTCGTTAAGACACATGCATCTGGAATCTGCTTGTCGGTTGCAAACTTATTGGGCTCTAATTTCTTGGCGCAGCGTAGGGTGGCGCAGCGTGGCGCAGTCACCGAAACTTCACAGGCAGGTTTCCAGAATGTCAGGCACATTTCAATGCAATAAATAATTACAGCAACCACTATTTAATGTAACTATCAGAATCAGGACATAAATTATAGTATCTTTATCGATTGTCCTGATGTCAGATCAAAGGCGGTTGGCACGCGTAATGGAAACTCGACCTGGCTTAATCAACGCAGCTGAATCTGTGATGCAAACTAACGACTTCACATCTTTCTCAGCCAACCACAAACCGCCTCGGCATCAGGCAGTGCGTATATATATATATATATATATATATATATATATATATATATATATATATATATATGCTTGCGTTCTATGCTCAGTAAAGCCACTTGCACACTGGACGCGAAACGAATTTTTCGCACGGCTGATTACATTCAAAGGCCACGTTTTCCAGATTCATTTAAGAAGATCTTAGCGCTAAGAGCTTCTTTAGATCCTTTTTAAGGCTCCAGTAAGAAGCAAACGCATTTCCCAGATTCCTTCTTAGCCTAAGATGATCTTTTGTTAAGAAGAATTTGAAAGAAGGGTCAGGAGCACTCTTAACACCCTTCTTAGCGACGAAACACTGCAGATAAAGCCGCGTCAGGCAAATCAATGTGACACTAAGCAAGGAGACATTAATGCAGTGCGTACGGTTCGTCCTTATTTTATCTGCACCCCCCCATGCACCCCTACTACCCATTAAGCATTTAAAATGAGGGAAAACTTACATCTCTCCTCTATGGTTCCATGTGTTAAAATATTTTACCGTATTTCCCTAATTTTTGCCTAATATTTCCGGTATTCTACTTCACCACTTGTTGTACACTCTATATATAAAGCAACTTGAGCTGCATGTCTCAAATCAAGTTGAATAAGGTTTAACCGCATGATTTCACACATGTAATGTAATGATTTTATTTTATGTTTTCATTCTTATTTTTCTAAGTTCTTATCTGTGTTATTGGTCTTTATTTGCATCCGTTTGTTTTCAGACATTCTGCTGCGTGCGCAGTTGCATTAACGCAGTTCATTTTTAACATTATACGCCACTTGCTACATCAAAACTTCATTTGTGTGCACGTAAGTATATGGAACACTCGGTTACTCTGACATCAATTGATCAATTGAGCTCCAGTTAAGAAGGCAGTTAAGAAGGGCACAAAGACACTTGTTAAGAAGGGCACTAAGAACGCATCTGGGAAACGCTCTTATCTTAAGGCTCCCTCTTAGCTGAACTCTTCTTTGGAGCCTTCTTAACTCCTTAAGAACGCTCTTAACTGGGAAACACACTTGTATTCGCGTCTTTGCATTGACGTTGAATGTAATCAGTCGTGCGAAAAATTCGTTCCGCGTCCAGTGTGCAAGCGGCTTAATACTATTATTGTCACTTAGGTTTTATCGTTTTTAGTGGGGGAAAGGAATACAGCCTGATTGCTGTGATCTCGTACTGAGTTAAGATCACATATTGAAAATAAATGTGTAACGTATTTTGCATTGTTGTCCATGCATGTTAATCCCAAAATTTTAAGCAGCAACAGGGTGTAATAATAGGAGCACGCTATCCATCGTTTCTCTTCTCAATGATGCAGGCAGAAGAAATAAATGAGCAACCATTTATTTCTAAATAAATTTCTTTATAAACCATCGTATTTCATTCCAACTTCATAAGTTTGAATGATCTGACGTAGTTTCGTTTTGAAATTCCATTCAGGTTCGCTAATGGTAATAATTCGCGAATGCCCTAGCTAGCCAGCTAACTCATATTCGTAATGCTTAATATAGACGTAAGTGGTGCAGAAAACATGCCTGAAGCAGCAAAGTAAAATGCAACATTAACGCATCATGCAGATATAGGACAGAGGCTTCTATATTCCAACACATTAAAGGTGAGGAGAGGAGCTAATTTGATTGGTGAAGATTTGACTTGGCTGTGTTATACCCAAACACGCCTTCTCTCCTCCCTCTTTGCCACTTGCGCCGGCGGGAGGGACTGAGGCGGGACAGAGAAGTACTTTTAATTGCGCCAGGCTGCACCGGGCACGAAATTGCAACATACGCCTGGACACACCCCGTTGGCGCGGCGCTCCCCCGTTTGCCGCGCCTGCGCCTGGTCTACGAATTTAGAGCCCATTATTTCAATCTCGGTCCAAAATGAACTGCAGTGGGAATAGATTTGGCAGGACCTGCAACCACTACGTGGACCTAATGTCACATGATTTGTGAGTCAGTACGTCATAATAGCAAGAGGAAACACTTCTGTTTGCGTGGTGACCACTCTTATTAGTCAGGCCATGAATATTCATTTTTGTCCAATGCGAGGCTTGAGACTGGATCGCCGGCTTTGATTACATGGTGTTTGCAATGGCTTGCCCATAGAAGAGAACCGTGATTTGGCATTTGTTACAGATTTTTCTTCATCACGTAACTAAAGCACTTTTTCCGGTTAGCCCAACTCGTGACATATTTCTGATATTACCTAAGCTACATATCATTTTTGTGGAAATTTCATTGTCTGACAGCGTGAGAAAAAATATCACTCCATGTTGCTTATTGTCTGACAATACCGTTCCATAAAAAAAAACATCAGTTTGTTAGCTGCTTAGTTAGTTACTCTCATAATTGGAAGAAAATGTTTTGGCATTTAGCTATATTTTGCTCACTTAATACCTTTCCATAGCCCAACTTATGTGAAAGTGATCAAACTTTGATAGTTCAAATGGGAAAGCAATAGCTTGACCGTTAGTTATAGCACTCATTTGACAGTGGAAGGAAAAAATGTGATTTGGCAAATTTTATGTGATAAACAGTATTTTCTCTCTCAGGGCACCACTAATGCCATGATAAATTGAACCACTCCCTGTATATATCAACCAAGGAGTTGGCCCTTATGTGAAAGATAATAAATACAAACTGTTGAAAAGTCAAATGGGTGAAATCTAGTATTCCCAGTACACTGTGTGTAGAATGATGAAACATTATTATTCTAGATTTGTGATGAAGGGATTACATCCTTCTGCTTGGTTTTCTTTAAAATTATGCAAAATATCAAGTTAATCAAGTCAAACAGTATATATATACTCTCCCACTAATAATACGGCTTAATCCTAAAGAAATAAACAATGATTAATATATAAATATATATACCATATATATCAGTGGCAACCTGTGGTGATAGGGGAGGCTGAAACACCCAAAAAATAATGATTGGTCATGACCTGTTTTCAATCATTCATTTAAATCATCATTACAAAAACTCTGAAAACTCTCAACATTATTAAGTGTGGTCAGTTTTCATTAATATTCCCTGTCAACTACACTGTGGGAGTTTAAGTAACATATTTACATTCCTCTGCTGTAGGATAGATTTTTCATGAAGGGATTACATCCTATTCTGCTATGGTTGAAGTCTCCTGAGTTTAATTATGCAAAATTATGCAAAAATATGGAATCAAGTCAATTTTTTATATATAGCGCCTTATCCCACTCGGACTTCTAAACAATCTGATTTTTATTTTATATATATATATATATATATCAGGGGTTGGATAGGGGAGGCATTGCATGTGTATTTCATTATTCATTTAAATTGTTTAAATGAAATAAGATCATTTCAGAAACGTCTTTCTTCCAATGATCTTATTTATGCATTGCTTCCAATATTCCCCGGAACTAAAGAAAAGGTTTATCAGTTTCAGAAGTCCGGAGTTCTCACGTTTTTCTTTACTCGGGGTTGGAAGCATTGCATGTGTAAATTGAAATTGTTTAAATGAAATCCATGATCATTTGAAGGATCTTATATTCCATTGCTTCCAACCCTGGTAGAATTTGAAACATGTGCGTTGATTGAGTAATAATAAATAATAATGCATCAGTTTTATATAGCGCTTTTCTGGGTACTCAAAGATGCTTCATAATGGATACATTATTCATTCACTCCCACATTCACGCTCTGGTGGTGGTAAACTACGTTTTTGTAGTCACAGCTGCCCTGGGGCAGGCTGACGGAAGCGTAGCTGCCAGTGTGCGCCTACGGCCCCTCCGACCACCACCAAACATTCGCACACAGCCATACAGTGTGAGTGACACTGGAGGCAAGGTGGGTAAAGTGTCTTGCCCAAGGACACAACGACACATGACTCAGACAGAGCAGGATTTGAACCGCCAACCCTTCAGTTATTGGACAACCTGCTCTATCTCCTGAGCCACGGTCACCCCAGTAATTGCTCACTACAGCAGGGGAACGTGAATATGCCACTAAAACTGATGCCGAATACGTGAGAGTTCACAGGTATGCGTCATTCATGAAAACTGGCCACGCCTGATAATGTCGAGAGTTTTCGGAGTTTCTGTGATGGTAATCATTATTTTTAAGGGATGGGTTTCAGCCTCCCCTATCGCCAGTTCACCAGCCGCCACTTATATACATATATGGGTCAATCCAAGAAATGATGCTCTGAGGGATGAAAATAACAAACTCAGAATTACTTAACACTTTATTTTATTGATAGCCCTATATCTTGGCTTTATGGAATGTTTCATTCAAGTCAAAAACTCCTGACGGGTCAGTTTTTATTGCACGCCGTAAAACCTTCCACAACGCGTGAAACGCTAGTGACAAAATTAAATGCAACATCAAAAGTACAATCAATAATTGTCATATCTACACCTAATTTTGTTTACAAACTACTACAATATGTTACTTTAAGTGTCCCAAAAATCAAAAACCAGGGTTGAAAACTTCCAGAACTATGCGTTGTCGAATATATAGTGCAAAAGGTAAAAGTTGGAAAAAATTGACTCACATTCTTAACTTTGCCCTCATTTCCTCGAAACTGCGCAGATACACTTCAAAATCACTGTACTTTGCCTACAGTGTGTCTATTATACAAAACAGTTACCCTTTGCCATCCATACATTACTGAAACAGCTCAGTCAGGCCCTGCATTGACCCTCGGACAACCTCTCATTCGTCACTGGCGTTTCACCTCTGACAACATATTCTAAAGTCCACCTCAGCACCACTATACATCATTGGATTGTATCCACATCACTCCTACATACACAAAACATGTTCTACTATTAAATTAAGGGCATAAATACACATATCTGGCCCATCTAGGCTTTCTACCATGCCTTTGAAAATAAAATTGAACTCTTTTTCGCGACATCATAACGACTCCGCGCGGGCTAGGTGTTAACATTAACATTAACAAGTGTGGCCAATTTTCATTCTCAACGCATGCCGATTACGACTCCGCTAATTACCAGCAAGGTTGGACAGCCTCCATCGCCTTGGCATAATTAGCTTACCTAATATCAATTCCCAAGTACTTTGCCAAGCTTGCAATCAAGCCATTTATTCAGCTAACTGACCAAAATGTGGCCTATAATGATAAAGAAGAGATATTGAGAGGCAGACAGACCTAACCAGGCTGCTGTGTTAGATAATAATCTGAATAAACAGCAGACCTCTGAATTCCACCTCTAGTAGAATTTTTACGTATCATTAAAAAGATTTCTTAAAAATAAAGTCATTTTATGATGGTCCTGGTTTTTAAGCGTTTCAAAACATACAACGCGAAGTGGAAAACATTTTGTTAAGCATATCGAACGTGGAAGTGAGAGAAATTGCACGCAATAGATACATTCAGCGAAGACTTTGCAAACACGTTCAGGCAACGTTATTCGCAGTGTCGACGTGTCCGACAGTTGGATGGTTTCAAAATAACTCCGTGTCCGACAGTCGATTATTGTTTTTAATTTCATCAAATCTACTGAATCTTTTAGATATTAAACGTGAATGTTTTGAGAAGAGGGCTCAGTTCTTCAAGATGAGTACCGAGAATTTCAATCAATGTTTCTGTTTAAGCTCTGCTCAATAAAGTGAGTCAACATTGGCGCAGGACTTTGTGCATTTATGACGAATTTAGCGACTGTCGGACAGAGATCCTAAAATACTCCGTGTCCGAAAGTCATAAATGTTCAAATTTTTCAAGTATTCCAGCAATTATTAGACATACAGACTTGGCCATGTTTGTGTTCGACCATCACAAAATGCAAATTGATAGCTATCGACTTTTGTAGGTCTTTTCATTCGTCTGTTTTTTTCCATTGAAGATAGACAACAGTCTTTATTTGGTCTCTTTTTTGAAAATTAGTAAGATGGATCGAACAGATTCATGCTTTATTTCCACACCAGAGATAAAATAGTGCTTGTAGTCAGTGAACAAATCAATTCCATGACCATTGACATTGTGAATTAAATATTGCATCCACGATCAAGACTGTCGGACGCGAAATGCAAAATACTCCATGTCTGGCAGCCGGCAGAAAGTAAAAGTATTGATATGAGAGCAGATTTATAACTAAATAAAGAAAAAAAAATAGCCTATATCACCAACAAACAGAACATCCAAAAAAGATGGCCCGCAAATAAATACAACCCCAATTCCGAAATAGTTGGGACGAAGTGTAAATTGTAAATAAAATCAAAATGCAATGACTTTCAGATCACATGAGCCAATATGTTATTTACAATAGAACATGGATAGCATTTCAAACGTTGAAACTGAGACATTTTACATTTTTAGCCACAGAATGAGCTCATTTGAAATTTTCTGGCTGCAACAGGTCTCAAAAAAGTTGGAACATGCAAAAAAGGGCTGAAAAAGCAATTAATATAAAAGAGAATCAGCTGAAAGAACATTTTGCAAGTAATTCAGTTAACTGGCATCAGGTGTGTAACATGATTGGCTATAAAAGGGATGTCTTAGAGAGGCTGAGTTTCTCAGAAGTAAAGATGGCCAGAGGCTCTCCAACCTGTGAAGGCATGCATAAAAAAATTGTGGAATACTTTAAAGACCATGTTCCTCAACGTCAAATTGCAAAGGCTTTGAAGGTCTCATCATCGGCAGGGCATAACATCATCAAAAGATTCAGAGAAACTGGAAAAATCTCTGTGCGTAAGGGACAAGGCCGAAGACCTTTACTGGATGCCCGTGATCTTCGGGCCCTCAGACGCCACTGCATCACTCACCAGCCTGATTCTGTCATTTACATTGCTAAATGGGCCCAGGAATACTTCAAGGAACCACTGTCACTAAACACAGTCTGCCGTGCCATCCACAGATGCCACGTAAAACTCTATCATGCAAAAAGGAAGCCATTATTGAGCATGATCCAAAAGCGCCGCCGTGTTCTGTGGGGCAAGGCTCATTTTAAATTGACTGCAGCTAAGTGGCAAAGTGTCCTGTGGTCAGACAAATCCAAATTTGACATTCTTGTTGGAAATCATGGGCGTCATGTCCTCCGGGCTTAAGAGGAGAAAGACCACCCCTCCTGTTATCAGCGTTCAGTTCAAAAGCCAGCATCTCTGATGGTATGGGGATGCATTAGTGCATATGGTGTGGGACACTTGCATGTTTTAAAAAGCACCATGAATGCTGAAAGGTATATAAAAGTTTTAGAGCAACTTATGCTCCCCTCTAGACGACATCTATTCCAGTAAAGGCCTAGTGTATTTCAGCAGCACAATGCAAAACCACATACTGCAGCTATTACAACAGCATGGCTTTGTAGTAGAAGAGTCCGTGTGCTGAATTGGCCTGCCTACAGTCCTGATCTTTCACCGATTGAGAACATTTGGCACATAATTAAACAAAAAGTCCATAAAAGGAGACCCAAAACTCTCCAGCAGCTGGAAGCCTGTATTAAACGAGAGTGGGATCAAATTCGAATGGCTAAATTCAAGAAACTTGCCTCCTCAATGCCCAGACGCCTCCACTCTGTGTTAAAAAGAAGAGGGGATGCTACACCATGGTAAACAGGCCCCTGTCCCAACTTTTTTGAGACCTGTAGCAGCCATAAAATTTGAAATGATCTTATTTTGTGGATAAAATTGTAAAATTTCTCAGTTTCAACATTTGCTCTGTTATCTCTGTTCTATTGTGAATATAAAATACTGGCTGGTGTGATTTGAAAGTCATTGCATTTTGATTTTATTCACCATTTACACTTTGTCCCAACTATTTCAGACTTGGGGTTGTAAATCGCAGTGTTCATTGGATGTTCTGTTTCTTGTTCAAAAATTTTTTTTTTTTTTAATCAACATTACATAACATAACACAACATGAATGGCGAGAACAGGCCGTTCAGCCCAACTAGGCTCGCCAGTTTCTTTATACTATTTTGAATATATCACTACAGATACTCAATGAGTCAATGGTATCTAGCTTTAAGTCAAGCCTGCTCTTGAAAACTCCCAAGGTCTCTGCCTCAACAATATGGTCAGGCAAGCTATTCCACATTGAAATTACTCTTTAGGTGAAGAAATACTTCCGAATATCAGTGCTAAATTTACCTTTGGTCAACTTCCATTTGTGATCTCGAGTTCTACTAACAGCACTTAGTCGAAGGAATCCTACATAATTCACTTTTTTAATCCCTTTAACATATTTAAAAGCCTCAATCAGATCACCCCTAAGTCTCCTTTTCCTAAGACAAAAGAGATTAAGGATCTTCAGCCTCTTCTCATAGCTTTTATCTTTTATACCCGGAATTAGCTTAGTGGCTCTTCTCTGAACTTTTTCTAGAGCCTCTATATCTTCTTAAAGTATGGTCCCCAGAACTGTACACAATACTCCAGATGTGGTCTGACGAATGTGTTGTACAAAAGAAGCATCACCTCCTTGGATTTGTACTCAATACTTTTGGCAATGTATCCCAGCATCCGATTGGCTTTTTTAACTGCTACGGCACAATGCCTAGAGCCTGTGAGGGTTTGGTCAACAATCACTCCCAGATCTTTTTCGTGTGGAGCACATTCCAGTTTTTAACCTCCCATTAAGTAATCCTGTCTAATGTTTTTATTACCTACATGTACAACTTTACATTTCGCTACATTAAATTTCATTTGCCACATTTCTGCCCAATTCTGGATTCTATCCAAATCATCCTGAATCACTTTAGTGGACTCTAAACTATTTGCCAAACCTCCCAATTTAGTATCATCTGCAAATTTAACTAATTTGCTCTCAATATTCCTATCAAGGTCATTATTGTAGATGAGGAACAGCAGGCGTCCCAACAGCGATCCCTGAGGGACGCCACTCCCCACCATACCTAGCTCAGATGAGATACCACTGACCACCACTCTTTGTGTTCTGACCTTTAACCAGTTTTGAATCCACTTCAGAATACCTCCTGTAACTCCAATGGAGCTCGTTTTAAAAATTAGTCTCTTATGCGGTACTGTATCAAATGCTTTCTGAAAATCCAAGTATATGATGTCATAAGCCCTGCTCTGGTCATAAGTCTTGGTGGCCTCTTCAAAAAATTCCAGAAGGTTTGTCAGGCATGACCTTCCCTTACGGAAACCATGTTGGCTATCCCTCAAGATATTATTACGTTCAAGAAGTAAGTCCAGCTAATCTTTTATGATAGATTCCAGTATTTTGCACGCAATGCAAGTTAAACTGACTGGCCTGTAATTTCCTGGCTCAGTACGGTCCCTTTTCTTATATACTGGACAAAGAAAGTTAGGGATCACTCTGATTTTTAATATTGAAATATGATATGGAACATAATTTGAACTATCAAATATTTCAAATTCGAAAATTGGGGTGATCCCTAATTTTCTTTGTCCAGTATATATTGTTATTATATTGCCCTGTTTCCAATCATTTGGTATTTCTCCAGTTTCTAAAGACCGTCTGAAGATGGCGGATAGCGGCTTAAAGATGATCTCACTAACTTCCCTGAGCACTCTAGGATATAAGCCATCAGGACCCGCCGCCTTATCTGCCTTTAGTTTATGCAACTTTTTTAATACTTCGTTATCCCTAACCTCAATTTCTGCTAAATAATCTTGAGCATTGGACATGCCCTCTGGCCGAATCAAAAACCTGCTCTGAGGTAAAATTCTCAACAAAGTAACTGTTTAAGGTATCCGCAATATCCTTGTTATCAAATAGCAGCGATCCATATTTATTCTTTATGCACTTAACCTCCTCTTTGACTTTCCTTTTTCTGCTACAGTACTGAAAGAAGAGCTTAGGGTTAGTTTCTTCCCCCTCTGCAATTTGTCTTTCATACAGTCTTCTAGCAGTCCTCAGCTCTTTTTTGACCACAGCCCGTATTTTACAGTATTCAGCCTCAGTGTTCTCATTGTTATCCTTTATGTACATCTTATAAAGATTCCTCTTTTCCCTCAAAGCTCCTACGAATAGCTGTGGTCATCCACTGAGGATTCTGCTTTTTCAGCTTACTTTTGGACACCTTTAGAATGAATTTGCTTTGTGAATCAAGTGAAAACCCCTTAAATCTTTCCCACATCTCATTTACGACTCACAGTCCAGGAACGTCTCCCATTTTATTTGACTTAGATAAGAGCGCATCCTGTCAAAGTTTGCCTGCCTAAAATTGAAAATTTTTGTTTTTGAAGACACCTTTTTAACTTGCCATGAAACATCAAAATTAACAGTAGAGTGATAACAAGTCCCAAGTGGCTCCAGTAGCTCAACATTGCTAATTCTATCAGGGTCATTACAAAGCACTAAGTCTAAAATTGCCTTCTCTCTTGTAGGTTTATTAACATACTGCACCAAAAAATTATCATTTATAACATCTAGAAATTCTTCCTCCCCCCTACCCTGTCCTTTCACCATTTCCCAATCAATACCAGGATAATTTAAGTCTCCCATAATAATAATTCCTCCTCCTCTACAAGCTTGCGTAATCCTCTTAAAGAGCATTTCATTGACAATACTGTCCAAAGCTGGCGGTCGATAGCATACTCCTATGTTTAAACCAGTCTTGTGTTTACCAATGAGCTTGACCCAGTTATCTTCACAGGGCAAGGAATGTTCAATTTCAGGAATTTCCTGCACTTTTATGTTTTCCTTCACATTGAGTGCTACACCCCCTCCTCGGCTATTGCGTCTACCCTTCCTAAAGAGCTTATAACCTTCTATATTATATTCATCTCCATCCTCTTCACTAAGCCATGTCTCTGTAATCCCAACTATGTCATAGCCCTTACTAATCATAACGGCCTCACATTCTGGAAATTTATTTTTTATGCTTCTTGCATTTAGATAAAAACATTTCAGGTTATCACAAATGCTCTTCCCCTTCGATTTCCCATGTGCCCGCTGCTCCAAACCCCTCACTACGCTTTGTTGCTTAAAAAATATATCATCAATAGTGCATGTAACGCTGTCAGCTTCCAACAGGGCAGTCTGCATTTCCCTCCGTATAACACTCTCTAACCCCCCTGCCCCCCAAGTCCCTAGTTTAAATAACTATGTGCTACCCTCAACATACGCTGACCCAGTGCAAAGGTACCCCTCCGGTTCAGGTGTAGCCCATCCGGCTTGAACAAGTCACCCCTGTCCCAGAAGTAGTACCAGTGCCCCATAAACCTATACCCCTTTCCTACACCAGGTTCGTAGCCACGTGTGAAACCTCCAAATAAAATTCTGCTTCCCTCTGCTTGCACGTGGTACCGGTAGAATCCCGGAGAAAACTACTGTGGAGGATCTGCTCCTAAGCTTTTCAGCTAATTCCACAAATTTGCCTTGCAGAACCTCAAACCTACCCTTACCTATGTCATTTGTCCCAGCATGGACCATGACAACTGGATCCCTCCCCGCTCTGGCCAGGAGCTTGTCCGCACGCTCCAGGAGGTCTCCTACCTGGGCACCAGGCAGGCAACACACCGTACGAGACTCCTTGTCGCGCAAACAGACTAAACTGTCTATTCCTCTTAGTACTGAGTCCCCCACTATCACTTACTCTCTTTTCTGAGGGGTAGAGGCCAACAGGGTGCCCTGATGCTCATCAGTCCCCCCACTCTCAGGGTCAGGGGCCAATTCGAGTTCCTGCAAGGGCCGGAATTGGTTGGACACCTCAACCACTGGAGGAGCTGTTGCTGTACGGTGTGCATGCCCTTTCCTGCGCTGACGTCCTACAGTCACCCAACTTTCTTTCCCTACCTGCTCTGGGGTCCCCGCACCACCCTGCTTTGGCGTACACACCATTTCTCTAAACGACATACTACTTAGTTCCTCTAGGAACTCTACTGATTGTGAACTATGTTGCGCCGCCTACTGGCCCTGAAGATCAAGGATCTTGCTCTCCAGATGCTCAATTAGCTGGCACCAGTGGCAGACAAACCCATCCTGGAAATCTCTTTCCAAAAGTGCGATCATCCTGCAACCGTCACATAGTTTTGGCCACATTTTGAACCCCCTACCTAATGACCTCGCTCACCCTATATAACACAGAAAATTACTAATGCCGAGACAGAAGCTCAGGAACCACAATTTATTAATTTATTAACCTGAGAAGCCTTAAGCAGCAGTCACAATAGAAACCATGGGGAAACTATGTAAATGGATAATAAGCCTCTTTTAACAGGGGCTTAGTTTCAGTTAACAGAAATGAAATACCAAATTGAGACAAACTCTATATGTAATAAGCACTTCTAATAAGCCGACTTGAGTTTATCTAGTCCCGGTACTATTAATATACTAACCTAAAAATATCATAGGGCTTAGCTGAGAACCCAGATAAAACAGACTGGCTACAACACCCAGGAGAAACTGGAGGAGGGAGGAGGTGGAGCACTCCGGTAAACCTTACCGTTTAAATTCCAACCTAACCGAATGGACGACTCAAGTGACTGCTGCCCTACTAACTAAATACTAAATCTCAGATCCCCAGCACAAAAATGCAAACAGTAACTATCTAGCTAGCTAGCCACAAATACAACCAATGGTAACCGAGAAAAGAGTAAAGCCCCGGTTCCCTTTAATTAAAATGGACCGAATAAACAAGTCGTTTACTATGTGAGCTAAATAAACACGGAATCTCCCCCAACAAGCTTGTCACTAAGCACTCAAACAAGCAGTTAAACTTTAATCAGATGATCAAGGCACTGCAACCGGAGGAAAATACAAAGATAACGTAATTTGCAGTGTGTTTAATCAGAAGAGTCCTTCGGTAATAATGAAATGCGAATAAGACAAAAGCCTCGGTTCGCGTTAATATTCAAGCTTGGCAATGCCTTTATGTGGTAATGCCGTCAGGAGAAAGAACGAAGGGGACTAAAAAACCCCGGTGAACATCAATATTTATTGGCTAGAAGACTGTATGAAAGGCAAGCCACCAAGTATGAAACCAAGCCAAGCTATAGTTAGATATCCAGGTAATTCGATAATATTCTTGGCGTTGAGAGCTTGCTGAGGTTCGTTAGCTAAATCAGCTATAGAAAATCCAGGCGACGGTACCTCAGTCCTTGAAAACAACTCTTTTTTACTTTGTATATCGTACAATTCACTTAGTTAGACAATTATTTAGCGTCAAAATTTATTCTTTAAATTTAGCGTTTAAATTTATTTTACTTTACCTTACTTTGCTCCCGGGAGACTGAAACCCCCCAAAAAAAAATTCTTTATTTCGTTATCAATCTGTTCTAATCGTCCTCTTTTTTGTTTTTTTTTTTTTGCCTGTCAGACACGGAGTATTTTGCATTTAATGTCAGACAGGCATTGTACGGACTTCGTTGTATTTATAAAATGGCCCAAATAAATTGATTGCGGTGCCCATTGGATGTTCTGATTGTTGGTGATATATTTTTATTCTTTATTTCGTTATAAATCTGCTCTCATATCAATACTTTTACTTTCTGCTGGCAGCCGGACATGGAGTATTTTGCATTTCGCGTCCGACAGTCTTTATCGTGGATGCAATATTTAAATCACAATGTCAATAGTCATGGAATTGATTTGCTCACTGACTAAAAGCACTATTTTATCTCTGGTGTGGAAATAAAGCGTGAATCTGTTCGATCCATCTGACTAATTTTCAAAAGAGAGACTGAATAAAGACTGTTGTCTATCTTCAACGGAAGAAAACAGACGAATAAAAAGACCAGGAAAAGTCGATAGCTATCAATTTGCATTTTGTTAAGGTCGAACACAAACACGGCAAAGTTTGTACGTCTAATAGGCTAATTGCCGGAAGACTCGAAAAATTAGAACATTTATGACTTTCGGACACGGAGTATTTTAGGATCTCTGTCCGACATTCTCTAAATTCGTCATAAATGCACAAAGTCCCGCGCCAATGTCGACTCATTTTATTGAGCAGAGCTTAAACAGAAACATTGATTGAAATTCTCGGTACTCATCTTGAAGAACTGAGCCCTCTTATCAAAACATTCACGGTTAGTATCTAGAAGATTCAGTAGATTTGAAGAAATTAAAAACAATAATCGACTGTCGGACACGGAGTTATCTTGAAACCATCTGACTGTCGGACGCAGAGTTATATTAAAACCCTGTCCGACTTTCGGACACGTAGACACTGCGTTTTTCATTTGATCATCGATCAAGATCAATTTGAAAAAGTAATTCATCTCTACTACTATTTGAGTAATGTGTCTGTCTCCCTCTGTCAGCAGTGCGTAGCGCACAACGTACGTCACTAACGATACGTCGTTTCATTACCGTTAGATGAACGCTGGCCTTATCATTTCTCTTCGCTTCACACAGGCTCGATTCAGCCTCGCTTCGTTTCACACAGCCTGATCCAAAGTTTGCAGTGCTGGCTTCAGTCAGTCTGGAGCGAACTCGAAAGCCAAGGTGATCTTTCGTAACCAATCCGAGCACATTATCCAAGGTGATCTTTCGCTACAAATCCGAGCACATTATCACATTCACTATGAACACCCCGGCTAAGTTCACCGCATTCGCTAGCGAAATGCTCGTATCTGCAACACTCACATTATATAACGCCACCGTTCATCTGTACATAACAATACGAATACGTGCGCATGCCCAAGTATCATAGAAATAAAGCCAAAGTGATCTTTCGCTACAAATCCGAGCACATTATGACATTAACTATGAACACCCCGGCTAACTTCACCGTATTTGGTATCATAGAAGTAAAGCCAAGCTGATCTTTTGCTACAAATCCGAGCACGCATTCGATAGTGTCATAATAAGCAAACAAATAACAGTTACCACTGTACACTGATTCATATTGCAATATTAAGGCGAAAACAAAGACTTTATGATTGATTGCTTTGCATCACAGAAGCATTTTTTGAGGAGGCAGCACAAATTGTCAGAACACCGGCGTTCATACTTAACGTTATTGCGGAAAGTTACCAAGCCATCAAGCAAACTTTGGAGCCCAAAAGTAGCTTGCGAGCGACGTCGAAACTAATGCACAAACTCGGAATGACTGTTTGGAAACATTTGCTGAAAGCGATCTTGACTCCACCATCTGGAGAAACCATCCCACTGGGGAACCGTTAAGCTTGTAGCTCTTGATTTTGGTTGATTTTTGAGCGACTAAATAGCCTACTGTGAAGGTGGAAAACATTGGGTCTCATTCATGAAACGTTAGCAAATTTGTGCGTAGATTTGCACATAAAAGGCTACACTACTAAAAACCTACTCCAGATTCATGAACACCGCGGGAAACTCAGATCTGATCATAAACACGTGTGTATGATCATGAATGCCAATCCATCGTAAAGTGACAGCGCACTCCCGGTAACCAGCTATTAGCATAAATCCCCGCCCATGAATTGCCAATGACCACCATATAAGGAGGTGTAGATGCATCCAGTCGACCTGTCAGTCATGGTGCAAACAAAGAAATAGAGAGAAAGAAAAAAGAATTTTTCCGAAGCGGAGATAGAAATAATTTTGGGTGGAGTTAAGAAAAAACATTTAATTTTCATCTGTTAGCAGTGGTGTGACAGGGACAGGCAAAGCGAAGGCCTGGAGGGAGGTGAGAGATGCCGTTAATGTTGTTTCTGTAGTCCAAAGAACCATGTCCGAGGTGAAGCGTAAATGGTTTGACATGAAACTGGAGGCAAAGAAACACATAAGCGCACAAAAAAAAATACATCAGCCACAGGAGGAGGCGGCTCACAGTCACAACTCGTCCTATGAATAACAAAAGGTCGCAAGTGACATTCCTGAGGAAACCTGTTTTTCCGCACCACGAAGTAGGCTACTACAGCGGCTGCAGTACTTCGTGGTGCAGAAAAACAGGTTTCATCAGGAGTGTCATTTGCGACCTTTTGTTATTCATGGGATGAACTATCAACTGCAGACGAGCGCATCACTGGCATACTTGGGGAGACCTCTCTGTCAGGAATTATACCTGACAGAGACAGCGACATGCCTCCACTTTTATTTTTTTATTATCATCATTCAACATGTAGAAAGAACGTGTAATCTATTGAGTCGATTCACATAGATAATTCACAATCATGAACCTAATCTGGATCTTAAACCTGCCAATTGCCAACTAATTTAACTAAATGTATTATATTTTTAATCGTTTGTTATGTTTAGGCTATATCACGTGTTTCAAAGGCATCTGCGTATTGTGTAGGCCAACATAACAGAGCGTAATATGAATTAAAATTGTAATTTCCAATAGTGACAAGCATTATTTATGTGCATTCTTAAATTTACACAAGCACTACGCGTGGTCAGCAGCATGTGTAGCTTTTGTTAGTAGCTACTGTTATGGCCCCAATTTGTTATGGCGTAGCGGACAGCAAGGGACGACAGACAAAATTTTAAAACTTTAACAGATTTAATCAAACAAACACTTTGAACTAATCTACAATCTACTCTATTGACCAAGATTGGAAAAAAAAAATGAGATATTTACAGTCCCTTGGTAATTGAGATGGGCTGCTGTGTTGCGATGTCCTGGGACAGGAAAATGCTCCAACACAGGCAAAAATCCACAAAAAGCTTCACAGGTCTTGAAAAGAGTGACAGGTCTGGTCAAATGTATCCTTCAACAATTTCTCCTTGCAATTTCTCCTACTCCCTTCACTCTCTCAATTTTTCTCCTTATATACTCTTTTCCAGCCCCCTCTGAGGCATGCCTAGGACATGCCCCAAACCTAGCTCCAGACTGGGCTTAACAAAAAAAATGTCAATACTGCCATCTAGTGGCTTTTTTTTTCCACATTACACTACGAAAAGGTCGGAGCTACTAAAATGTTGATGAATGCGGAGATGTACGTAAATTTCCGTCTGCGAACAGTTTACACACAAATTCGTTCTGCTCACGTTTCATGAATGCGACCGATTGTGTTTAAGCGTAGCATATCGAATGGGACTTGTTAAGCGCAGCGCGGCCAAACGTAAAACTAGAAATAATTTAGCTAACATTTTCGGGCAATTACGTGCTGAACAATGCAAAGTTAAGGTCTGCAAAGTCATCATCCTCTACGCGACAATTGCTCTCACCCCCTTCCCAATTACTTTGCTCAATTTGCAATCAAACTGTTGATTCGCTCAATTAGCCTAACGATTTAAATTGGTAGACAGTCTGATTTATTTGGATATCATTTTTGTTTGTCACATTTTGAAATTTAAATAACAACGAAACATGACAGATTTGCCTGAATGTGTTTGCTAGATGATTTCTAATTTAGCACTCCGCCACGCTGTCACGTTCGATATGCTCAAACAAACTGTTTTCCACCTTCACTGTTGGTTGTTTAGACGCTCCAAAGTAAATAAAATCAAGAGCTATGAGTTCCCACATGGAAAGAATCTATATGAACATATATGCGCATATATGCAACCTATATTCCACATATATGCAGCATATATGCAGATATATGCCGCATTTAGGCCAAATTCAGGTACATATATCTGCTTATAGAGGGCATATAGGTCTCCTATATTGCTTCTTTATTTCCACATATAGGCTCTATATGTACATACAAGGTATCTGTCTCCTATATAGCTCATATACCCAGTGGCAGGTTCTGTTTGTCATACCTATTGTATAGCTCATATCTCACTTTTGCAACTGTCATACATGATGCCTAGCTCATATTTTTATTCTCAAGGTAATTTCTGCATATTAGCCCAAAGTCCCTTACAGAAATAACAAGTATTTCACGCAATAACTTATTAATCGCATGTGAACATGTGAAATTGGCATCACATTTGATCCTAAATACATATTGACATGTGAAAACGGCATGTAATGTGTAAACCAGTCATTATTAACTATGGCAAGTGAGAGGAGACAAAAAGCTATGATATCAACACAAATATCTAATACTATTTGTTACATTTTTTTCCTGAAACATTAACAATAACAAGGTCATCAATTCTTTCTTGACCATACTTATTTCCATTCTATGAAGATTGAGTTGTGTATTGTGGAAGAGAAGGAAATGTATAAAAACAAAATGGTTTGATTATGCTTATTTCATCAATTAAGCATTTTTTCAAGTTTAAGTCACTGCCAGATTCACCACATTAGATAAAATTGGATTCACATCATTACAGCTCATACACATCCACTGAAAGGTTATACACTACACTGTTACATCCACCCAATGCAATGTTTTCTATCTTGTCTGTAATGCAGTTTCTAGATGAATATGGCTCAGAGGTCCTTAGTCTAAATGTAGCAAAATAAAACAAAAATAACAAAATAAAAGTACAAAGAAGAACATACATTCAAGTAAACATGCCTTTCAAAGTCATTTTCATCCCCACATCTATATGCGCATTTCACTGTGGTTAATGAATTTGAAGACAAAGTCTACATTTCTGTTCACAGTTTTAATGAACAGACACTTGTCTTTTATCTGAGATGCTTGTATAGCAACTAAAGGTCCCAGACTTTTTCCTACAGGGATGAAATAACAAGGATTGTTAAATTCCCACACAGAAAGAACCTATATAAACATATAGGTTTTAATCCCCGCCTTGTATCAACTGGCAGTGGTCGGCAGCTCTTTTCAGAAGTAGCGTGCAATTGGCCAATGTGCTACAGGGATGCAAATTGCGAAGGGCCTGCTGGAAAGGGTTATGTAGATTAGAGTTCCCCTAGGCACGTCCTGTTGGCTAGACGGGCGCTCATAAATAAGATTCTGACCAGCAACAATACTGATTATCTTTCACCCTTGTTCTGAGCTTGCCAAGTACTGCCCAGCGAATGCATAAAAAGCAATTGCTGATGGCTGCGGGCTGTGTACACTTTACTGACTTGTCAACAGGCGGCAGCATATGCAGACAAGCAAATAACTTTTACGTAGTTCCCTAATTGGATATCCCAGATTCGGGTAGGATTTGAAATGTTAAATAAAAAAAAATGTAGAAGTTTTAATTGGCCGTTTTCATATATACTCAGAGGCAATGAAAACGCAACACCAGTTTGGATTCAAATAATTTTGTGACTCAAATTTATTTTCTTATTTTAACAATTCAAATATGTTGGGTGGGTTGACTTTGATGAATTAAATGCGTTAATGGGCCGATTTGGACAATAATAAACAGATGCATTAAACATAACGAGCACAAGTTGAAAATGAAAAAATCACAACAAGACTGAGCGGAACACACATTTAAAAATGAACTCAAAAAAGAACAGTCAGTATCAGGTGTGACCCCCACGAACATCCACACAGGCAGTACAACGTCTCCTCATGGACCTGACTAAGTGTCTTAGGTTGTCTTGGGGAAGTTGTTGCCACTCTGCCTGCAGTGCATTCTGGAGTTGCTGCCTGGTTTGAGGTCTGGGTACTCTTGATGAAAGAGCTCGTCCCAGTTGGTCCCAGACGTGCTCGATGGGCGATAAATTTGGTGAACACGCAGGCCACGGCAGACAGTTAACACCATGTTGTGCCAGGAAAGCAGCTGTGAAACGAGCAGTGTGGGGTCTGGCGTTATCCTGCTGGAAGATGGTCACATCATTGTGATTCCTCAGGAATGGGACAACGACAGGGTCCAAGACTTCATCAATGTACCGCCGAGCTGTCAAGTTGCCATTGATGAAGACCAGAGGTGTTCTGTGATTGGCAGTAATCCCAGCCCACACCATCACACTGGCACCACTTTCGCATCCTGGACATGATCGGTCATTAACAGAACCTGTTTCATGGTGCCGCTGTATCAGTCTGGTGATGCTGGACGTACTACACCCAAAACGGTGAGCCACTTGCCGGGCACTTACTCCCGCCTCTAGCATACCCAGGGCCCTGTTCCATTGTTCAGTCGACAGGCGTGGCATTATGACACTTAAAAAATGTTTTTTTGTGTGGCTTTTATCATGCCTTTATATAGGGAAGACAACCCCTCCTTCATTTCAACCACTGTACTTGCACAACTCCTAATCCCATATGTTGTGCTCAATATGGATTGATGAGAGTCCAACTCACACTGTTGAGTTACATGATGATCATTCATGTGTAACGAGGTACACATTGTGACCCGAATGGTCACTTAAGAACTCAAATTGGACTACTCTGGTCCTGAGCAAAAATAAACCAAAATTTAGAGTGTTGCATTTTAATTGCCTCTGAGTATATTATAGGTGCATATAGGTACATATATGTACCTATAATATATGAAAACGGCCAATTTTATGTATGTTGCATATATGCAAAACCTATATGTGGCCGTATATTAAAACCTATATGTTTATATAGGTTCTTTCCGTGTGGGTTACTTTATTTAAAATTAATCTTGTTCAATTATCTAATAAAAACGCCACAAATTTGCGGCAAAGAATCGCCTGAACGTGCATTGTCAAATCTTCGGTGCATCTGACTACTGCCTGCAATGCAAACATATTCTCTCTCGTATTCATGTTCAATATGCTTCACAATATGTTTTCCATTTCACTTAGCCTATATTTTTAAGCTCTTAAAACCAGGGCCATCTTACAATAATTTAATGTTTTAAGAAATATCTTTAATACTACATACAAAATTCCTCGATGAGAGGTGGAATTCAGAGGTCTGCTATTTATTCAGATTATTGACATTCTTTCAATCTAACACGGTAGCCTGGTACGGTCTGTCTGCTTCTCATTATCTCTTCTTAATAATTATAGACCACATTTTGGTTTTGATTAGTCAGTTAGCTGAATAAATAGCTAAATTGCAAGTTAGGCAAAGGACATGGGAATTGATTTAAGGTAAGCTAATTATGCCAAGGCGATGGAGGCTGTCCAACCTCGCTGGTTATTAGCGGCCTTCAAATCACAGGTTTCTTCCCGAAAGCATTTCAAATGACTGCATTAGGTATGCTTCATAGAAAAGGTAATAAGCAAGCATGTACTTTTACTGCGCTTAAAATAATCGCGATTTCTGAATTGTCTCAGCTCTGCCAAATATCCAGTCAAAACCCAAAATACAGCCCTCAGAAATTTTTGATTAAAAAAAAAGTTTGCAGTATCTGCATATTGGCTGTTGTGTAAGTTAGGGGTACCATAGGGCCATCTTCTGGTGAAATGTGAATAGGCTGGATGGGGTGGAGGTGCCCTTTCTGACAAAAAAATAGAAATTGGAACGCGAGTGACGATGGGAAAATGTACCGAAAAGCAGTGAAGGTATTGCGCAATGTTCATTATTTCTGGTCAGGATATTAGAGAAGAGGCCTATCTAAAATACAAACAAATGAAAATTTCCCGGGCTGTGCATATAGAGGTATGTGGCGGCCATAATCGTAGTACGTGGAACGCAAGTGACGCAGCTTAGTCAAATACCTTTAGGCACGGCGAATGGCTCCGTACACGCAAACCAATGGCCATACCAGCTTGGAAATTTCACTCACCGATCTGTTTTAACCCATAGAACCCAAAATACATCGTTTCGGTACAAATTGAGACATCTGCGTACACCCAGACACCTCCTCAACAATATTTTATGAGAATTTCATCCAAATTCCTTACCTTTCGGCAGAATTTCTTTTGTATTTTGCAGTAAAATCTGCTGTGGTCTTGCCTCAATCGAAGCTTGAGATCCTCTGAGTGGTTTACAAAGGAACCCGGATGTAGGTTACCTCCACCGGTTAACAGGACATTGCTTTCCTTCTCTCGCCACATTTTTCGCGCCGGACGATCACTCACGTTTCACTCACGGAGCAACTACCCATAGAGTCAACCTGAATGAATTTTCTTTATTATTTTACGCTTAGGGTTGCTACATATACCCCGTAACTTTGTTTGGATGGTAGGATGTATAGAAATTAGCAAAAGTTTGTGCTATATATAGGTAAATGTCAGTGAAACACGAGTGACGAGGCTGGTGTTGAAAAATAGTTTTCTCAAGCTGGCACAAGCTCAGGTCAATGTATGTAAAAAATATTTCTATGAACATAACCCTTATAGGGACCCTCTTGGCTGGATGTAATATGAACAGTGGGACTACCTTCTTAGTATGCTAGTTGATGGTCTAAAAGTTTTGTCACTCATGTATCAATGAGTTGAAATTCCCATTAAAAGATAGAGGGAAAGAAAATGTAGGTCATGACATGGCTAAACGACTTGGACATGTTAGATATGACCCCCCACTAAGGAAAAAATAAGTTTATGGTGGTCTAGCACTATTTGGCTTGACAATACATGTCTTGGAATGAGGCGAAAATGGTCCAAAAATGCCAATTTTGGGCCATTTTTCAAATTTGAGGTTTAACCATTCGCGAAATTAAGGGCCGAAATATGCAAATTTGCCCTTTCTTTGAAGCCCTGGATGTTTTCTTTCAAATGAGACTAGAAACAGGAAGAATGGTGCATTATTTTTTTTCTATAGCTCTCTGAAGTCAAAAAGACCCTAAAATAGGCCCAAACATCATTTCTTGGATTGACCCATATATATATATATATATATATATACTTAGCTCCATTAAAAACGCACGGGTGAGGTATGTACTGTATTTGCGGCAAATTGAAGAATCGATTGATTTTTATTGCTTTTCCAGTGAGGCACGAGAGGAAAAAAAAAAAGCGCCGCGGTATTGTAATCCTGCAGCACTTTCGTTACACGCCAAGCACTTCAGTAATAACAAACATTGAGCTGTTAAGTGATGTGTACAATGACACTTGACTTGTTCTTTTGGTGTGGTCAATAGCCTACATAAAGCCAAAAAAAAAAACAAAAAATGCTACTGCATCAAGAAAATGCAACGGCTTGTGACACAGGGGAGAGAAAAAGAGCCTTTGGCATGTTACGGGCAGATCTCAGCCGCCGAGAGGTCGTGCGTCATTTGCACTGTCACCGTTCAACAATTAGTCAGCTGTCTATCCGAGAATGGAACACAGGCGATTGAGGGTGAGCTCAAGTATCGTTTGACGCTGTCTATGTGAGCAACCCATGAGTGCACACGGGCCCTACGGAAAACCCAGTTTTTGCCCATTTACGCATGGCTGCCTTTACCATGGTCAGTCAGCGACAGTCCCTGTTTTCCATTCTCAGACAATAACAGGGAAATAAAGTGCCAAAAAATGACACAGAGGCAGGTGCCCACAGTCAGAAGTGAAGAGTTCCTACTCCTGTTGATGGGCAAAAAATGGGTTTTCTGTTGGGGCAGTGTGCACACGTTTTGCTCACGTAGACCGCGTCAAATGGTACTTGCGCTCACCCTCAATCGTCTCGGACCCCTCATCTCATGATCAGTTTTGGTTGCTGTCCGGAATCTGTCACGTACAGGCTGTAACCAGATGTGGCACTCTTCAGCTGCCATCGTCACTCGTGGCTGCCCTAAGTGGGGTCGGTCAGTGACAGTGCCTGTGTTCCATTCTCGGATAGACAGCCGACTAATTGTTGAACGGTAACAGTGCAAATGACGCACCGCCTCTCGGCGGCTGAGACCTGCCCGTAACATGCCAAAGGCTCTTTTTCTCTCTCCTGTGTCACAAGCCGTTCAATTTTCTTGATGCAGTAGCATTTTTCTTTTTTTTTTTTTGTTGGCTTTATGTAGGCTATTGACCACACCAATAAGAACAAGTCAAGTGTCACGGTACACATCACGAACAGCTCAATGTTTGTTATTACTGAAGTGCTTGGCGTGTGCACGTGGTCTTGGCGTCAGATTACAATACCACGCGCTTTTTTATTTCCTCTCGTGCCTCACTGGAAAAGCAATAAAAATCAATCGATTCTTCAATTTGCCGCAAATACAGTACATACCTCACCCGTGCATTTTTAATGGAGCGAAGTGTGTATATATATATATATATATATATATATATATATATAGTATGTGTGTGTGTGTGTATATATATATATATATATATATATATATATATATATATATATATATAGCTGTATTCCTGTGAATATAAGCCGATTTTTTTCCTGGGAAATCCCCTTGGAAAAGGGAGTCGTCTCATATCCAGGATCGTCTTATATTCAGAACTGATCATCTTATAGTCAGAACAATATGGTATTTAAAAACCAGCTCATTGTTTCCGCACATGAAAAAAATAATATTCGCACATCTTTGCTATGGACGCAGAAGTGGGTGCACAGCACAGCAACAGTCAGTTATACATAGGGGCGGTATGCTATTCAGAAATAACCATGGTTCGAATTACAGGGGGAATTGGGGGGATCTGATCCTCCTATTTAAGACTTTAACCCCCCTAAAAGAGGCAAAAACAACAGGTTGGGGTTTCATACATTAATTCTTATCCTACCTATCATCATAAATATTACATTATATTTCTTACATTCATGCCTGGAAGAATCTTTTAATTCGATTTCAGACACCCCTAAAGTGGACCATACCATTGACATTGATCTTTGCTGATGATCGCGTCTGACGCTATCACTCCCATCAATGGCTCGCGTGTGTTACGCCAAACGGTGAAGGCTACTGTAAGTAGCAATCTAGCTAGTTCAACACACTGTAGCTTCTTTTCCTCAGAGTTTCTGAATTGAATTGAGTCAGGTGTCTATGGATGAACGCTAAAGTGCATCTATGGCATGACATTTTAGTATAAATAGAAGATCTCTAATGAGTGAGCTCAAGATATCGAATTATGTATGAGATGAGAGAAGCAATTTTCATTTATTCCAAGCCTTCGTCGAGGAATAATGTTAAACAAAAATTACCACTGGAGTTTTATAAATTTGGCATCTCAGGCTTTGGAGAAGCGTTAGCAGTTGGCCGTCTATTAAAGTCCACAGGATGAATAATTACCTAGCTACCATGCTGACGCTCTTCGGCATTAAATTAATAAGTTCTAGTTTTGCACGATAACAATAACTCGTTCAACTTATTAATATAATGGCAAAAGTGATGGCATGCTTGCTAGCGAATTATTAATCCCATTGATTTGAATTAACCGCAAATTAGAAACCAACGCTAGGTTACCAGCAGGAGGACAAAAAACATTACCCTGTTTGCCAGTGATCGGAATCTGATCAATCAGGATACCAGAGAGCTGTATCACACACACAAACCAGATAAAAAGATTGCACGTGTATAACACCATATCTGTATCCAATCATGCCCAATTTTAATCATTTATCAGATAAAATGTCATATCTAACGCTATCTTACGCTGGTGCTCAGTCATTATGAGCAATGAGACAATGGAGGATTAGTTGTACAGATATGTTACGTTTTAACATGAATATAAACAGTGGTGGAAGAACTACTCAGATCCTTTACCGAAGTGAAAATATCAATACCATAGAGTAAAAATACTTAACTACAGGTAAAAGTCCTGCATCCAAAATCCTACTTAAGTAAAACTAAGGTATTAAAGTACTGGTTTTACAGAAAATTGTACTGTGACTGATGTATTAAAATAAATGTAACATTGTTGATGCTGATGAGTGAAGGCAGAAGCAGCATTCAATGTGGAGCTGGTTTGAACTGCCTTGAAAGGGTCACAGAATAAATCTGAGAGGTTGTGAGATGATGGATTGGGTGGAATAGAAGAAAAAGAAGTTCTGCAACATAAATTGGATAAATTTTTCAGATTTTTTTCCCCTTTTTTTGAATTGTTGTAATATTGGAGAGTTTAACGTCTTTGGGCCTGAAACAGTTATTTCTTTGAAATCATGTGATGGGAAATGTCTCTTTGGCGGAACTGTAAACTACTTATAGACATCTGAAATGTGACAAAGAGACTCAAATACACACAGATTTTTTTGTCAACGCCCACAAGCCAAACAGTTTGGGAGCCACTGGTTTAATCCTTAATGATGCAGTGTAATTTTATAAGATTATCTAAGTAGTATCATGTAGTGGAGTAGAAAGTACAATATTTCCCTCTGAAAGTAGCGTTGCGTATATACAGTGGCGCCTACCTCAGGTCAACATTGGGGGGTCACAAAATTTTTTTTTTCAGGCTGCTGTATTCCCAAGGGTAGGCTGCCTTGTCTAAAGTCCAGCCTTTTAGAATGTTAAAAAAAGGTTTATTTAGAGAATATATTTGATTAATGTTAAATCTGGTTGTGATCTGTGAAATAACGTTATTTGGCTGAATGAATGCAATGTATGAAGGCATACACGAATTGAATGTCGGAGGGAGCATCCATTTTCCATCCCCGCATTTATGGACGTAGGCTAAACTGTTTTCAGTCATTTATTTAGCCTAGGATTTGAAATTGCAAACGGGACCTTAAACATTGCGTTAGCCTATAGGATACTCATGTTTTTCCAGCCTGCTTCAAGATGAACGCAATATGCGCACACAATAATTACACATGCAACGCGTGGTTCATCGGCCAAGGCCGCTGTCTCATAACAATGCTATAGGCTACATATCTTCCATCATCCACTCATCTGCTGTGTTTAAATAGCGCCGCATGCAGCAGATGCATGGTTAATAGTACACCCTATCTCGACTATGAAAATGAAATCCCAAGCTGCAAGTTAAAAGCCGATATAACCTCAGCGCTAAACTGAAGCAGAAGCAGGACCTTTTCTAATATGGCTAATGCAAGCCGTCTACGATCGCAGTTGCAGGTTTAGAAGCTGAATCCATATTGGAATTAATATTCAAGTCCAGAAAATTTCTCCAAAGTTGGCAGTAGGCTTAGGCTATTCATTAAATCGGCTATTGCTTTATAAACATAATACAGACAGGGTAACAAAAGACAAGTTGTCAATATCAATGGGCTCTTTTTAATGAACTAGTTTAAGAAATATAATTGCATGACATAGCCTGCATGTCATTTTCCGGAAAAATAAAATGATGTTAATTAACTACGTTATTTTATATTTTACTGCGTTTAATCTCAGCAAGGGAAATTCTGAAGCCAACGTCACAATTCATTTCCAATATGTATCCTATGGAAGCCCATAGTGGACAATATTCAAATGAAAATGTCATCCCACTATTGTATTATAATTTTCCACTTATGCATGAGTTATTTGAGACAATATTAAATTGAAAATGCATTAATCCAATTATCACTTTCATTTTCACATACACATATGGGAAATCTATGACTATATTCAAATGATAATGAAAAGCTGTTTGACATTTCATTTTCAAAGTCATGCTCCGCAATACAGTGGACAATATTCAAATGCAATAAGCAAAACAGCACCCCCAGCCTATTGCATTTACATTTACATGTCAACATGCCCTTTTAGGGTCAACATGAAAATGAAAATGCTGTTTTCTAATCACTTGGAAATAATAATGATATAATAATGATGACGACATTTGACATTTCATTTTCAAAGACTTATCCTGCAATACATGGGACAATATTCAAACACAGTAAGGGAAACAGCGCCTCCCAGTCCATTGCATTTTCAAATACATGTCACCACGCTCTTTTTGGGACACAATAAAAATGAAAATGCAATATGTCAGCGTCTCATCAAGGCGGGTCTTCCGCTAGGACGTCACTCATTAGGGGCGCGAACGGAAACCATGTTCCTTATTTGCATACCAACCAATCAGCTTCTGGGTAGCGCTTGTACGCACGGAGGCTTACTGATATTGTCATGATGGCTAGACTGATATGTTTTGTGTGCCATCGCGTATTAGGCTACGTTGAGCTGTGGATGTAGCCTTCTCGGCAGCTAGTATGCTAGCTAATGTTAACTAAGGAAAATATTTGTCAATGATCATCACATTAAAGCGATATGATTTGATTTTTTCCCCAACTCTATTAACTGAGCTAGCTGTAATATGCATGAACTTATCCGAGGCTTCGCGGCAGTGTTGTGCAACTGCAACCCAAGTGTGCTTGCAGATTTCAGAGACGTTAGCTAGCTTGCTAGTGAGTCTGAAAGCAATCGCCTAGGTACAGCTAGCTAGCTATGATGCCTACTGGAGAAGCTCTTACAGCCCTGACTTGTCACTTTCAACGCCATCTCGCACACATGACCTCTTTCACCATTGATCAGCAGCTTCTTTTACCTAACGAACAAACTGACAGTGCAGCCTGAAACGTGTTATTTCATAGCTAGTTAAAGCAGCATTATCCTTCCATGCGTGCTATAGCGTATTACATTACTCCAGATAAAACGCTATCCGTCTCCCCACCCTGCTGACGCTAGTTAGGGGAAATGTTTGTCATCATTTTTATACTTAATTGCTGTGATTCGGTTTTTGCCCTAGCTTCACAAGCTAGCTAGCAGACAGCGATTGCTCTTGTGTTTGCCGAGTTGCAGATTCGCCACTGGCCTCTCCTGAAACATGCACAATGTATGCATCATGCAGAACGGTCCGATAAACGGCCAGCAGTCAGGCTGCCGCTGTTCCTGGTTTAATCGCGATTCCCAAGCCACGTAGCAATGGGAGAAGTTTTGATGACTCTGGCTGAAAACGATGTTCCTCACTTGCTAACTTAACCTGATGTAATATGAACTTCTTTGATATGTCTGGCAGCACTTTTGTACGTCCCAACAGTACTATCAGATTTCTGGGAGATTTGAATGGAGAGCTCATTACCTGGCCAGCTCAAGAACAATCGCTGTCAGCTAGCTAGCTTGTGAAGCAAGGGCAAAAACTGAATCACAGTGATTAAGGATAAAAATGATGACAAACATTTCCCCTAACTAGCGTCAGCAGGGTGGGAAGACGGATAGCGTTTTATCTGGAGTAATGTAATACGCTATAGCACGCATGGAAGGATAATGCTGCTTTAACTAGATATGAAATAGCATGTCTCAGGGTGAACTGTCAAGTTTGTTCTTTAGGTAAAAGAAGCCGCTGATCAATGGTGAAAGAGGTCGTGTGTGAGAGATGGCATTTAAAGCAACAAATCAGGGCTGTAAGAGTTTCTCCAGTAGGCATCATAGCTAGCTAGCTGTACCTAAGCGATTGCTTTTAGACTCACTGGCAAGCTAGCTAACGTCTCTGAAATCTGCAAGCACACTTGGGTTGCAGTTGCACAGCAACACTGCCGCGAAGCTTCGGATAAGTTCATGCATGTTACAGCTAGCTCAGTTAATAGAGTTGGGGAAAAAATCTAATCATATCGCTTTAGTGTTATGATCATTTACAAATAATTTCCTTAGTTAACATTAGCTAGCATACTAGCTGCCGAGATGGCTACATCCAAAGCGCAAAGTAGCCTAATGCGCGATGGCACGCAATACATATCAGTCTAGCCATCATGACATTATAAATAAGCCTCCGTGCGTACAAGCGCTACCCAGAAGCTGATTGGTTGGTATGCAAATAAGGAACATGGTTTCCGCTCGCGCCCCTAATAAGTGACGTCCTAGCGGAAGACCCGCCTTGATGAGACGCTGACAGATTGCATTTTCATTTTCATTGTGTCCCAAAAAGAGCGTGGTGACATGTATTTGAAAATGCGATGGACTGGGAGGCGCTGTTTCCCTTACTGCGTTTGAATATTGTCCCATGTATTGCAGGATATGTCTTTGAAAATGAAGTGTCAAATGTCGTTATCATTATTATATCATTATTATTTCCAAGTGATTAGAAAACAGCATTTTCATTTTCATGTTGACCCTAAAAGAGCGTGTTGACATGTAAATGTAAATGCAATAGGCTAGGGGTGCTGTTTTGCTTATTGCATTTGAATATTGTCCACTGTATTGCGGAGCATGACTTTGAAAATGAAATGTCAAACAGCTTTTCATTATCATTTGAATATAGTCATAGATTTCCCATATGTGTATGTGAAAATGAAAGTGATAATTGGATTAATGCATTTTCAATTTAATATTGTCTCAAATAACTCATGCATAAGTGGAACATTATAATGCAATAGTGGGATTACATTTTCATTTGAATATTGTCCACTATGGGCTTCCATAGTATCCAGCTGGACGATGAAAATGAGGTCCAGATTGCGATAGAGCGCTGTCCCTCGATGAAAACATTTGAGCGAAGACACGAAAAACCGAACACTTCTGTAAAAAATTAGGGTGTATATTTTATTATTGCCAATTAAGCAACTGTTTACTTTTTATTTTAGGTGTAATTTTTTTACACATTTATGTAAAAAAATAGCCTGTTTTTTAACCTTAATTTGTCTACTGCATTGCCAAAAAACCCAATGAATACCGCCAAAATTTACATTAAAAGTAGTCAAGATCATATTTTCTTCATATAAAGCACAGGTCTAAATTATCATGTTGAAAAACCTATTTATTTATCCACATTTCTGGGAAAAATGAAATTGTACCGTTTTTCGTGCCTGCGCTCATATGGAAGGGGGGAACACTTCTTATTAAGGCGATTGCATATTGGCAGTTGCTACGGGTACTGCAGTTTTTCAATGCATTTCAATGTGGAGAGGTATGGCAGTTCCCATTCCAAGCCCTGCCCTAATCTAACCCTAACACTAACCCTAACCCTTCCCCTAACCCTAACCCTATCCCCAACCCCTAACCATAATCCCGAATCCTTATCCTAATCCCTTGAAATCGACTGCCGTACCAATAAAAACTGCCGTGTCTCTAGACACTGCGTTGCATATTTTTAACGTATTCACGCACGCGAAAGCATTAAAACGAACCAAGGTACATTCAAAGTAACCGTTCAGGGGTACGTTTCCTAAAACCTTGGTTTGAACAGGTGTTGTGCCAAGGTAATTATCCCCGATAGAAAGTGTTTCCCCTGTCCGCAGGAGCGCGCACGTCTTGCTATTGAATAAAAAATACGAGGGGAAGTAGAGCGCTACAAGGCTGGGATTTCACACTATTGAATAAAAAATACTATCATGAAGATTGCTGTATGTCTCTTGTAAGGGTTTTCATTTTGTCAGTGAGGTTTTGTTAAAGAGCACAAAACGTATCTATCAAAATGAACGACTTTCTTCTCTGAAATTCTTAAGGTTGCCGAACTGTCGTACAGTATTACACTGTGAAGCACCGTTAAAAACGTATCTTAGAACATATTAGTGTTCTTCACAAGTAATACTTTATGTCTCTTCGTGCCATGCTGTTGTGCTCCTATGTTTCAGTCTGTGTAGGTGTTCTCTTTTCTTGTCTGTGTGTCTGTTCTTTAAAGTGTTGCAGGACGTCCCAAATGCAGATGACTCGCTGATTGTTGGCACTTCATTGGCGGTTGCATTCTATAAGCGGAGCTGATTTATCCAACCGAGACGCCATGCTACACTGGGCCACGTAGCTCTCTGCCGGCCCTATCACATTCTGCCGCGCCTTGCCTTCTCGTTCGCCACTCACCGCCCCTTCGAGCGCTCTCTTCACGGCTGTTCTGTAGAGTGGAAGTTGAAGGCCTGGTTTTCCCAGGCCACTTTTTTTTTTTTTTTTTTTGCATTCGTTGTTTTTATGTTTGGCATAATAAACTCCATAATTAAGTTATTGTGCCTTGTCACGGTCTACTTTTTCTGTTCACGTCCCTTACCCTAGACGGGGACGTAACAATGCTCATACACTGAGTTTTGACTGCTCTTGGGGATACTTTTTCATCGACTACAGTAACGTACGATCTTCCGGAAGTTGTCTCCACACTTTTAAAACAATAGCACGCATCCAAGAAAAACGTGAGAAATTGACCTAGACTTAAGACAGGTAAAACATCCAAACAAAGCTTGTAAATAATTATACTTTTTAGAGACACTATTTGGAAGCTAAGTTTAAGACTGTCATCACCGTTTGTAAGAATTTCTTAATCTGCATATTCAGAGCAAAAAATAGATCATCACTGCTCCATCTTAGCACATTGGTCGCACCATTGAGGCTGCATTATTCACTTGAAATGTAATTCATAATAACCTGAATACAGCATTATCAACGTTATTTGTTAATACCAATTTATCTTTGCATAATAAAACCTGGCTATACCAGCCCTTGGATATTGAATGTGTATTTAATTACCCCTGAAATGAAAACAATAACCTTGATGCAGTTTATTGGAGGCCCATTTCTTTTGTTTTGGTTTTCACCAATATAGGCATAACAACCAGAGTTGAATTAAGGCTCAACGATTATTTATTTAAGGGAAAAAATTTAGCAGACCATATTTTGAGCCTGTTATAAAGTGTATCCCCCCTCCAGAATGCTCAAATCTTGAACTACCCTCAGAACATTTATTTTGTGTTCATTTCTGATCAAGGCTGATAATATTGGGGAGCATGTACAGGTTAGCTCACTTCTATCCTGAGTTACAGGGGGATACAAATTATTTCAGACCACATTTTTGAGCCTGCTATAAAGTGTATCCCCCCTCCAGAATGCTCAAATCATGAACTACCCTCATAACTTTCATTTTGTGTTCATTTCTGATCAAGCCTGATAATATTGGAGAGTTTGAACAGGTTAGCTCACTTCTATCCTGAGTTACAGGGGGGTACAAATTATTTCAAACCATGTTTTGAGCCTGCTATAAATCTGTCAATGTTTGTTATTACTGAAGTGCTTGGCGCGTGCACGTGGTGCGCATCAGGATTACAATACATGGGCTCAGGAACCGGCCTGGCAGACCCGGCGGTCGCCGGACCAAAATTTTCCCAAATACGCCCCTCCCTCTCCCCTCATGTCATGTCAGTCTTAAGTCGCTTTCACACTGGATGCGAGACGATTTTTTCACATGCAGATGACTTTGAATGTAATGTGTCGTGCGAAAAATTCGTTTCGCGTCTGGTGTGAAAGCAGCTTTAGACCGTCTAGCCGATCCCGGCTGCTTATCACCTATCACATTAATGCACTGCCGCGAGACCAGTGTCATTAGCGTTCGTCAGCGATTCTAATGCTACTGCACACTCTCATAAATTAAGATCCAGTGCAAAAAATGTTCTTATTTGTTATAAGTTCTTAATTTCCGCGCGATTTTGGCATTACAGGGCTTTGGTTGGTGACCTCACGCGCTTGTTTAATGCATGCAATTTGCATCGAGAGTGATGGTTTACTAATTTATTTAGACAGTTTTGCCCCTGAGATAAGGACTATGCTTGAAGGGCTGTCAGTCTCTCGGTGATCACCTAAAATTGCTAAACTGCCATCCTCACATTGCAACAGACAATCACAGAGTGCAGTGTTATTTTAATTCAAATGTAATGGATTATTTACCAGACCGAAGCAGCGCAAACTATCGTTATCCCCATATTTGCATTTAACTGCTTGATCTGGATGCACTTCCTTGTATGAAGAGCTCCCTTTCAAAATTTTTTTTTCCATTTTAATTTTTAATTGATTTTTTTATGTCAAATCCCCCACCAAGCGCCGACTGGCATCTGTGATTGGCGTATGCCGCTCAGATCTTTTCAAATTGCTGGCGATCACGGGTGCACTGAAAACCGAATACTTTGGAGGCGCGCTGTGCTTTTAGAAGAAGAAATGATTTTTTAACGCAACCCCAAGCTTGGTGGAGGTGTAATGGGGCTTGTGTGCAGAAGCAGTGTATTCTAAGTGCGTCTAAGAAAGCTCACAAAATCCTCTCTCTTAATATTAACTAGGTTAAAAACTAATTGTTGCTAACACGTTTTAAACAGTTCATCCTGAACTGTGTTTGTGGGTATCCACCTTCCGAGTTCACTCAGTTATCATCAGCTGCACACCCTGGTTTGTGCCCCTACATTCCCGGTAAGATTTCAATCCGCACAATATTAATGCAGCTTGTGTCCTGCTTGTGTTTTTACTTCGTATTTCTAGAGCAAGGGGTTAGTTACCTGCATGCGTATCGCATGTCCAAATATGATATCTGAATTAGCCTATGGCAGGATTTATCCATTCTTGGTAATCTTGTGTCAGTGTTTTATTATTTTTTTCTTAGATAGGTGGCCTAATTGCATTATATGGTATGAAATAAATAAGGTAAATCAGATAAATCAGTAAATGTAAAAAAGCAAGGGACAAAAAGAACATAAGGAAACTGACAGTCAGTTTCTATGGGTGGATAACCCTGACACCATTACTCTGGACGTCAACTTCTTTTATATATCTCAATTTATAAGGTATTCTATAAGCCTCCAATTCATTGCTTGAACACTGTCTCAAAGGTTTATATCAAGTTCATGGATGAAATGCTTCAAACTGCTAATGCTGGAAAGTGCATACTATAGACCACAGACTGAGCTAATCTGCTGTTGTGTCGTGACTAGAAACACCATCTAAAAGTTGAAACTGTTGAGGCTGAAGATGAGTCTTGATGCTACCACAGTTAACCAAATCAATCCCCAGTTTCAAAAAATTTTCTAATGATGACCATCCCCCCAGCGCCGTCTGCCAGACCAATATGAAATTGCTTCCTACACCCCTGCAATACCACATGCTTTTCTTTATTTCCTCTCGTGCCTCACTGGAAAAGCAATAAAAATCAATCAATACTTCAATTTGCCGCAAATACAGTACATACCTCACCTGTGCGTTTTTAATGGCGCTGAGTATATATAAAATCATCCACAGACATTACGTTAAACTTGCCCTACTATGGCAAAAGGAAGCAAGTTACATAGAAATGTATGATACTTGCTTCCTTTTGCCATGGTTGGGCAGAAACAAGCAAAATACTGTATGGATTGTCAGACTTCAGTTCACTGAAAAATGCGCATGTGTAGTACAGGGTTCCCTTTATATCCTGGAGAAAAACGTTGACCCCTCCGATTATCACTATATAATTCGCACTCTGGAAATAACCATAGAAATATTTTCATTACTGAAGGAAACAGTTGTCACAATTAAAAGTTTATTTAATATAGCCTAAATATGCAAAGAATAAAGAGTCTAATTTTTGTTCTTGAAATATTTGTTCTTTACAAAAAAAACTGGAATCCGAACCGAGATTCAATAAGAACCGGATTCGATAAGCAGAGTCGGAATCAGACCTGAAATCTATAAAATTGAAACAATACCTCAGCATATCTGCTGGTTCTGTTCATCAGCTGGATTGTTGCTGCTATGATTTATTGATTGGTATGCAGCAACAATAGGGAAGGGTCGAAGCCTAGAGTGGGCATTTACCTGCCCAACCAGTTGCGTCCAGGAACAGATGCCAGGTGGTTTTAACCCTCACCGAAGCAGGATTGTCAGACAGCTGGTCCGAAGGGTTTAGCAAGAACATAGTCCCAATCCTTGAGACGGACAATAAGGCTTGAGAGTTTGCTCCTATTAATAAAATTTTGAAGAGTCGGTAAATATTTAACTTTCATACAGGATATGATACTGTAAGTGTCAAAGATGGTAGCTGATACAACTCTAAACTAGAGGACATAAACCAACTGGTTGCTTAAAGCTGCAGTTGGTAACTTTGAGGAGAGAGAGGACTTGCCATAAAAATTTGAAAAAATGCAACTTTCAGATCCCTCCCCCTCCCTCTCCACTGCAGTCCTGCCCTAAGATCCTCCCCCAGAAGGCTGCCGTGCACGCGAAGGCACGCGAGCTGTTATGCATGCGACTAAGTTGCCAAGGCTAGACATTACTGTTGTGAACAGTCAACACTGCTGGCCAACAAACGAGCAGAAATAAATCATGTCGACATGAAAAGTAATCTACAGCAGTATGTATTCAGTAGAAACCCAGCACACGCTTATTTCAGTAAGTTACCCGTTTTTTTGAGTACAGAAACTATCGTGGATCCTGCTGAATGGCCAGTAAATCATGTATGACAGCATTTAGCTGTGAGAGCACAGAAACGTTACACATATTTACGAGGACAACAACACAACCGATAAGACTGCCATGTCAGTTCATAAAGATATTTTCTGCTACTTTCTAATAAAACAACGCCAGTAACGTTAGCCCTACCATCAGAAACAAGCTAACGTTAGCTCGACTGCAACATCACAGTAACATCACATGCACTACGGAGTACTGTAACAATTACAAGACGCTGGCTATTCAAACAGCGACTGTGCTTGTAAGCAACGTTCACTCGCTTATTTGCAGAGTGAAAATGAATTGATGCCGGTTAAGGCTGAGGTTAGTACCAGCTGTGCATGTGAGCGACGCCAACTCGCTTATTTGCAGAGCATTGTGGAGCAAAAATGAACCAACGAATAAAGCAGGGGTTTACCTGTCAAGCAGAAAAGTCGCAAACCGTCGGTTTTTAATCCTTCCAAATCACGGAGTTCCTTCCACCTCTAAAAAGCCACTCCGATGTTCACTCTGGTTTTATCCCGGGCTTTGTCAAATTCTTTCTTTTGTGCTTTTTTTCTTCTGGCTTCCTCTTTTTACTTGTCTTAGCCGTGTATGCTGTTGTCAGTAACGGAGGCATCAGTATTTTTTTCCTCGCTGATGGCTGTTGTTGCGCAGTTAGTATCTCTAAGCTCCTGTACCCTCTCTGGGAGATTTGAGCTTGACTGAGCACTGGCGTGAACTGAGGAGGAAGGGGGAGGAGGCTGTCTGCAGCGCGTGCATGTGCACTGTTTGACGGCTGTCAGACACCATCCTGGCTCTAATTGGTTCTTTTTGGTCGGTCCGAACGATTCTTTTAAATTGCAGTAGGAGCAGTAGGTGGGTTTAAAGGAACCTTTTTTTAATTACAGAGTACTAGTTTTATGTAATACTGTGAACACAGTGACAGTTTAGCAAAAATGACAAAAAGTTACTTTTATAAAACTTACTAACTGCAGCATTAAGGTTAGGTGTAACCCAAAATGAAAATTTCCTTAATTTTGAATAAAGACAGGATTTAAGGTTTCAGTGTTGATGGCTATGATGAAAGAAAGCATTTTTAATAGAATTTATGTAATTGTGCTAATTAGGTCACATGATCCAAGATGGCCGACACCCGATATGTAGAAATACATAATTCCATTTTTCTCAAAAACCATTCCATGTATTGATTTGAGTTTTTGTACACACTTTACAGACATCATATTGAAGGTTTTGAGCAAAGGTTTGGGAGATTTGACAACAAATAAAAATTTAGGGGGTCTAGAGGGGGAGCTCAAAATGCAGTCAGGCCTGAGGGCCTATGCTGAGGTGTCCAAGACACCCCAACATGGATATTACTGTTTTCTTTGGCTCAGAACGTAGATCAGAGTGAGATCTACTCAGTCACAGAATTCCATGCAGATATCTTCACTCGTTCTCGATATCTGGATTTATGTGGCAGAAATTCACTTACAGAGAAAATCCGTCTTAAAGTTAGATGAATGTTTTTTTTGACCAAGTATCATCAATGTACCCACCAGATATTGTCAATGTTCAGTTATTATGCCTTCAAAAGCCACCAGGTGTAATGTACTCTGAGAAGTGATATTGAGAAAAAAATTAAAAATTATATTTTTTAAAATTTTGGTGAATTTTAGGGTTACACCTAACCTTAAGGTGACAAAGCATGTCAATCCAGCAACTCTGCTGCACAGATAAAAGGGTTTATAGCACAGGAACTCAAGTAACAGGGCAGACAAATGCATATACGTGAAATAGAGGCGGCAAGAAAGATGTGAAATCACTTAAGGACACAATACCTCTAAAAGTCACGCAGGTTACCAAAGAGAGGGAGAAGACAATTAAGGAGACACAAGGGTTGTTACATCATGTACTGTATATGCAATCATCTGATTATGACTGAAATCTTGTTATTTACAGTAATCTGTTTATTTTCTTATTGTAAACACAATTGCTGTCTGTGTTTCAATATTTTTTGGGAGCTAGCTTGATCATGCAGTGATTAATAGCAAGAAGACCCCTGAGCATCTCTGAGAGGAGTTGGAATGTTAACCCAGTGTTTGCATGTAGTTTATCTGGGTACTCAGGTTTCATCATAGCATCCGAACATGTTGGGCTAATTGGAGACGACTTTGCCTGCAGGAATGAGTGTGTGAACGAATGGTATGTGAGTGTGCGTGCCCTGTGATGGATTGTTTCAGGGTGTTATGCCTCCTCATGCATTTAGTGCTGGTATTGCCCAATATAATTGTGAATTGACCACCATTAAGTGCAGGCATGACTGTGAATTGAAAGCTTGAAGGTAAGGAAATTATTGTGATTTTGCAACATGTCCATTTATTTTTCTTCTGGTCCTACAGTAAGCCAACCACATAATGATGTGTACCCGGGATATGATCCAGGCTTGGAAAAACTGCTGAAAATGTTCCAATATGCTGCCCGGAGCTGCAAAGAACTCAAAGAAAAATATCATGTTAATACTGGTACGCACTTATTCGCAATCAGAACCCAGCATTAACAACTGCCTCTACTTGAATTCATTAGATATACAAATAGAGGTTTAAAATGGACTGAGAGTTGGAAATGTAACAGTTGCTTTCATTTCATCATTGGTATTCTGTCATCTACTGTATATTTTTCCAGATGGGCTGTATTACCTGTCCACCGCTAATAACGTTCTGTACCAGGCGTACTGTGACATGACCACAGCGGGAGGGGGCTGGACTCTGGTGGCCAGTGTCCATGAGAATAACATGTATGGGAAGTGCACTCAGGGAGATCGCTGGTCCAGTCAGCAGGGCAGTAACCCCAATAGGCCCGCAGGGGACGGAACCTGGAGCAACAAGGTTACCTTTGGGTCTCCTGAGGCAGCCACCTCTGATGATTACAAGGTGAACTGCTGACTACTGCCCCTCAGATCCAACACCACTCACAGAACTGACCATCTCACAGTACTGACCCCACACACAGAACTGACCATCTCACAGTACACTGATTTTTGCACCATGACAAAAATCTCCAAGGTGTTTCCTTTATTATGATACCAAGATTATTCAAATTGACGAATTCATTGCAGAGATATAGTCATTTCATTTTGGGCATGTCATTTTCAAGCCAGAGGCTCAGGGCTTTAGGGGTTAAATAACAACTCACAGTTTGCTGAATCCACGAACTAATTTCTCATCATGATTGGATAGACCTGTCTATTTTTAGCTAACGTGAATGTACTGAAGGGGTTCAGCAGTCGGTTGAAAGCAGTAACTTCATCCGATACTCGTCAGTTATAAATTAATGATAGGAGGAGAATGAGCAACATTAGACTGGAGATGAAGCACACAAAATTTTCAAAGTAACATAACGAGTTTCACAGAACAGGTGTCTGTGGCATTATCCGGCAGTATAGAATTATCGTGCCATTTTATGCTTTCGAAGTACCAGTTTACGGACGCATCTCTGTCATAAATTACTACTGCATGTTCATATTGCTTTTGGTAGCCAGTTTACATGACGGGGATTCATGCTGTTTTCCCCCATCTTTACTCTTCTTGAATTTATACTCCTGATTAAATTTTGTGCTACATGGTATGCTTTCAAAGTACCTGTTTGTGGATGCGTCACTTTCATTGATATATTTATGACAATAAGTTCATATTTGCTTTGTCCAATAATAAGTCACAAGGTTTAAAGACTGCGAAAAAGACAAGACGTTGCTCTACCAAATAATTTAATATTTTCAAATGTAATTTCACCCCTTGCATTTATCTTAAATTATTAAATCCATTAAACTGACATATAAACCTTAGAATACATACATAAACACAACAGATTCGTTTTTTTTTTTTTGTTGTGTTGTTACGTGTTTATTAATATAAGTTCAGTTGGGGGGGGTGGCGACGGGGGTAGCTTCCCTGGCACGCTCCCCCACTTCTTAAAATAGCACTACAACCCTGGTCGCAAGAGATCATTTTTTTGAACTGCTGGATAGATACTACGTGCAAGTATATTGAGCAGTTTGCACATCAGGCTTAGCTGAGGGGTTAAATTCATACAACTCCTGAAAACAGGGATGGGACTGAACTCGTCCATATTCTAAACCACGTTCGAGCTTGGCTCGACTTGCTGGTGAATATTCAATAAGTGATCTAGGTGTGTCATCTAGTGATAGAATAGTGTAACTGTGTGCATCTGTGTGCATAAATAGAGCAGCTCCATGTCCGCTGGCATCTATATCTGCTGAGAGAGGTTAAAGGTTTTTTAGCAATGGCTTTTATCTTTCATGTGGGTTCTGTGTTCTAGAACCCGGGGTATTATGACATCCCAGCAAAGGACGTGTCCGTGTGGCATGTTCGGAACGATGCCGAGATGAAACAGTGGAAAGCCAACTCCATCCTGCGCTACCACACAGAGACCCACTTCCTGACTTCAAATGGTGGAAACCTCTACCAACTGTTCAAAGTACAGCATTTCATTTAATTATACCAATTCATTCAATCATTCATTCAGAAATTCATTCAATGGGACACTCTTTTCTGCAGGAATTCTTGCTTAGTTTTGCAAAACCTGAAATGTATCTCAGTAAATTTATTACAATTATCCATTTAAAAAGTTAAAAAGTTTACATTTGTGTGCATGAAAGCAGAAATGCATGATGCAGTATGTCTTTTTGTGTTGCAGCGATACCCTGTGAGATACCAAGCGGGTGTATGCAATGGCAACAAAGGCCCCAGTATTCCTGTAGTGTATGATCATGGGAGTGCACATACTACTGCTGCCCTCTATGGGCCATACACAAGGGGTATGAAAACATGAAATCAGCAAATACGTTTTAGAAACAGCAAATATGTATTAGACACAGCACAGACTACTGAGAATACTGTGTGTATTAAAAACAGAAGACTGATGTATGCATTGGGAACAGTACAGACTAGTGCATGTGTGTTTGTGTGTGTGTGTGTGTGTGTGTAAGTTTTGGAAATTGCACAAGACAATGTCTGTAAACAACAAACTGGTGTTTGTATTGGAAACAACGGACTGGAGTTTGTAAAATAAAAACACAGATTAGGTTTATGTTTTACAAACAAGATACTGGATTGTGTATTCAAAACAACACAAATTGGTGTATGTACGGTTTATAACACAGACTGGTGTGAGTCTTAGAAACATTCCTGAGTGAAATGTGAATTAGAAATAACGATTGGTGTATGTATTGGAAATAGGAGACTGGTGAGAAATGTTCGGTTACTATAAAAAACCTTTAGTCTGAGAATAGTGGAAGCTATCTCACCAGTGGGAGGCACAGTTGCATACAGCCGACCTCAGAAACTCCATGATAGACCAATCATGCAACTTCTCCTCCCTTTATCATGATGTGCATCATCTGGGACTGGCATTGTCATGCATCTTTTCTTGGGTAGGGTAATGGCATTCACAATACCCTATGTCAGGGATCCTCAAATCCAAATCCAGCCCTGGTTTTCTTTCATCCCAGGCCAGTAAATGAACACTTTGTGATTCTCATTGGCCAGACTGTCAAAACACCCCTGGAGTCCCTGGTAAGGGTGGGTGGAGAACCAACAGTTTTCGGACCTCGAGGACTGTGATTTGAGGACCAGGGTCCTATGTCCTCATGTGCTGCCCAGAGTGCAGACTGCATTCACTTCTGATGGAGCTGTCAGAACCGCGTCACAAATACAAGAGACATGTCCCAGCATGCATCTGTGCAGATGTACTGCTCTGTGTCCCCTCTGAGGAGGGCCCATAAGGAGGCCATTCCCATGGTTGAATGGGCCCACAAACCATCCAGCGCCTGCTCTTCCTTTGACTCATATATCCGGCTGATCACCTTTAAAATCCAACGAGACAACCAATGTCACAATACAGTCTTACTCGTATGATACATGATGCCCATGACATGGACAGTTGGTTGCTCAGAAACAATTGGTAGTGCATTCCGTGTAGAGAACATAGGCATGGGCTGCTCCACATGAACAGTCCGTATGCCACTGTGGGGAGTTTCATCGATGGTATACCTCCACAGTATACAATGCTGTTTCCAAAAAAGTTGGGATGCTGTGTAAAATTTAAATAAAACCAGAATGCATTGATTAGCAAATCACTTTTACCCTAAATTTTATTCAAAATAGAACAAAGACAACACATCAAATGATGAAACTGAGATATTTTATTTTACTTTTTTTGGAAAAACATCTGCTCATTTTGAATTCTATGCCAGCAACGCCTTTCAAAAAAGCTGAGACAGGGGCCACAAAAGACTGGAAAAGTTGTATGATGCTAAAAATGCACCGGGTGGAACAACGGACAGCTTATTAAGTTAACTGGAAACAGGTCTGTCACATGATTGGGTATAAAAAGTCTTTCTGAAGTAAGGATGGCGAGGACTTCACCACTGTATGAAAGAAAGCATGGAGCAAAAGCTCAACAATGAAAGAATAACATTTCTTAAGGTGGAATTGCAAAAATTTTGGGGATTTCATTCTCTGTTGTACATAATATCATTAAAATATTCAAAGAATCCAGAGAAATCTCTCTTTGCAGGGGACAAGGCCAAAGACCAGTATTGATTATCTGTGATCTTTTTTTTTTAAAATTTAAACCATATTTTAGTATTTTTACATTTGTCCCAAGAGCATAGGCTCATCCGGGGGACTTGTGCCACAAATATTCAATTTACATATTTTTCCCTCTCTTTTTTTTCTACATTTTTTTTAACATTAGATACAATTCCAAATAGACCACAAAGACACAACACAAAACTTAAAAAGAAAAAAATAATTAAAAAAATAAATAAAGAGACAGTGCAAGTAAAATATTAGTGATTAATAACAAAACGCTTAGTCTGCTCTAAGAAAGATCTAACAGCAGAAAAAACAGCAGTGTTGCTCTCAAAATTAAGCAAAAGGCTACCAAAAAGTAAAAGCTTGAATTTATCCAATAAACTGAGTGAAGACCATATACTGCCTGTGATTGACTCGACAGAAGTTAGTAGATGAGAACGCTGAGCAGCAAAACAAGGACACATCAAAAGAAAATGTAATGCATCTTCTCTAAGAGCACCGCAAGCACACAAAGCAGATAGACTACAATTGATCAAGTACAAATAATAATTTAAGCCGCAATGACCAAGCCTAAGCCTAGTATGCAAAATAGACAAGTACCGATCGCCTTCATAAAATAACTTATTACAAGGTGGTGTATAGAAAAGAGAAACATGCTGCAAGCCTCTTTTAAAAGACGCAACAGAAGGGCTATTACGTACTACATGGGGTATCAAATTCCATAGCTTAACTGAAGAGGAAAAAAAAGAATTTTTGGATTTTTCAGTACTCACAAAAGGTAATACCAAGTCAGCCTGATTACGTAACATATAAAAAGACAACTGACAAAGATTACATGGAAGAAGAGATAAAAGGTAATTTGGTGCCAAACAATTTACCATTTTATACATTAAATACATCAGTTTGTGAAATTTTCTACGGTCACTTAACCTCAAAAAATTTGTTTCCACCAGCAAGCCCGAACGGTGAATGCCTTTCATAGCTCCAGTTATTAGCCTTAAGGCATCAAACTGGAGACTTTCTAATAAATCAGATTCACCCAAAGTACATCCGTCCCAGACAACATCGGCATACTCAAGTGTAGAACAAACAAGCGACTTATACAAGATCTCAAGAGGATATCTGGATTAGATATATTTAAAACCTTTTAACAAATTTAATTTTTTAGAAGCTTTTTCATATTATTTAGACACATGAGCTTTCCAAGACAAATTATCAGTAAGCAAAACTCCCAAATGCTCGTGTTTCTTAAGGACCTCAATTGCTTCGCCATTGATTGATAACACAGGGTGACAAGGCTTATCATTCTTCAATGTAACGTCATAGATTTAGTTTTAGAAGCATTCATAGTCATCAACTATTTGTCCGCCCAAGAAGAAATCAACGCGAGGTCTCCATTAAGCACTTGTGCAGATGCTTCAGGAGAGTCAGATACTTCCCCCAAGAGTAAAGTATCATCTGCAAACAGAAAACATTCGGAACTAAGATCCTCTTGGATATCATTTATATAGCTCAAAAAAAGGGCCCAGTACAGAACCTTGAGGAACCCCTGCATGAACCTTTTTCCAGGATGAATTACTTCCCTCAATAACCACACGCTGCTGCCTATTGCATAAATAACTCACAAGCCATTAATACAATACCCCATCTATGCCTAAGTTGGCAAATTTTACCAAAAGGCCCTTATGCCAGACCCTATCAAAGACCTTTGAAATGTCCTAATACACCGCCTTTACTTCATTTCCCCTATCCAAGGCCTCATGAATTTTATTAACTATATAAACTAGTTGCATAACAGTAGAGTCACCAGGACGGAAACCTGATTGCAAATGAAAAAAAAACCAATACCTTCCAAAATAGAATACAATCTCATAAATACTACCTTTTCACAAATTTTACTGAGACAGGATAGCAAGGAGACAGGACAGTAATTATCTTTACACTGCTTGTTATCAAGTTTGAATGAAGGTAAAACATTTGCCAACTTCCATTGAGATGGAAACTGCCCAGTGGAGAGGGAATAATTAATTAGGCTAATCAGGGGCTTGCATAATCCCAAAGAACAGAGTTTTACCATCCTATTACTTATGCCATCAAAGCCACATGCTTTACGAACATCTACACTGCTTATCAAATCTGATATCTCCTCCTCAGTTACAGAAACACTGGTCAAAGAGGCAACGTGTGCACTGCGCGTACTGCGTGGGGGAGTCGAAGCCTCCTCAGATGGTAATCTTGTTTGAGTAACAAAATAATCATTGAAAATCTCTGCTTTATCTTTAGAATCATACACAAATTTTCCATTGTCATAAAGAGGTGGAATTGAACTTCCTGCCTTAGTACCGTAAAAGGATTTAGCAACCCGCCACCATTGCTTAGCTGACATACTAGAAATGGATAACATCTCGTTTAACTTCCTATTATAATCACTCTTAGCTTCACGAATTAATGTCACCACTACATTACCCTGTGCACAGTACCTAGCCAATCTAGTCTTGGATTTATTTTTATTATACGCCTTTAATAAACGATCACGTTTCCTCATAGCTCGTCGAATTGTCCCATTCATCCAGGGTTTATTGCTGGGCCGTATAACAACTTTCTTAGAGGGAATAAAGCGCTTAACAATTGAAAGAAACAAATTCATCCAATTTTCGCAAACCAAATCAACATCCGCATCATTCTGAACAAAAATGTCATCCCAGTTTGCATGCTCCAAAGCATTATTTAAACATTCTACATCGACCACATTAAAATTCCAAACTGTTCTACCATTAGATTTAGGTCGATAAACTGGGATAGACAACTTTGCATGAACGACGCTATGATCGCAATAAGCTGGGGGACTCAAAGTTTTAACCATTAAGAACTGGTGTATCGGTTATAAGACTTCAAGCCCTCAGGCGGCTCTGTATTTAAAACAAACCAAATTCTGTTGTGGAAATCACTGGATGGGCTCAAGAACACTTTAGTAATCAATTTTTGATGAAGACAGTTTGTCTCTGCATCCATAAATCAAAGTTAAAAATCTGCCGCGTTAAGATTACAACGTATATGAACAAAATCTAGAAATGCTGCCGCTTTCTCTGGGCCCGGGTTCATTTAAAATGGACTGAGGCGAAGTGGAGAATTGTCCTGTGGTCTCACCAATCAAAATGTGAAATTCTTTTGAGAAATAATGGAGAGGGACCATCCAGCTTGATATAAGCGCGTAGTTTACAAGCCGGCATCCATCATAGTATGGGGGTGCATTAGAGCACATGTAATGGGTAACGTACATTTCTGTGAAGACACCATTAATTGTGAACAATATACTGTATGCAGGTTTTGCAGCAACATATGGTGCCATCTTGACATCTTTTTCAGGAAAGGCCTTGTTTATTTCAGCAAGATCATATCAAACCCCACACTCTGCACATAATACAACGACAAGCCTCCATAATAAAAGAGTCTGGGTGCCAAACTGGCTTGCCTGCAGTGCAGACGTGTCAACCCCTAAAATTATTTGGCATGTTATGAAACGAAAAATATGACAAAGGAGGCTGTGAAGTGTTGAGCAGCTGAAATCCTGCATCAAGCAGAATGTGAAAACAAATTGCTTTCAAAGTTACAGCAATTGGTCTTATCAGTTCCCAAACGCTAACAGTAGCTATGTTTACATGCGCAAAATTTCTCCAATCAGATCCTTACCTCGGTTGATGGGAATTTCCAAATCCAAATTCACATGGACACTAAATGAAATGATCTGATCATGACTTGCGTAAACATCACCTCGCGTTTAATCAAAATAAATCATGTGGGCATGCGCGGAGTTGTCTAATTTTCCGGAAATATTAGAAGTAGTAGAAGACGAAAAAGCTGTACTTCTGCCTCTGTTGTAAACAAACGCCACATTGTCTGCACATCCTCGTTCGTGGCACACATGCGCAGTGAAGACAATTTTACCCCAACCACTAAGACAGGATCTGAATGGGTGTGTACATGGACATCGTTCGGAATGATGATCGGCATAAACCACCTCTCTCATTCGGAATGAAATTTCTTTCCGAATGGACCGAATCGGATCAGAATCTTCCGATTGACGTGTTTACATGAAGCATTTTGAATCTGATTGGGTCTTTATTCCGATTATGTGTGTCCATGTAAACATAGCTAGTGTTGTTAATAAAAGGGGTGACACAAAACAGTGGTTAACATGTCCCTATACCAACTTTTTAAAAACATGTTGCAAGCATCCAGTTCAAAATGAGCATATATTTTTCAAAAAACAGAAAACTTTCAGTTTCAATATCTGATATGTTGTCTGTGCACTATTTTCAATTAGATAAAAAGTTCAAATGATGTGCAACTGAAGTGCATTCGGTTTTTATTTACCTTTTACACAGTGTTCCAACTTTTTTGGAGATGAGGTTGTACATAACAAAATACTTATGAATAAAGCCAAATTTGTTAAAACGGACACTTGTGCACTCCCCAGACAATTTTTTTTTTTTTGCCGCAAAGCACAAAATGTGCTCAAAGCACTGCTTTTTCCGAAAGAAAGGTGCAATGTGCAGCGGTAATTTGCATTTACCTGATTAATTTACTTGTGTATACAAGGTATAAAATCAATATGTAAGTGTGTGAGCACCGCAAACCAGAGATGAATCTACAGTCTGTGTTATACCCTTAATGGAGTATGACCTGTCGCTGTCAATAGTGCACTGAGGAGCTCCGGTGTTCATGCAGAAGAAAGTGTGAACTTCATTCACAGGTGATGCAGACGATTATAAGGGGAGGGGCAGTTTCTCACTATGTGATTGGACTGTCATTCGACGGATTTATTGATATTGGAGCTACCATTGGTGATCACGCCTGAAGGCACTTCACATTCGTGAGATACCGAACAAAGTTTGATAGAGAACAGCATAGATTGATTTATGTGAGAGTAACACCAAAACTCACATATTTGAATTAGAGACAACACACAAGTATATCCTCATTATTGTCCACCTTTTTTCAAGGGGAATTCATACCTGGATTTATCACCTTCCGGGTCTTCAACAATGAGAGGGCAGCTCTGGCCATCTGCTCTGGAGTCAATCCCACAGGATGCAACACAGAACATGTAAGACCGCAAAAACAAGATGGTTTGCTCCAGCAAGACAGCTAAGACTGCTTATAGAGTACTGTACATTTAATAGTATCTGCCTGGCAGGCTACAGCACTGTGTGATTGAAATGTGATGTGTATAAATTATTTAAGCTTGGTTATGTAACACCCACTCAGCGAAACCAATGATGGAAGTGCTAGGAGTGAAGGTTTATGTGTGTGTTCCGCTGTTGTGAGGCAAATGGGATAACGTTAATCAACCCTCTTCGTTCACAAACAGGGCTATGCTGTAATCATGGGTATATCTACTCTCCTGCCGTGCTGGGAATAATCCAATGTGAGCATTAGAATATTACACAGGAGTGGAGCAAGACATTAGATATATCAGTGACCACGGGAAAATAAGCGTAACTGTTACTGTTTAACACTCACGTAAAATCTGACTCCAATTAGAATTACAGTTTATAATTTAATGTAAACATGCGCGGATCTCGGGGTGGTTACACCTCGGACTCTTCCGTGAAAACCACTGTTACTCCATGTATGCCCCCAGGTATTAGCATTATGGCCAAATCTTAGTTCGTTGGTAGTCTCAGAGGATGGAAGTCAATCACCGCAGCACTAGCATCTTGGCATAAATACTGCGAACCCAGATCAATGCACACCCATGGGTTCCTTCAGGCAAGTTTGACAGGAACCGGCTTTATCCCCCATGGGTCCCCTCTAATGCAAAACTCCCAGAATCAACGCGACATAGACCCTTTATAAAAGTAGACCGTGATCGTCTATCCAACTTGAGACAGCCAATCCCGTACCAGGCCAATGATCAGTTGGTCCTTGGCCAGGATTATCCCCCTAAGTATTAGTCGTAACGTGGCTGAAAAGAATGTTAATAGGATTAGAGTCATGGAGACCACGCAAGTAACAAGGACTAACAACAATTTTATTTGCCAGGAAGGCAGAAGCTTAAATCAACAAACCAAACACAAGTCACAGTAAATTTAGACAAAGAGAGTGAAGTCATACCTGGCAAAAAACCACACATGGAAACAGGCATGCGGGAAGTCGATTACGAAGCTTCCACAGATGTTTAGGTAACACACGGCATGCAGAAGCACATGTGGGAAGTCGTTTTCAATCTTCCTAGCCTGTTTTAGCTAGAAACGGCATACATAAGTACGTACGGGAAGTTGTGTGCAATCTTCCCATACTTTTGGCTACACACGACATACAGGAGCGCGTGTGGGAAGTTGTTTGCAATCTTCCCTGAATGGATTATTTCTCTTTGTTTGAAACCAAATTACTTCTTTGATCCAGGCGGCATTGCCATAAATTACTGGACGGGTGGTCGAATCCGGAATTTAGGCCCCCGCCATTTGGAGGATGAGTAAAGTAATTAGTTGAGGGCAAGGTAAACAAGATGATTACCAGAGAGGATATTTTACTTTGATGTTTTCTCTGGAGTTTCTAAAATTGAGTAAACCATAATTTTATTTGTTATGAAACATATTCCATCCAACTCCTTGAATTATTCTGAACATAAACATACCAAAAATGTAAAGATAATGTATTAATATGATGCAGTTGTCATGAAAAACTCATGCTGAATTATTTTACATGCAATTCAGGTTATTTGTACATGAGTCATTTCACAGTAGCATAATGAACATTTGAGAACAGTAAGAAGCTTTCAGAGGTTTGGAATATTTTAAGTAGGTGATTTGAAGTCCAGTTTCAGGAAAGACATGACTAAGTGTAATGATGATGATGTTCATAGGGGGGCCTGTGGTGGTACCCCTCCACTTAGCCAGAGGCCTGGTTACTGCTCCTGTCCATAATGGCCCCAATATCCCACAGACACAACCATGAACACATTTATGTTTCCCTTTACTCCAGCTGGGCAAACACTCTGGACAGTCAATGGCCCACTCATGCTGAGGAAGTCTGAACAATTTATTGTTATATTGCAGGGCCCCTGAGTCCTTTGGAGTTCAGGATGAGCCTCAGTTCCCGGGCTCCTCTAATTTGTCAGCCTTTTGCTGCTTCCCAGCTTGATTCTGTTCTAGTCATTTAAATAAATCAGGTGTGCAACATGATTGGCAATAAAAGGGATGTCTTAGAGAGGCTGAGTCTCTCAGAAGTAAAGATGGCCAGAGGCTCTCCAACCTGTGAAGGCTTGCGTACAAAAATTGTGGAATACTTTAACAACAACGTTCCTCAGCGTCAAATTGCAAAAGCTTTGAAGGTCTCATCATCGACAGTGCATAACATCATCAAAAGATTCAGAGAAACTGGAAAAATCTCTGTGCATAAGGGAAAAGCCCGTAGACCTTTACTGGATGCCTGTGATCTTCGGGCCCTCAGACGCCACTGCATCACTCACCGGCATGATTCTGTCATTGACATTACTAAATGGGCCCAGGAATACTTCAAGAAAGCACTGTTGGTAAGCACAATCCGCCGTACCATCCACAGATGCCACCTAAAACTCTATCATGCAAAAAGGAAGCCATTGTTGAGCATGATCCAGAAGCGCCGCCATGTTCTGTGGGCCAAGGCTCATTTAAAATGGACTTTAGCAAAGTGGCAAAGTGTCCTGTGGTCAGACGAGTGAAAATTTGACATTCATGTTGGAAATCATGGGCGTCGTGTCCTCCGGGCTAAAGAGGAAAAAGACCACCCCTCCTGTTATCAGCGTTCAGTTCAAAAGCCAGCATCTCTGATGGTATGGGGATGCATTAGAGCATATGGTGTGGGACACTTATATGTTTTAAAAAGCACCATGAATTCTGAAAGGTATATAAAGATTTTAGAGCAACATATGCTCCCCTCCAGACGACAACTATTCCAGGGAAGGCCTAGTGTATTTCAGCAGGACAATGCAAAACCACATAGTGCAGCTATTACAATAGCTTGGCTTTGCAGTAGAAGAGTCCGTGTGCTGAACTGGCCTGCCTGCAGTCCTGATCTTTCACCGATTGAGAACATTTGGTGCATAATTAAATGAAGAGTGCGTCAAAGGAGACCCAAAACTCTCCAGCAGCTGGAAGCCTGAATTAAACAAGAGTGGGATCAAATCCAATGGCTAAACTCAAGAAACCTGTCTCCTCAATGCCCAGATGCCTCCACTCTGTGTTAAAAAGAAGAGGGGATGCTACACCATGGTAAAGAGGCCCCTGTCCCAACTTTTTTGAGACCTGTAGCAGCCATCAAATTTGAAATGAGCTCCATTTGTGAATAAAATTGTAAAATTTCTCAGTTTCAACATTTGGTATGTTATCTCTGTTCTATTGTGAATAAAATACTGGCAGGTGTGATTTGAAAGTCATTGTGTTTTGATTTTATTCACAATTTACACTTTGTCCCAATTATTTCGGACTTGGGGTTGTATTTACCCACGATATGCAGAAAGCTTAAGAACAGCACAGGCGTGTGGCTTACGCGAGTTTGCAAAGAGTAAGGCTCTGACATTTATACACACTGCGACCACTCAGCGGTAATGAGAAACAGATGATCCTGGTTGAGTGATGAGTGGGACTGTGATCCAGGTCTTAACCGGCTGACGTGCTGGACCACAGAAGACAAGGCCTGACAGATAGGGTAGAAGCTAAGATCAAGAAAGGGGGCATGACTTTCTGAATTTACATGTGGACCTTTCCCAAGCCCTGTAAAGAATTAAGAGGAATTAGGTGTGACAATCCAGCAACTCTGCTGGACAGAAATAAGGCTAATATACACCACAGAGAAACAAGGGAACAAGGCACTCAATGGACAAGGCGAAGCACGCAGGACACCAAACCATTTAAGGAGACAATACCTCTAAAAGACGCTCAGGCTGCAGACTGCTGGAAAGGGAGAGGAGTTACAACTGTAACTCCTGGGGGGCAATGTTCTGGGTAAAAGGTCACTGGCCCTGACGTAGCATCTTTGCGGTGGAAGTGACATTGCTTGCACTTTACTGAATGCCTGGCCAAGGTCGTGGTAGGTTACAGGAACTCCCTTCAAGTCTGGCAGCTGCCTCTGGTGGTTGAGGGAGGGGAGAGCCACTTGACTGAGAGCTGACTGAGGAAAGGATTGGGAACAAGACAACTACTCCAGAATGGAATCAAATGACTATTCCACACGAGATTAACATAACATAACATGAATGGCGAGAACAGGCCGTTCAGCCCAACTAGGCTCGCCAGTTTCTTTTGACTTTTGTGAATATATCACTTCAGATACTCAATGATTCGATGGTATCTAGCTTTAAGTCAATCCTGCTCTTGAAAATTCCCAAGGTTTCTGCCTCAACAATATGGTCAGGCAAGGTATTCAACATTGAAATTAATTGAATTCAATTCAACATTTTATTGTCCCCGAAGGGCGATTGGTTTTACAGCAAGTCATCATTGCAAAAAAACAAAAAAACAAAAAAGCAAAAACAACAAGGGGGCAACGACACTGAGCCCAGCAGCCACTGAGACACAACAACAGGCCTGACCCAAGGCAAAAAAAGAATTAATAAATACAAAAATAAATACATCAATAAATAAATCAGTAAATACATCAATAAATACATCAACACACAACAATACCACCATCAACAATAACAACATCCTGGCAAGGACATTAATTGCAACCATCACCTCCCCTAACCTAAGTTAAGGAAAGAGATGGCACTGGGGACAACTGAGTGTCTGTACCTGCTGCTCTTTACAGAGGGAAATCTAAAACGGGAACCAGAGGGTAATGACTGAAACTCAGTGTTGGGGGTGAGTACTGACTGACAGAATGGAGAGCATCTTTTTCAAATTGTGTTGAAAGCAGATAAGAAATCAACAAATAAAATCCTTGCATGTGTCTTACTGCCTTCAAGGTGTTTAAATAACCAACTGAGCAGAGTAGCAGTAGCATCTTCTACCCCCTGATTAGCCCTATAAGCAAACTGCAAAGGGTCGAGGAGGCTCTCTGTTTTTTGAAGGAGCTCTTTTTTTTTAGCAGTTTCTCAAAACACTTCATAACTAGGGAAGTCAGAGCAACTGGTCAGAAATCATTCAAAACCTTGGGGTGAATGTGTTTGGGCACTGGAACCACTTTAGACTGTTTCCAAAGTTTTGGCTCTCTCTGTTGACTGAGAGAAAGTTGGAAAATTTAATAATAAATGGGACCAAGCTGTTCAGCACAGGAGATGAGCAGACGACTGCATATATTATCAGACCCAAGACACTTCCTCGCTCTGGAGTGCCCGAATGTATCAATGACAGCAGACAAATCAAATCTATCAAGAGGGGCAGGACCATTGTCACATAAAAACATTTTCTGCTCTTGAAAGACATCCCTGAAGTTTAGTGTGTCAAACCTCATATAAGACTTATTCAACTCCTTTGCTAGCTGCTTGTCACATCTAAAACCATCCAATGAACCGTAGAGCTCTTTTTTCCTTTTATACCAACAATGGACTTCATACCATCCCAAGCAGAGCCTAAATTGTTGTTTCCAAGCTCCCTCTCCAACTTTTCCTTGTAACTTCGCTTTGCCCTAGTTATCTCAGATTTCACCTCTTTTTTCAACCTTTCCATCTCTAAATAGTTGCCCTCTCTAAAAACATGCCTTTTCTTATTCAACAGTAATTTAAGTGATTTTGTCACCCATGGTTTACTGTTAGGGTACAATTTCACAAGCTTGTCCGGGATAACATTGTCCACACAATAGGAGGCATAACTGCTGACAACATCTGTTAGTTCATCAATGTTAGAACAGGATTCCTTAAACAAGTCCCAGTTCGTGCACTCATAACAGCCCTGCAGAGCCTGGATGGAGTCCTCAGTCCAGACCTTAATTCGTTTGATGATGGGCTTTTCTCTCTGCAGGACCCTTCGGTAGGACGGAATGAGCTGGACACAGTTGTGGTCCACCCCTCCAAGGGGTGGGAGGGGAAAAGCTTTGTACGCTCCTTTTATGGAGCCATAACACAGGTCCAGAGTCTGGTCACATCTGGTTGGACATGTGACATACTGATAAAAGTCTCTCAGTGTCTGTTTTAAGGAACAGTGGTTAGAATCACAGAGGATTAAAACTGGTGCGTCGGGCGAAATGGACTGCAGTCTTTGCCTTCCATGCAGTACAGCTTCCGAAGCTTTATCCACATTTGCCGTGGGATGAATCTACACCACTGTGACGAATACTTGCGGAAACTCATGTGGCAAATAGGGGGGGGGCGCAAAGAGACTGACAAAAGCTCCACATCTTTGCTGCACAGTCTTTCTCTCACCAAAATGTTTTTGCAATATCTTTCATTAACATATAGACAGACTCCACCACCGTGCGACATGCCAGTCACACCGGAGTCTCGGTCGAGGCGCCAAAGCCATCTATGGCCACTGCTGCGTCCAGATCTCTCACTGAGAGCCATGTCTTTGTGAACGCTAGTAAATAAGCATCTATAAATTCATGTTGAAATCGTACATGCGCTTGCAACTAATCCGTTTTATTTCGGAGACACTGTGCATTAGCGAGAATGATTGAATGCATAGGGTTGCGGGAAATTACTCTCTGAGTGAAAAAATGTTTCCGAATATCAGTGCTTAATTTACCCTTGGTCAACTTCTATTTGTGACCCCGAGTTCTACTAACTAAACTTGGCTGAAGGAATTCTACATAATTCACTTTGTTAATCCCTGTAACATATTTAAAGACCTTAATCAGATGATCCCTAAGTCTCCTTTTCCTAAGACTAAAGAGATTAAGGATCTTCAGCCTCTTCTCATAGCTTTCATCTTTTATACCTGGAATTAGCTTAGTGGCTCTTCTCTGAACTTTTTCTAGAGCCTCTATATCTTTCTTAAAGTATGGTCCCCTGAACTGTACACAATATTCCAGATGTGGTCTGACAAATGTGTTTACAAGAGAAGTATGACCTCTTTGGATTTATACACAACACTTTTAGCTATATATCCCAGCATCCGATTAGCCTTTTTAACTGCTACGGCACAATGGCTAGAACCTGAGAGGGTTGGTCAAGAGTCACTCCCAGATCTTCTTCATGTGGAGCACATTCCAGTTTTAAACCTCCCATGAAGTAATCCTGTCTAATGTTTTTATTACCAACATGTAGAACTTTACATTTCGCTACATTAAATTTCATTTGCCACATTTCTGTCCAATTCTGGATTCTATCCAAATCATCCTGATTCACTTTAGTGGACTCAAATCTATTTGCTAATTTAGTATCATCTGCAAATTTAACTAATTTGCTTTCAATATTCCTGTCAAGGTCATTAATGTAGATGAGGACAGCAGGGGTCCCAACACTGATCCCTGAGGGACGCCACTCCCCACCATACCTAGCTCAGATGAGATTCCACTGACCACCACTCTTTGTGTTCTGTCTCGTAAACAGCTTTAAATTCACTCCAGAATACCTCCTGTAACTCCAATGGAGCTAATTTTAAAAATTTGTCTATTATGCGGTACTGTACAACATGCTTTCTATAAATCCAGGTGTATGATGTCATAAGTCCTGCTCTGGTCATAAGTCTTGGTGGCCTCTTCAAAGAATTCCAGAGGGTTTGTCAGGCATTACCTTCCCTTACGGAAACCATATTGGCTATCCCTCAGGATATTATTGCATTCAAGAAATAATTCCAGCTCATCTTTTATGATAGATTCCAGCATTTTGGATGCAATGCAAGTTAAACTGACTGGCCTGTAATTTCCTGGCTCAATATGGTCCCCTTTCTTTTATATTGGTATTATATTGCCCTGTTTCCAATCATTTGGTATTTCTCCAGTTTCTAAAGATTGTCTGAAGATAGCTGAGAGCGGTTTAAAGATGATCTCACTAACTTCCCTGAGCACTCTAGGATATAAGCCATCAGGACCTGCTGCCTTATCTGCCTTTAGTTTATGCAACTTGTCTAATACTTCATTATCCCTAACCTCAATTTCCGCAAAATAATCTTCAGCATTGGACATGCCCTCTGACCTAATAAAAATCTGCTCCGAGGTAAAATTCTCAACAAAGTAACTATTTAAGATATCAGCAATATCCTTATTATCATATAGCAGCGATCCATCTTTATTCTTTATGCACTTAACCTCCTCTTTAACTTTCCTTTTTCTACCACAGTACTGAAAGAAGGGCTTAGGGTTAGTTTTTCCCCCTCTGCAATTTGCCTTTCATCCAGTTTTCTAGCATTCTTAAGCTCTTTTTTGACAAGAGCCTGCATTTTACAGTATTCAGCCTTAGTATTCTCATCGTTGTCCTTTAAGTACATCTTATAAAGTTTCCTCTTTTCCCTCAAATTCTTACGAATAGCAGTGGTCATCCACTGAGGATTCTGCTTTTTCATCTTATTTTTGGACACCTTTGGAATGGATTTGCATTGTGAATCAAGTATAACCCCCTTAAATCTTTCCCACATCTCACTCACACCAAGTCTAAAATTGCCTTCTCTCTTGTAGGTTTATTAACATACTGCACCAAAAAAAATTTCATTTATAACATTTAGAAATTCTCTCTCCCCTTTCCCCTGTCCTTTCACCATTTCCCAATCGATAACAGGATAATTGAAATCTCCCATAATAACAGTTCCTCCTCCTCTACAAGCTTGCCTAATCCTCTTAAAGAGCATTTCATTGACAAAACTTACCAAAGCTGGTGGTCGATAGTATACTCCTATGTTTAAACCTGTCTCGTGTTTGCCAATGAGCCTGACCCAGATATCTTCACAGGGCAAGAAATGTTCAATTTCAGGAATTTCCTGCACATTATTCTTCGTTCACATAGAGTGCTACACCCCTCCTCACCTATTACATCTATCCTTCCTAGAGAGCTTATAACCTTCAATATTATATTTGTCTCCATCCTCTTCACAAAGCCATGTCTCTGTAACCCCGACTATGTCATAGCCCTCACTAATCATAACAGCCTCAAGTTCTGGAAATTTATTTGTTATACTTCTAGCATTTAAATAAAAACATTTCAGGGTATTACTAATGCACTTCCCCTTCAATTTCCCAGATGCCTGCTGCTCCAAGCCCCCCACTACGCTTTGTTACTTTAAAAAAATATATCATCAATAGTGCATGTCGCACTGTCAGCTTCCATCAGGGCAGTTTGCATTTCCCTATTTATAACACTCTCTAATCTCCCTGCCCCCCAAGTCCCTAGTTTAAATAACCCTGTGCTACCCTCAACATACGCTCACCCAGTGCAAAGGTACCCCTTCCGGTTCAGGTGTAGCTTGTCCAGCTTGTACAGGTCACCCCTGTCACAGAAGAAGCTCCAGTGCCCCATAAACCTGTACCCCTCTTTCCTATACCAGGTTCGTAGCCACGTGTTAAACCTCCAGATAAAATTCTGCTTCCCTCTGCTTGCACGTGGTACTGGTAGAATCAAATAGACCGAATAAACAACTTGTTTACCATGAGAGCTAGCTAAACACGGAATCCCCCTTCCCCCAACATGCTGTCGCTAAGCACTCAAACAGGCAACTAAAGTTTAACGAGCTGATCAAGGCACCGCAACCGGAGGAAAATGCAAAAATAATGTAATTTGCTGTATGTTTAATCGAAAAGCCCTTCGGTAAAAATGAGATGCGAAAAAGACTAAAACCCCGGTTAGCGTTAATATTTAACACTAGAACCGCCATGACGGTCATTTGGACCGTTTTGAAATTTGTTTGTGTCATAACTTTTCAAAATAAAAGAATAAAACCTTGAGGGTCACTGACTTTTCCTAAAAGTGTCTATATTTTAACGTGCAATTGATTTTATATAGATTACACCTACGGAGCATAAAATATCACCAAATCTACCTATTTCTGCCATTAGCGGTCTCACTGACCCCGAACAGTTTTCTTGACTGTTATTTTTTTTTTTAAAAAATGTATCTTTTGGTTGCCTAGCAACTAACCGACACCACTGTCAGAGTTGGTAGAGTAGAGTACCTAGTCTAGAATTATTTTATTGGGCAGCACTGGCAAAAAGTTTGAGCCAGCAGCAGCGGGAGACACTGGCACCAAAACGGAGGCAGTGCCAGGTCCGCAGGAGCTGCTCACAAAATAAGACGCTCGTCACCTGCTGCAGATGCTTCAGATCCGTCTGTGGGAATTGCACCAGGAGAACGGAGGTCACCTGCGCAGACTATTACGAGTAGGCTAAATGCTACGCCATGCCAATAAATAAAAAGATAATCAGAAAAAAGTTCAGCACCTACCTATTGTTTTCTAATTCCGTGTCATTGTTCCGATTAATTATTTCATAATAAATAAGATATTCCATATGGTTATGTTGTTAAAAATGTTGAATCCGAATGTGTATTAATCAAAATAGATGTTTTTAATTGTTGTTTTTGTCGTTCTGAATTGTTAAATTATTTCTTTACCCAAAAATATCGTTGTGAATGTTTACAATAAAGCCACTTTCACACTGGACGCGAACGAATTTTTCGCACGACAGATCACATTCAAAGTCAATGCAAAGACGCGAATCCAGCGAAAACAGCGCATATTTGCGTCTTTGCACTGAATTTGAATGTAATCTGTCTTCTTGAAAAAATTCGTTTCAAGGTCCGTAAAGCAGCTTAAATCATGTTAATTATATATAATTCTATTGCCTAAATATTTATAAATGTATTATTGAACTTGTTAAAACGTAATGCTGGTGTTGTTTCGTTCTTTTGAGATAAATGGTAACATACAAGATGCATTAATTGCTTAATTAGGTGCTCAGAGAGACGGATTAGAATGTTTTGAACCTAACGGTCCAAACGACCGTTCATGGCGGTTCTAGTAGTGATAAAATTCCGGCGCTTCTAGTGTTAATTCACGAGGGTTGAGGCAAGCAAGGCAAGGCCTCCCCAACACCATTGACACATAAGGTGACTCCATGATGAAGAATGCCAACCCTTTCGTGAGGTTACCAAACATTAGCATGGGCACCAGTCTAAACACTTCAAAAGATGTCAGGAAGGGTAATATCCATGAGGCTCTGAGTGGGCACTGGCAAAGGTTCTTTTGGGACCTTCAGGGGATGAATGAGAACAGGATGGATAAAGTTCCCCTCCACCTTTGAGTCTACTAGCACCCTGATGGAGACTTGGCATCCATGCCAGGTTAGAGGAATGGGCAGGACTGGTCGAGTAGGAGAGGCAGCAGCTCCAGACAACACCTCTCATAGAAGTCGCTTCAAGTCCCTTGAAGGTTCTGCGACCTTCAATGTTGCGTTCCTCACGGAGCAGCACGTGAAGCCAGGCTCGGTTGAGGACCATAGATTCTGAGGAGGCCAGATGTGGACTGACTCGGGACAGAGTATTTTGGCACCTGTACCAACACTTTTGTCTGTAACTTAGTCTATGGATCCAGTCGCCTCTACCAAAGTTGGAGGTGTATTCTCAGTGTCAAGTCAATAAGGCTGTCTCAGTTGGGAGGAAGGACATAGGTTGTTAACTCGTCCTGGACCTGATCTGACAAGTCAAATAGGTTGGTGTTATAAAGCGCCTCGGAGTCCCAGTCCGCAGAGGCAGCCACAGTTCCATGATTCCGTGATTGACAGACTACCTTGCTTCAACTGAGAGTCTCCGGGCAGCGGCATCACTAGTGTGATACCACTTTCTCGGCAGGAAAGGTTTGAACAACAGGATCCCCTGCCTCCCAACAGGCAGCAACTGAGTCTCTGGAGGGTCTTGGACTCTTCGTCCCCGGACTTTTTGTCCCAGAATTTTTCGTCCCCTAGGAATTTTCATCCCCGTGAACTTCTCGCCCCTGGACACTTTGTCCCTGGATAGTTAATCCCCAATAATGCTTTTCCCTCTTCCTGCATTATAACACTATCCCTAACCCTAACTCTTACATATTGTCCTCTGGGAAGAAAAGTCCTGGGATGAAATGTCCTTCGGGACAAAGAGTTTGGAGACGAAAAATCCTTCAGGACGAAAAGTCCAGGGATGAAAAATTTGTGGACAAAAATTCTGCGGACGACGAGTCCTTTCACTGTCGCAGGCACGTCCAGGGAAGTGAGTAATGATGAAAGCCACCCTGGACAACTTAGTGGGGAATGATGATGGCTGAAGCTTACAGAGCATCAAGCACTTCAGCAGTTGATATAGTTGCCGTCATAGGGGGTCCAACACAGCTAGGGTTGGTTCTTAATCAGTAATTGCCTGAGGGAGAGTCTGCTGCAGAATAGAGCTGTCTGACAGGTGATGGGAACAATGGACTGATGCAGGTGACAGAGCTGTTCCTCTTGCGACTAATGCACGCTCCCTGGTACCTCAGGGTGTCAACTGAGCTTGGCAGATCTGCTGGTTCCATTCCTTAGCCGGATTGTGCTGTAATAAAAGAGACAATGAACGAGACACAGATTCAAAGTATAGTGCAATGAAGGGTATTTATTTATAGGAATTGGATAACTGGGAGATGAACTGAGATCCAGAATGGCAAAGTGACAGTCCGGCTTAGTTAGTGTGACTGATTAGGGTTGAGGGGCGTGACTGTGCCCAGCCCCTGGCGTCCCGAGCTGAAGCCAGGTGCTATAACCCTCGCTGAAGCAGGAGCACTTGACAACAGGACTTAATGATTTAGCAGGAATGCAGTCCCAATCCTGGAGACCGATGAGGGATCGATAGATCTTCCTAGTAAACTGACCAGAGGAACAGACTGACACAGATAATTGTCAGGATCCCAATCCTGCAGACTGCTTAAGAATCTCGGGAGTTTGTTCCCATTAATAAGACTTCAAACAGAAATCACATTTTTCACAGTCATGCAGGTTATGATGCATTCAGACAAAGATCAAAATTTTTACTTGAAGACATACACTGACTGGTAGCTCATTGGACTTAAAGTGTGACAATCCAGGAACTTTGTTACACAGAAATAAGGCTTATAGGAGGAGCCCTGATCTCGACAAAGTATATTGCAGCGAAAGTAGAATTCTTGAAGTGTCTAAAATGCATATTTTAATTTGATAATAATCCAGTGCAACACATTTTAAAACCAGCGAGTCTTCAAACTGGCGTCAATATCAGGGGGCAGGCATTTTTGCTTGGGGAATCTTCTGATTTTGACTTTGATCTTTGGAAACCTCACCTTTAAATGTTTAATAACCTATTTAACCCTTATTTAACCAGGGAAGTCCCGTTGATATTAAAATCTCTTTTTCAAGGGAGCCCTGGGGGTTGAGGTGGGGAGGGAGAGGACAATTTGCACAGCCTATTAGATCGGGGGATGATTAGGTGGCAGGTCGAAAGAGCCAGGTTGGGACTTTAGCCATGACACCGGGGAACCCCCTACTCTTATCGATGAGTTTCATAGGATCTTTAATGACCACAGTGAGTCAGGACCTCAGTTGAACGTATCATCCGAAAGACGGCATCTCCTTTAGTACAGTGTCCCCATCACTGCTCTGGGGCATTGGGGATTATTCCACCAGAGTGAAGATCACAACCGACTGGCCCACCAACACCTCTTCCAGCTGCAACTCAGTTTTCCGAGGTGGTCTGTAGACAGCCATCCGCTCCATTCCTATGTACCATCTAAGAAGGACTGCCAGTATGGACTTCGTAAGAGTCAATGCGCGCGCCCCAAAATTAGGATGGAGCGTTTTATGAATTCTTTTGTGAACAGATTAATTTTCAAGTATGATTAAGTAAATTGGTTGTATGTTTTTAATCAACAGCATGCCAACACAGTAAGAACAATATTCACGTCTGTGCACAAGCCATATAAACATGAAGCACAAGTGTTTAGGATCATATTATGTCAAACACATGATAAATTTTACCTACATCAGTGGTGCACTCTCCAGGATTTTCACTGCGCATGGTTGTTAATTAAGATAGATTTTACCATGAGCAGCATCGAAAGCGAGAATGATTCCGCACTTCTCACGCGTTTCTATTCTCAGGGCCTGGAATCTCCAATGACGTTATAAATAAACTGTTAATAAAAGTTGAATAACTGAACTCCTTTCTCATTGATTATGCCATGGGGGCGACACTGCGTTATACTGCTTTGTATGCGATCACATATGAAGTTATTCTTTACATTATATAGCCATCCAGTGAGCCAGCTAGTTACCGTTAAGGAGCTAAAGAGATCTTAGTAATTAATTGCTAGTCATATCATAGCGATATGATCTTGGTTTTGCCCTAACTTTATTGTCTACCTGTACCATGCATGCACCTATCTGATATGATTTCTGGTGCTTCCCTGTATCCCATCTGTATTGCTAAATTACTGGGACCTTATTAGCTTGCGAGCTTGCTGAAGAGCAATCGCTGTTCCAGCTAGTTGGAGAAGGTAGGGTGAAAATAAATCGCATTGCCTTTATATGATGGTTATTTATGAAGATTTTCCATGACTAGCCAGTTAGCAAGATGGCTATATAATCTAAAGAGTACCGTAATAAGTGATCGCATGCGTAGTTAGCACAAGCAGAATAACGTGGCTGTAAGTAACAAGTCTCCGACCAAACCGCGTGCTTGTGTTCAGTTGATCGAAACTTTTAATCAGCCTTGTAGGTGGTGGTGTGGGTGTGGCACGTGATCTCCTTGAAAGGAAAGCTTCCTTTGCAGGCTGCACGAGGTGAGCATGTTCTAAACTTGTTTTCAGCCAATCAGAGTCATTAAAACCCCCATCTGCCACGAGCCCTTAAGCAGCTGAATTACTATGGTAGTTGCGCCGCTAGTCACATGCTCGGTGAGAGCCAATCAGAGTATCTTTGAGTCAATTCAGTTGGGGATTATAAATTCGCTATGGGGCCAGTCTGGGGACCGGACGGGAGCGACTCTAATTGCGATATTCGCTCTTGCTTTGTATTTTGCCGGAGTGATTTTGGAGCTTACCAGTGTGAAATTGCTTGCCGCTCCTGTGTATTTTTGTCACTGCTGTAAAGGTTCACCTCTGTCCCAAGTGTCTTTTTTTTTTTTTTTTTTTGTGGGTGATGGGTCTCACTGTAGTTTTCTGGAGTCCCAGACAGGGACAGACAGAAGTTTTCACTTCGCTAGACAGGTTCTGTTTAAGTGATGTTTACTGCCAGCCTTGTGGAGTCCAATCATGACTCGTGTGACAAGTAAAGTTGGACCCAATTATCAATTAAATTTTTTTTCTCTGGTTGATTTAGTAAATAAGGGGGAAATTGCTTCTCCTTACATGACCAGGTAGGGTTGGATAGTTTTTTTCCTTCAATAAATGAAATCATAATTTAAGAACTGCATTTTGTATTTGTTGCACATTTCATCCATAATATTTACTTATGAATCAATCATAAGTGGCAACCTAACCAACCAGCTACCAAATGATTTTATTATTGTTCGTCAGTGCATATTGATGCGCCAGAATTTGCAAAGCATTCATAGTGTGTTGCACATTGATTCACATTTTTGATCTAACAGGCTGAGAGAGCATCAGTTTTAGTAATTTAATTTTATACATGTTTGAGTAAAATATTGTAAACCCAAAGCCTTCCTAATGTCCCATAATATCCTGTAATAGTTTATAATTTTCACAAAATCGCACATGCTGGCTTGGGCATAGTGATTCAACTCACAGATATGTCACAGGTCTCTGAATGTATTTATATCCATGGAACTCGAGCACCCATTATGGATGGTCAGAAATTGATGATTAAGCATGAGATGTACAAACAACATGACATGAAGTTTCCAGATCAGATACTGGAGGGCAATTTCACTCCAGGTTTCTGAATTCAAAGTGAGCGTCCAGTTGCCCTTGGCTACACCATTTATGCCATTCCTCTGAGACTAGAGAAGATGAGAAAGCTGCCTTTAAGAAAAAAAAGTTGTCTTAGTCAAACAAACTTTATTGGAAAGTTTAATTGGCTCTTTTCAGTTTTAGCAGTTTTCAGCTTCATGATTGCCTCATCTGCAGCTTCATTTCAGCTTCAGCGTACTTGTCTTTAAGCTTCAGTGCTTTTTGTTCTTTTACAGTTCTGTATTGGTGGAGGAGGGCATTTCCCCGAAGCTGCACCACTGCAGTGTGGGGATTTTGCTGGATTTGATTGGAGTGGCTATGGTACCCTCATAGGATGGAGTGCCTCCCGGGAAATGACCGAGTCTGCTGTACTGCTGTTTTACCGCTGAAGACACCATAATTTTTCAGCAATCTCTTTTGCCTATTTTTGATAAATTAATGGAGCAATGGGACACTATTGATTATCTTGCAGAAGAAAAAGGTCACTTCAATTTATATATTTTGAGCAAATTTTGTGAAGTAACATCAATTTTCTTCTTTTTGTTTTCCCTTTCATTTGCAAACCTTTAATAAATTAATGAATTTATGAAACAAATATTGTTCATTTATTCTACTTACAATAATTAGCGATATCGGTATGTTGTTAGGTGTGGTCAATTTGGGAATTAAATATTTTCAAATGACTGTTTTCACCTAATTGTATGACTAATGATGAATTCCAGAACACAGCTATTCATTTAAAAATTTATTACCCACAAAAATCTGCATGAACTGCACTGGATTTTCATATGGTGTGAAAGCTCAACAGCAAACAAGTTGTCTGTTCTAAACACAAGACAGTAAACATCTGATTCAGCACGGCACTCTCCTCTATGCAGAATAGAATACTCAAAGCTGATTTTTCTTCGAATTATTCACCATGTGTAATTTTTTCATTATCATCATCATCATCTTATTGTTATGAGCATTAACCCACTGTTGCCACGTACCTGACGTAAAAGCTATAGCTAAAGATTTGTGCCCAAACCTGGTGCATTTTGTGCCATAAATGTGTGAAAAAAGCAAGAAAAAAGCTTGAAGCACGTCAACCAAGGCTGGCCAGCTTCCTTTAATTGCCTGAGAGGATTACAAACAGGTGGGGATCCGAGCAGCATTGTATCCAGCCAGGTGCCTTAGCCTAAGCTGTTCTCTCGTGACTCCAGCAACCTGTTAGAGGTCTGCCATTTCATCTATCTATCAATCCATCTATCTTTCTATTGAGAGAATTGGAAATTACCTAAAAGCGCTTGGTTATTGCATTATGAAAACGACGCTATGCACAAGAGCACTATTCTTTTCCATCTAGGTCAAGCGCTGCCCAATTGTACGCCTTCTTGGTGTCTAGTCTTTTTTACAGTTGAACATATACAGTGCTGTGAAAAAATATTTGCCCCCTTCCTGATTTCTTATTTTTTTGCATATTTGTTACACTTAAATGTTTCAGATCATCAAACAAATTTTTATATTAGACAAAGATAACCCGAGTAAATACAAAATGCAGTTTTTAAATGATGATTTCATTTATTAAGGGGAAAAAGCCATCCAAAACGACAAGGCCATCTCTTATCAAAATTTGTTTGATGATCTGAAACATTTAAGTGTGACAAATATGCAAAAAAAAAAAAAAATCAGGAAGGGGGCAAATACTTTTTCATGGCACTGTACGTATTATATATGAAATCAAACAGAAAATAACAAAAGATAGATTGAATGAGGTTGCACAGTCATGCAGTATATGGTCAACCGTTATTCCCAAACAGAATAATCTAACGATAGCTTTTCTCAAACTAGGGTGTTAAATCTGCCAGTCCATGGCACAGTGGCATTAGATCTGCTGCGGAGGGGCACGGTTGCAAAAAAAATTGACAATGCATCACGGGGAGTTGTACGCTAAATTAAGCTGGGATTCAAGTGACCTCACAAAGCTCCACTTTTAGTAAAACACTGTTATTATTGAAAAACTGGAATACAATGCTCTCTATATCTTTGCTTAACAATGGAATCAAGCCTCACCAAATCATCCCTCACCAAGTTTTGGAGTTTGACCCAGGTGGGTGTGTCTCCTAGCTAATGTTAACTTCTCAGACATGGCTTTCAAAGCAAATCAATAAACAAATAAATAAAATTGGATGTATTTTTTTGCATAATGCAGCAAAGGTTGATGAATCAGACAAGGCGCCAGAATCAACCCCAATTGCATTAATTTCTATTTCTTGTGATGGTCAGTTGATAATTACTAGTCACTCATCAAAACTAGAGAATGGTTTGCAAAGTCACACTTAACGATCGAGCCAATGAAGCCTTCAAAGTTGCCACAAAGGTTTACCCTCTTCAACCCAAACGCCCTCAGATTTTCAGACGGATTTTCTGTGTCATGCAGTCAGAGATATGAAAGCCTCTTTTTTGCAGCATAATTTCTTTCAATCTGTTCCTGTATAAAATTTCCTGGTTAATAATCAATTATGTACTGAATAATCAAGACCGGTACATAAGCCTATAATTATCGAAAAAAATAAGAAATGACAAAGAGATCACCAATAGGCTACAATGATGATGTAAATGCAATACATATGACATTAATGATATAAATAATTAATCTAAAACTTACTCTGAATTATAGTGTTCAGGAAAGTTAGTGAGATCATCCTTAAACCACTCAGCTATCTTCAGACAGTCTTTAGAAACTGGAGAAATACCAATGGATTGAAAGCAGGGCAATATAATTCCAATATATAAGAAAGGGGGCCATACTGAGCCAAGAAATTACAGGCCAGTCAGTTTAACTTGCATTGCATGCAAAATACTGGAATCTATCATAAAAGACGAGCTGGCATTATTTCTTGAACGTAATAATATCTTGACGGATCGCCAACATGGTTTCCTTAAGGAAAGATCATGCCTGACAAACCTTCTGGAATTTTTTGAAGAGGCCACCAAGACTTATGATCAGAGCAGGGCTTATGAAATGTAGTGTATGTAGTGAAATATAAAGTTCTACATGTAGGTAATAAAAACATTAGACAGGATTACTTCTTGGGAGGTTTAAAACTGGAATGTGCTCTACATGAAAAAGATCTGGGAGTGATTGTTGACCAAACCCTCACAGGTTCTAGCCATTGTGCCGTAGCAGTTAAAAAAAGCCAATCGGATGCTGGGATACATTGCCAAAAGTATTGAGTACAAATCCGAGGAGGTCATATATACTACTCAAAATTTGATAGGGATCATAGGAATTTTTTTGTGAAATGACATGCAAATTTGGTAACTGCCACTGATGAACAATCTATTGGATAAATGACATGCAGTCAGACACAAAACACATTTGCAAGTGCATTTAATGACATTAAATGAGCGTGCAGCCTCACACTTTTGGCTTTCACGAACACTTCATGGTTTCACCTCTGACATGTAAAGTGAAAACAGACAGTGTTCGTTTGATGTTTCATTACCACAGTTAATGTCAATAACGGGTATGGCCTCCCTAGCTTGAATGACGGCTTGACAACGCAAATCAGAACCCGGATGCTTGCAATTGGAATGTTGTTCCATTCTTCAACAAGGGCATTTCGATCTTCTAGAGTTGTGGGTTGTGCCCTCGACCGAAAATGGCGACCTGCAGCATGTTCCAATGAACTTGATAGGGTTTTAGGTCCGGCGATGAGGGCCTGTCCATGCGGGCAATTGTCTCCTGCTCTAGGACTGATTCACCACCCTAGCACGATGGGGAGGGCGTTATCATCCATCAAGATGAAATCAGGGCCAACAGCACCAGCGTATGGTCTTACGTAGTGATTGAGGATCTCATCCCCTACCGTACCCCTGTCATCGTCCCTCTCCCCATGACATGCAGGTCCGTTCTGCCGTTCCTGCTTATTCCTCCCCAGACCATAATTGATTCGCCACCATAACGGTCGTTTTGGGAACTTCCAAATTTTCACCAACAAGCAACACACACGCCTGAGTTGAAATGGTGAAGTGTTAGTCAAAAGCAAAATGTGAGGCTGCAGCTCATTTAATGTCATGAAATGCACGCACAAATGTGTTTTGTGTCTGACTGCATGTCATTTATCCAATATTTGTTCATCAGTGGCAGTTACCAAATTTGCATGTCATTTCACAAAAAAATTCCTATGATCCCTATCAAATTTTGAGTAATATATATACTTCTCTTGTACAACACATTCGTCAGACCACATCTGGAGTATTGTTAGTCTTAGGTTCTGGGGACCATACTTTAAGAAAGATATAGAGGCTCTAGAAAAAGTTCAGAGAAGATCCACTGAGCTAATTCCAGGTATAAAAGACAAAAGCTATGAGGAAAGGCTGAAGATCCTTAATCTCTTTAGTCTTAGGAAAAGGAGACTTAGGGGTGATCTGATTGAGGTTTTTAAATATGTTAAAGGGATTAACAAATTGAATTATGTAGAATTCCTTCGGCCAAGTTTTGTTAGTAGAACTCGGGGTCACAAATGGAAGTTGACCAAGGGCAAATTTAGCACTGATATTAGGAAATAATTTTTTCACCCAAAGACTAATTTCAATGTGGAATAGCTTGCCTGACCATATTGTTGAGGCAGAATCCTTGGGAGTTTTCAAGAGCAGGCTTGACTTAAAGCTAGATACCATTGAGTTATTGAGTATCTGAAGTGATATATTCGCAATAGTAAAAAGAAACTGGCGAGCTAGTTGGGCTGAACGGCCTGTTCTCGCCACTCATCTTATGTTAAGTTATAGTTCCCATTTTATCATTCTTTCAGCTACAGGGGCGCGATTAGCTGGATTTACATCGCATGTCTTAATGCACTATTTCGTTTCATAACGTAACTTCGAGTCAAATTAGATTTTGCATCGCATAAAATTTGATTCAAATATTTCCACATCCCAAGATAGACTTTCTCGCACTTTTGGCTCTTGCACATCTCGATTAGTCAAAATTCTGTTGCGGTATAGGTGTCGTCCTGGTGCCCAAAATTTTCGACACAGCGGCTACTGTCATCACGCTGCGCTGGACTTCTGAGCACTTTGTGCGATCAACAACACTCCCCTTCTCTCAAGAATACAACAGCATTGTGTGAGGTTGGTATCCTACAAACATACATCCTTCCAGATTGAGAAAAATCATCTCACATTATGTTTTAAGCGCAAGCAATTAAATACTACTTGAGCAGTGCTTCCAGTGCTGTACTTGGTTGCTCAGCAGTAGCGGTCCGTCAGCAGTGACAAAGGCCTTCCAAAACCTCAATGCTTAATAATGAAACCTCTTGCAGTTCACTTTTCCTGGGTTTCAACAGTTAATTGGTTAACAGACTAATTGGTTGAACCGATGACATTCTAATTTACTTTCGATAGAATCGTTATACGTTGCACTGTAAAATTGAAGTGTTTTCCTCCACTCTTAAATGACGACGTAAAATACCATGTATTTATCATTTCTGCTCGTATAGCTCATGAAAGAGCACAGATTTGCATAAATTAGTTTGCAAAGCTCACTGAGCAATAAGCCAGGAGTATCTATATTTTGAATGTAGTCACACCTAATGGGGGTTGTAAGGCACGTTGCACAGCTGATAGACCGGGAGCCCGGGGGAGTCAGTCTGGCTGGGAAGGTGACCAATTCTAACCCCTATCACAGTGTCGGGCATGGGTCCCAATAGAAGGATCTGGACTTCTGCTGGGCTCCAGCTGGTAGGTGTAGTAATGAGGGGTAAAAATGTGACACGCCCAACCCAGCTTGATCAATCTAGAAAGTAACAACTTGAAACATCCCTGTTTATTTGTTTATTTAAAAAGGATCCCCATTAGCTTATGCCGTAGCAGTTTGCTAATCTTTGTGGAGTCCACATATAAATCAACATTACAAGGCATAATACATTAATACAGTACCTAAATACAACAACACAAGAAAAATAAATGAAATTAGTAAAAGGGCTAACAATTCTTAATACAATAGAAAATAAGAACAGAATACAGTTTAACACAGAATCATTGAAGAGCCTATTCCTTATGTAATAAAGGGCAACGGAGAGGGGTGGGGCTAGATATACCCCAACTAATAATCCGATTACGCCTCCCCAGGAAGACCAATACAATTAGGCCCCAGGGAATACCGTACAGTATTTTCAACTGAACTCAATGACCAACACAGATCCAAATGCACGAGGCGACAGACGTGAATTCCAATTCAAATCATTTTATTAATTAGGGGAAAAAGGGATGGGAGAGAAATTTGATCCAAAACCCTGGAAGCAAGCAATTTAGCGAATACAAAAGTATATTTATTAAATATCAGTACGCCAATGTGGCTAAAACAGTAGAATATACCTTAATTGGATTAAAAATCCACACAAAGCAACAGGAGACAGGATGGGGCTAGGAAGGGCTTACCTGAGGGAGGCAGACTAACAGTAGGCGTGCTCTGGGATCCACACCACCCACACGTGCACACATTCGAGGTAGTGGTGATCTGTGAAAACTCCACAGCAACAACACAAAACACTCAGCACACTACACAACACTGTAAACTGATAACCGCACACCTGCATGCAGTGACAGAGGCCGCCACCAGGTGCCTAGCCTCCCTCTGAAATCATTCAACACCTGCCGAAGGGATAAACAGCTAAAAATTATTGAACAAAAAAGATGGCAACAGTCACTTATAATAGGGCATTAGTAACCATATCAGGACAGGGAGAATATGGCCCAGGACTAGCCCAAGCACCTTTAACAACTTTTCCAATTACAATTGAACACAAAATCATTACAACATTTGGACCCTTAATAGCTTGCAATTGATCAATATAATACCAGAGATTCAAACAAAAGCAGCAACAAAAAAATACACATCCAACAACCAAATTAAAAGTAAAACAGACAATCAAGCACAACAAACAAAAATACACAGTTCAAAACATGAATTCTCAAAATTCCAAGACGAAACAATTAACACAAGCAAGGAATTTGTCAGTCGTACAAAACAGCAGCGCCTGCGTGATCAACCCTCCAGTGCACCGGCCACTTACACCCACGCTGGATAGGCGGCAATAACGTCACGGAGTCTCACTGAGCCAGCAGCGCGAAGAGAGTAGGCTACTCAAGACAATAAATAAAACGAGCCAGGTCACAGATCCTCACAAAGCAGATGAGACGAGAACCATACCCACCGTGAAATGACAAGGCACAGTTCCTCCCTGAACGGGCAGGGACACTTGTATACATCAAATTGAGCGGCAGAAGGTTATAAATACGGGGCTACAAAAAAACCCAAACAAAGACAAAGTAAGCCCAAAAAGAGGAGTAGAAGAAATTATCCCACTCGCTAGTGAATACAAGCCTACCTGGCAAAACAGGAAGCCACATCAACGAAAGAGGGGGGGCGTGGTTACGGACGCAGTAACCAACACTAACACCATCCGACCCTTTTATCGCCACCCGGACGAAAGCTGCCAATGACTAGGTTTGACAAGTAGATTGACTAATTGACTATAGAAACAGGAAGTGTAGAGATACCAGCGTTACCCCATCACACTTATGCAAAAAGAGTGTCGAATCAACCAAAAAATAAACAAAGTATAAAATAAAACAACAACTTGTCATCAGCTACTTAACAAGTGCATCTTTAGTCTCTTTTTAAACATTTTTTGCTTGGCGAATATCAAGAGGTAACTCATTCCAAATTGTGCAAGCTCTATAAAGCACTGTTCTTTTCAGAAAATTGGTTCTTGGATGGGCTAGCTTAATATTATCATTGCCAGCCTTCCTGGTATAATGGTTATGAACAGCATTACAAAATACATTTGTTCTTGCAGAAACTCAGGTGTATGTGTTCGCAGTGTACTGCTTAACAATGTGACTGTGCTTGAGGCTAGCTTTTTTCCACATCCAGCCACATTAGGCTAGACTGCATTTTGTGAATGCTAGTTCTAGAGGAGCAACCTAGAACCAGCCTAGGAGCCCTGTTCTGAGCAACTTGTAATTTTGACAGTTCTCTCTTTGAGGCTGAGGCCCAAGCTACTGAACAGTAATCGAGGTGGGATAAAATTAATGATCTACAGACTTGTTCCAGGATATGAGATGGTACATATGGTGCACATTGTCTTGTTATATGAATGCCTACGCCAATTTTCTGTATGACTCTGTTTATATGCTCTGACCATGATAGATGGTTATTAATGACCAAACCTAGTAACTATACCTTTTCCACCTGTTCAATGGGTTCCTTAGCAATATATAGATTCAATTTTGGCATGGAAGCCAGTTTGTGCCTATACCTGAAAACAATGCTCTGGGTTTTGGATATATTTAAAACAAGATTATTCAAAACAATCCATTCATGCATGATTTCTAATTCTTTTGATAACACTTGATTGAGTTCATTATATGTGTTTACAGCATAATACATTGTAGAGTCATCGGCACACATTACAATACCAGCATTTTATGCGGCAGAAGGCAAATCATTAGTGAAGATGGAAAAGAGAAGACAAGACAAGACAACTACCTTGAGGCTAAGTTGCTACTATTTGATAAGCTGCCATTGTAATAAACTATCTGTGTTCTACCAAAGAGATAGCTCTTAATCATGGTGATGGCAGGTGGGGTGAACCCATTACAGGTGAGCTTACTGATTAATAGCTCATGGTCAATGACGTCAAAAGCAGCACTGAAGTATAGCATTACTGCTGCAACTACCTTGGAGTTGTCAATTTCTCTTAACCCATCATCGGCCATCAGTGTGAGGGCTGTGCTGGTGAATGGCCTTGTCTGTATGCATGTTGGTATTTGGTGGTTAATCCGTTTGAAGTAAAATAATTCTGAATCTGAACATACATAAGCCTCTCCATGACTTTGCTGAGTATAGGAAGAATACACATAGGACGACTGTTGGGTCCACTGAAAGTAGATCTACTATCCTTTGGCAGTGGTATAATTTTGTTCTCTTTCCACAATCCCGGACACATTCCACTTAACAAACATCTATTCAGTATGTGGCATATAGGCCCAGAAATGTGATTAGCAGCTATCTTCATTATCTTACTGTCTAGGTTGTCAGTGCGCATCGAACCATGAGCAGAGAGGGACTCCAACAACCTCCTGACCTCCTCAACATCCACACATTGGAATTCAAATGTACAATTCTTACCCCTCATTATTTCATTGCTTATTAGCTTAGACATGTTGGAACTGGTGCAGCACATAATCTGCCTCAATTTGTCAACTTTACTTGAAAAAATGTTTACAAAGTAATTAGCCATGTCCAGTGGCTTTTTTAGGAACATCCCACTGGCCTCTACAAATGACGCACACCCATTTTTATTTCTTCCCATGATTTTCTTCAGGGTATTCCAAATTTGTTTACCATCATGTCTGACATCACTTATTCTTTCCTTATAGTATTCCTTCTTCTTACTTTTGTTCAATTTAATTACCTGATTTCTCCATCTACAAAAATTCAGGCTATCATCTAGTACACAAGATTTTGCTGACATCCCTTTAGCTTCATCTCTTTGTTTCATTAAACATGTCATCTCCTCATCAATCCAAGGGGCAATTCTAGATTTCACTGTGAACTTCTTCATGGGGGTATGTCTATTAACTAATTCCATAAAAATAATCATAAAAACATGTAACAAAATCTCTGGATCGTCAGCTGCATACACATCATTCCAGTCAATATTTCCAACATCATCTATAAAATTGTCTTTAATAAATCTCTTGTATATCCGTTTGAATGCAATTTTAGGTCTTGCTTTAGGAATATTTGGTTTTCTTGCAGTAACTACCATATTGTGATCACTGAGTCCTACTGGTAAAGAAACTGGCTTTGAGCAGAGCTCAGAGACATTGGTATAAATATAATCAATGCAGGTTGAAGAAGTATGTCCTACACAATTAGTAAATACTCTTGTTGGCATAGAAACGATTTGTGACAAGTTACAGGCACTTATTAATGATGACAACTTTTTCTTCATGAAACAATTACTAGCTAGCCATTCAACATTCATATCTCCAAGCAAGTAAATTTCACTCTTTGTATCAGCAACTCTGTCAATCCTATCACATATATAATTAAAGCTGCAAGCAGCGTTGAACGGGCCATCGCACCCTTGTGCACGTTTGGGGTAGTGGTGAGATCCTTATGGGTGCAGGTGTGCACTCACGACCAGTGGACAGGTCAAGTACAGGCACCAACCTGTGACAAAGTTTCGAGCGAATCGGACAAAGCAGGAAGGAGTTATGAAAAGTTGATAGTTCATCCACCAGGGGTCGGTCTGAGCGTGACCAAATGTGGGCAGGTGCATTCAGGGTTAGACCGTCAGCACAAATGGGAAGTTTCAAGCAAATCGGCCAATGTCAATGTAAAATATGGCATTTCTTGTTTCCACAAGGGGGCGCTATAGAGACATTTTGCTCCCCCCATTGGCGAGGCCCATATGAGATTTAACAGCTTGCCATCCTTGACCTGTGTATCAATTTTTATGATGATACAAGTCCAGTAAAGACATCAAAAACACAAACGTATTTCATGGCAAGAGATCCATCTTCACCGCGTTGCCACAGGAACGCCATTACTTGTAGCTTCACAGCATTCATAAAGTAGCTTCACCAACTTGTTCTGCATGTTTAAGAAGTGGAATGAAGTTGAGGGGTTCAACTATGTGTCATCAGTACATGTTAAAGTAAAAAATGGTCACTTCCTGTTACCACCAGGGGGTGCTATTAGTAAAGTGGGAAGTTAATATATTTGGATGTTCAGGGTGGAGCCATCATCATCTCCAGCAAGATTGAAGCTTTCACATTCAAGTATCTTGGCGTGACAGCGTTTTGAAATTTTTTTGGCGAGTCGCCAAAATTTGTCACTCCCTGTCAGCCACGCCCTTTGACCTACAGACGAGCAGAGCACAACTTTTCATCAGCTTGGTATCTAGATGATCTGTACCAAATTTGAAGACAATCAGTCAAAAACCCTAGGAGGAGTTCGTTTTAAAATTCAAAAATTCAAATCAAAATGGCCGACTTCCTGTTGGGTTGAGGGCGTGGCTCCAATGAGTTTTTTGTATGTCTGGGTATGGTACATATGTGTATCAAATTTCGTCTGCCTACGACAAAGTAACCAAATTGGATACTTCCTGTTACCACCAGGGGGCGCTATTAGTAAAGTGAAAAGTTATGATATGGGGACTTTCAGGGTGGAGATATCATCATGTGCAGCAAGTTTGAAGCTGCTCCGATCAAGTATGTTGGCGTGAGAGCATTTTGAAATTTTTTTGGCGAGTCGCCAAATTTTGTCACACCCTAGCAGCCACGCCCTTTGACCTACAGACATGCAGAGCACAACTTTTGATCAGCTTGGTCTCTAGATGATCTTTACCAAATTTGAAGTCAATCGGTCAAAAACCCTAGGAGGAGTTCGTTTTAAAATTCGAAAATTCAAATCAAAATGGCCGACTTCCTGTTGAGTTTAGGGCGTGGCTCCAATGAAATTTTTTGTATGTCTGGGTATAATACATATGTGTACCGAATTTCGTCTGCCTACAAGAAAGTAACCAAATTTCCCTATGGGAATTTTTAAACGTGTTTAGGGGGCGCTATTTTGGCATTTTGCGTCGACCATGAATGAAATCTCAAAAATATCGAATTTCGGATCCGGCCGGACGAATGTGGAAAGTTAGACGCGTTTTCACCATTGGGAAAGGGGCGAAATTGGCCTTTGAATTGTCGGAAGAATAATAATAACAATTAAAGCTGCAAGCAGCGTTGAACGGGCCATCGCACCCTTTTGCACGTTGGGGGGTAGTTGTGAGATCCTGACGGGTGCAGGTTTGCACTCACGACCAGTGGACAGGTCAAGTTCAGGCACGAACCTGTGAGAAAGTTTCGAGCGACTCGGACAAAGCAGGAAGGAGTTATGAAAAGTTGATAGTTCATCCACCAGGGGGCGCTCTGAGCTGAACCAAATGTAGGCAGGTGCATTCAGGGTTAGACCGTCAGCACAAATGCGAAGTTTCGAGCAAATCAGCCAATGTCAATGTAAAATATGGCATTTCCTGTTTCCACAAGGGGGCGCTATAGAGACATTTTGCTCCCGACATGGGCGAGGCCCCTATCAGATTTAACAGCTTGCCATCCTTGACCTGTGTATCAATTTTTATGATGAAACGAGTTCAGTAAAAACATCAAAAACACAATCGTATTTTCATGGCAAGGGATCCAACTTCGCCGCCTTGCCACATGAATGCCATTAGTTGTAGCTTCACAGCATTCATAATGTAGCTTCAACAACTTGTTCTGCATTTTTTAGAAGTGGAATGAAGTTGATGGGTTCGACTTTGTGTCATCAGTACATGTTAAAGTAAAAAATGGTCACTTCCTGTGACCACCAGGGGGCGCTATTAGTAAAGTGGGAAGTTATGATATCGTGACTTTCAGGGCAGAGCCATCATCATTTCCAGCAAGTTTGAAGCGGCTATGATCAAGTATATTGGTGTGAGAGCATTTTGAATTTTTTTTGGCTAGTCGACAATTTTTGTCACGCCCTAGCAGCCACGTCCTTTGACCGACAAACATGCAGAGCACAACTTTTGATCAGCTTGGTCTCTAGATGATTTTAACCAAATTTGAAGTCAATCGGTCGAAAACCTTAGGAGGAGTTCGTTTTCGAAATCAAGAATTCAAATCAAAATGGCCGACTTCCTGTTGGGTTTAGGGCGTGGCTCCTATAAGTTTTGTGTATGACTGGGTATGATACATATGTGTATCGAATTTTGTCTGCCTACAACAAAGTACCAAACTGGCCACTTCCTGTGACCACCGGGGGACGCTATTAGAAAAGTGGGAGGTTATTATATCATGACATTCAGGGCAGAGCCATCGTCATTTCCAGCAAGTTTGAAGCTGCTACGATCAAGTATGTTGGCGTGAGAGCATTTTGAAATTTTTTTGGCGACTCGCCAATTTTTGTCATGCCCTAGCAGCCACGCCCTTTGACCGACAGACATGCAGAGCACAACTTTTGATCAGCTTGGTCTCTAGATGATCTGTACCAAATTTGAAGTCAATTGGTCAAAAACCCTAGGAGGAGTTCGTTTTAAAATTCTAAAATTCAAATCAAAATGGCCGACTTCCTGTTGGGTTTAGGGCGTGGCTCCGATGAAATTTTTTGTATGTCTGGGTATGCTACATATGTGTACCGAATTTCGTCTGCCTATGAGAAAGTAACCAAAATTCTCTATGGGAATTTTGAAACGTGTTTAGGGGGCGCTATTTTGGCATTTTGCATCAACCATGAACGACCACCCAAAAATATCGAATTTCGGATCCGGCCGGACGAATGTGGAAAGTTAGACGCGTTTTCACCATTGGGAAGGGGGCGAAATTGGCCTTTGAATTGTCGCAAGAATAATAATAATAATAGTAATAATAATAAAAATAAACAGTACGATTTCAATAGGGTCCTCGGACGACTTGCAGTCGGCTCGGGCCCTATTTAAAGCTGCAAGCAGCGTTGAACGGGCCCTCGCGCCCTTGTGCACGTTGAGGGTAGTGGTGGGATCCTGACGGGTGCAGGTGTGCACTCACGGCTAGAGAACAGGTCAAGTAAGGGTCCCAATCTGTGATGAAGTTTCGAGCGAATCGGACAAAGCACAAAGAAATAGTGACACGTGGATAGTTCATCCATCAGGGGGTGCTCAGAGTGTAAGCAAACGTGGGCAGGTGCATTCAGGGGAAGACCTTCAGCACAAATATGAGGTTTCGAGCAAATCGGCCAATGTCAGTGTAAAATATGGCATTTCCTGTTTCCTCAAGGGGGCGCCATGAGCGGATTTGCCTAAGAGCAAATGGAGGCGTACAGGGCGGGGCTCTTATCATATACAAGAATTTTGAAGTCGTTTGGATTAAGTATGAAGGAGAAAGACCGGTTCGAATATGCATGGCGAGGCATCAGAAATGGGGACAGCATAGCGGCCACGCCCATCGACCTACAGACATGCAGAGCGTACCTTTTGATCAGCATGGTCTCTAGATGATTTGTACCAAATTTGAAGTCGATCGGGCGAAATCCCTATGAGGAGTTCATTCTAAAATTAAAATATTCAAATCAAAATGGCCGACTTCCTGTTGGGTTTAGGGCGTGGCCCCAATAAGACTTTTTGTATGTCTGGGTATGACACATATGTGTATCGAATTTCATCTGCCTACGACAAAGTAACCGAACTGGTCACTTCCTTTTACCACCGGGGGGCGCTATTAGTAAAGTGAGAAGTAATTATATCTTGACGTTCAGGGCGGAGCCATCATCATTTCCAGCAAGTTTGAAGGTGCTACGATCAAGTATGTTGGCGTGAGAGCAGTTTGAAATTTTTTTGGCGAGTCGCCAAACTTTGTCACGCCCTAGCAGCCACGCCCTTTGACCTACAGACATGCAGGGCACAACATTTGATCAGCTTGCTCTCTAGATGATCTGTACCAAATATGAAGTCGATCGGGCAAAATCTCTAGGAGGAGTTCGTTTTCAAAGTAAAAACTGGTCACTTCCTGTTACCACCAGGGGGCGCTATTAATAAAGTGAAAAGTTTTGACATTGGGACGTTCAGGGCAGAAAAGTCATCGTATCCAGCAAGTTTGAAGCTGCTAAGGTCAAGTATACGGGTGTGAGAGCATTTTGAAATTTTTTTGTCGAGTTTCCAAACTTTGTCACGCCCTAGCAGCCGCGCCCTTTGACCAACAGACATGCAGAGCACAACTTTTGATCAGCTTGGTCTCTAGATGATCTCTACCAAATTTGAAGTCAATCGGTCGAAAACCCTAGGAGGAGTTCGTTTTAAAATTCAAAAATTCAAATCAAAATGGCCGACTTCCTGTTGGGTTTAGGGCGTGGCTGCAATGAAATTTTTTGTATGTCTTGGTATGATACACATGTTTACTGAATTTTGTCTGCTTACAAGAAAGTAACCGAATTTCCCTATGGGAATTTTGAAACGTGTTTAGGGGGCGCTATTTTAGCATTTTGCATCGACCATGAACGAGCGCACAAAAATATCGAATTTCGGATGAGGCTGCACGAATGTGGAAAGTTAAAAGCATTTTCAAGTTTGAGAAAGGGGCGAAATTGGCCCTTGAAATGTCGGAGGAATAATAATAATAATAATAATAATAATAAACAGCACGATTTCAATAGGGTCCTCTGCGGACGACTTGCAGTCGTCGCTCAGGCCCTAAAAATAAAAAAATAATAATAATAAACAGCGCGATTTCAATAGGGCCCTCCGCAGACGACTTGCAGTCGGCTCGGGCCCTAATAATAATAATAATAAAAATAAACAGTACGATTTCAATAGGGTCCTCGGACGACTTGCAGTCGGTTTGGGCCCTAATAATGAACAGCACGATTTCAATAGGGTCCTCTGCGGACGACTTGCAGCCGTCGCTCGGGCCCTAATAATAATAATAATAATAATAATAATAAAAATAAACAGTACGATTTCAATAGGGTCCTCGGACAACTTGCAGTCGGCTCGGGCCCTAATAATAATAAAAATAAACTACGATTTCAATAGGGTCCTCGGACGACTTGCAGTCGGCTCGGGCCCTAATTAAAATACTGAGAATGTACTCCGGGGGGCCTGTAGCAGCAGCCCACCAATATTGGTTTCAAGTGAGGGAGATATACTTGAACCCACAGTGCTTCAACCTTATTACACATAAATTCCAGACACACTTTTGAAGGAAGATGACTTTGTATGTAAATAGCCACTTCCCCTCCATATTTGTCCTTCCTGAATAGAGAATAACATTGTGTTTAATGCTGGTTGTCTCCACACCTTAGGATGAGGGTGCCAGAAAAATTTATTGGCAGGTGGGGTCTGGCAGAAGGAATTATAGGGGTCCCCAAAATTGAGCTAGATCAGCTCATTGAGTTGCAGGATGAAACCTGGTGCAGAATGTTCAGCAAACCCCCCTGGTTCAGGAATGGCCACTGCCAGAAATTTTCTGTGGTGGGGTACCCCCAGCAGGAGCCCCAAATGGGCCACACCCAAAATTGAGCCTGATCAGGTCATGAGTCAGGTCTGCGGCACACAATCAAATTTTTAACCAAAGGTGGTGTTGCGTTAGCATGGGAAAATTGCCCATGAAAGCTTTTAATTCCTTACCATATTGACTGTGTGGAGAGATGTATGTGGGCCTAGAAAATGCGTTTGTTTTTTGTATCATATGTGCTAGGACAGATGTGGGCCAAATTTAGATGAGCACCCCCCTAAAACCAACACACTAAAAAATAAAGGTTCTTCAGTGGTTCTTTGGGGAGATTGAGGTGCCATGTAGCACCGATTCTGTACAAAGAACCATTAAAGCCCAGCATGGTTCCTCAGCGGTTCTTTGGCGGTTCTTTGTGGTAGTTGAGGTGCCATATAGCACCGGTGCTGTACAAAGAACCTGCTAAGCCCCTGTAAGGTTCTTCAGAGGTTCTATGCTGGTTTTTCAACTTAGTCCAGTTTATTTGAGGAAAGAACTAGAGTGTGTGCCTTGAGGCCACATACCCCGCCCGTGCCCATGACCTTCAAATATGGCCGATATTTTAGAGGTTTTTTATCATTCGGATCCGGATCCGGATCCGGATCCGGATCAAACTACTCATGGTTGTTGCCCTCCCTGGAGGGCTATAGTGTGTTGATGTTCAAGTGATTCATTATGTTTTTTAATGGAGTAATTAAAGAAAATGTCAAAACTTGCCCAATGTTAACAAAATTTTCAAAGTGATCCAGAATCCACAGTTTGATCTGGATCTGCACCAGAACCTAATCACTTCTCATACTTCTCACTTGGACCATTACCAACCCCTCTGTGAAATATGAAAACGATCCGACCAAAACTATGGCCTGTAGGCTGTCCACAGACAAACACACACACAGATAGATAAATAAATAAACAGAGACAAACATATAACCCCTCCCGCACTTTGTTTGCGGGTGGGGTAATAAATTAAAAACTATATTGAAATACAGTGTATTTCCTGAGGATAATAGATGAAAACAGTGGCTCTCAACCTTAGACTGTATAGGTCGAAGTTACGTATGAAACTTTTTCAACTTGGTTGCCTGCAACTCAGTTGCTCTCGAATTCCATCCAATAAAAATCACAAACTGGGTTCTCATCATCATTTGGAATGTTCCATACGGGTTCGGTGACATAGCAACAGTGAAAACTGAATCGGTGAATTCAATAAGGGCCCAACTCCTTGGCGAAGATGTGTGGATTTTGGGCCCTTGTTGAATTCACCAATTCGATTTCATTTACAACATGCAACTAGTTGCATGGAAGTTGCAGTGTAACTGCAGTCTAAAAGAAGGACAACAAGTCTCCATTTCTTCCCACTATGCAAAAGTGAAGATGAAATATCCAGGAAATGGGCACTGCCATCATGGCTTTTAACCTCAGTTGTAGTTTGTGTAGTTGTGATCGGGAGAGCTTTCACCACACGCAGATTTTGAAGCATCGAATTACAAGGTCAAACAGAACCTATCCAACAAATAAACACTTGAGCATACATTAGTATGATAACAACCACCTAGAATGACAGAAGTTAATCAAGGTGTATCTCGATTTGGCTCATCACATTCACTAACATAGAGGGGCCGGGATTTATGACTATATTGCAGCCAGCCACTAAGTGGGCGAACAAGAAGCTTTGTCTTCACTTTGGGGTTGGTGTCATGTTGTACATCTCTATATACAGTCTATGTTCTCAACCTATGTTCTCAACATTTTTGCCCCCCTTAAAAGCATGCGATGCCTACTTGTGGCCCTCTGACACAGACTGTATATACAGTAGAGTGAATAGTCCAACCGCTGAAGTTTCCCTATCTGGGGTCTTTCATTTGCTTCATTAGGAAAGAGGGGTCACTGGCTTAAAAGTATTAAATACTTGTCAAGGAAAAGCAAAAACCTGAGAAACATCTTAAAATATTGACATAATTTGTGCTCTTTTTCAATGTGATGGGGGAATCTTCTGCACCCCCAAATGATCTCGTGATCCATGGGGATCCTGACTCCCAGGTTGAGAACCACTGGTTTTGGGACTTAGTTGAATACTCAAGCTATTCTCCCAGAAATTATGTCACAAGCTTTAATAAAAAATGCTATCATTATATTAATATACTTTATGTTTTATTTAAATAATTAAGCTACTTAATACCTCATAATTTGTTATTAAACCATTCTCTAAGTAAAGATTTCAATCATTTACAATTATCTCAAGGCCCCCCAGGTACGTTCCCGAGGCCTTCCTGTTGAACTGTTTCCAATGTGGCCTTCATTGTCACATACAGGACGTGGGGACGAATCCATAGAGCATAAAAATATTATTGCCTGTGTAATTCATCATCAAAAGCATTCTCAGTATCTTCAACAACTGCAGTATTCTTTTGAAGCAGAATACGGTCAAGCTAATAAATGCAGGGCCTGCCCAAATTACAAATTAAAACACATCTAGCATACAATGTTCGAACTGTTTCAGTGTAGGCCATAGATTATGCAGTCTATGCATAAGCCATGGTGTAATCAAATACACACCTCAACCATTTTCAGATCATCATCCATTAATTTATTAATGACCTACATGTTCTCAGCCTAGCAAATTAGCTCTTGAAAAAAATCTTAGTTGGAAGCTTGTTCAACTTGAACATAGCAGTGTTCTAAAATGTGTTTTTGACCATAGAACTACTTTTGAGCGGAACAATCAGCCAGGCAAAGCTGGCGCAGTGTGCAGATATCAGTGCGCGGGGCAGGTTTATAAGGAAACCAGTCAAGTGCTAAAACGACGAAGAACTGACGGAGGTCAGAGTGAAGTTGAAAATGCGTTTTAGGGTAAGTTTTTTGGCGTTAACTGCCACAGAAGTTGGTTATTAACAGCTATAGGCTATCATTTGTTTGTCGGAAGGTATTGTCATCGACATTTGCTTATTCTGAATGTGGTTTTATTGCGTTAACAAGTTTCCTTGGAGTCATGCTAGCTGAATGTTAACGTTACAGGCAACCCGACCAAATTTTTTTTTTTTTTTTTGCTAGCATAACCTAAGTTGCAAGCCGTTTTTTTTTTCCAGACAATGCGGATGTTACATTACCACATTGACACTCTGAAAGAAAAAATTATAATAAAGTCGAGCTGGTTACTTAGTAGCAGTGATATTTTAGTTTGTTAAGGAATATTATACAGCGCGAGCCTCGCTGTACAATAGGTGTCTTCGTTAGAACTAAATTTCAAATTCGCTAGCTATTTTGCGGTTTTGAAATTAGCCCGATGTCAAATTAGCTGGCTGTTTTGTAGTGAAGAAGCAAACAGCCCACTAATTTGATTGGGAAATGGAATAAATATTGGTCGAGTTCGAGAAATAGCCAGCTAATTCACGAATTAGCCCGTTATTCGAGTTTCGTCTTCATTAGACCTAGGGTGTGCGCGCGCCTGCGAGAGAGAATAGGTGTGTCTTCATTAGTGAATATGCAAATAGCCTGCTAATTCGATCGGGAAATTTACCCGAAAAATCTTGGTCTAGTTCGCGAAATAGCCAGCTATTTGTGTTGCGTCTTCATTTCTTGAGCGGAGGGCTTTCGGGCTGATGGAGACGCAAATTCGTACTATCGGGCTAATTTCCCTAACCGCGAAATGGCTGGCTAGTTTAACTTCGTTCTGATGAAGACATACCTAATTTGAATTTGAACTGAATTCGAATTTGAGGGAGCGGTTGGTGGCTGTAGCAGAGCGTTGCCCTGTCCCATTTCTCCACACTTGTCTGAGGGCGCTTGGTTACCATGGAGGTAATATAATAGAATTGGAAAGAGCGAGGAAGTACCACCCCAGGGGCTGCACTAGGAGAAAAATTTTTTTAGCCACCGTGGCTAACTCAGCTCAAATTTCTTTAGCCACATTAAAAAAATTTTGGCTACATGCATCATAAAACTTTGGATTAAAAAACGCAGACATCCAGTCGAAAGTTTGATCACACCCACATTTTTATTACAATACATTTTAATTGAAAAATAAGCAGTCTTTATTTTGGAGGGGAAAAAAAATTTTAATTCTTAAATCCATCGAACTAACCACCATTTGTTGTCATACACTGCCCATCCAAAAATAAGTCACCGTTTGGAAATAAATGAACAAATTCTATGATTGGATCATTATTGCAGTTATTAATATGTTTCAGCAGGCAATAATCATTTTAACCCTGACTGATGAAGCACGTTGCTACTCATTTCTTAAAAAATCACGTCGGAAGACGTATCCCTTAATGGTTGAAAAGATTTTACAGTATTTCAGAAGGGGCAAGTTATTCGCCTGTATTTGGCAAAGAAAACAATGGAAGAGAAAAACAAGTATGAGGAATCATTTTCACAGACAAGTTTGCCACCACAAAGTCCTGACCTTAACCACATTGAAAGTTATTGGGACGTGCTCAAGAAAGACCACCGAGTGGTTCAACCATTTTGTCAAGAAGGCAGGATCTCGAGCCAAAAATTATGGTATTTCTGATCGAAAATAAATGCTGTCAAAACAATGACAAGATGAATTTGCGCTGAAATCAAAGCTACAGGGGTTCCAACTAAATATTTGAGTGTGCGACTTTTTTTTTTTTTGGACATGTAGTGTATTTGCAGAGCATTCTCACATTTTTTTTTTTAACAAGGGCAGTCATATAGTGCATTTGCAGCTGCACGACTGTCTAACTTTCTAAAGACGTGCTGCACTTGAGATGTGCTTTTCATCAACCTTTTTGCCCATAAGTCAAAACTGCTTGACTTTAATTTCAGCTGTTGGAAAATAGAAGGAGCTTATTTGTCAGTTTACTTTGCAAAATATGGCTTCTTTGAGAATTCTAAAATTTTTGACACTATTTAAACTAGTAAATTATTCTCTTTTCACTTCTTACTGTTAACCTTTGACAAGATTCCATTTGCGTGTATATACAGTATAGAAGTTAAGCTGTTTAAATTACTGTAAAAACAGTGCTGTGACATTAGCAAAGTGTGTCCAAACTTTTGACTGGTACTGTAAGTTGAGGAGGGACAATTTTGGTTTAGGGTAATAAACTATCAAAGATTTGGCACTGACACCGTTTAACTTACATTGCTGCATTGCAGTTTGATTGCACTTCTGAATTTCTGCTTTTTGATATTTTCCTGCGCCATCCAATGCACTGTCCGCATCTGTTCAGTGACTGCGTCCTTCACCTTGTCGTGCGTTTTTTTTTTTTTTTTGTGGCCTGTTTAAAAAAAAAAAAAAAAAAAAAAAAAAAAAAAATTGGGGGGGTTTTCTTGCTTCGGCTACAATTTTGAAAATGAGAGTGAAGCCAACGAAATACGACCGTGTACTATTTGCAAGATTTTTAACTCGGACGGGACATTTGCTGAAATGCATGTTCTTGTCAGGATGGCTTCCTTGTCCAATACTTAGTTTTTCAGCCAGAAATAAAGAAGGGCTGTGTAAAAATGAAAGAACAGCCTAAAATGGCAGGGTGAATAATTCTGTTGGGGAAAGAGGAGGTCTTAATTGAAAATTAATTTGTGGTTATTTAATCAGGCTCCATCATCCAAACGCCATATGACACCTATCAGCCGCTATTTTATAAACAATGGTACGCGGAAATTCCTTCATAAACCATTCGCAAAATTTTATCGGTTACTATAATGACCGAATTACACAAGTAAGTGCATGCCGTTCTGAACGTAATGCACTGTCAAACTCCGGCAAACTGACCAAGCCTGCTTCAATAGCTCTCGGAGGCTCATGGATTATTGTCATGACATTAAATGAGCACGTTTCATTACAGAGAAAGTAACTTACTTGTGGTCGTTAACACGTTTGTACTTCGCAATATCGTCCCTTTTCGGAATGCTAGTCTTCCCCGAGACGAATGTACTTTTCTTGCCAGCTTTACAGCAAACGCAATAGCGCTTCCGTGGCCCGTCGACGTTCTCGGATTTTTCCAGTCATGGAAAATCCTGGAACCATTTGGGCTGCAGGGGTCGACAATATAAATGGCCCGGTGGCCCGGATGTACTTTTAAAACCGTCAGGGCCACCAGAACGCTCCAAGCACTGGCAATGCCTTGAAAATAAAATAACAAGTAAAAATGTAATAAATCTAATTTCACATTAATTCCCTGTGGTACTGTGTGTTCTAATGATTTCTGTTAAATCCTCTCGGTAATTATCGCTAACACATAGTGTTACGTGATCCCGATCAAAGACAGAGACATCTACTTTCTGTCTTAGCGCCTTTTGTGCCCTGGGACGTACTGTAAGCAACTGCACTGTGCACAGCTCGCTCCCTTCAGCTGAACGCCGCTCACTGCTGCTGATTGAAGACGCATCCTGACATAGTTTTCATCAGTTAGCTACTTTAAAATGTTTCTAAAGCCCCCAGTACCCGGCCAAACGCCGGGCAAAAAATACAAAGCAAAGAAAAAGTCACGGAAGAGTTGAGGGAGTGAGAAGGAGTACGAGAAGAAAAGAAGGGAAAGAAAGTTCCAGCCTCAATGGCCAGACCGCTGGAATTGGCTGGGATATAAAGAGGCCAAAAATGAGGTCTTTTGTGAATTCTGCAAATGAATGCCCAGGTTTGCAGACAAGTAAGTTAGAGAAAAGTTAACATGTATGAAAAGAAGTGTATGATAACGAATTGTTGTGGAACTACGGAGAAAATAACGTCGTCATACGACGGTCTCGCTTGAAAACGCAGATCTGCAAGCACACAACGTGTCCCTTTTGTGACACACTGTGATCTTGTAGATCGGCGTTTTCCGCGTTGTACCGCACCAATTCGTTATCATACACTTCATTCTCTAAATCGGTGTTTCTCAAACTTTTATATCAAGGTCTCCCCTTTACTCTGACAAATGTAGATATTTCACCCTTCCAATCAGAATAGGGTACTTGGAATTATTATGATACAATTATTTTAATTATCTAATGATAAACACTTGCTTTATATAAATGTATAGTAGCTAGTTGTAGTAGTCATTTAAGTAGTCCGATTAAACAACACCCTTATCGGGTCAGACCGGAAAAGCTACCGTCACATATCTAGGTCGAGTTATTGGAAGGGGTCAGGTGCATCCAGTAATGGCTAAGGTACTTGCTATTCGCGAATATCCCGTTCCATGTGAACGGCGTGACTTACGCCGTTTCTTAGGAATGGTAGGTTACTACTGAGATTTTTGCAGAAACCTCTCTTCGGTGGTGTGTCCTTCGATCTATTAAGTCCAAAGGTTGAGTTTGTTTGGACCGAGGCGTGTCAAAATGCTTTTGAAAATGCCAAAGGTTTGCTCCTCTCTGCTCCAGTGTTGGTGGCGCCAAACTTTGCAGAGCCATTTCGTCTCGCAGTGGATGCGAGTGCCAGCGGCGCGGGTACTGTTTTGCTGCAGTGTGGAACTGACAACACTGAGCACCCTGTATGTTATTTTTCAAAAAAATTCACGCCTTCACAAAAAGGGTACTCTACAAAAAGAAAAAAGAAACAAGAAAGAAACGCTTGCCTTAATAATGGCAATCCAACATTTCGAAGTATACCTCGGTGCGTCACCCCAGCCAATTACCGTTTATACAGATCATGATCCCTTAAAACTCCTTGCTCACATGCGCAACCATAATCAACGACTAATGCGTTGGAGTTTGACACTGCAACCCTTCGACCTTATGTTTTCCACTGATGTGTGAGATTTTAATATCTTGGCGGATGCCTTATCGAGAATTGACCGTTAACTTTAAACCTGTTAAAAGTACATCTGTAAATATTGCCGTATATACACATCTGTTTGATTGTAGGCCATTTAACTTTCTATAATGTAGCACTTTGTTTGACTATCATGGTAAGAAAAATTGAAGGAAATGTCTCACGCTGATAACGCGGCGTGCAGATTCATTAGCTTGCGTTAGTTTTTGTGTATAGGCCTACTAGAAATTGATGCTGTAAATTGGTGAGTAAAAAATAAAATAAATAATTAAAATATAATGGTTATATTTAAATATAAAAATAAGGTTGCTGCCGTAGTTTTTTTGAGAAATGTGTAATGGTCTAGTTGTCTTGGTGCTCTGCTCTACTCTGTGAGCTGGCGGCCTAGTGACAATATTTGAGTGGTTAATTTTGTACGAGATGTCTAATGTAATTTGTGGGGACTAGAGTCACCATTTTGGGGTGGGGGTGTGGCGTCCCTCAGCCTACTGTGGCTCCATTCTAAGGTGTGATTGGTTTTGGCTACCTCTCCTGGTAGTGGTCTGTCTTTTTAATTTCCCTTAAACTACAGGTAATGCAGAGCACCTGCGTGGCTAGGTCCGTGCCCACAAAAACCCTCCTCCTGGACCCTGAGGTTGGCATTGACCGGGCTGGCACGGACGCACACAGTTCCATGCGGGAACGGTTTCCTCTTTGTGCAAGACTGGTCGTCGATCCAGGCTCCGCGTCGCGTTATTGTTATAAGTTTTTTTTTTCCCCAGACCATATCCTCTGTTAAATGTGCGCAACAAAACTATTGTTGTACGTGCCAACCCGGTGTTGTCCACCCTTGTGTTGCGTTCAGAGGTGTCCGGGCATAACATCATTGTTTAATCGTTATTATGGGGATCGATACCTGACATTGTCCTGGGCCAGTGGTTACAATGGTGGGGCCAGTGATCTTCAAAAGCCACTGGCCCAGAGGGCCAGTTGCAAATTTTCCTTATTGTCTACCCCTGGGCTGAATAGCCCTGCTTTCGTTTCTGCCTTGTGGCTACTCGGAAACTTAAGCCTTCTTTGATTGGAGAGGATTCGCCCCAACAAAATCATGAAGTGATCACTGTGACCTATCTTTGATTTAGCTGAGCAGGCATTTTTGCATCGCAATGTAGGAATAATAACCACTGCTCTTGGCCTCAGTTCACTACGTTCCCGCGAAGAGTGTAATTTTGGCTTCTCGCTGTCTGTGATTGGCTAAGCGCGCTGCTCATAGTGAATTTTAATGATACACAAGAGGCTCCTCAGAGCCTGTACTCGGGTCGGGTCTAGACCTGGGCCAATCCATAGATATATATATTTAGAACGCTAGATTGCTGATGATTTCATATTTACATTATCCAAAGTGACCCAGCCGCCATATTGATACACCCAACTTCTTCATAAAAATTAACTAAGCAGTCAATAAAATGAACAAGGTGGCTAACTAGCTAGCTACTTGTAATTGACATTCAAGGACAATATTTCTTACCTGCATAATATTTAAAACAATGGGCAAGTCGCTTTGTCTGTTTATACAGAGTTCCAAAAGACAAGGAGGGGAGAAAGGCTTGGCTGTTAGAAATCGGGAGAAAAAAACCTTTCTCTATCCTCTCGATCCTGCTGTGCAGTGATTATTTTTTGAGAGCAGTGTTTTAACGGGACAGGGGCAAAGATGACGCTTAGTAAAGGTGTAGCCAGCGTTAACTAGCGCTTCCTTTTAACAACGTTGCCATTAGCCATATGATTCAGTATGAACAATGCGGTGAACGGCAAATATGCTCAATCAGGGTACAATGAAGTGAGGAAACCTGAGAGTAATATGATAACATATATGGACATTCATCAACGTTGCTTATAACGGCGAAAACTTTGAAGCAATTATCTTATCAGAGGGTCATTAAAAGCCTCGGTCACCTAAACTGAACTTTTCTGCTCGCACTTGAACGTTGACACAGAGTAACATTTCGATCTTCCCTTTAGTAAGTGTGCCGCTTTCCATCCTCCAAAAAAGCACATATTTAGGGAGAGAAAATGTTGCTCGGCACAGTGATACCAAAATCACCCGAGTCACACGCAAGTGTTTTTTAAAATATAATTTTACAGTAGGCGAAAATGAATGGGAGTGTACGTGCGAATTTAACTTCCCGGTGTACACGCTCCTGGAACAGATGCTTCACTTGAGCGTGCCCTATCAGCAATGTAGTGTTCTATATATATATATCTATCGGCCAATCGCGAAATCGCACGCGCACATGAGCAGGACAATCGCGACCCCGAAAAAAAAAAAAAAGAAGATCCGGAGCCGAAACGTAATTAGTGGTCCACGGTGCAGTGCGTGGATCTCAGGGTGATTAGCTGTGTGTGATAACAGCAGGGATGTTTTACGCGTTTCGTTTCCGACAGAATTTAGAAGATCGCCGTAACATAGGATTATATTGCCTCTTCTTCAAAATTTTGGCCTTCGCCAGCATGGCTTATTCACTGCAAAATTTCCTCGCCACAACATTATTTTGTTCGCATTGGCGAACGTGGCGAGCCCCTGCCACCCTTATTACTTTCAATGGGAGATGCTAGGCTGGCTACCTCAGCCCAAGGAGTATAAACAGAAGGAGAAGACAGGACATATGGCTCCAGTGAAACTCTGGGGTGTGGCACATGCGCAGTGTAAATGGGGCTGCGATGTTGGAGGGTTCCAGTAAACGGCACTAGTAAAGAAAAAAGAAAAAAAGGCATGGGGTTCGTATTGAACTTGAAATGCGACGGGAGCTCGCATCGTGCGCTTTGACTGAGTCCTAGAGCGCACAAAACAGAGACGACGACTCAATGGATAGTTATATTTCCGACATCGTGTTTAGGCTTCAACTATGGGGCGTAAAAAATTGAGTGAGTTTATCAAAAGCAAAATCCTCTCTCTCACAATAAGTAAGTCTACAGTAATTTAATAAAATGATCCGCATTCCTCATATCTTCAGTTATTGCTTGAAATATATTCCCACCCAAGGTTGATTGCGGACCCGTCAGTGAAACGAAACAATTGCCCCTGTGCTGCTAGATGGCGCGCCATCTACGGATTCTTTCTGCAGGAGCAAACCAGATTTTACTACACATGTGCGACACCCTATAGATTCATTGTAGCCATTTGTCGTGTCTTCTCTTTCTTTTTATACTCCTCGCCTCAGCCCAGGAAGTACGGAATTGACCGACCCCATCTATGAAAATGGCGTTCCATGGGCGCTTATTTCCGGCACCATTTCATAAGATTGCCAATCTGATTACACAGCACAAATGGCCAAGAAAGTGTCTCGTCTGTGCGGATTGGCGAATGTTTTCGAGGGGAAATGACGAGGAACGCTGTTAATCCGGAATGCGCACGCACTTTTCACTCAGTAGGATAAAAAGTGCAACTCTAATCCTCGACTCAACAGCAGTCTTGCAGAGAGCTAATTGATGCAGGGCTACGTGTATTTATAACCTACAGGACACACGGCTGTTCAGCATTTAAAATGACTTTGTTTTACCTCCACGTAGACCACAAAGAGGTCAGTTAATAATGTCTTCACTCGTAAAAATCAGTCACTTTGCTTGCCTTTTTATATAGCATAGTACAATTAATTTATACATTCCTTCTTTTATATTTATTTTCCCATATATAGCCTAATGTAATAACATACAGGCCAAAATACGATAGCTTTTACATTAATCCCAGCAGCGAGTGTAATTTGTCACCTTCCTGAAATAAAGTGAAATAGTTTGGCAACACTGATGCGCGAGGCCGCTGCTGCTCACGCACGCCGAGCTGTCATCAAGCTCTTAGCATCAGTTCTTATTTTACAGGCCCTCTTGAAAACATTGAACAGTTGTGTCAGACAAAGAGCAAAATAATTAAGGATTACCAAATACATTTTCTTTTGTTTTTGCATTATTTGGCAAGAAAAAAACGCGTACTTTTCAATTGGTGTCTATGGAGTTGCCGCGTCATTGGCCACAAAATTGCCTCCAGTGGGAAATGCGGAAGCAGGAAATACCTGGAGCTAACATGTTAACCGGCAAAAGCAAAGGTACTTCCTCGTCCTTTCTGGTTCTATTATATATCTCTATGTTGGTTACGCACACCGTTAGGTGATGTTTTGCCATGAACTTACGTTAGCATCAGCCCATGCGTACTAACCATAGACCACATTGGCTTCACTTTTTAGACCCGGGTGCTGCGTCCATCTTTTCATGCTGTGGCCGCATCTCAAAGCGTAGGCTGCATCCTTTGAAGGCTGCATTTTTGGGGGGGGTCATTTAATTCCATCCACCAAATTGACATGACATCATTGCATCTTCGTTAAGCAGCTTTGGTATAAGTGAGTCGTCTTAGGTTTCCCTAACCTCAACTCTAACCCCTAACCCTAAACCTAGCCCCGAACCTAAGCCTAACCCTAAATTTAATATTATTCTTAGCCCTAAATGTTAATTTGTCTTATGGAAGTAAGTGACGACCTCTAAATATGCAGCCTATGTAGGATACAGCCTGCAATTTGAGATGCACCCAGTCTATGATGCCGACGTTAGTAATAGCTGGGTTGGCTTAACTGATGGGCTCACTTAGGTTAGCACTAGATACAAAACTCTACAGCACGGTCATTCAGTGCATTTCAACGGCACAGAGCTTTGAGTAAGCACACCCTACCCTTAACCCTAACCCTACCCCTAACACTAACCCTAACATGCACACAAGAAGTTTTGACATGAAATTGCAGTGATTTACCTTGCTGCCGAGTGATCCACCCTGCTGCAGAGGTTTATATTTAGTGCCAACCCCTCACTTAAGGTGGTCTGGCCTTTAAGGTGGACCAGCTATTCTCACTTTAGTGACAATCACAGCCGCCACTAAACAGAGAACAGTGAAATATCTAGCCGATAGGAGCGTTAATGAATCAGATTTAAGATCACTTTGAATTTATTTTTGGGGACCATGCACATTGATGAACATGTGACACGTAAATATGCCAAGTTGTAGCACAAATGCTAATTCCCGCCTGGCCAGTCTTTATTTAATTACTTTTTAAATTAATTTCATTAGATTTGTTATTACTATATTTTTAAATAAGAATAAGCACTCGATAATGTAGTTGTTTCCATCTGTAGATGACTACCTCTAAAATACAGAGTAATACCTTTTGGCAATTTTGATGTAGTTTACCAGAATAGCAGTTTCTTTAGTGTTATGTCAGCTAATAATCTTTTTTGTCTCTTCTTCATGTTATATTTATTAGGCCAAAAAGATCGTAGATATGAATAATTTCGTTTTCTATATGCATGCCTAACATTCAGACCGAATGTTAGCCCGTAACCCCATACATTCATCATAGTTTCCTAATTTCTCTCTCTCTCTCTCTCTCTCCCCCTCCCTCCCCCTCTTTCCAGGTTATGACAGACTTCAGATCTTGGACTTCAGTCCAACTTGGACAATGGCTCAAAGAAATAGAACTTGGGGAATTCTGTGAGGTTTTGGGGGTGAGCTTGGGATTCAGGGATAGATGCATCAGTGCCCAAAGTGCCATGTGAGAAGTGCATCTTTCAACAAACATCTGAAACACCTTAAGTATTTCATGAAAATGAAGCCGACTTTTTTGTTGTATATGGGCTAAGTGGCTGCCAAAAAAGGTACAGAAAAGTGAGTTCTCTACGTGTCCATGTTTTTCGTAAGCATAAAACCAGTGAGGATTCGAAGCACAATCCGGAGACTCCAGGGACGACGTCTGTTGATTTGGAGGAGATACATGATTCCGAAGAAGTAACCGTCCCTTTTTCTGGAAAAATTCAGGGATTTAGATCATTAATTGAGAAACATTTTGCTTTGTTTTGTTTAAAACTTCAAGAGAAGCACATCCTACCCAAAACTGTTCGGCATACTGTAACTCATGAAGTGAAAACACTGATTGAACTTTTTAATGAACAACTTTGAGACCTTCTACAATTCTGTCTTAAAGAAACAAATATCAAGATGGACAGTCATTCAAATTTGAAGTCTTTGGTTGAAAACAACCTCTTTGGGAAGTGTTTTGATTTTATTGCGTCAGACTATCAGTTTGAGAGGTACTGTACAAAAGAGTTTGGATTAATTGAACCAGTCGAGTATTTACTTGGCTATGACTCAACTGGAAGAAAAGAAACTTTTCAGTACATTCCCATTTTGGAAGTGTTAAAAAATATTGTCAAAAGAGACAATGTTTTTCATTATGTTGTGAAGGACGCAGATTTTGATGGAGAAACACTGAAAGACTTCACTGAGATATCTGGATGTTGGGCTTGGGTGTCTGGGTTTGGATGTCTGTGTGTCTGGGCCAGACATCGAAGCCCAACATCCGCATATCCCAGCCTGGCTGTCTGGGTCCAGATGTCGTGGTGCTGGGCCTGGATGTTGGGCTTCGATGTCTGGCCCGGACACACAGATATCCAGACCCAGACACCCAGGCTCAACATCTAGATATCCCGGCCTGGCTGTCTGGGCCTGGATGTCTGTATGTTGAGCTTGGGTAGCTGGGTCTGGGTGTTTGGGCCTTGGTGTCTGGGCCTGACATCCAGGCACAGGCACCCTGACATCCACGCCCAAAACCCTGACATCCAGACCCAGACAGCCAGGTCTGGATGTTGGGCCTGGCTGTCTAGGTGTTGGGCCTGGATGTCTGGGTCTTGATGTCTGGATGTTGGGCCTGGCTGTCTAGGTGTTGGGCCTGGATGTCTGGGTCTTGATGTCTGGATGTTGGGCCTGGATGGGTGGACCTGGGGGGGCTGGAGGTCTGGAGTTCTGGGGCTGCAAGTCAGGGACTTGGGGTAAGGGTCTGGGGCTTAGAGTTAGAACCCGGAGGGTTAGGGTTGGGGCATGGGGTGATAGGGTTAGGGCCAGGGCCTTAGGTTAGGGCCGGGGGGGGTTAGCGTTAGGGCCGGGGGGGTTAGCGTTATGGCCTGGGGGCCCCGAGGTTAGAGTTAAGGCCAGGAGACTGGGTTGGGGTTTAAGCCTGGGTTGTGGGGATAAGGGTTAGAGTGTACCTGAGGTGGGTTACCTCCAAAGGTCCCCCGTCTCTCCAGGGCCCTCGACTTGTGTTGGGCTGCAGAGGCTGAGACCGAGTTTGGGTGAGGGAAGCAGTGAGGTTGGGGTCTCTGCATTGACGAGCTGGAACCTGCCTGGTTATGGAAGACTAGGGGTCCCCTGCTGGGGTCAGTGCAGGGCCATATACAGACCTTTTTTGAGACCGTTAAACGGCCCCCAAATTATAAGCTCTGCAAAAACCCCCAAAATACAGACGCAATATGCGTATTTTCTAAGTAAATGCACAAAAAAGTCGCGCAACATTCCTCCCCTCCCCCCCGCTCAACAAAACTGAAAATCATGACGTTTTGACGCATCTACAAAAAAAAAAAAAACCCAAATTACGGACCATCTATGAAAAACCCCCAAATTATGGAACACTACAATGGCCCTCAAATTAAAAAGCTGTATATGGACCTGCAGTGGGAGTGCTGCAAGGGGCTCCAAGGGGTTCCCAGGGCCACACGGCGGTCAGGGTTACGAAGTAAAAATAAATAAATAAATAAAATACACCTGTAAAACTACATTTGTTTAAATTGACAAAGACCTTGCAATAATTATTCGTAAAAATTTTGGGGGTTGGGAGCAGTGGGTGTGGCCATTTTTCCACTAAGGAGTGGTTTTGGTGCAAAACAAATATTTAATGATACAATCACCTTTTTTCACTCTGCCATCCTCGCAGTTGTTGATAATGTGTCTCATCATCTCCTTCAAAGGACTGCGTGATGCTTCAATTCAGAATCCTGAAAAACCCTTAGACCCTCCACAAGCTATAACGTAATAATTTTGGCCGAAATTAATGTAATAAAGCCAGTAACGCAATAACTTATTACATCATTGGCAAAATGTTATTACGTTATTGGCTCAACAATTTTATTACATTATTGGCAAGTTATTACGTTATTGGCTTTATCACATTTAAAATGGCCAAAACTATTACGTTATTGGCCGTTATTACTTTATTGTTTGCTACATTAGCTTTTAGCCTGTCAAGGATTTTCCTATTGGAGCGGATTTAAAATCTTTAAATACATGTTATTAGACACCTTAATAAACACATTGGTGAAGACAATTTTTCATACTTTTTTTAATATATATTTTTAAATAGATACAGTATAGTTAAGGTTGAGTATTCCTAAGTCCTTCAATAGGAATATATAGCAAAATATGGAGCTCTGAGCACCAAGAGAGAACAAAGCTGATATTTAACACTGTTATGGCTCCAAAAATGTTAATGTTACAGGTATACAGGATGATACACCTGTAAATGTTCATGTGTGTTAATGTGTGTTTGTTGCATTAACTGGTGGAAATATCTGACTGGTAACCTTTAAGGCAGTCGGTGAATCGTTTCTCACATCTTTGAAACTTTTAACATGTTAAACTTAGAGTCACTGAATGATTTTGATGTTGAGTTATTGGTGTTCTGTTTCACATGTAAATGTGTAAGCTTATTACATCTCTGCTCTCAATATTAAAATTGTTTTCATTCCTTCTTTAGCTATCCCGCCTCTTTTTTTATAGTTTAAGAACTTAACTTAGACATTTGCTATTTTTGTCAGCCCAGCGGTGAACTCAGGCTGTTTGAGGGGTAGGATAATAAATAAAGAGCTGCTGTGGGGTACTTTTTATCCCTACAGAGTCATTACGACAAGCGCTTAAGTATTCATCATTCATGGAAAAGTGCCTCATAGAAATATTTGGCAAAAATTGCTGCTGGGGCAGCGATGACAACAGCTGGTTTTTTGTACTCATGTTTTGTATTTTGTATTGTGTTGCATTTTGTATTGGGGAGTTTATTTTTCCCTAATTTGTTGAGGTTGAATTTATTAGCTGAAAAATTATTTTGAAAGGGTAATGTGTAATGTTTGTCAATGAGCATTCAGTACAGGATTCTGAATCTTAAGCCTCCATTTGTCAAATAATTATCATTAATGTTTTAAGCATAGGTGTTATTTAGAAGCATATTGACTTGTTTGGAATATTGGCACGATTTAAGGGCCCTACTATAGTATTTGGTGTTATATAACACCTCTAATGGTTCTACATAGCACCCGTACGAACAGGTGCTACACGGCACCAAAGGTTCCCTATATGATTACCAGCAAGAGAACCACTTTTGGGTACTATTAAGCACCACTGCTGTTGAACAAAATATAGTGCTATATGGCACCTCTAGTGGTTCTGCATGGCAACATTTGACAAAAGTACTAAGTAGTACCTTCAAAGGTAGGTGCCATATAGCACCAAAATTGGTTCCCGAGCTAAAGAACCACTTTTAGTGCTATTTAGCACCATTTTTTAAAGTGCTATGTGACACCTCGAATGGTTCTATATAGCAACATTTGTCATAAGTGCTAAATAGCACCTTTAAAGATAGGTGCTATATTGCACCAAAAGTGGTTCCCCTATGATTACGAGCCAAAGAACCACTTTTTGTGCTGTTTAGCACCATTTTTTTTAGTGTGAACATATGGGGATAAATCAATGAATAACTCCCAATTATCACAGCGCTAGTTCTAAAATTTATAACTGTTATTGTTGCTGCCATCCCAAGGAACAATTTGACACCAAACATGGCTTAATTACTTTGAAAATATGAGACCCAGGAGGAATTGAAGCCGTAAAAAGCATAATTTGGCTACATTTTTCATCACAAATTGAAAGTTTAACATTAAAATTAATACAGTTCCCAAAGTGATCCACCCTAAGTATTTGGTAAAATGTAGGTGCAGTATGCCAAGTTCGTTTGCACAAAGTTTCAAGAAATTCTTTCACCAGAAATAATGTAGTAGGACGGCTGCATGTACGCCATCCTCGGAAAATAGAAGAAAACCTACTAAGCCAATTTGAGGCAAAGGCAAACTAGATCATGAAAACTGAATAAATAGGTCACAGTGGATCTAGTATTTGACATTTAGGTTCTTCTGCGCATCATAAATATAATTTTTAAATGCAGAGATTATATCTGGATCTCTTCAGGATCCGATCAGATGGGACATAATATTTTTAAGTACACACCTGAAAGAGACCCTAAATGTTGGGGGGAAGTGTATCAGGAGTTAGTGTCTACTCATGATCTGCTTCATTGAACACCAGCGCACACCTGAATCATGCATCGGTCACAGACGTGTACACTTAGCCACAATATAGAAAGGTACAATATACAATATAGAAGTACAATATAGAAAGGTAGCAAACAGTGGGGACCATTGCTAGGAAAAAGGGAAAAACACAGAAACCTGGTCCAATACAATAGATTTCTTTTTTTGTTGGAAATTGCATAGTGCTCAATGGTTCCCAAATCTCTTGACAAAGTAGGTCAGCTGAAATGTATTGGGTAAACATTCCCAGGACATTCATTCCCTTTACAGCGGTATGGATAAGAAGTGTTTCCAGGAGAATCGTCAGACTATCAATGAATCCTGCTACGAATCTGCATAATTGGAGTCCTCTCTCCATGGCATATCCTCTGAAGAGTCTATGTCACTGTCAGAGTCATCACAAATGACTGTCTACCTCCCGATTTGCCATAGCTGCATAGCCATCTCTGAACAAATTGTCCAATCCAATCCAATTCACTTTATTTATATGGCACATTTTAAAAACACAAAGGTTTCCAAAGTGCTGCGCAAAGTAGAAAAATAATTAATAAATAAAATAAATAAATAGAACACATAAGATACTCAAAGTAAAAAGCACTATAAAATACATAAAACACATAAAACATACACATACAAACAAAAAACAAGTGGCTCAGAGACAATGAAAACAGGAGTTAAAAACAGTGACCACACAACTCTCATGCAGGGTTAAAAGCCAAGGAATAAAAATAAGTTTTAAGTCGGGATTGAAAAATTCCTAAGGTGCCGGCCATTTTTACATGGAGGGGTAGCTCATTCCACAGCCTGGGGCTATCACTGAGAAGGCGCAGTCGCTCCCCGGGTTTTTTGTCTAGATTTTGGGACCACCAGACAGAGCTGATCAGCGGACCTCAACGACCGGGAGGGGGTGTAAACATGCAAGAGGTCTGCAATATACTGCGATGCTAATCCATTCAGTGACTTAAAAACAAACATTAGAATCTTAAAATTAATTCTAAAATGGACATGGATCCAATGAAGGGAGGCCACAACGGGGGTAATGTGTTCATGCTTACGGGTTCCTGTTAAAAGACGAGCAGCCGCATTTTGGACTAACGGTAGGCGTGAAAGGGAAACTTGATTAACGCCAGTGTAGAGTACATTACAGTAGTCCAAACGGGTTGAGATAAAAGCATGAATCACATGCTTAAAGTCGTTAAAAGATAAAACAGGTTTAATCTTAGATAAAAGCCTCAGATGATAAAAACTGGATTTTATCACAGAATTTATCTGTTTATCAATTTTAAAATCACTGTCCATTTTGACGCTGAGGTTTGTGACTGTGGGTTTTACATAGGGTTGCAGTGAACCCAAGTCTATCGGAGGGACATCACAGGCCCAACTGGGTCCAAACACCATGACTTCAGTTTTTTCTTCATTCAAATTTATAAAATTCAGGGCCATCCAGGCCTTGATGTCCTTTAAACATTCTAGCAAAGGCATCAGGGAGCTGTTATCATTTCTTTTAAGAGGCAGGTAGATTTGGGAGTCATCTGCATAAAAGTGGTAGGAGATGCCATGCTTTTTAAAAAGTAATCCGAGGGGCAAAAGGTATAAAGAGAAGAGGATGGGCCCAAGAATTCAGCCTTGGGGAACACCAAAGGATAGAGGGGCAGACGACGATGCAGACGATGGACTCGGGCAGACGAGTCCCCGAGTCCAACTGAAGAGCACCTCCTTAACAGACATGACTTAAACCACTCCAAGGCATATAGATGAGATATGGGCTCTAATAATATTAACCTTGTCTATAAAATAGCAGAGAAAATTTTCACAGACTTCAGATGGAGCTTCCAGACAGGTGGATTGGGGAGAGTTTAAAACTGAACCAATAGTTTTAAAAAGAACACATGGATTATTAAAATTTTGAGAAATAATACCAGAAACATATTGCGTTTTTTCAGCTTTGGCAATTCTCTGATACTTTGATTCAGTGATAGCATGGTACCCGGGTAATGCTCTTGAAAGTCCAGGCGTGCGATCTTCTATATTATTGACAATGTTAGTCAGGCTGATGCACCTCCTGTGGTTTTCCATGCCACAATCCATGACCACGTTGAACATGGATCGTTTTTCTGGTTGCCATTGCCCAAGCATGCCAATTAATGTCACTAGGACATCAGCGTCAGATGCCCTGACTAGGACATCCCAAGAGATATCTGGCATGGAATGCAATTAGAGTGTCAGCCTCCTCATGATCACCTTGCAGGTATGCTGGCGTTGTCACAGTGATGCCCTGGCTTTCTTCCTCGGGCACATACTGGTAGCATTCACCACCATGTGGTGCAAACAGGGTCTTTCCTCCCATTATGTTGCTGTAGTGGTCTTTCATCCACTCATTCAGGAGGAATTTTGTGAGTTCATTTTTGAAGACACCATTGCTGAGGAGCTTTTGTCCGCTCTGCCTTATTTTCTGCTCTGGTCCAGTTATTATGTAGGGAGAGTCCATGGCTCCACGCAGTTTCCTTTCATTGTCCTTTAGGGCGTTTTCTGCATACTTATCAAGGCACAGATGTACCTCTTTTGCCTTTCTTCCAGAACACACAACTGAAAAAACTGAATGAGCAATTGAGGCATTGGATGCTCCCACATTTGTCTGTGACAGGACAGAATGAATGACAAGCCCACCATCATAGATACACACATAGTCCAACGGCAACTCTGTCTCAGTGAGGGTAACATTCTGAACAGTCTCGAGTTTCTTCAGTAGTGCCGACTTGTCCGATTTAACGCATGCGCCATCACAATGTGCAAGTGACAGTGGGTACTGGGTGATTGGGTATGACAGGACACGGGGAAGGTCAAACGTATTCTGTGCGACAACAATGATCATTCTTACGAATGTGTCCCTTAGGCTTTCAGCAGTCTTTTTTGCCCTCTCCGTGACAGGTACTTTTGACTTCTTTTTGGAATTTTCGGCAGCGAACTTCAGCACTGGGATGCGCTTGACTTTCTTCTGAAAGCGGCTGGTGCTGTTGTACCATTCACCAACGAACTGTTTTCTTGTCTCCTGACCCCTTTTCAGTGTGTTCAGTAGGTAGGATTCTGTAGCCTTTGATGCTGCTGGCCCCGTTGCAACATTCAGCAATGTGCTGGATACCTCATCAGAGACAGGATTGCAGAGCTCATCAATTTTTTCACTTAGTGCTTAGTGCTGTTGTCTTTCTTTGTCCTTGACTGCCGACATTGAGCTGCTGCAGTTTCACCTTGGTCAAGGCCTACTAAGGATCTAAGCTCAGTGACAGCCATAGCCCTCTGGGCCATTGTCAGTGACCATCTTCGTATTGCATTCTCGGAATTTTGAAATGCAACGCCTTTCATCTGAGACGCAGCATCTCGGTTGACTGTCTGCTCTAGTGATAGGTCGACGGCTGATCTGCTGTAGTCTTTTCCTGTGCGTCTGATTGAAAATGCGCCTTTTTGGAGAACTTCACGTATTTCTGGTGCACCATTTTTCAACTTCTGTAGGTAAAGGGTTCCCCATCTGGCATAGTTTGGGCAGTTCAAGGCAAAGTACACATCCAATAATGCTGGAAAAACATCAATGTATCCTGTGATGTTGTTCGTTTTCACACATCTCTGGATATCCCTGTGAACACGATTGATCAGATAGATGTAAGTTGCCCAGTACTGTGCTGTTGCTCCTTGGCTCCCTTCAAGCATCTTTTGGAAGAAGTCCTCATACTTCTGAAGATGCCACGTGATAGCTCGATCTGACAGGTATGTCTCCACTTTCTTTGCGTCTGAAGGTACATCTTCCAAAGCCAGTTGAAATGATTCCTGCTCTTCATCGGTCAAGTCCATGAGCATGCAATCATGGAGTTTCTTCTCCAGGACATTTGCCAGTAACTGGTGAATCCTTGTGCAGCGGTTGTAGAGCTTTCCTTTGATGAATCCCATCATCGATCCTTAAGCTAAGATTCCTGCCTCTAAGAGTATGAATTTGATTCCAGATTCATGTGTGAATGTCCCTACTGCCCCAAAGAAATACTATTCAATGTGGAAATTTCCAAGCATTATGAGCAGTTTATCGAATAGTGGACTTTCAAGTGCCTGAATTGAGTAAGGCTTTGTCGCAACTGCCAAATCGTGGGTTACGACTGCATAGTCCTGCCCAGTTTCATGTGCCACATTCACGGTGCGAATCATCGTTTCCCGGACAACAAATTTCCTGGTTGGTGAACTAGATATGGTTGCATATAACAAATCCATAGAAGAGGCAAAGGATCCTTGATGTACTTGCTGACAAACCCAGTATGCAATGGTACATGTTCCTCCCTCAGTTTGCGAAGCCAACAGAGATCCAAAGCTTTTATTTTCAAGCTTTTCCTGCCATCTTCTCCAGTATTTTGCTCGTTAGCTGTGGGCATTGCAGATTGTGTCAGTTCATATGTGTTTTCAGTACCGGTATCTGAGCTTGCTGAAGTGCTGACGAATTGAGCATTGCTGAGGGATTTCCTGAATGGTGGTATCTCCCCTTCCATTCTGAGAAACCTTCGGCAATTTCGTCCAGGTCGAAACTACTGAGGAGTTTTAATGGTTTCGGATTGGACTGAAGGATCCTTCAAAATATTCTGGTATGTATGACCAACTGTAGCATGTAATGTTGCTTTGCCATTTAGTGTCTCAATATATGCATCATTGTTGTCCCACACACAAACTGTTGCTAGAGTCGGATTTAGGTGGATGCCATGTGGAGCGTTCTGCTCATCAGACGCTGCAGAATAAGCAAATTCAGCCTCGAGACCTTTGACAGTACTGTAATCGATACAGTGTCTACCCCTATTCAGAATCTGCAGGGCCAGTTTGGAACCAGTTAGTGAAGCTAAACCTAAACCCATAATGCTGTTCTTCCATGGTTTGACAGTACCACATGTAACATTATAAATAGCATCAGATGCCATTGCGGACACCATTCTGTCAGTTGCTTCTTTAGAGTCTTTGTGATGCGTGTCCAAGCCACAAATAAGACATCGAAAAAATAGATCCAGCTGAGTAGGGATTTCTGGAGAGCACTCTTTCAAATTCTGCACTGTTTCTGGATTTGGAGTCTTTGATTTTGATAACTGCAGCATCTGACAGCGAAGGTGAAGAGCTGCTAATCTGATTTTTTCTTCCTTTTTACATCGGTCTGCATCATTGTGGAGTTTGGCCCTTGCGTCTTCTTCTGTGTAGTCAGAATTATATAGGATGTTTCCCTTCCGTTGGTCAAGCAAAGTGACACTGATGTGTTGCCCAAACTTTTCAGAGACCTTTCTTATAAGATTCTGAGTTGTGTAGGCAGAGACATCTACCTCTTTACCCCCATTCCCAATGTACTCTGCTTTATACTTTATACTCTGCTTTTCTCTTCCAGCAGTGAAGAGACTAGTGCTGATCCCTGCTTCTTTATGACCTCATCTTCGATGTGGCTACAGAGGGAGGTGAATGCCATTTTGTGAAGGTGATGAGAAGTATACATGTGTTTTGGTGCAACGTCATCAGTTTCTTAGTCAAAGAGAACACGGCATAACCTGTGCATAACTGTGCATAGCTTCTTTAGCAATAAGGTCCACTCCACTCTGAAGGAGGGCTCTGATCCGTTCATTGCGTGAACGCACTGATCATGCACACAGGGATTGACAACCTGAGAATGTAGCAATTTTCTGTCTTGCTTCTTCTTGTCCCTTGGCTTTCATCCTACTTTTTCCACAGATTATACACGTACCTTTCAACAGTCCCTTTGGAAGAGAGCTATTCTGTCTTGTCTCAACATTAGCTTTTTTGTGAGGAGCAGCGCAGGGAGAGGAAGCAGGGCGTTTCACAGCAGTGTTGTTTTTATGGCAGGATGTGTCATACATGATACAAGCATCATGAACTGCACCTCCTGAAATCCTTTGTGTGACATCCAAGTATCTGTCAGACGTACGGTTCTTCCGTAAAGCAGCAGCATTGGCCTCTCTTAACTGAAAAGAGAAGTTGTACATAATACTAGTAGTAAGCCTTTCACTGCTACTTTTCATTCACACGTTACAGTTCACCACTGGGCATTTTAGTGATTTTTTTAATCAACGTTTACAATGCCACTTCATTAACATGATTAAGTACTAGTATTCAACTCACCGTTTCAGCAGATCACGAACTTCGTTCGTGCTGTTCTTCCTCCAGAACCTTGTCTTGAGGTACATGTTCTAGATCCATTGGCGCAATGATATTACACCAAAATCTTCATGAAGTCAAAACAGGGTTTAAACCAAAGCACTATATCAGTAATCTGTCATATGGTGCAGGAGCTCTTTTTAGGACATGAATGATATTCATTGATTGTATTTTGAGTAAATAATAATTACGATTGATAACTTCAATATTTACAAACACAAGACCCCAATCCACCACACATCTCAATTAACATAAAAAGCCTCAGTATTTGCGAGAATATTTGCCGGTCCTATAAAATTTTCCCAAAAAACTACAATACGCAGTCTCATAATATTAGTATGGTTAATGGTTTTTAGACCTACTAGAACTCTAGGCAAAAGCAAAAGTGGATGCATATGATTAATGAATCACCCACTGGGTTCCAAAACCATGGGACAGTTTTCTGGTGGCATCCTGCAACTTGCCAATGGTAATTTGGATTGATACCTTTGATTAAGGCCTTTTAAAAGCCCCTTGAAAGGAAATGCCTAAATATAATAACTTAATGCAAATAGCCCAGTCATGGGAATGGGCAACCCGGCCAAGGGGGCCTGCAGCACCCAGATCTGCCGTCTCCCCAAGATATTCTAATTCCATCAGAGATCAGAGGCCAGCTTCTATGCCAATGATCACTTAGTAAAGTATAACTGGGTGATTTCAAAATAGCCAAAGGAAAAATAAAAGGGTCCCACAACTGGCCCCTTTCCTCTCCGCCTACAGGGGGTTGGGGTTCCGTTCTGTTCCGATTTTGCCAAATATAAACTAAGAATTTTCCATACAACGTTGTACTTCACCACACCCATTTGAACATACCTTACAAACTTTAAACAGTGAAATATTTTTAGTAAAATTTGTTATGATCCGGCTCGATGGCCACAACAAAAAGGGAAACACACGATCAGCAATACGGTTTACAAATAATTTATTTCCAGAAAATTAAAGAAACTGCCAAGGTTATGAGATGTGAGTGTCTGTGGATCAGTGTGTTAGCTGTTAGATGTATGCGTGTGATGTGTGTCAGGTGTTGTATGGTGTAAAATAAAGAAAAGAATGAGGCCGAAGCCAACAAAGGAAAACACGATGCCGCGTGGCATGGCTCAAGGTGGCTGGAAAACTAATGAAAGAGAGAGGAAGGGCACGCAGCTGATGTGGGGTTTAAATGCTCCTGGGAGACTGGCCAGGTACTCCCAGGTGCAGCGCAACCCCGCCCACTCAGCACCTGCAAAACAGAAAATGAAAAACAAGGAAAAGGAACCAGAGCAGGATTGAGCACTGCCAGGGGTCGTCACACCCCCCTCCGTAAAAACGTGGTCCCAACCACGGAACCAAAATTTTGTCTACTTTAATTCAGTTTCTTAAATGACTAACAATAAATGTAACACATGAAAAATGTCTCATTTGAACCAATTTTTGTAAACCTTACCTATTTTATATTACACTTACATTATACACAATGCATATTTACTAAATTACCATACAGACCTTGTGCTTGAAACTTTGCCTCACTGCCTCCACTCGCATCGCCTCCCCCCACTTCAGCAACCTGGTACCAGTAAGAAGCGATTTAAGAGGGGAAAAGGAGAGACACAAAGGAGCAGGAAATGGAAAAGGTAGCACACAAGGTCAATTAAACTCACTGGCATGGAGCTCTTGATTTTTAACTTTAGATTTTAACTTTAGCACATAGCAATCTGCTTTTACGTGTCCCCTTTTATGACAGTAATTACAGAGTTTATCTGAATTTCGCACATCACAATCTGTTAACTCAGGCTTAACAGTGTGGACAGAATTATTCACCCCTGTGGCTCCAGCGCTCTCCTCGTAACCAAAACTCTGAGTGCACACTTCAACAAAAGAGCACTTGTGCATCAACACATATTCATCTGCTGAAGCAGCAGCTTCCAAGGCAGTTTTTATCTTACAGTCACTCACATACTGAGCGGTGACCTCAGGTATCGAGTTTTTAAACTGCTCCAACACTACAAGGTCACGTAAGTCCTCAAAATTGTCCACATCCAATGCAGAAATCCAGCGAGTAAAATGGCTATTTAAATCACGAGCAAACTCAAGGTGTGTTTGCTTATCTCCTTTCCTCCACTTATGGAAATGCTGATGATAAGCTTCGGGAACCACATCGTACGCTTTTAATACAGCAGATATCACAAGAGAATAGTCTTTACAGTCAGAAGAAGACAAAGCTGAATATGCCTCCTGTGCTCTGCCCGTCAGAATGAATTGAATGAATGAATGAATGAATGAATTTATTGACTCTTACGACCCCTTCCGAGGTATGAGAGAACTACAAAAACACACAAAGATTAATTTTTTAAAATAACAATTAATGGCAGTAGCGGGCGGGACTAGTTTACCAACATAGTAAGCCTTTTACAAGAGGTAATCATAATCAAAATTGATTTTTCAACATAAAACTACAAGCAAAATAAACAATATGAGAGACAATTACACAGTAACTCATTATATAATTCAGAAGATATTGGCCTAAAGATCAAAATTTTGATCAGATTTTTGAATGTGTAATGTGGGAAAAAGCCACTAGATGGCAGTATTGACATTTTTTTTGTTAAGCCAAGTCTGGAACTAGGTTTTGGGCATGTCCTGGGCATGCCTCAGAGGGGGCTGGACAAGAGTATAGAAGGAGAAAAATTGAGAGAGTGAAGGGTAGTTGGAGAAATTGCAAGGAGAAATTGTGGAAGGATACATTTGACCAGACCTGTCACTCTTTTCAAGACCTGTGAAGCTTTTTGTGGATTTTTGCCTGTGTTGGAGCATTTTCCTGTCCCAGGACATCGCAACACAGCAGCGCCATCTCCATTACCAAGGGACTGTAAATATCTCATTTTTTATTTGATTTCAATCTTGGATAACAAATTGGGGGCTCGTCGGGAATAGACCATTGTGCGAGTCATTTATTGAAAATCTAAAATTTCAAATTGTGAAATTGTTTTTTGAATTTTCCTAGATATATATTGATAGATCAACAGCAATGGATGATTTCTTGGCATCACCAACCGTAGAGGTTTTGAAGTCTTTTAAAAAGACAGAACTGCTAGAAATATGCAGACAGAGCTGACAGATGTAAAACCAGCCATGCGAAAAGCAAGACTGGCTAGAGAGATTGTTGAATATTACATTGATGAAAATGTGTTTGCACCAGGAGATCTGGAACAGTTTCCGGAGGAAAATCCAAATGTAGAATTGGAACTTAAATTAAAAATGCTAGAGATTGAAAGGGAGGAAAAAGAAAAACAAAGGCAGTTTGAGTTAGAAAAATTAGCAAAAGAAGAGAAAAAGAGAGAGAGAAAGAGGAAAGAGCAGAAAGAGAGAGAAGAGACAGAGATTTCGATTTAGAAAAAATTAGATGGAGAAGAAAGGCTCCAAATGGAGCTACTAAAAATCAAAATTCAAGCTGAAAACAAATTTCGGGCTAGCCAGGAGGTAAAGCTGGTGCCTCCATTCTCAGAGAAGGAGGTTGATAAGTATTTCCAGTGCTTCGAGAAGGTAGCTAAGAGTTGTCAGTGGCCAAAGGAACACTGGCCACTGATGTTGCAAACTGTCCTCAAGGGTAAAGCTCAACAAGCCTATTCGGCTTTGTCTGCAGATGATTCCTCTGATTATGAGGTTGTCAAAAAGGTTATTTTGACAGCTTATGAGTTGGTTCCAGAGGCTTACCGACAGAAATTCAGAAGTCTGAAGAAATCTGACAATCAGACTTATGTTGAATTTGCTAACGAGAAGAAGGTTTGCTTTGAGCGCTGGTGTACTTCTATGGAGGTCAAGGATGATTTCAACTCACTAAAAGAGATGGTGTTAGTTGAAGAATTTAAGAACTGTGTCAAGGATGATATTAAGACCTACCTTAATGAAAAGCAAGCACTGAATTTGCAATCAGCTGCCAAGTTTTCAGATGAATATGTTCTCACACATAAGTCCAAATTTCAGTCTAGCAGTAACAATAGATGGTCCCAATTTCAGAAGAAAGGTAACGGTGATACCCAAGATTGCTCACCCAAAGACAAAGACAAATCTGGTGATGGTGCTCAGAAATCCAGTCAAAGGTCTGATCAAAGTGTGAAAGCTGACAGTGACAAAAGTGGTCTAGTTTGCAATTATTGCAAGAAATCTGGTCATGTTACAACTAACTGTTGGTTCCTCAAAGCTAAGAAAGAAAAAGAAAAGGATACCAAACCCAATGCCTTTGTGAAGACAAGGTTAGAAACCCCTGTAGTAGATGACCGATCTGCTAAATTGCCTGCTCCTTGTGAGGCTAAGAAGCCTGATACTGCTGACTTTGTGAGGGAGGAATTTCTTCCATTTGTTGTCAGAGGGATTTGTGGCTCTGAATGAGCATTCTCCTCCTGTACCCATATATATCCTAAGGGATACCGGAGCTTCTCAGTCACTTTTGTTGATGGACTCCTTGGAGTTACATGATGAGACCGCTTCTGGGGATTTCATGCTTGTACAAGGTATTGAAGGGAGGACTGTATCTGTACCCCTGCGCTCTGTATTCTTGAAGTCAGATTTAGTTACAGGACAGGTAAAGGTGGGACTTATGTCAAGTCTACCTATCAAGGGTGTTTCTCTGTTGCTAGGCAATGACCTGGCTGGGGGCAATGTAGTTCCCCCTGTTCATCTGACTTCACAGCCGAGCACTGAAGATGGCGATGAAGACCCATCTCTGGATCCTTCCTGTGCAGTGACTCGTGCTATGGCCAAGAAGGCTCAAGAAAAAGATGATGTGGTGCCGTGCAGCACCTTGAATAGTCATGACTCGGGTGGTTCGCCTCATGACTCTGTTCAGCCTACTATGGTTTCTCCGTTTGAGGACTTATCAGACACTTTTATCAGTTCTCTATTCAGCCAGCCAGATGGGTCTTGTGATTCTGATGTGTCTGGAGACTTGTCTCTGTCCAGAAAGTGGTTGATTCAGGAGCAAACCAATGATCCTGAAATTTGTGTACTAAAGAAGAGAGCCCTTCCTGATGAAGAAATAGACGCAGTTCCAGTTGGGTATTATCTCAAGGATGGAGTGTTGATGCGGAAGTGGCGCCCTCCTGATATCCCTGCCAATGCAGATTGGGCAGTGGTCAAGCAAATTGTTGTTCCGAAGGTCTACAGGAATGAGATCTTAACAATGGCTCATAGTTTGCCTTTAGGAGGTCATCTTGGTGTTAACAAGACTGTTGACAAGATCATGAAGCTATTCTTCTGGCCTGGACTTCGGAAAGATGTTTCCAACTTTTGCAAAACCTGTCACACTTGTCAGGTAGTTGGAAAACACCAGTTAGACCCACCTGTAGCTCCATTGCAGCCTATCCCAGCATTTGGGGAGCCCTTCTCCAAGGTCATCGTTGATTGTGTTGGTGCATTACCCAAGACTAGCTCTGGAAATCAGTACTTGTTGACAATCATGTGTGCATCTACCAGATTCCCTGAAGCCATACCTCCACGCAACATCAAGGCAACTGCAATCTCGAAGGCTTTGATAAAGTTCTTCACGTTGTTTGGCCTTCCCAGGGAAATTCAGTCAGATCAAGGTAGCAATTTCACTTCTGGATTGTTTCAGCAGGTTGTGTATGAACTAGGTGTGAAGCAGATTCTTTCCAGTGCCTATCATCCAGAGAGTCAGGGTGCCTTGGAGCGGTTTCATTCCACTCTCAAGACAATGATGAGGACTTATTGTTATGACCATGAGAAAGACTGGGATGAAGGTGTTCATTTGCTGTTGTTTGCAGCTAGAGAATCAGTGCAGGAGTCTACTGGATTCAGTCCGTTTGAGCTAGTGTTTGCCCATGAAGTGAGAGGACCTTTGCTATTGTTGAGTGAACAATGGCAAGAGAAAGAGCCGCATATCAGTCTGTTAGACTGTGTTAGCAAGTTCAGGGAAAGACTGCGTGCAGCTTGTGACCTAGCCAAAGAGAACTTGAAATCAAGTCAGGGAAAAATGAAAACTTGGTATGATCATAAGGCTAGAAGCCGTGAGTTTAAACCAGGAGACAAGGTCCTTGTGTTGTTTCCCTTGCAGTCCAATCCATTGCAGGCTAGATTTCATGGTCCTTATGAAATTCTGACAAAACTCAATGATCTCAATTACATTGTGAAGACTCCAGATAGGAGAAAGCCAAAACAGTTGTGTCACATTAACATGCTGAAGCCTTATCATGATAGGAATGCTAGGGTTGCAGCTGTCACTTCAGATCCTCCTATGGCCGAGACTTGTGAAGATGAGGGGGAGTTTCAAGATGATGAACCTAGAATTAAAGCTGAAGTTCTTTCATGTAAATTGTCAAATTCTGAAGTGTTGCAAAATCTTGATGTAAAACTCCAGCACTTAGAACCCTCACAGAAAGATCAGTTTGAGAGGTTGATCCAGAAATATAAAGATCTATTTCCTGATGTTCCAAAGAGAGTTTCTATAGCCTCTCATGATGTAGATGTTAGTGATGCCAAACCAATAATACAGCATCCATACCGGATGAATCCTGAAAAGAGAAAGATTGCTGAGAAAGAGGTTGAGTACATGTTAGAACATGATATTATCAGACCCTCTAACTCAGATTGGAGTTCACCCTGTGTTCTAGTTCTAAAACCTGATGGAGGTACTAGATTCTGTACAGATTATCGCAAAGTCAATGCTGTAACTAGAACTGATGTGTTTCCAATACCTAGGATTGATGATTGTATCGATAGAGTAGGGCAAGCAAAGTTTCTGACCGAGATTGATTTATTGAAAGGTTATTGGTGTGTGCCTTTAACTGAGAGGGCCAAGAGCATCTCTGCTTTTGCCACACCATCTGGGTTATACCAGTATGAAGTCCTACCCTTTGGCATGAAAAATGCCCCAGCCACGTTCCAAAGGATGATACAGTCTACAATCGCCGGATTGCCACACACGGGTGCATACATCGACGACCTGATCACATGGAGTGACTCCTGGGAAGAACATCTGAAAGATGTAGAGACGTTGTTCCAGCGCTTGACCCAGGCTAACTTGACTGTTAACCTGAACAAGAGTGACTTTGGTTGTGCTACTGTCACGTATCTTAGCTACGTCATAGGCCAGGGTAAGGTGGCACCCATAAATGCTAAAGTCCAAGCCATCATGGACTTTCCAGTTCCTGACAACAAAAAAGCTTTGCGCCGCTTCCTTGGAATGATCGGGTACTACCGCAAGTTCTGCAAGAACTTTGCTGAGATTGCTCTCAGTCTCACCAACCAACTGAAGAAAGGCGTAAAGTTCACTTGGGATGACGCATGCCAAAGAGCCTTCAATCGCCTGAAGTCTCTGCTGTGTCACTTCCCCGTGCTCAAATCTCCTGACTTCAACAAACCGTTCTCCATGGCGGTCAATGCTAGCGACCAAGCTTGTGGATCTGCGCTCCTACAGAGAAGTGACTCTGATGACATTGAGCATCCCGTGGCATACTTCTCCAGGAAGTCCAATCGCCACCAAAAGAACTATTCCACAATTGAGAAGGAGCAGTTGGCTCTGGTTCTATCCTTACAACACTTTGAGGTTTATGTTTGTACAGGGCAAAAGCCAATGATTGTATATACTGACCACAATCCGTTAATGTTTTTGAGTAAGATGAAAAACAAGAATCGGAGATTGTTGAATTGGAGTTTGATTTTACAGGAGTTTGACTTGGAAATTAAGCATGTAAAGGGTACTGACAATGTAATTGCTGATTGCTTATCCCGTGTTTGAGTATGTGTATATGTATCACGTGTTTATTAGCATATTGTATTATATGTATATATATACAAGTGTCTACTTAACCATTGAAAAGAAAAATTTTGCCTTTATGAGTCAAAATTTTTCCCTTTTGGAATGGAGGTGTAATGTGGGAAAAAAGCCACTAGATGGCAGTGTTGACTTTTTTTTTTGTTAAGCCAAGTCTGGAACTAGGTTTTGGGCATGTCCTGGGCATGCCTCAGAGGGGGCTGGACAAGAGTATATAAGGAGAAAAATTGAGAGAGTGAAGGGTAGTTGGAGAAATTGCAAGGAGAAATTGTGGAAGGATACATTTGACCAGACCTGTCACTCTTTTCAAGACCTGTGAAGCTTTTTGTGGATTTTTGCCTGTGTTGGAGCATTTTCCTGTCCCAGGACATCGCAGCACAGCAGCGCCATCTCAATTACCAAGGGACTGTAAATGTCTCATTTTTTATTTGATTTCAATCTTGGATAACAAATGAAATTGACCAAGTTGGATAATTCACTAACATTTCCTGTCTGAAAAAGTTTACTTGAGTAGTACCATTTTTTAATAAATTTTGCACGTTCAGAATTAAAATTTGAGCGGATTAAAATATAATGCATCTCATCTCCTATATCACCATTGTTACACAAAGTAAAGTATCTTAATTGCTCATCTTTCTCAAATCGACTAATGTTGACAGGGATTTTGCTATTTGCACAACGAAATTTAGACAAAATTATTCGATCACAAGGAGATAGACTATTTACATAGGATTCAAATTGACAATATTTTTTGAAGAGCTGATAGCTGTTACATGAGCTGTTTGTAGCAATGTCAGATAGCCAATTTTGTTTGCATATGTCATCGATTCTTTGTTCGATACTAAGTTTCATCCACTTATGATTCACAAACATAACATCAGACCACAAATTCGAGTACCAACAGTTATCTATGATACTCTTGATTTTAGATTATCAATTTGATTTAAAAATATTTCTATTTTAGAAAATGCTACACTGCAGCATTAACGTGCGAGCTGACTCGGGCCAGTTCCTCGAGTTTGCAACTCGCTCAAACAAAGAAAAGAATGTCTCTGGGTCTATCTCATTAAATTTTGGCAACAACCTTAAATTGCCCAAAAGATCAAAAGTGTCACCCTGGAACTCCGGAAACACGGAAGAACCCTCAAAATCTACAGACCCATCAGCTACAGATTTTCCACTTTTAATCAAGTCTAGTCTGTACTGCAGTAAAGACAACTTTGCCTGTTCAGTCTCAAAATGCATTTTCTCAACAGCCAATTGCTTTTCAATTTTAGCTTTATATTTCATTTTGTCATACTTTAACTACAACATTAACATTTCCTTCTGCTGCTCAAAAGTTAAATTACTTACTGCACCCCCCGGTGAAGACACACCCACTTTGGAGCACAAACGCTGCTCACTCCTGGCAGCCAAAACACCCATCTCAATTAAGTTTGCTTTCAAAATGCTCCTAATTTCGTCATTTAAACGTTTGTCAGACACCTCCTTATTATAATGCTCTGCAATCCGTAAAAGTTGTTCTTTAGGAAATTTATCCAACAACTCCTCCGACGGAGCCTGAATAAAATCATCAACTTTAGCCATAGTAACAAAATTAACCAAAGATTAACAAGTAATTCTAGCTATCAAAGTTTAGGCAACCTACCTAAAAATGAACAAAACACCGGAACCACACACCGCCCAAACACGGCGCAGCCAGAGCCCACACAGCCGGTACATGTCAGATCACATCACACCGCAGCTCGTCCCCCCTGACTGCCTAACCAATCTAAATAAGCTCTCCCCTAGTCTTCAGGCGCTAGTGATGGTATGTATTTATGCGCGACATTGCCTGTAATAATCCAAACATTATATACAGGCCATGATAATTACCCGACAGCCCGGGAAAGCAACCATTATATGGCGACTCCACAGCGGCCGGGAATGTGCTCCTGAGACAACTGCGGCTTCCACGTTCACACCACACTACAACCCACCCGACGAACTTCAAAGAGAAGTCCGTCCTGAAGCCTGACAGGGACAGAACCAAGAAGATTTGCTTGCCGAAGATGTACCGCTGGCATGGGTCTAGCGCATTTTTTAGGATTATTTGCCATAGTCCGCAATTATTCAATGAACGCTTATAAGTGAGATTCTCACGCGGAATTAAAATCCTTGTGCCTTGAAATTTTAGCTTCACATGCACAAAGGTGAATTTCACCGCAAGTAACATGGAAAGCGATTATGACTCCGGGCTTCTCGTGCTTCGCTTTACTCAGGGATTGGAAGCAATGCATGTGTTTCATTTAAACGTTTAAATTGTTCAAATTAAATAAGACCATTTGAAACGTCTTTATGCAATTCCATTGCTTCCAACCCCTCAGTAAAGACAAGCGTGAGAATTCCGGAGTCATAATCGATTTCCGCGTCACTAGTGGGGAAATCCACCGTAATGCACGTGAAATGGATAAACTTATTGCACAAGGACTTAAATCCCGCAAATGAATTTCTACAATGCGCTCTGACTGAATACTTGCTGACTACGGCACAGGAACGTCAATGCGAGAGACTCACTCCGAATGCGTAAGTCTTGGCAGCTCTGAAGTAGCCTATCTAGCTGTCTCCGAGACATTGGGAATGGGAAACATTTGTATAGTTAGCATTCCAATTTTTGCCCTAAGAATCTATATGCACGTGTCGACTTTTCATACAAACCATATTAGCATCAGCCTTTGAGCGAGCCTCTGTCTATTTTGATGCTCATACTATCACTAGTAGGCCTAGTTGAAACGGTTCTATTTTCGTTCTGCTCGAATGGTAGGCTACTACAGCCTAAGACCCAAACTTGGAGCCTCTGGGCATATTTATGCATTAGAGCAGAATTATTATTTATTCTTGATTTAATGTTGCAAAAAGATTAGTTTAATGTCCACATGGGTAGCCCGTGCTATAACTTCGTTTGGACTCTTTGGACAAGAAGTGGTTATTACGTTCAAAAAAAAAAAAAACTTTCAAAAATACTTACCATTAAGAAATGTTTAAATCCAGCCTTTGCTGGACTGTTTCTTCCTCCAATTCAGTGTCCTCATCCGATTCGGGCTCAAACATATAAGGCTGAATCTCTGAATATGCCACAGCTGCATAAAGTTGGTCTGTCCGTGTTCTGAAGTCGGCGAGTGTTTTCAATTTTCCCAAACACTCTGGGTGAAGTCACATTCTTTTGAGGGACAGCAAAGCCAGCCAATCAGCGTCAAGTGCATGCATTTCATAATGAGGTTGCCAGTTAAGCCCGAAAGGTCGCCAAATAGGTGCAAAACAACGCGTTCAAAATCCCCCACCCTAAAATAGCTTTTTGAGAGAGGTTTTCAGGAAGCTTCTGAGGCATTACAGACCCAACCAAAATGTTTTTGTATTTATGTCACATCACAGAACAAGGATAAATACCCCATTCAACCGCCTAGCAACGACCCAGCAACCACCCAGAACACCACAGCAACCACCCAGAACACCCTAACAACCACCCAGAAAACCATAGCAACCGCCAAGAAACGCCCTAGCAACCACCCAGAACACAATAGCAACCGCGTAGCAACACCCTAGCAACCACCCAGAACACCATAGCAACCGCCTAGCAACGCCATAGCAACCACCCAGAGCACAATAGCAACCGCCTAGCAATACCCTAGCAACCACCCAGAACACCATAGCAACCGCCTAGCAACGCCCTAGCAACCACCCAGAACACCATAGCAACCGCCTAGCAATGCCCTAGCAACCACCCAGAACACCATAGTAACTGCCTAGCAACGCCCTAGCAACCACCCAGGACACCATAGCAACCGCCTAGCGACGCCCTAGCAACCACCCAGAACACCATAGCAACTGCCTAGCAACGCCATAGCAACCACCCAGAACACCATAGCAACCGCCTAGCAATGCTGTTGCAACCACCCAGAACACCATAGCACCCGCCAAGCAACACCCTAGCAACCACCCAGAACACAATAGCAACCGCCTAGCAACGCCCTAGCAACCACCCAGAACACCATAGCAACTGCCTAGCAACGCCCTAGCAACCACCCAGAAAACCATAGCAACCGCCTAGCAACGCTGTTGCAACCACCCAGAACACCATAGCAACCGCCAAGTAACGCCCTAGGAACCACCCAGAACACCATAGCAACCGCCTAGCAATCGTCTAGCAACCACCCAGAACACCATAGCAACCGCCCAGTAGCGCCCTAGCAACCACCCAGAACACCATAGGAACCGCCTAGCAACGCTGTGGCAACCACCCAGAACACCGTAGCAACTGCCTAGCAATGGCCTAGCAACCACACAGAACACAATAGCAACCGCCGAGCAACGCCATAGCAACAACCCAGAACACCATAGCAACCGCCTAGCAACCGCCTAGCAACCACCCAGAACACCATAGCAACCACCCAGTAATGCCCTATTAACCACCCAGAACACCATAGCAACCACCTAGCAACGCCGTTGCAACCACCCAAAACACCATAGCAACCGCCTAGCAACCGCCTAGCAACCACCCAGAACACCATAGCAACCACCCAGTAATGCCCTATTAACCACCCAGAACACTATAGCAACCACCTAGCAACGCCGTTGCAACCACCCAAAACACCATAGCAACCGCCTAGCAACGCCCTAGCAACCACCCAGAACACCATAGCAACCGCCTAGCAACTCCCTTACAACCACCCAGAACACAATCGCAACCGCGTAGCGACACCCTTGCAACCACCGAGAACACAATAGCAACAGCCTAGCAACGCCCTAGCAACCACCCAGAACACCATAGCAACCACCTAGCAACGCCATTGCAACCACCCAGAACACCATAGCAACCGCACAGTAACGCCCTTGCAACAACCCAGAACACCATAGCTACCGCCTAGCAACGCCTTAGCAACCACCAAGAACACCATAGCAACCGCCCAGTAACGCGCTAGCAACCACCCAGAACACCATAGCGACCGCCAAGCAACGCCGTTGCACCCACCTAGAAGACCATATCAACCGCCTGGCAACGCCCTAGCAACCACTCAGAACGCAACAGGAACCACATAGCAAGGCCATAACAACCACCCAGAACACCATAGCAACCGCCAAGCAACGCCATTGCAACCACCCAGAACACCATAGCAACCGCCTTGCAAAGCTCTAGCAACCACCCAGAACACCATAGCAACCGCCCAGTAATGCCCTAGCAACCACCCAGAACACCATAGCAACCGCCAAGCAACGCCCTAGCAACCACCCAGAACACAAAAGCAAATGGCTCGCAACGCCCTAGCAACCACCCAGAACACCATAGCAACCGCCAAGCAACGCCGTAGCAACCACCCAGAACACCGTAGCAACCGCCTTGCAACGCTCTTGCAACCACTCAGAACACCATAGCAACCGCCCAGTAACGCCCTAGCAACCACCCAGAACACCATAGCAACCGCCAAGCAACGTTGCTGCAACCACCCAGAACACCATAGCAACTGACGAGCAACGCCCTATCAACCACCCAGAACACAATAGCAACCGCATAGCAACGCCCTTCCAACCACCGAGAACACCATAGCAAATGCCTAGCAACGCCCTGGCAAACACCCAGAACACCATAGCAACCACCTAGCAATGCCATTGCAACCACCCAGAACACCATAGCAACCGCATAGTAACGCCCTTGCAACAACCCAGAACACCATAGCAACCACCTAGCAATGCCTTAGCAACCACCCAGAACACCATAGCAACCGCCCAGTAATGCGCTAGCAACTACCCAGAACACCATAGCAACCGCCAAGCAACGCCGTTGCAACCACCCAGAAGACCATATCAACCGCCTAGCAACGCCCTAGCAACCACCCAGAACACCATTGCAGCCGCATAGCAACGCCCTAGCAACCACCCAGAACACAAAGCAACCCCCTAGCAACGCCCTAGCAACCACCCAGAACACTATAGCAACTGCCTAGCAACGCCCTTGCAACCACCCAGAACACCATAGCAACTGCCTAGCAACGCCCTAACAACCACCCAGAACATAATAGCAACTGCCCAGTAATGCGCTATCAACCACCCAGAACACCATAGCAACCGCCAAGCAACGCCGTTGCAACCACCCAGAATACCATAGCAACCGCCTAGCAACACACTAGAAAGCACCCAGAAAACCATAGCAACCGCGTAGCAACGCCTTTGCAACCACCCAGAACACCATAGCAAACGCCTCGCAACGCCCAAGCAACCACCCAGAACACAATATCAACCGCGTAGCAACGCCCTAGCACCCACCCAAAACACCATAGCAACCGTCTAGCAAGGCCCTAGCAACCACCCAGGACACCATTGCAACCGCCTCGGAACGCCCTAGCAACCACCTGGAACACAAAAGCAACCACCTAGCAACGCCCTAGCAACCACTCAGAACACAATAGCAACCGCCTAGCAACGCCCTAGCAACCACCCAGAACACCATTGCAGCCGCATAGCAACGCCCTAGCAACCACCCAGAACACAAAGCAACCCCCTAGCAACGCCCTAGCAACCACCCAGAACACTATAGCAACTGCCTAACAACGCCCTTGCAACCACCCAGAACACCATAGCAACTGCCTAGCAACGCCCTAACAACCACCCAGAACATAATAGCAACTGCCCAGTAATGCGCTATCAACCACCCAGAACACCATAGCAACCGCCAAAGCAACGCCAAGTTGCAACCACCCAGAATACCATAGCAACCGCCTAGCAACACACTAGAAAGCACCCAGAAAACCATAGCAACCGCGTAGCAACGCCTTTGCAACCACCCAGAACACCATAGCAAACGCCTCGCAACGCCCAAGCAACCACCCAGAACACAATATCAACCGCGTAGCAACGCCCTAGCACCCACCCAAAACACCATAGCAACCGTCTAGCAAGGCCCTAGCAACCACCCAGGACACCATTGCAACCGCCTCGGAACGCCCTAGCAACCACCTGGAACACAAAAGCAACCACCTAGCAACGCCCTAGCAACCACTCAGAACACAATAGCAACCGCCTAGCAATCCCCTTGCAACCACCTGGAACTCCATTGCAACCACGCAGCAACGCCTTGTAGAGCACCCAGAACACCATATCAACGGCTTACCAGATCCCTTGCAAGCACCTCGTACACTGTACTTGTAGAGCAGCAGGCACATTCAAAATTTGTACCAGAATTTTCTAGTTATTATTATTCTTCCAAATTCTTCCGTAATCGCACGGTTAGCTACTCCTCCCAAAGTTTTCACCCGATCCACATACATTCAAAATAAAAACGTGCGGCTCCCTTGTGAGGAGTTTTATGACATTTCTTAGCGATCCGACTTACAGATTTCCCACAAGTCCCAAAAAACATGGACTTCTGAATTCTCGTTATAATGGAAGTCAATGAGAAAATACTTCAAACTCTCTCATCTTCACCCTCTCACCGTGAACTCATATATTCACGAAGAAACTCTGTTCCAACTCCCAAACAATGACAAGCAACGCACAAGCAACCATTAGGAACAGCATATCATCCACCTAGCAACGACTTAGCAACCACCCAGAACACCACAGCAACCACCCAAAACACCCTAGCAACCACCTAAAACACAATAGCAACCGCCTAGCAACGCCCTAGCAACCACCCAGAACACAATAGCAACCGCCTAGCAATGCCCTAGCAACCACCCAGAACACTATAGCAACCGCCTAGCAACGCCCTTGCAACCATCCAGAACACCATAGCAACGGCCTTGCAACGCCCTAGCAACCACCCAGAACACCATAGCCACTGCCTAGCAATGCCCTAGCAACCACCAAGAACACCATAGCAACCACCTAGCAACGCCGCTGCAACCACTCAGACCACCATAGCAACGGCAGAGAAACGCCCTAGCAACCACCCAGAACACCAGAGCAACCGCCTAGTAACACACTAGCAACCACCCAGACCACCATAGCAACCGCCCAGTAACGCCGTAGCAACCACCCAGAACACAATAGCAACCGCCAAGCAATGCCCTAATAACCACCCAGAACACCATAGCGACCGCCAGGCAACGCCCTAGCAACCACCCAGAACACCATAGGAACCGCCTAGCAACGCCCTAGCAACCACCCAGAACACCATTGCAACCACCTCGGAACGCCCTAGCAACTACCCAGAACACAATAGCAACTGCCATGTAACGCCCTCGCAACCAAGCAGAACACCATAGCAAACGCCTTGCAACGCCCTAGCAACCACCCAGAACACCATAGCAACCGCCTTGCAACGCCCTAGCAACCACCCAGAACACCATAAAAACCGCCTAGCAACGCCCTATCAACCACCCAGAACACCATAGCACCCGCCTAGCAAGGCACTAGCAACCACCCAGAACACCATAGCAACTGCCTAGCAATGCCTTAGCAACCACCTGGAACACCATAGCAACCGACCAGCAACGCCCTATAGAACAGCCAAAACGCCATATCAATGGCTTACCAGATCCCTGGCAAGCACCTCAAACACTGTACGTGTAGAGCAGCAGGCAGATTCAAAATTTCTACCGGAATTTTCAAGTTATTATTATTCTTCCAAATTCTTCTGTAATCGCACAGTTAGCTACTCCTCCCACAGTTTTCACTGAATCCCCAAACATTTCAAATAAAAACGTGCGGCTCCCTTGTGAGGAGTGTGTAATGACTTTTCTAAGCGATCCGACTTACGGATTTCCCTCAATTCCCAAAAAACATGGACTTCTGAAACCTCGTTATAATAGAAGTCAATGAGAAAAATCCTTCAAATTCTCGCATCTTCACCCTCTAACCGTGAACTCATATATTCACGTAGAAAGCAAGCAACGCACAAGTAACGATTAGGAACAGCATAACAACCAACTAGCAACGACTTAGCAACCACCCAGAACACAACAGCAACCACATAGAACGCCCTAGCAACCACCCAGAACTCCATAGCAACCGCCAAGAAATGCCATAGCAACCACCCACAACGCCATGCCAACCACCTAGCAATGCCCTAGCAACCACCCAAAACACCATAGCAACCGACTAGCAACGCCCTAGAAACCACCCAAATTACCATAGCAACCGCCGAAAAATGTCCTAGCAACCACCCAGAACACCATAGCAACCGCATAGCAAAGCCATTGCAACCACCCAGAACACCATAGCAACTGACTAGCAACTCCCTAGCAACCACCCAGAACACCATAGCAACCGCCTAGCAACAGCCTAGCAAACACCCAGAACACCATAGCAACCGCCTAGCAACACCATTGCAACCACCCAGAACACCGTAGAAACCGCTTAGCAACGGCCTAGCAAACACCCAGAACACCATAGCAACCGCCTAGCAACACCATTGCAACCACCCAGAACACCGTAGAAACCGCTAAGCAACGCCCTAGCAACCACCCAGAACAACATAACAACCGCCTAACAATGCCCTAGCAACCACCCTTAACACCATAGCAACTGCCTAGCAATGCCCTTGCAACCACCCAGAACACCATAGCAACCACCTTGCAACGCCCTAGCAAACAGCCAGAACACCATAGCACCCGCCTATCAACGCACTAGCAACCACCCAGAACACCATAGCCACTGCCTAGCAACGCCCTAGCAACCACCCAGAACACCATAGCAACTGCCTAGCAATGCCGTTGCAACCACTCAGACCAACATAGCAACGGCAGAGTAACGCCCTAGCAACCACCCAGAACACCAGAGCAACCGCCTAGGAAAAACCCTAGCAACCACCCAGAACACCATAGCAACCGCCCAGTAACGCCTTAGCAACCACCCAGAACACAATAGCAACCGCCTAGCAAAGCCCTAGTAACCACCCAGAAGACCATAGCGACCGCCAGGCAACGCCCATGCAACCACCCAGGACACCATAGGAACCACCTAGCAATGCCCTAGCAACCACCCAGAACAACATAGCAACCACCTAGGAACGCCCTAGCAACTACCCAGAACAAAAGAGCAACTGCCTTGTAACGCCCATGCAACCACGCAGAACACCATAGCAAATGCCTTGCAACGCCCTACAACCACCCAGAACACCATAAAAACTGCCTAGCAAAGCCCGATCAACCACCCAGAACACCATAGCAACCGCCTATCAAGGCCCAAGCAACCACCCAGAACACCATAGCAACCGCCCAGCAACGCCCGAAAGAACAGCCAAAACGCCATATCAATGGCTTACCAGATCCCTGGCAAGCACCTCGAACACTGTACATGTAGAGCAGCAGGCAGATTCAAAATTTCTACCAGAATTTTCTAGTTATTATTCTTCCAAAATCTTCTGTAATCGCATGGTTAGCTACTCCTCCCAAAGTTTTCACTGAATCCCCAAACATTACAAATCAAAACGTGCGGTTCCCTTGTGAGGAGTGTGTTATGACTTTTCTAAGCGATCCGACTCACGGATTTCCCTCAATTCCCAAAAACCATGGACTTCTAAAACCTCGTTATAATAGAAGTCAATGAGAAAATACTTCAAACTCTCTCATCTTCGCCATCTAACAGTGAACTCATATATTCACGTAGAAACTCTGTTCCAACTCCCAAACATTGACAAGCAACGCACAAGTAACGATTAGGAACAGCATAACAACCACCTAGCAACGACTTAGCAACCACCCAGAACACCACAGCAACTACCTAGAATGCCCTAGCAACCACCCAGAACTCCATAGCAACCGCCAAGAAATGCCATAGCAACCACCCACAACGCCAGGCCAAACACCTAGTAAAGCCCGAGCAACCACCCAAAATACCATAGCAACCGCCTAGCAATGCCCTAGAAACCAACCAAATTACCATAGCAACCGCCAAGCAATGGCCGCGGAACCACCCAGAACACCATAGCAACCGCCTACGATGGCCTAGCAACCATCCAGAACACCATAGCAAGTGCATAGCAACGCCGTTGCAACCACCCAGAACACCGTAACAACTGCTTAGCAACGCCTTAGCAACCACCGAGAAAACAATAGCAACCACCGAGCAACGCCGTAGCAACCACCCAAATCACCATAGCATCCGCCTGGCAACGGCCTAGCAACCACCCAGAACACCATAGCAACTGCCTAGCAATGCTGTTGCAGCCACCCAGAACACCATAGCAACCGCCTAGCAACGCCCTTGCAACCACCCAGAAAACAATAGCAACCACCAAGCAATGCCCTAGCAACCACCCAGAACACCATAACAACCACCTAGCAACGCCCTAGCAACCACCTAGAACACCATAGCAACCGCCTAGAAATGCCCTAGCAACCACCCAAAACACCATAGCAACTGCCTTGCAATGCCCTAGCAACCAGCCAGAACACCATAGCACCCGCCTAGCAAAGCACTAGTAACCACCCAGAACACAAAAGCAATGGCCTAGCCAAGCCCTAGCAGCCACCGAGAACACCATAGCAACTGCCTAGCAACGCCCTTGCAACCACCCAGAACACCATAGCAACCGCCTAGCAACGCCGTTGCAACCACTCAAAACACAATAGCAATGGCAGAGTAACGTCTTAGCAACCACCTAGAACACCATAGCAACCGCCTAGAAACACCCTAGCAACCACCCAGAACACTATAGCGACTGCCCAGTAACCTCCTAGCATTCACCCAGAACACCATAGCAACCGCCTAGCAACGCCCTAGCAACCAACCAGAACACCCAGAACACCATAGCAACTGCCTAGCAATGGCCTAGCAACCACCCAGAACACAATATCAAACGCTTAGCAACGCCCTAACAACCAGCCAGAACATAATAGCAACCACCTAGCAAGGCCCTAGCAACCACCCAGAGCACCATAGCAACCGCCTAGCAATCCCCTAGCAACCACCTGGAACTCCATTGCAACCACGCAGCAATGCCTCATAGAACACCCAGAACACCATATCAACGGCTTACCAGATCCCTTGCAAGCACCTCGAACACTGGGGTGTAGAGCAGCAGGCACATTCAAAATTTCTACCAGAATTTTCTAGTTATTATTATTCTTCCGAATTCTTCCGTAATTGCATGGTTAGCTACTCCTCCCACAGATTTCACTCTATCCCCACACATTACAAATCAAAACGTGCGGCTCCCTTGTGAGGAGTGTGTTAGGACTTTTCTAAGCGATCCGACTTACGGATTTCCCACAATTCCCAAAACGCATGGACTTCTGAAACCTCGTTATGATGGAAGTCAATGATAAATCTTTCAAACTCTCTCATCTTCACGCTCTAACCGTGAACTCAACTCTGTTCCAACTCCCAAACATTGACTAGCAAAGCACAAATAACCATTAGGAACAGCATAACAACCACCTAGCAACGACTTAGCAACCACCCAGAACACCACAGCAACCACACAGAACGCCCTAGCAACCACCCGGAACTCCATAGCAACCACCAAGAAAAACCCTAGCAACCACGCAGAACGCCATGCAAACCACCTAGCAAAACCCTAGCAACAACCCAGAACACAATAGCAACCGCCTAGCAATGCCCTAGCAACCACCAAGAACAAAATAGCAACCACCTAGCAATACCCTAGCAACAATCCAGAACAAAATAGCAACCGCATAGCAAAACACTTGCAACCACCCAGAACACCATAGCAACCGCCTAGCAACGCCTTAGCAACCACCCAGAAAACCATAGCAAACGCCTAGCAACGCCCTAGCAACGACCCAAAACACCAAAACAATCGCCTAGCAACGCCCTAGCAACCACCCAGAACAACAAAGTAACCGCCTAGCAACGCCCAATTAATCACGCAGAACACCATAGCAACCGCCTAGCAATGCCCTAGCAACCACCCAGAGCATCATAGAAACCGCCTGGCAATGCCCTAAAAACCACCCAGAACACCATAGCAACCGCCCTTAACGCCCTAGCAGCCACCCAGAACACCATAGCAACTGCCTAGGAACGCCCAAGCAACAACCCAGAACACCATTGCAACAACCGAGCAATGCCCCAGCAACCAACCAGAACACCATAGCACCCGCCTAGCAATGCCCTAGCAACCACCCAGAACACCACAGCAATGGCCTAGCAATGCCCTAGCAACCAACCAGAACACCATAGCAATGGCCTAGCAACACCCTAACAACCACCCGGAACACCATAGAAACCGCCTAGCAATGCCATAGCAACCATCCAGAACACCATAGCAACTTCCTAGTTATACCCGAGCAACCACCCAGAAAACCAATACAACCACCTAGCAACGCCATAGCAACCAACCAAAACACCAGGGCAACTGCCTAGCGATGCCCTAGCAACCACCCAGAACACCATAGCAATCGCCTAGAAACGCCCTGGCAACCACCCAGAACACCATAGCAACCGCCTAGCAAAACACTTGCAACCACCCAGAACACCAGAGCAACCGTCTAGCAACGCCCTAGCAACCACCCAGAAAACCATAGCAACCACCTAGCAACGCCCTAGCAACAACCCAAGACACCATAGGAATCGCCTTGCAACGCCCTAGCAACCCCCCAAACACCGTAGTAACCACCTATAAACGCCATAGCAACCACCCAGAACACCATAGCAACCGCCAGGCAACGCCCTAGCAACCACCCAGAGCATCATAGCAACCACCTAGCAATGCCCTAGTAACCACCCAGAACAACATAGCAACAGCCCATAACGCCCTAACAGCCACCCAGAAGACCATAGCAACTGCCTAGCAACACCCTAGAAACCACCCAGAACAACATAGCAACCGCCCCTAATGCCCTAACAACCACCCAGAACACCATAGCAACCACCAAGCAATGCCTTAGCAACAAATAAAAACACCATAGCAATTGCCTAGCAACGCCCAAGCAACCACCAAGAACACCACTGCAACGACCTAGCAATGCCCTAGCAACCACACAGAACATGATAGCAACAGCCTAGCAATGCCCTTGCAACCACCCAGAGCACCAAACCAACTGCCTAGCAACAGCCTAGGAACCACCCAGAACACCAAAATAACCACCTAGCGATGCCAAAGGAACCACATGGAACACGAAAATAACCACCCAGCAACGCCCTAGAAACCTCCCAGAACACCTTAGTAACTGCATAGCAACACTCTAGTTACCACCCAGAACAGCATAGCAACTGCCTTGCAATGCCCTAGCAGCCACCCAGAACACCATAGCAACGGCCGAGCAATGCCCTAGCAACAACCCAAAAAACCACAGCAACTGCCTAGCAATGCCCAAGCAACCACCAAAAACACCATACCAACGACCTAGCAATGCCCTAGCAACCATCCAGAACACCAAAGTAAGTGCCTAGCAACGCCCTAGCGACCACGCAGAACACCAGAGCAACCGCCTAGCAACGTCCTGGCAACCACCCAGAACACCATAGCAAACGCCTAGCAATGCCCTAGCAGCTGCCAAAAACACCATAGCAATCGCCTAGCAAAGCTGAAGCAACCACCCAGATAAGCATAATAACCACCTAGCATCACCCTAGCAAACACAAAGAACACCATAGCAACCTCTAGCAACACCTTAGGAACCACCCCAAACGCCAAAGCAACTGCCTAGCAACACCCAAGGAACCAAACAGAACTCCATGGTAACTGCCTAGTAACGCCCTAGCAACCAGCCAGAACACCATAGCAACCACCTAGCATTGCCCTAGCAACAACCGAAAACACCATAGCAACCTCCTAGCAACACCCTAGCATCCAACCAGAACACCATAGCAACTCCCTGGCAACACCCTAGCAACAACACAGAACACCATAGCAATTGCCTAGGAACGCCCTAGCAACGACTCAGAACACCATAGAAACTGCCAAGCAACGCCCTTGCAACCACCCAGAACACCATAGTAACTGCCTAGGAACACCCTAGCAACCACCCAGAACACCATAGCAACTGCCTAGCAATGCTCTAGCAACCACCAGAACACCATGCAACCACCTAGCAACGCCCAAGCAACCACCAAGAACACCATAGCAACCGCCTAGCAATGCCCTAGCAACCACCCAAAATACAATAGCAACCGCCTAGCAACGCCCTGGCAACAACCCAGAACACCATAGCAGCCGCCTATCAAGGCCCTAGCAAAGACACAGAAGACCATTGCAACCACCTAGCAATGCCCTAGCAACCACCTGGAACTGCATAGCAACTGCGCAGCAACGCCCTACAGAGCACCCAGAACACCATATCAACGGCTTACCAGATCCCTGGCAAGCACCTCAAACACTGTACGTGTACAGCGGCAGGAAAATTCAAAATTTCTACCAGAATTTTCTTATTATTATTATGTGCAGACACATTATAATCCTGCATACTTCCTTCTTATTATTATTCTTCCAAATTCTTCCGTAATCCCACGGTTTTCTACTTCTCCCACAGTTTTCACCCGATCCCCAAACATTACACATGAAAACGAGCGGCTCCCTTGCGAGGAGTGTGCTATGACTTTTCTCAGCGGTCCGACGTACAGATTTCCCACAATTTCCGAAAAACATGGATTTCTGAAACCTTGTTATAATGTAAGACAATGAGAATATCCTTCAAACTCACTCATCTTCACCCTCTCAATGCCCTAACAACCACCCAGAACAGCAAAGCAACCACCTAGCAAAGCCCTAGCAACCACCAAGAACACTATAGCAACTGCCTAACAAAGCCCAAGCAACCACTCAGAAAACCATAGCAACGACCAAGCAAAGCCCTAGCAACCACCAAGAACACCAATGCAACTGCCTAACAACGCTCAAGCAACCATCCAGAACACCATAGGAACCGCCTAGTAACGCCCTAGCGACCACCCAAAACACCATAGCAACCGCGTAGCAATGCCCTAGCAATCACCCAGAACACCATAGCAACGGCCTAGCAATGCCCTAATAACCACCCAGAACACCATAGCAACTGCCTAGCAACGCCCAAGCAACCAACCAGAACTGCATGGTAACCACATAGCAATGCCCTAGCAACCACCCAGAACACGATAGCAACTGCCTAGCAACACCCTAGCAACCACCCAGAACACCAATACAACTGCCTAGCAACGCCCTAGCAACCACCCAGAACACCAGGGCAACTGCCTAGCGACGCCCTATCAATCACCCAGAACACCATATCAATCGCCTAGCAACGCCCTGGCAAACACCCAAAACAAAATAGCAACCACCTCGCATTGCCCAAGCAACCACCAAAAACACCATAGCAATCGCCTAGCAATGCCCAAGCAACCACCCAGATAACCATTATTACCACCTAGCAACGCCCTAGCAACCAGCCAGAACACCATAGCAACCGCTAGCAACACCCTTGGAACCGCCCAGAATACCATTGCAACTGCCTAGCAACACCCTAGCAATCAAACAGAACTCCATGGTAACCGCCTAGCAACGCCCTGGCAACCACCCAGAACACCATAGCAACCACTTAGCATTGCCTTAGCAACAACCGAAAACACCATAGCAACCTCCTAGCAACACCGTAGCATCCACCCAGAACACCAAATCAACTGCCTAGCAACACCATAGCAACCACACAGCACACCATAGCAACAGCCTAGCAACGCACATGCAACCACCCAGAACACCATAGCAACTGCCTAGCAACGCCGTAGGAACCACCCAGAACACCATAATAGCCACCGAGCAACACCCTAGCAACCACCCAGAACACCATAACAACTGCCTAGCAACGCTCTAGCAACCAGCAGAACACCATAGCAACCAGCTAGCAATGCCGCAGCAACCCCCAGCACAACTTAGCAACCGTTTAGCACAATAGCAACCACACAGTACGCCCTAGCAACCACCAAGAACACCATAGCAACTGCCCAGAAACGCCATAACAACCACCCAGAACACCATGGCAACCACCTAGTAAAGCCCTAGCAACCACCCAGAACATCATAGCAACGGCGTAGCAACGTCCTAGCAACAACCTCGAACTCCATGGTAACTGCCTAGCAATGCCGAAACAACCACCTGGAACACCATGGTAACAGCATCGCATTGTCCTAACGATCACCCGAAATACCATAGCAACCACGTAGCAATGCCTTAGCAACAGCCCAGAACAACATAGCAATCGCCTAGCAATGCCGTAGAAACCACGCAGAACACCATAGCAACCGCCTAGCAACGACCTAGGAACCACCCAGAACACCAAAGCCATAGCCTAGCAATGCCCAAGCAACCACCCAGATCACCATAATAACCACCTAGCAATGACCTAGTAACCACCCAGAACACAATAGCAAACACCTTGCAACACCCTAGGAACCACCCAGAACACCATAATAACTACCTAGCAATGCCCTAGCAACCAACCAAAAAACCATAGCAACTGCCTAGCAACAACCAAGCAACCACCCAGAACACCATAGCAACTGCCTAGCAACGCCCAAGCAACCAACCAGAACACAATAGCAACCACCCAGTACGCCCTAGCAACGACCCAGAACACCATAGTAACCGCCCAGAAACGCCATATCAAGCACCCAGAACACCATGGCAACCACCAAGCAAAGCCCTAGGAACCACCAAGAACAGGAAAATAACCAGCCTAGCATAGCCGGGGCAACCACCAAGAACAACAAAGCAACCGCCTAGCAACGCGCTAGCAACCACCCCGAACTCAATAGCAACCACAAAGCAATGCTCTAGCAACCACCCAGAACACCAAAGCAACTGCCTAGCAACGCCCTAGCAACCACCCAGAACACCATAGCAACCGCCTAGCAACGCACCAGCAACCACCCAGAAAACCATAGCAAAAGCCTAGCAACGCCCTAGCAATCACCCAGAACAACAAATCAACCACCAAGCAAAGCCCTAGCTACCACCCAGATCACAATGGCAACCCCTACGCCAAAGCAACCACCAAGTAACGCCCTAGCAACCACCCAGAACACCAAAGCAACCGCCTAGCAATGCCCTTGCAACAACCTAGAACACCATAGCAACCGCATAGTAACACCCTAGCAAACACCCAGAACACAATAACAACTGCCTTGCAACGCACAAGCAACCACCCAGAACACAATAGCAACCGCCTAGCCACACTCTAATAACCACCCAGAACACCATAGCAAAAGCCTAGAAATGCACTAGCAACCACACAGAACAACATAGCAACCACCTAGCAACGACCTAACAACCACACAGAACACCATAGCAACTGCCTAGCAATGCCCTAGCAACCACCCAGAACACCATAGCAACAGCTTAGCAACGACCTAGAAACCACTCAGAACACAATAGCAACTGCCTAGCAACGCCTTAGCAACCACCCAAAACACCATAACAACCGCCTCGCAACGCCCTAGCAACCAACCAGAACACCATTGCAACCGCCTAGCAACGCCCTAGCAAGCACCCAGAAAACCATAGCAACTAACTAGCAACGTCCTATCAACCACCCAGAACACCATAGCAACCACCTTACAAAGCCCCAGCAAAAACTCGGAACACCATAGCAACTCTATAGCAACACCCTGGCAACCATCCAAAAAACCATTGCAACCGCCTAGCAACGCCCTAACAACCACCCAGAACAGCATAGCAACCACCTTGCAACGTCCTCGCAAACACACAGAGCACCATAGCAACTACCTAGCAACGTCCTAGCAACCACCTGGAACTCCATAGCATCCGCCCAGCAACGCCCTATAGAGCACCCAGAACACCATTATCAACAGCTTACCAGATCCCTGACAAGCACCTCGAACACTGTATGTGTAGAGCAGCAGGCACATTCAAAATTTCCACCAGAATGTTCTAGTTATTATTATTATTATTATTCCATATTCTTCTGAAGTCGCACGGTTCGCTACTTCTCCAACAGTTTTCACCCGAACCCCACACATTACACATGAAAACGTGCGGCTCCCTTGTGAGGAGGGTGCTATGACTTTTCTTAGGATTCCGACTTACGGATTTCCAACAATTCCCAAAAAACATGGACTTCTGAAACATCGTTATAATGGAAGTCAATGAGAAAATCCATCAAACTCACTCATCTTCACCCTCTCAATGCCCTAGCAACCACCCAGAACACAATAGCAACTGCGGAGCAACGCCGTAACAACCACACAGAACACCATAGCATCCGCCAAGCAACGCCCTAGCAACCACCCAGAACACCATTGCAACCACCTAGCAACGCCCTAGCAAGCACCCAGAAAACCATAGCAACTCCCTAACAACATCCTATCAAGCACCCAGAACACCATAGCAACCACCATACAAAGCCCCCGCAAAAACTCACAACACCATAGCAACTGCATAGCAACACCTTGGCAACCATCCAGAACACCATTACAACCACCTAGCAACGCCCTAACAACCACCCAGAACAGCATAGCAACCACCTTGCAACGTCCTCGCAAACACCCAGAACACCATAGCAACTACCTATCAACGTCCTAGCAACCGCCTAGAACAAAAAATAGCAAACACCCAGAACACCATAGCAACCGCCTAGCAACGCCCAAGCAACCACCCAGAACACCATAGCAACCGCTTAGCAATGCCCAAGCAACCACCTGGAACTCCATAGCATCCGCCCAGCAACGCCCTATAGAGCACCCAGAACACCACATCAACAGCTTACCAGATCCCTGGCAAGCACCTCGAACACTGTATGTGTAGAGCAGCAGGCACATTCAAAATTTCTACCAGAATGTTCTAGTTATTATTACTATTATTATTCCATATTCTTCCGTACTCGCACGGTTCGCTACTTCTCCAACAGTTTTCACCCGAACCCCACACATTACACATGAAAACGTGCGGCTCCCTTGTGAGGAGTGTGCTATGACTTTTCTTAGGGTTCCGACTAACGGATTTCCAACAATTCCCAAAAAACATGGACTTCTGAAACATCGTTATAATGGAAGTCAATGAGAAAATCCTTCAAACTCAATCATCTTCAACCTCTCAACGCCCAAGCAACCACCCAGAACACAATAGCAACTGTGGAGCAACGCCGTAGCAACCACACAGAACACCATAGCATCTGCCAAGCAACACCCTAGCAAGCACCCAGAACACCATAGCAACCACCTAGCACCACCCTAGCAACCACACAGAACACCATAGCAACCGCCTAGCAACGCCCGAGCAAACACCCAGAAAACAATAGCCACCGCCTAGCAACGTCTTTGGAACCACCCAGAAAACCATAGCCACCGCCCAGTAACGCCTTAGCAACCACCCAGAACACAATAGCAACTGCCTAGCAACGCACAAGCAACCACCCAGAACACAATAGCAACCGCCTAGCCACACTCTAATAACCACCCAGAACACCATAGCAAAAGCCTAGAAACGCACTAGCAACCACCCAGAACACAATAGCAACTAACTAGCAAAGCCCTAGCAACCACCCAGAACAGCATAGCAACTGCTTAGCAACGCCGTAGCAACCACCCAGAACACCATAGCAACAGCCTAGCAAAGCCCTTGCAACCACCCAGAAACCAGAGCAACCGCCTAGCAACGCCCTTGCAACCACACAGAACAACATAGCAACCACCTAGCAACGACCTAACAACCACACAGAACACCATAGCAACTGCCTAGCAATGCCCTAGCAACCACCCAGAACACCATAGCAACAGCTTAGCAACGACCTAGAAACCACTCAGAACACAATAGCAACTGCCTAGCAACGCCTTAGCAACCACCCAAAACACCATAACAACCGCCTCGCAACGCCCTAGCAACCAACCAGAACACCATTGCAACCGCCTAGCAACGCCCTAGCAAGCACCCAGAAAACCATAGCAACTAACTAGCAACGTCCTATCAACCACCCAGAACACCATAGTAACCACCTTACAAAGCCCCAGCAAAAACTCAGAACACCATAGCAACTCTATAGCAACACCCTGGCAACCATCCAAAACACCATTGCAACCGCCTAGCAACGCCCTAACAACCACGAAGAACAGCATAGCAACCACCTTGCAACATCCTCGCAAACACACAGAGCACCATAGCAACTACCTAGCAACGTCCTAGCAACCACCTGGACCTCCATAGCATCCGCCCAGCAACGCCCTATAGAGCACCCAGAACACCATATCAACAGCTTACCAGATCCCTGACAAGCACGTCGAACACTGTATGTGTAGAGCAGCAGGGACATTCAAAATTTCTACCAGAATGTTCTAGTTATTATTATTATTATTATTCCATATTCTTCTGAAGTCGCACGGTTCGCTACTTCTCCAACAGTTTTCACCCGAACCCCACACATTACACATGAAAACGTGCGGCTCCCTTGTGAGGAGGGTGCTATGACTTTTCTTAGGGCTCCGACTTACAGATTTCCAACAATTCCCAAAAAACATGGACTTCTGAAACATCGTTATAATGGAAGTCAATGAGAAAATCCATCAAACTCACTCATCTGAACCCTCTCAATGCCCTAGCAACCACCCAGAACACAATAGCAACTGCGGAGCAACGCCGTAACAACCACACAGAACACCATAGCATCCGCCAAGCAACGCCCTAGCAACCACCCAGAACACCATTGCAACCGCCTAGCAACGCCCTAGCAAGCACCCAGAAAACCATAGCAACTCCCTAACAACATCCTATCAAGCACCCAGAACACCATAGCAACCACCATACAAAGCCCCAGCAAAAACTCACAACACCATAGCAACTGCATAGCAACACCTTGGCAACCATCCAGAACACCATTACAACCACCTAGCAACGCCCTAACAACCACCCAGAACAGCATAGCAACCACCTTGCAACGTCCTCGCAAACACCCAGAACACCATAGCAACTACCTATCAACGTCCTAGCAACCGCCTAGAACAAAAAATAGCAAACACCCAGAACACCATAGCAACCGCCTAGCAACGCCCAAGCAACCACCCAGAACACCATAGCAACCGCTTAGCAAAGCCCAAGCAACCACCTGGAACTCCATAGCATCCGCCCAGCAACGCCCTATAGAGCACCCAGAACACCACATCAACAGCTTACCAGATCCCTGGCAAGCACGTCGAACAATGTATGTGTAGAGCAGCAGGCACATTCAAAATTTCTACCAGAATGTTCTAGTTATTATTATTATTATTATTCCATATTCTTCCGTAGTCGCACGGGTCGCTACTTCTCCAACAGTTTTCACCCGAACCCCACACATTACACATGAAAACGTGCGGCTCCCTTGTGAGGAGTGTGCTATGACTTTTCTAAGGGTTCCGACTAACGGATTTCCAACAATTCCCAAAAAACATGGACTTCTGAAACATCGTTATAATGGAAGTCAATGAGAAAATCCTTCAAACTCAATCATCTTCACCCTCTCAACGCCCAAGCAACCACCCAGAACACAATAGCAACTGCGGAGCAATGCCGTAGCAACCACACAGAACACCATAGCATCTGCCAAGCAACGCCCTAGCAAGCACCCAGAACACCATAGCAACCACCTAGCACCACCCTAGCAACCACACAGAACACCATAGCAACCGCCTAGCAACGCCCGAGCAACCACCCAGAAAACAATAGCCACCGCCTAGCAACGTCTTTGGAACCACCCAGAAAACCATAGCCACCGCCCAGTAACGCCTTAGCAACCACCCAGAACACAATAGCAACTGCCTAGCAACGCCGTTGCACCCACCCAGAACATCATAGCAACCGCCTAGCAACGCACTAGCAACCACCCAGAAAACAATAGCAACCGCTGAGCAACGCCTTAGCAACCACCCAGAACACCATATCAACCGCCGAGGAACGCCCTAGCAACCACCCAGAACACCATAGCAACCGCCTAGAAATGCCCTAGCAACGACCCAGAACACCATAGCGACCGCCTAGCAACGCGTTAGCAACCACCCAGAACACCATAGCAACCGCCTAGCAATGCCCTAGCAATGACCCAGAACAGCATAGCGACCGCCTAGCAACGCCCTAGCAACCACCAAGAACACCATAGCAAACTGCTACCAACGCTGTTGCAACAACCAAGAACACCATAGCAACCACCTAGCAACGCCCTAGCAACCACCCAGAACACCATAGCAACCGCCTAGCAACACCCTAGCAACCACCCAGAACACCATAGCAACCGCATAGTAATGCCCTTGCAACCACCCAGAACACCATAGCAACTGCCTAGCAACGCCTTAGCAACCACCCAGAACACCAGAGCAACCGCCCAGTAATGCCCTAGCAACCACCCAGAACACCATAGCAACCGCCAAGCAACGCCAATGCAACAACCCAGAACACCATAGCAACCACCTCGCAATGCCCTAGAAACGACCCAGAACACCATAGCAACCGCCTAGCAATGCCCTAGCAACCACCCAGAACAAAATAGCAACTGCCTAGCAATGCCCCAGCAACCAACCAGAACACCATAGCAACGGCCTAGCAATGCCCTAGCAACAACACAGAAGACCATTGCAACCGCCTAGTAATGCCCTAGCAACCACCTGGAACTGCATCGCAACCGCGCAGCAACGCCCTATAGAGCACCCAGAACACCATATCAACGGCTTGCCAGATCCCTGGCAAGCAACTCGAACACTGTACGTTTAGAGCAGGAGGCACATTCAAAATTACTACCAAAATTTTCTAATTATTATTATATGCCCACAGCAATGCAGACATACTATAATCCTGCATACTTCTTGACTATAATTATTCTTCCAAATTCTTCCGTAATTGCACGGTGTGCTACCTCACCCACAGTTTTCACCCGATCCCCACACATTACACATGAAAACGTGCGGCTCCCTTGTGAGGAGTGTGCTATGATTTTTCGAAGCGATCCGACGTACAGATATCCCACAATTCCTGAAAAGCATGGACTTCTGAAACCTTGTTATAATGGAAGTCAAAGAGAAAATCCTTCAAACTAACTCATCTTCACCCTCTTAATGCCCTATCAACCACCCAGAACAGCAAACCAACCACCTAGCAAAGCCCTAGCAACCACCAAAAACACCAAAGCAACTGCCTAACAACGTTCAAGCAACCACCCAGACCACCATACCAACGATCTAGCAAAGCCCTAGCAACCAGACAGAACACCATAGGAACCGCCTAGTAACGCCCTAGCGACCACCCAAAACACCATAGCAACCGCGTAGCAATGCCCAAGCAACCACCCAGAACACCATAGCAACGGCCTAGCAATGCCCTAGCAACCACCCGGAACGGCATGGTAACCACCTAGCAATGCCCTAGCAACCACCCAGAACAAGATAGCAACTGCCTAGCAACACCCTAGCAAACACCCAGAACACCAGGGCAACTGCTTAGCACCGCCCTAGCAACCACCCAGAACACCATAGCAATCGTCAAGCAACGCACAAGCAACCACCCAGATAACCATAATTACCACCTTGCAACGCCCTAGCAAACAGCCAGAACACCATAGCAACTGCTAGCAACACCCTTGGAATCACCCAGAACACCATTGCAACTGCCTAGCAACACCCTAACAATCAAACAGAACTCCATGGTAACCACCTAGCAACGCCCTGGCAACCACCCAGAAGACCATAGCAACCACCTAGCATTGCCGTAGCAACAACCGAAAACACCATAGCAACCTCCTAGGAACACCCTAGCATCCACCCAGAACACCATAGCAAACTGCCTAACAACACCCTAGCAACCACACAGAACACCATAGCAACAGCATAGCAACACCCTAGCAACCAGCCAGAACAACATAGCCACTGCCTAGCAAAGCCCTTGCAACCACAAAGAACACCATAGCAACGGCATAGCAATGCCCGAGTAACCACCCAGAACACGATAGCAACTGCCAAGCAACACCCTAGCAACCACCCAGAACACGATAACAACTGCCTAGCAACACCCTAGCAACCACCCAGAACACCAATACAACCGCCCAGCAACGCCCTAGCAACCACCCAGAACACAAGGGCAACTGCCTAGCGACGCCCTAGCAACCACCCAGAACACCATAGCAATCGCCTAGCAACGCCCTGGGAAACACCCAGAACAAAATAGCAACCACCTCGCATAGCCCTAGCAACCACCAAGAACACAATAGCAATCGCCTAACATTGCCGTAGTAACAACCGAAAACACCATTGCAACCTCCTACCAACACCCTAGCATTCACCCAGAACACCAAAGCAACTGCCTAGCAACACCCTAACAACCACACAGAACACCATACTAACAGCCTAGCAACGCCCTAGCAACCACCCAGAACACCATACTAACAGCATAGCAACGCCCTAGCAACCAACCAGAACACCATAGCAACTGCCTAGCAACGCCCTTGCAACCACCCAGAACACCATAGCAACTGCCTAGCAACGCCCTAGGAACCACCCAGAACACCATAATAGCCACCAAGCAACACCCTACCAACCACCCAGAACACCATAGCAACTGCCTAGCAACGCTCTAGCAACCACCAGACCACCATAGCAACCACCTAGCAAGGCCCAAGCAAACACCCAGAACACCATAGCAACCGCCTAGCAATGCCGCAGCAACCCCCAGAACAACTTAGCTACTGCCTAGCAACGCCCTAGCAACCACCCAGAACACCATAGGAACCACCTAGCAATGCCCTAGCAACCACAAAGAACACCATAGCAACTGCCTAGCAACGCCAAAGCAACCACCAAGAACACCATTGCAACGACCTAGCAATGCCCTAGCAACCAACCAGAACACCATAGCAACCGCCTAGCAATGCCCTAGCAACCACCCAGAACACCATAGCAATCGCCTAGGAACGCCCTAGTAACCACCCAGAACAACATAGCAACTGCATAGCAACGCCCTATTAACCACCCAAAACACCATAGCAAGCGCCTAGCAATGCACTAGCTACCACCCAGAACACAATAGCAACTGCGGAGCAAAGCCGTAGCAACCACCCAGAACACCATAGCATCTGCCAAACAACACCCTAGCAACCACCCAGAACACAATAGCAACCGCCTAGCAACGGCTTAGGAACCACCCAGAAAACCATAGTAACCACCCAGTAACGCCTTAGCAACCACCCAGAACACCATAGCCACCGCCTAGCAACGTTGCTGCAACCACCCAGAACACCATATCTACCTCTTAGCAACGCCCTAGCAACCACACAGAAAACAATAGCAACCGCAGAGCAACGTCGTAACAACCACCCAGAACACCATAGCAATCGCCTAGGAACGCCCTAGTAACCACCCAGAACAACATAGCAACTGCTTAGCAACGTCCTATAAACCACCCAAAACACCATAGCAAGCGCCTAGCAACGCACTAGCTACCACCCAGAACACAATAGCAACTGCAGAGCAACGCCGTAGCAACCACCCAGAACACCATAGCATCTGCCAAGCAACACCCTAGCAACCACCCAGAACACCATAGCAACCACCTAGCAACACCCTGGCAACCCCCAGAACACCAAAGCAACCGCCAAGCAACGCCTTAGCAACCACCAAGAACACCATAACAAACTAGTAGCAACGCTGTTGCAAACATCCAGAACACCATAGCAATTGCAAAGCAATGGCCTAGCAACCACCCAGAACACCATCGCAACCCCCCAATCACGCCCAAGCAACCAACCAGAACACCATAGCAATCGTCTACCAACACCCTAGCAACCACTCAGAACACAATAGCAACCGCCTAGCAACGCCCTAGCAAACAACCAGAACACCATAGCAATCGCCTACCAACACCCTAGCAACCACTCAGAACACCATAGCAACCGCCTAGCAACGCCCTAGCAACCAACCAAACACCAGAATGCCATAGCAACCACCTAGTAATGCCATAGCAACACCCAGAACACCATTAAGCAACCAAGCAACCCCCTAGCAACCACCCAGAACACCATAGCAACAGCAACCACCCAGAACAACATAATAACCACCTAGCAACCCCTAGCAACCACCCAGAACCCAATGTCCTACCAACAACCCAGAACAATAGCAACACCCCTAGCAACAAACACCCAGAACACCATAATAAGCATAATAAACCCTGGTAACGTCAACCTAGCAACACCCAGAACACAACCACCCAGAACACCATAGCAACCTCCTACCACCCCTAGCCAAGAACCTAGCAACCAACCAGAACACCACCAGCAACCTAGCAACACCCTAGCAACCACCTAGAACACCATAGCAATCACCTACCAACACCCTAGCAACCACTCAGAACACCAAAGCAACCGCCTAGCAACGCCCTAGCAACCAACCAGAACACCATAGCAACCACCTAGTAATGCCCTAGCAACCACCCAGAACACCATAATAACCACCTAGCAACACCCTAGCAACCACCTAGAACACCATTGCAACTGCCTAGCAACGACCTTGCAACCACCCAGAACACCATAGCAACCGCCTAGCAACACCCTAGGAACCAACCAGAACACCATAATAACCAGCTAGCAACACCGTAGCAACCACCCAGAACACCATAGCAACCGCCTAGCAACGCCCTAACAACCACCCAGAACAACATAGCAACCGACTCGCAACGTCCTACCAACAACCCAGAACACAATAGCAATAGCTGAGCAACTGCCTAGCAACCACCAAGAAAACAATAGCAACCGCCTAGCAACGACAACGCCCTAGCAACCACCGAACTGAAAACCACCATAGCAACAACGCCCAGTAACACCTTAGCAACCACTCAGAACACCATAGCAACCGCCAAGCAACGCCTAGCAACCACCGAACACCATAGAACAGCATAGCAATCACCTAGGAACGCCCTAGTAACCACCCAGAACACCATAGCAACCTCCTAGCAACACCCTTGCAGCCACCCAGAACAACAAAGCAACTGCTTAGCAACGCCCTATAAACCACCCAGAACACCATAGCAACTGCCGAGCAACACCCTAGCAACCACACAGAACACAATAGCATCTGCCACGCCCTGGCAACACCCAAGCAACCACCCAGAACACCAAAGCAACCACCTAGCAACACCCTAGCAACCCCCCAGAACACCATAGCAACGGCCTAGCAATGCCCTAGCAACCAACCAGAACACCATAGCAACCGCTTAGCAATGCACTAGCAACGACCCAGAACACCATAGCGACCGCCTAGTAACACCCTTGCAACCACCCAGAACACCATAGCAATCGCCTACCAAAACCCTAGCAACCACTCAGAACACCATAGCAACCGCCTAGCAACGCCCTAGCAACCAACCAGAACACCAGAGCAACCACCTAGTAATGCCATAGCAAGCACCCAGAACACAATAATAACCACCTAGCAACACCCTAGCAACCACCTAGAACACCATTGCAACTGCCTAGCAACGACCTTGCAACCACCCAGAACACCATAGCAACCGCCTAGCAACGCCCTAGGAACCAACCAGAACTCCATAATAACCAGCTAGCAACACCGTAGCAACCACCCAGAACACCATAGAAACCGCCTAGCAATGTCCTACCAACAACCCAGAACACAATAGCAATCGCTGAGCAACTGCCTAGCAACCACCCAGAAAACAATAGCAACCGCCTAGCAACGGCTTAGCAACCACCGAGAAAACCATAGCAAACGCCTAGCAACGCCCTAGCAACCACGCAGAAAAGAATAGCAACAGCTGAGCAACGTCGAAGCAACAACCCAGAACACCATAGCAATCGCCTAGGAACGCCCTAGTAACCACCCAGAACACCATAGCAACCTCCTAGCAACACCCTTACAGCCACCCAGAACAACATAGCAACTGCTTTGCAACGCCCTATAAACCACCCAGAACACCATAGCAAGCGCCTAGCAACGCCCTAGCAACCACACAGAACACAATAGCATCTGCCAAGCAACACCCTAGCAACCACCCAGAACACCATAGCAACCACCTAGCAACACCCTAGCAACCCCCAGAACACCATAGCAACGGCCTAGCAACGCCCTAGCAACCAACCAGAACACCATAACAACCGCTTACCAAAGCCCTAGCAACGACCCAGAACACCATAGCGACCGCCTAGTAACGCCCTAGCAACCACCCAGAACACCATAGAAACCGCCAAGCAACGCCCTAGCAACCACACAGAACACCATGGCAACCGCCTACTAACGCCCTAGCAACCACCCAGAACACAATAGCAACTGCCGAAAGCACGCCATAGCAACCAGCCAGAACACCATAGCAACCGCCAAGCAACGCCCTAGCAACCACCCAGAACACCATAGCAACAAGCTAACAACACCCTAGCAACCACTCAGAACACCATAGCAACCGCCTAGCAACGCCCTAGCAACCACCCAGAACACCATAGCAACCACCTAGTAATGCCCTAGCAACCACCCAGAACACCATAGCAACCGCCTATCCAGGCCCTAGCAACCACACAGAACACCATTGCAACTGCCTAGCAATAGCCAAGCAACCACCTGGAACTGCATAGCAACCGTACAGCAATGCCATACAGAGCACCCAGAACACCATATCAACGGCGTTCCAGATCCCTGGCAAGCACCTCCTACACTGCACGTGTACAGCATTAGGCACAATCAAAATTTCTGCCAGAATGTTCTAAATATTATTATGTACCTGCAGTAATGCAAACACATATTATTATTCTCCATACTTTTTTATTATTATTCTCTTTCCAAATTCTTCCGTAATCGCACGGTTTGCTAGTTCTCCCACAGTTTTCACCCGATCCCCACACATTACACATAAAAACGTGCGGCTCCCTTGTGAGGAGTGTGCTAAGACTTTTCTAAGCGATCCGAAGTACATATTTCTGAAAACTCGTTATAATGGAATTCAATGAGAAAATCCTTCAAACTCAATCATCTTCAACCTCTCAATGCCCTAACAACCACCCAGAACACCAAAGCATCCACCGAGCAAAGCCCTAGCAACCACCAAGAACACCATAGCAACCATTTAGCAAAACCCAAGAAACGACCCAGAACACCATAGCAACCGCCTAGCAACGCCCTAGCAACCAACCAGAACACCATAGCAACCGGCCAGCAACACCCTAGCAAACACCAAGAACACCATAATAACTGCCTAACAACGCCCAAACAACCACCCAGAACACCATAGCAATGACCTAGCAAAGACCTAGCAACCACCCAGAACACCATAGCAACCACCTAGCATAGCCGTAGCAACAACCGAAAACATCATAGCAACCTCCTAGCAACACCCTAGCATCCACCCAGAACACCAAAGCAACTGCCTAGCAACACCCTAGCAACCACACAGAACACCATAGCAACTGCATAGCAACGCCCTGGCAACCACCCAGAACACCATAGCAACTGCCTAGCAACGCCCTAGGAACCATCCAGAACACCATAATAGCCATCTAGCAACACCCTACCAACCACCCAGAAGACCATAGCAACTGCCTAGCAACGCACTAGCAACCACCAGAACACCATAGCAACCGCCTCGCAACGTCCTACCAACAACCCAGAACACAATAGAAATAGCTGAGCAACTGCCTAGCAACCACCAAGAAAACAATAGCAACCGCCTAGCAACGGCTTAGCAACCACCGAGAAAACCATAGCAACCGCCCAGTAACACCTTAGCAACCACTCAGAACACCATAGCAACCGCCAAGCAACGCCCTAGCAACCACCGAGAACAGCATAGCAATCGCCTAGGAACGCCCTAGTAACCACCTAGAACACCATAGCAACCTCCTAGCAACACCCTTGCAGCCACCCAGAACAACATAGCAACTGCTTAGCAACGCCCTATAAACCACCCAGAACACCATAGCAAGCGGCTAGCAACGCCCTAGCAACCACACAGAACACAATAGCATCTGCCACGCAACACCCAAGCAACCACCCAGAACACCAAAGCAACCACCTAGCAACACCCTAGCAACCCCCAGAACACCATAGCAACGGCCTAGCAATGCCCTAGCAACCAACCAGAACACCATAGCAACCGCTTAGCAATGCCCTAGCAACGACCCAGAACACCATAGGGACCGCCTAGTAACACCCTTGCAACCACCCAGAACACCATAGCAATCGCCTACCAACACCCTAGCAACCACTCAGAACACCATAGCAACCGCCTAGCAACGCCCTAGCAACCAACCAGAACACCAGAGCAACCGCCTAGTAATGCCATAGCAAGCACCCAGAACACAATAATAACCACCTAGCAACACCCTAGCAACCACCTAGAACACCATTGCAACTGCCTAGCAACGACCTTGCAACCACCCAGAACACCATAGCAACCGCCTAGCAACGCCCTAGGAACCAACCAGAACTCCATAATAACCAGCTAGCAACACCGTAGCAACCACCCAGAACACCATAGCAACCGCCTAGCAACGCCCTAACAACAACCCAGAACACCATAGCAACCGCCTAGCAATGTCCTACCAACAACCCAGAACACAATAGCAATCGCTGAGCAACTGCCTAGCAACCACCCAGAAAACAATAGCAACCGCCTAGCAACGGCTTAGCAACCACCGATAAAACCATAGCAAACGCCTAGCAACGCCCTAGCAACCACCCAGAAAAGAATAGCAACAGCTGAGCAACGTCGAAGCAACAACCCAGAACACCATAGCAATCGCCTAGGAACGCCCTAGTAACCACCCAGAACACCATAGCAACCTCCTAGCAACGCCCTTACAGCCACCCAGAACAACATAGCAACTGCTTTGCAACGCCCTATAAACCACCCAGAACACCATAGCAAGCGCCTAGCAACGCCCTAGCAACCACACAGAACACAATAGCATCTGCCAAGCAACACCCTAGCAACCACCCAGAACACCATAGCAACCACCTAGCAACACCCTAGCAACCCCCAGAACACCATAGCAACGGCCTAGCAACGCCCTAGCAACCAAACAGAACACCATAGCAACCGCTTACCAAAGCCCTAGCAACGACCCAGAACACCATAGCGACCGCCTAGTAACGCCCTAGCAACCACCCAGAACACCATAGAAACCGCCAAGCAACGCCCTAGCAACCACACAGAACACCATGGCAACCGCCTACTAACGCCCTAGCAACCACCCAGAACACAATAGCAACTGCCGAGCAACGCCATAGCAACCAGCCAGAACACCATAGCAACCGCCAAGCAACGCCCTAGCAACCACCCAGAACACCATAGCAACAAGCTAACAACACCCTAGCAACCACTCAGAACACCATAGCAACCGCCTAGCAACGCCCTAGCAACCACCCAGAACACCATAGCAACCACCTAGTAATGCCCTAGCAACCACCCAGAACACCATAGCAACCGCCTATCCAGGCCCTAGCAACCACACAGAACACCATTGCAACTGCCTAGCAATAGCCAAGCAACCACCTGGAACTGCATAGCAACCGTACAGCAATGCCATACAGAGCACCCAGAACACCATATCAACGGCGTTCCAGATCCCTGGCAAGCACCTCCTACACTGCACGTGTACAGCATTAGGCACAATCAAAATTTCTGCCAGAATGTTCTAAATATTATTATGTGCCTGCAGTAATGCAAACACATATTATTATTCTCCATACTTTTTTATTATTATTCTCTTTCCAAATTCTTCCGTAATCGCACGGTTTGCTAGTTCTCCCACAGTTTTCACCCGATCCCCACACATTACACATGAAAACGTGCGGCTCCCTTGTGAGGAGTGTGCTAAGACTTTTCTAAGCGATCCGAAGTACATATTTCTGAAAACTCGTTATAATGGAATTCAATGAGAAAATCCTTCAAACTCACTCATCTTCACCCTCTCAATGCCCTAACAACCACCCAGAACACCAAAGCATCCACCGAGCAAAGCCCTAGCAACCACCAAGAACACCATAGCAACCATTTAGCAAAACCCAAGAAACGACCCAGAACACCATAGCAACCGCCTAGCAACGCCCTAGCAACCAACCAGAACACCATAGCAACCGGCCAGCAACACCCTAGCAAACACCAAGAACACCATAATAACTGCCTAACAACGCCCAAACAACCACCCAGAACACCATAGCAATGACCTAGCAAAGACCTAGCAACCACCCAGAACACCATTGGAACAGCCTACTAACGCCCTCACGACCACCCAAAACACCATAGCAACGGCCTAGCAACGCCCTGGCAACCACCCAGAACACCATAGCAACCACCTAGCATAGCCGTAGCAACAACCGAAAACATCATAGCAACCTCCAAGCAACACCCTAGCATCCACCCAGAACACCAAAGCAACTGCCTAGCAACACCCTAGCAACCACACAGAACACCATAGCAACTGCATAGCAACGCCCTGGCAACCACCCAGAACACCATAGCAACTGCCTAGCAACGCCCTAGGAACCACCCAGAACACCATAATAGCCATCTAGCAACACCCTACCAACCACCCAGAAGACCATAGCAACTGCCTAGCAACGCACTAGCAACCACCAGAACACCATAGCAACCGCCTCGCAACGTCCTACCAACAACCCAGAACACAATAGCAATAGCTGAGCAACTGCCTAGCAACCACCAAGAAAACAATAGCAACCGCCTAGCAACGGCTTAGCAACCACCGAGAAAACCATAGCAACCGCCCAGTAACGCCTTAGCAACCACTCAGAACACCATAGCAACCGCCAAGCAACGCCCTAGCAACCACCGAGAACAGCATAGCAATCGCCTAGGAACGCCCTAGTAACCACCCAGAACACCATAGCAACCTCCTAGCAACACCCTTGCAGCCACCCAGAACAACATAGCAACTGCTTAGCAACGCCCTATAAACCACCCAGAACACCATAGCAAGCGGCTAGCAACGCCCTAGCAACCACACAGAACACAATAGCATCTGACACGCAACACCCAAGCAACCACCCAGAACACCAAAGCAACCACCTAGCAACACCCTAGCAACCCCCAGAACACCATAGCAACGGCCTAGCAATGCCCTAGCAACCAACCAGAACACCATAGCAACCGCTTAGCAATGCCCTAGCAACGACCCAGAACACCATAGCGACCGCCTAGTAACACCCTTGCACACACCCAGAACACCATAGCAATCGCCTACCAACACCCTAGCAACCACTCAGAACACCATAGCAACCGCCTAGCAACGCCCTAGCAACCAACCAGAACACCAGAGCAACCACCTAGAAATGCCATAGCAAGCACCCAGAACACAATAATAACCACCTAGCAACACCCTAGCAACCACCTAGAACACCATTGCAACTGCCTAGCAACGACCTTGCAACCACCCAGAACACCATAGCAACCGCCTAGCAACGCCCTAGGAACCAACCAGAACTCCATAATAATCAGCTAGCAACACCGTAGCAACCACCCAGAACACCATAGCAACCGCCAAGCAACGCCCTAACAACCACCCAGAACACCATAGCAACCGCCTAGCAATGTCCTACCAACAACCCAGAACACAATAGCAATCGCTGAGCAACTGCCTAGCAACCACCCAGAAAACAATAGCAACCGCCTAGCAACGGCTTAGCAACCACCGATAAAACCATAGCAAACGCCTAGCAACGCCCTAGCAACCACCCAGAAAAGAATAGCAACAGCTGAGCAACGTCGAAGCAACAACCCAGAACACCATAGCAATCGCCTAGGAACGCCCTAGTAACCACCCAGAACACCATAGCAACCTCCTAGCAACACCCTTACAGCCACCCAGAACAACATAGCAACTGCTTTGCAACGCCCTATAAACCACCCAGAACACCATAGCAAGCGCCTAGCAACGCCCTAGCAACCACACAGAACACAATTGCATCTGCCAAACAACAACCTAGCAACCACCCAGAACACCATAGCAACCACCTAGCAACACCCTAGCAACCCCCAGAACACCATAGCAACGGCCTAGCAACGCCCTAGCAACCAACCAGAACACCATAGCAACCGCTTACCAAAGCCCTAGCAATGACCCAGAAAACCATAGCGACCGCCTAGTAACGCCCTAGCAACCACCCAGAACACCATAGAAACCGCCAAGCAACGCCCTAGCAACCACACAGAACACCATGGCAACCGCCTACTAACGCCCTAGCAACCACCCAGAACACAATAGCAACTGCCGAGCAACGCCATAGCAACCAGCCAGAACACCATAGCAACCGCCAAGCAACGCCCTAGCAACCACCCAGAACACCATAGCAACAAGCTAACAACACCCTAGCAACCACTCAGAACACCATAGCAACCGCCTAGCAACGCCCTAGCAACCACCCAGAACACCATAGCAACCACCTAGTAATGCCCTAGCAACCACCCAGAACACCATAGCAACCGCCTATCCAGGCCCTAGCAACCACACAGAACACCATTGCAACTGCCTAGCAATAGCCAAGCAACCACCTGGAACTGCATAGCAACCGTACAGCAATGCCATACAGAGCACCCAGAACACCATATCAACGGCGTTCCAGATCCCTGGCAAGCACCTCCTACACTGCACGTGTACAGCATTAGGCACAATCAAAATTTCTGCCAGAATGTTCTAAATATTATTATGTGCCTGCAGTAATGCAAACACATATTATTATTCTCCATACTTTTTTATTATTATTCTCTTTCCAAATTCTTCCGTAATCGCACGGTTTGCTAGTTCTCCCACAGTTTTCACCCGATCCCCACACATTACACATGAAAACGTGCGGCTCCCTTGTGAGGAGTGTGCTAAGACTTTTCTAAGCGATCCGAAGTACATATTTCTGAAAACTCGTTATAATGGAATTCAATGAGAAAATCCTTCAAACTCACTCATCTTCACCCTCTCAATGCCCTAACAACCACCCAGAACACCAAAGCATCCACCGAGCAAAGCCCTAGCAACCACCAAGAACACCATAGCAACCATTTAGCAAAACCCAAGAAACGACCCAGAACACCATAGCAACCGCCTAGCAACGACCTAGCAACCAACCAGAACACCATAGCAACCGGCCAGCAACACCCTAGCAAACACCAAGAACACCATAATAACTGCCTAACAACGCCCAAACAACCACCCAGAACACCATAGCAATGACCTAGCAAAGACCTAGCAACCACCCAGAACACCATTGGAACAGCCTACTAACGCCCTCACAACCACCCAGAACACCATAGCAACCGCCTAGCAACGCCCTGGCAACCACCCAGAACACCATAGCAACCACCTAGCATAGCCGTAGCAACAACTGAAAACATCATAGCAACCTCCTAGAAACACCCTAGCATCCACCCAGAACACCAAAGCAACTGCCTAGCAACACCCTAGCAACCACACAGAACACCATAGCAACTGCATAGCAACGCCCTGGCAACCACCCAGAACACCATAGCAACTGCCTAGCAACGCCCTAGGAACCACCCAGAACACCATAATAGCCATCTAGCAACACCCTACCAACCACCCAGAAGACCATAGCAACTGCCTAGCAACGCACTAGCAACCACCAGAACACCATAACAACCACCTAGCAAGGCCCAAGCAAACACCCAGAACACCATAGCAACCGCCTATCAATGCCGCAGCAACCCCCAGAACAACTTAGCAACCGCCTAGCAACGCCATAGCAATCACCCGGAACACTATAGCAACTGCCAAGCACCGCCCAAGCAACCACCAAGAACATATTGCAACGACCTAGCAATGCCCTAGCAACCAACCAGAACACCATAGCAACCGCCTAGCAATGCCCTAGCAACCAACCAGAACACCATAGCAACGTCCTAGCAATGCCCTAGCAAACATCCAAAACACCATAGCAACTGCCTTGCAATGCTCTAGGAACCACCCAGAACACCAAAGCAACCACCTAGCAATGCACTAGCAACCACCCAGAACACCATAGCAACCGCCTAGCAACGTTGCTGCAACCACACAGAACACCATAGCAACTGCCTAGCAACGCCCTGCAACAACCCAGAAAACAATAGCAACCGCTGAGCAACGTCGTAGCAACCACCCAGAACACCATAGCAATCGCCTAGGAACGCCCTAGTAACCACCCAGAACACCATAGCAACCTCCTAACAACGCCCTAGCTAATACCCAGAACACAATAGCAACTGTGGAGCAACGCCGTAGCAACCACCCAGAACACCATAGCATCTGCCAAGAAACACCCAAGCAACCACCCAGAACACCATAGCAACCACCGAGCAACACCCTAGCAAACCCCAGAACACCATAGCAACAGCCAAGGAACGCCCTAGCAACCAACAAGAACACCATAGCAACCGCCTAGCAATGCCCTAGCAACGACCCAGAACACAATAGCGACCGCCTAGTAACGCCCTAGCAAACACGCAGAACACCAAAGCAAACGCCAAGCAACGCCCTAGCAACCGCACAGAACACCATAGCAACCGCCTACTAACGCCCTGGCAACCACACAGAACACAATAGCAACTGGCGAGCAACGCCGTACCAACCACCCAGAACACCATAGCAACCACCTAGTAATGCCCTAGCAACCACCCAGAACACAATAGCAACCGCCAAGCAAAGCCCTAGCAACCAACCAGAACACCATAGCAACTGCCTACGAACACCCTAGCAACCACTCAGAACACCATAGCAACCGCCTAGCAACGCCCTAGCAACCAACCAGAACACCATAGCAACCACCTAGTAATGCCCTAGCAACCACCCAGAACACCATAGCAACCGCCTAGCAACGCCCTGGGAACCAACCAGAACTTCATAATAACCGCTAGCAACACCCTAGCAACCACCCAGAACACCATAGCAACGGCCTAGCAACGCCCTAACAACCAACCAGAACACCATAGCAACCGCCTAGCAACGTCCTACCAACAACCCAGAAAACAATAGCAACCGCTGAGCAACTGTCTAGCACCCACCCAGAACACAATAGCAACCGCCTAGCAACGGATTAGCAACCACCCAGAAAACCATTGCAACCGCCCAGTAACGTTACTGCAAGCACACAGAACACCATAGCAACTGCCTAGCAACGCCCTAACAACCACCCAGAAAACAATAGCAACCGCTGAGCAACGTCGAAGCAACCACACAGAACACCATAGCAATCGTCTAGGAACACCCTAGTAACCACCCAGAACACCATAGCAACCTCCTAGCAACGCCCTTGCAGCCACCCAGAACAACATAGCAACTGCTTAGCAACGCCCTATAAACCACCCAGAACACCATAGCAAGCGCCTAGACAACACCCTAGCTCCCACCCAGAACACAATAGCAACTGCGGAGCAACGCCGTAGCAACCACCCAGAACACCATAGCATCTGCCAAGCAACACCCTAGCAAACACCCAGAACACCATAGCAACCAGCTAGCAACACCCTAGCAACCCCCAGAACACCATAGCAACGGCCTCGCAATGCCCTAGCAACCAACCAGAACACCATAGCAACCGCCTAGCAATGCCCTAACAACAACCCAGAACACCATAGCGACCGCCTAGTAACGCCCTAGCAACCACCAAGAACACCATAGCAAACTGCTAGCAACGCTGTTGCAAACATCCAGAACACCATAGCAATTGCAAAGCAATGGCCTAGCAACCAGCGAGAACACCATCGCAACCCCCCAGAAACGCCCAAGCAAACACCCAGAACACCATAGCAACCGCCTAGCAACGCCGTTGCAACCTCCGAGAACACTGTAGCAACCGCCCAGCAACGCCCTAGCAACCACCCAGAACACCATAGCAACCGCCTAGCAACACTCTATCAACCACCCAGAACACCATAGCAACCGCATTGTAATGCCCTTGCAACCACCCAAAACACCATAGCAACTGCCTAGTAACGCCTTAGCAACCACACAGAACACCATAGCAACTGCCTAGCAACGCCTTAGCAACCACCCAGAACACCATAGCAACCGCCCAGTAATGCCCTAGCAACCACCCAGAACACCATAGCAACCGCCAAGCAACACCCTTGAAACAACCCAGAACGCCATAGCTCCTGCCTAGGAACGCCCAAGCAAAAACCCAGAACAACATTGAACCGACCTAGCAATACCCCAGCAAACAACCAGAACCTCATAGCAACCGCCTAGTAATGCCCTAGCAACCACCCAGAACACCATAATAACCACCTAGCAACACCCTAGCAAACCACCCAGAACACCATAGCAACTGCCTAGCAACGACCTTGCATCCACCCAGAACACCATAGCAACCGCCTAGCAACGCCCTAGAAACCAACCAGAACTCCATAATAAACACCTAGCAACACCCTAGCTACCACCCAGAACACCATGGCAACCGCATAGCAATACCCTAGCAACCACCCAGAACACAATAGCAACCGCCTAGCAATGCTCTAGGAACCACCAGAACACCATTGCAACCACGTAACAACGCCAAAGCAACAACCCAGAACACCATAGCAACCGCCAAGCAACGCCCTAACAACCACCCAGAACACCATAGCTACCGCCTAGCAACGTCCTACCAGCAACCCAGAAAACAATAGCAACCGCTGAGCAACTGCCTAGCAACCACCCAGAACACAATAGCAACTGCCTAGCAATGGCTTAGCAACCACCCAGAAAACCATTGCAACCGCCCAGTAACATTGCTGCAAGCACACAGAACACCATAACAACTGCCTAGCAACGCCCTAACAACCACCCAGAAAACAATAGCAACCGCTGAACAACGTCGTAGCAACCACCAAGAAAACAATAGCAATCGCCTAGGAACGCCCTAGTAACCACCCAGAACACCATAGCAACCTCCTAGCAACGCCCTTGCAGCCACCCAGAACAACATAGCAACTGCTTAGCAACACCCTATAAACCACCCAGAACACCATAGCAAGCGCCTAGCAACGCCCTAGCTACCACCCAGAACACAATAGCAACTGCGGAGCAAAGCCGTAGCAACCACCCAGAACACCATAGCATCTGCCAAGCAACACTCTAGCAACCACCCAGAACACCATAGCAACCACCTAGCAACACCCTAGCATCCCCCAGAACACCATAGCTACGGCCTAGCAACGCCCTAGCAACCAACCAGAACACCATAGCAACCGCCTAGCAATGCCCTGACAACGACCCAGAACACCATAGCGACCGCCTAATAACGCCCTAGCAACCACCAAGAACACTATAGCAAACTGCTAGCAACGCTGTTGCAAACATCCAGAACACCATAGCAATTGCAAAGCAATGGCCTAGCAACCACACAGAACACCATCGCAACCCCCCAGTAACGCCCTAGCAACCACCCAGAACACCATAGCAACCGCCTAGCAACGCCGTTGCAACCACTGAGAACACCGTAGCAACCGCCTAGCAACGCCCTAGCAACCACCCAGAACACCATAGCAACCGCCTAGCAACACCCTATCACCCCCCAGAACACCATAGCAACCTCATAGTAATGCCCTTGCAACCACCCAGAACACCATAGCAACTGCCTAGCAATGCCTTAGCAACTACCCAGAACACCAAAGCAACTGCCTAGCAGCGCCTTAGCAACCACCCAGAACACCATAGCAACCGCCCAGTAATGCCCTAGCAACCACCCAGAACACCATAGCAACTGCCTAGCAATGCCTTAGCAACCACCCAGAACACCAAAGCAACTGCCTAGCAGCGCCTTAGCAACCACCCAGAACACCATAGCAACCGCCCAGTAATGCCCTAGCAACCACCCAGAACACCATAGCAACCGCCAAGCAACACCCTTGCAACCAGCCAGAACGCCATAGCAACTGCCTAGGAACACCCAAGCAACCACCCAGAACAATATTGCACTGACCTAGCAATACCCCAGCAAAAAACCAGAACACCATAGCAACCGCCTTATAATGCCCTAGCAACCACCCAGAACATCATAATAACCACCTAGCAACACCCTAGCAACCACCCAGAACACCATAGCAACTGCCTAGCAACGACCTTGCATCCAACCAGAACACCACAGAAACCGCCTAGCAACGCCCTAGGAACCAACCAGAACTCCATAATAACCACCTAGCAACACCCTAGCTACCACCCAGAACACCATAGCAACCGCCTAGCAATGCCCTAGCAACCACCCAGAACACAATAGCAACCGCCTAGCGATGCTCTAGGAACCACTAGAACACAATTGCAACCACCTAGCAACGCCAAAGCAACAACCCAGAACACCATAGCAACCACCTAGCAATGCCCTAGCAACCACCCAGAACACCAAAGCTACTGCCTAGGAACGCCCAAGCAACCACCCAGAACACCATTGCAACGACCAAGCAATACCCCAGCAACCAAGCAGAACACCATAGCAACCACCTTGTAATGCCCTAGCAACCACTCAGAACAACATAATAACCACCTAGCAACACCCTAGCAACCAACTAGAACACCATAGCAACCGCCTATCCAGGCCCTAGCAACCACACAGAACACCATTGCAACTGCCTAGCAATAGCCTAGCAACCACCTGGAACTGCATAGCAACCGCGCAGCAATGCCATACAGAGCACCCAGAACACCATATCAACAGCTTATCAGATCCCTGGCAAGCACCTCGTACACTGTACGTGTACAGCATTAGGCACAATCAAAATTTCTACAAGAATTTTCTAATTATTATTATGTGCCTGCAGTAATGCAGACACATATTATTATTCTGCATTCTTTTTTATTATTATTCTCTTTCCAAATTCTTCCGTAATCGCACGGTTTGCTAATTCTCCCACAGTTTTCACCCGATCCCCACACATTACACATGAAAACGTGCGGCTCCCTTGTGAGGAGTGTGCTAAGACTTTTCAAAGCGATCAGATGTACAGATTTCTGAAAACTCGTTATCATGGAAGTCAATGAGAAAATCCTTCAAACTCACTCATCTTCACCCTCTCAACGCCCTAACAACCACCCAGAACACCAAAGCATCCACCGAGCAAAGCCCTAGCAACCACCAAGAACACCATAGCAACCATCTAGCAAAACCCAAAAAACGACCCAGAACACCATAGCAACCGCCTAGCAACGCCCAAGCAACCAACCAGAACACCATAGCAACCGCCTAGCAACGCCCTAGCAAACACAAAGAACACCATAACAACTGCCTAACAACGCCCAAGCAACCACCCAGAACACCATAGCAATGACCTAGCAAAGCCCTAGCAACCACCCAGAACACCATAGGAACAGCCTACTAACGCCCTCGCGACCACCCAGAACACCATAGCAACCGCCTAGCAACGCCCTGGCAACCACCCAGAACACCATAGCAACCACCTAGCATAGCCGAAGCAACAACCGAAAACACCATAGCAACCCCCTAACAACACCTTAGCATTCACCCGGAACACCAAAGCAACTGCCTAGCAACACCCTAGCAACCACACAGAACACCATACTAACAGCCTAGCAACGCCCTAGCAACCACCCAGAACACCATAGCAACTGCCTAGCAACGCCCTTGCAACCACCCAGAACACCATAGCAACTGCCTAGCAATGCCCTAGAAACCACACAGAACACCAAGATAGCCACCTAGCAACACCCTACCAACCACCCAGAAGACCAGAGCAACTGCCTAGCAACGCACTAGCAACCACCAGAACACCATAGCAACCACCTAGCAAGGCCCAAGCAAACACCCAGAACACCATAGCAACCGCCTCGCAATGCCGCAGCAACACCCAGAACAACTTAGCAACCGCCTAGCAATGCCATAGCAACCACCCGGAACACCATAGCAACTGCCTAGCAACTCCCAAGCAAACACCAAGAACACATTGCAACGACCAAGCAATGCCCTAGCAACCAACCAGAACACCATAGCAACTGCCTTGCAATGCTCTAGGAACCACCCAGAACACCATAGCAACCGCCTAGCAATGCACTAGCAACCACCCAGAACACCATTGCAACCGCCTAGCAATGCCCTAGCAACCACCTGGAACTCCATAGCATCCGCCCAGCAAAGCCCTATAGAGCACCCAGAACACCATATCAACAGCTTACCAAATCCCTGGCAAGCACCTCGAACACTGTATGTGTAGAGCAGCAGGCACATTAAAAATTTGTACCAGAATATTCTAGTTATTATTATTATTATTCCATATTCTTCCGTAGTCGCAGGGTTCGCTACATCTCCAACAATTTTCACCCAAACCCCACACATTACACATGAAAATGTGTGGCTCCCTTGTGAGGAGTGTGCTATGACTTTTCTAAGGGTTCTGACTTACGGATTTCCAACAATTCCCAAAAAACATGGACTTCTGAAACCTCGTTATAATGGAAGTCAAGGTGAAAACCCTTCAAACTCACTCATCTTCACCCCCTCACCGTGAACTCATATATTCAGGTAGAAACTCTGTTCCAACTCCCAAACTTTGACAAGCAACGCCCAAGCAACCATTAGGAACAGGATCGGAACCGCCTAGCAACGACCTAGCAACCAGCCAGAACACCATAGCAAACACTTAGTATAGCCATAGCAACCAGAACACCAAAGCAACTGCCTAGCAACACCCAAGGAACCACCCAGAACACCTTTAAAACCGCCTAGCAACGCCCTAACAACCAACCAGAACACCAGAGCAACCACCTAGCAAAACCCTAGCAACCACGCAGAACACCAAAGCAACCGCCTAGCAATGCCCTAGCAAGCACCCAGAACAACATAGCAACTGCCTGGCAACGGCCGAGGAACCACCCAGAACACCATAATAACCACCTAGCGAAAACCAAGGAACCACAAAGAACACCATAATAACCACCCAGCAACACCCTAAAAACCTCCCAGAACACCATAGCAACTGCATAGCAACGCTCTAGGAACATCCCAGAACACCATAACAACTGCCTTGCAATGCCCTAGCAACCACCCAGAACACCATAGCAACGGCCGAGCAATGCCCTAGCAACCACCCAGAACACCATAGCAACCGCCAAGCAACGCCCTAGCAACCACACAGAACACCATAGCAACCGCCTACTAACACCCTAGCAACCACCCAGAACACGATAGCAACTGCCGAGCAACGCCGTAGCAACCACCCAGAACACCATAGCAACCGCCAAGCAATGCCCTAGCAACCACACAGAACACCATAGCAACCGCCAACCAACACCCTAGCAACCACTCAGAACACCATAGCAACCGCCTAGCAATGTCCTAGCAACCACCAAGAACACCATTGCAACCACCTAGCAACGTTCTACCAACCACCCAAAACACAATAGCAACCGCTGAGCAACTGCCTAGCAACCACCCAGAACACAATAGCAAACGCCTACCAACGGCTGAGCAACCACGCAGAAAACCACAGCAACCACCCAGAACACCATAGGAACCACCTAGCAATGCCCTAGCAACCACCCAGAACACCATAGCAACTGCCTAGCAACGCCAAAGCAACCACCAAGAACACCATTGTAACGACCTAGCAATGCCCTAGCAACCAACCAGAACCCCATAGCAACCGCCTAGCAATGCCCTAGCAACCAACCAGAACACCATAGCAATGGCCTAGCAATGCCCTAGCAAACACCCAGAACACCATAGCAATTGCCTTGCAACGCTTTAGGAACAACCCAGAACACCATAGCAACCACCTAGCAATGCACTAGCAACCACCCAGAACACCATAGCAACCGCATAGCAATGCCCTAGCAACCACATGGAACCCCATAGCATCCGCCCAGCAACGCCCTATAGAGCACCCAGAACACCATATCAACAGCTTACCAGATCCCTGGCAAGCACCTCGAACACTCCATGTGTAGAACAGCAGGCACATTTGAAATTTCTACCAGAATGTTCTAGTTATTATTATTATTTTTCCATATTCTTCCGTAGTCGCACGGTTCGCTACATCCCCAACAGTTTTCACCGGAACCCCACACATTACACATGAAAACGTGCGGCTCCCTTGTGAGGAGTGTGCTATGACTTTTCTAAGGGTTCTGAATTACGGATTTCCAACAATACCCAAAAAACATGGACTTCTGAAACCTCGTTATAATGGAAGTCAAGGTGAAAACCCTTCAAACTCACTCATATTCACCCCCTCATCGGGAACTCATATATTCACGAAGAAACTCTGTTCCAACTCCCGAACTTTGACAAGCAACGCCCAAGCAACCATTAGGAACAGGAACGCAACTGCCTAGCAACGATCAAGCAACCACACAGAACACCATAGCAAACTCTTAGTAAAGCCATATTAATCACCCAGAACACCATAGCAACTGCCTAGCAACACCCAAGGAACCACCCAGAACACCTTAAAATCAGCTTAGCAACGCCCTAACAACCAACCAGAACACCATAGCAACCACCTAGCAATACCCTAGCAACCACGCAGAACACCAAAGCAACCGCCTAGCAACGCCCTAGCAACCAGCCAGAACAACACAGCAACTGCCTAGCAACGGCCTAGGAACCACCCAGAACACCATTATAACCACCTAGCGAAACACAAAGAACACAGAGAACACCATAATAACCACCGAGCAACGCCCTAAAAACCTCCCAGAACACCATAGCAACAGCATAGCAATGCTCTAGGATCCTTCCTTGCAGTGCCCTAGCAACCACCCAGAACACCATAGCAACGGCCGAGCAATGCCATAGCAAGCACCCAGAAGACCATAGCAACCGCCAAGCAACGCCCTAGCAACCACACAGAACACCATAGCAACCGCCTACTAACGCCCTAGCAAACACCCAGAACACAATAACAACTCCCGAGCAACGCCGTAGCAACCACCCAGAACAACATAGCAACCGGCAAGCAACGCCCTAGCAACCACCTAGAACACCAAAGCAACCGCCTGCCAACACCCTAGCAACCACTCAGAACACCATAGCAACCGCCTAGCAACGCCCTAGTAACCCCCCAGAACAACATCGCAACCGAATAGCATCGTCCTCCCAAAAAACCAGAACACAATAGCAACCGCTGAGCAACTGCCTAGCAACCACCCAGAACACAATAGCAACCGCCTAGCAACGGCGTAGCAACCACCCAGAAAACCATAGCAACCGCCCAGTAACGCCTTTGCAACCACCCAGAACACCATAGCAACCGCCTAGCAACGTCGCTGCAACCACACAGAACACCATAGCGACTGCCTAGCAACGCCCTAGCAACCACCCAGAAAACAATAGCAACTGATGAGCAACGTTGTAGCAACCACAAAGAACACCATAGCAACCACCTCGCAGTGCCCTAGAAATGACCCAGAACACAATAGCAACAGCCTAGCAATCCCCTAGCAACCAACCAGAACACCATAGCAACCGCCTAACAATGCCCTAGCAACCACCCAGAACACCATAGCAATTGCCTAGGAACGCCCAAGCAACCACCCAGAACACCATTGCAACGACCTAGCAATACCCCAGCAACCAACCAGAACACCATAGCAACCGCCTAGTAATGCCCTTGCAACCAACCAGAACACCATAATAACCACCTAGCAACATCCTTGCAACCACCCAGAACACCATAGCAACTGCCTAACAACGAACTTGCAACCACCCAAAACAACATTGCAACGACCTAGCAACACCCCAGCAACCAACCAGAACACCATAGCAACCGCCTAGTAATGCCCTAGCAACCACACAGAACACCATAATAACCACCTAGCAACACCCTAGCAACCACCCAGAACACCATAGCAACTGCCTAGCAATGATCTTGCAACCACCCAGAACACCATAGCAACCGCCTAGCAACGCCCTAGGAACCAACCAGAACTCTATAATAACCACCTAGCAACACCCTAGCAACCACCCAGAACACCACAGCAACAGCCTAGCAACGCCCTAACAACAACCCAGAACACCATAGCAACCGCCTAGCAACGCCCTAGCAAACACCCAGAACACCATAGCAACTGCCTAACAACGCCAAAGCAACCACCCAGAACACCACAGCAGAGACCTAGCAAAGCCCTAGCAAACACCCAGAACACCATAGGAACCGCCTAGTAACGCCCTAGCGACCACCCAGAACACCATGGCGACCGCCTAGCAATGCCCTAGCAACCACCCAGAACACCATAACAACGGCCGAACAAAGGCCTAGTAACCACCCAGAAACCATAGCAACTGCCTAGAAACGCCCTAGCAACCATCCAGAACACCATAGCAAACACTTCGTGAAACCATAGCAACAAACCAGAACACCATAGCAACTGCCTAGCAAGACCCAAGGAACCACCCAGAACACCTTACAAACCGCATAGCAATGCACCTAGCAACCATCCAGAACACCAGAGCAACTGCCTAGCAAAGCCCTAGCAACCACGCAGAACACCATAGCAACCACCTAGCAATACCCAAGCAACCACGCAGAAAACCAAAGCAACCGCCTAGCAACGACCTAGGAACCACCCAAAACACCATAATAACCACCCAGCAAACACCCTAGAAACCTCCCAGAACACCAAAGCAACTGCATTGCAATGCTCTAGGAACCACCCAGGACACCATAGCAACGGCCGAGCAATGCCCTAGCAACGACCCAAAAAACCACAGCAACTGCCTAGCAATGCCCAAGCAACCACCAAGAACACCCTAGCAACGACCTAGCAATGCCCTAGCAAGCACCCAGAACAACACAGTAACTGCCTAGCAACGCCCTAGCGACCACGCAGAACACCATAGCAACCGCTTAGCAATGCCCTAGCAACCACCCAGAACACAATAGCAACAGCCTAGCAATGCCCTAGCAACCACCCAGAACACCAAAGCAACTGCCTAGCAACGCCCTAGCAACCACCCAGAACTCCATGGTAACTGGCTAGCATTGCCCGAACAATCACCGGAAGACCATAGCAACCACCTAGGAAAGCCTTAGCAACCACACAGAACACAAGGGAAACTGACTACTGACGCCCTAGGAACCACCCAGAACACCATAGCAACCGCCTAGCAACGCCTTGGCAACCACCCAAAACACGATAGCAACCGCTTAGCAACGCCCTAGCAAACACCCAGAACAACACAGAAATCACCTAGCAACGCCCATGCAACCACCCAGAAGACCTTAATAAACACATAGCAACGTCTTAGCAACTACCCAGAACACCATAGCAAACACCTTGCAACACCCTAAGCAAGCACCCAGAACACCATAGCAACTGCCTAGCAACACCATGGCAAACACCCAGAACACCATAGCAACTGCCTAACAACGCCCAAACAACCACCCAGAACACCATAGCAATGACCTAGCAAAGACCTAGCAACCACCCAGAACACCATTGGAACAGCCTACTAACGCCCTCACGACCACCAAGAACACAATAGCAACCACACAGTAGGCCCAAGCAACCACCAAGACCACCAAATAAAACCGCCCAGAAACGCCCTAGCAACCACCCAGAACACCATGGCAACCACCAAACAAAGCCCTAGCAACCACCCAGAACACCATAGCAACTGCCTAGCAACACCCTAGCAACCACATAAAACACCATGGCAACTACCTAACAACGCCCTTGCAAACACCCAGAACAACATAGCAACCGCCTAGCAACGCCCAAGCAACCACCCAGAACAACATAATAACCACCTAACAACACCCTAGCAACCACCCAAAACAACATAGCAACTGCCTAGCAATGTTCCAGCAACCACCCAGAACACCATAGCAACCGCCTAGCAATGCCCAAGCAACCCCCAGAACAACAGAGCAACCGCAAAGCAACGCCCTAGCAACCACCCAGAACACCACAGCAAACACTTAGCAAAGCCCTAGCAACCACCCAGAACACCATAGCAACTGCCTAGCAACACCCTAGGAACCACCTGAGAACACCTTAAAAACCGCCTAGCAACGCCCTAGCAACCACCCAGAACACCAGAGCAACCGCCAAGCAACGCCCTAGGAAACACACAGAACACAAAAGCAACCTCCTAGCAATACCCTAGCAACCACGCAGGACACCAAAGCAACCGCCTAGCAACGCCCTAACAACCACCCAGAACACCATAGCAACTGCCTAGCAACACCCAAGGAACCACAAAGAACACCTTAAAAACCGCCTAGCAACGCCCTAACAACCAACCAGAACACCATAGCAACCACCTAGCAATACCCTAGCAACCACGCAGAACAAAAAAAGCAACCGGCTAGCAACGCCCTAGCAAGCACCCAGAACAACATAGCAACTGCCTAGCAACGGCCTAGGAACCACCCAGAACACCATAATAACAACCTAGCGAAAACCAAGGAACCACAGAGAACACCATAATAACCACCCAGCAACACCCGAAAAACCTCCCAGAACACCATAGAAACTACATAGCAACGCTCTAGGAACCTCGCATAACACCATAGCAACTGCCTTGCAATGCCCTAGCAACCACCCAGAACACCATAGCAAAAAAACTGCCCTAGCAACCACCCAGAACACCAGAGCAACCACCTGCTAACGCCATAGCAACCACCCAGAACACAATAGCAACTGCCGAGCAACGCCGTAGCAACCACCCAGAACACCATAGCAACCGCCAAGCAACGCCCTAGCAACCACCAAGAACACCATAGCAACCGCCTGCCAACACCCTAGCAACCACTCAGAACACCATAGCAACCACCTACTAACGCCATAGCAACCACCCAGAACACAATAGCAACTGCCGAGCAACACCGTAGCAACCACCCAGAACACCAAAGCAACCGCCTAGCAATGCCATAGCAACCACCCAGAACACCATAGCAACCACCTAGTAATGACCTAACAACCACCAAGAACACCATAGCAACCGCAAAGCAACGCCCTAGCAACCACCCAGAACACCATAGCAACCGCCTAGCAACGCCCTAGCAACCAACCAGAACACCATAGCAACCACCTAGTAATGCCCAAGCAACCACCCAGAACACCATAATAACCACCTAGCAACACACTAGCAACCACCTAGAACACCAATGCAACTGCCTAGCAACGACCTTGCAACCACCCAGAACACCATAGCAACCGCCTAGCAACACCCAAGGAACCAACCAGAACTCCATAATAACCAGCTAGCAACACCGTAGCAACCACCCAGAACACCATAGCAACCGCATAGCAACGCGCTAACAACCACCAAGAACACCATAGCAACCGCCTAGCAACGTCCTACCAACAACCCAGAACACAATAGCAATAGCTGAGCAACTGCCTCGCAACCACCCAGAAAACAATAGCAACCACCTAGCAACGGCTTAGCAACCACCGAGAAAACCATAGCAACCGCCCAGTAACACCTTAGCAACCACTCAGAACACCATAGCAACCGCCTAGCAACGCCCTAGCAACCACCCAGAAAACCATAGCAATCGCCTAGGAACGCCCTAGTAACCACCCAGAACACCATAGCAACCTCCTAGCAACACCCTTGCAGCCACCCAAAACAACATAGCAACTGCTTAGCAACGCCCTATAAACCACCCAGAACACCATAGCAAGCGCCTAGCAACGCCCTAGCAACCACACAGAACACAATAGCATCTGCCAAGCAACACCCTAGCAACCACCCAGAACACCATAGCAACCACCTAGCAACACCCTAGCAACCCCAAGAACACCATAGCAACGGCCTAGCAACGCCCTAGCAACCAACCAGAACACCATAGCAACCGCTTAGCAATGCCCTAGCAACGACCCAGAACACCATAGCGACCGCCTAGTAACGCCCTAGCAACCACCCAGAACACCATAGCAATCGCCTAACAACACCCTAGCAATCACTCAGAACACCATAGCAACCGCCAAGCAACGCCCTACCAACCAACCAGAACACCAGAGCAACCACCTAGTAATGCCCTAGCAACCACCCAGAACACCATAAAAACCACCTAGCAACACCCTAGCAACCACCTAGAACACCATTGCAACTGCCTAGCAACGACCTTGCAACCACCCAGAACACCATAGCAACCGCCTAGCAACGCCCTAGGAACCAACCAGAACTCCATAATAACCAGCTAGCAACACCGTAGCAACCACCCAAACACCATAGCAACCGCCTAGCAACGCCCTAACAACCACCCAGAACACCATAGCAACCGCCTAGCAAAGTCCTACCAACAACCCAGAACACAAATGCAATCGCTGAGCAACTGCCTAGCAACCACCCAGAAAACAATAGCAACCGCCTAGCAACGGCTTAGCAACCACCGAGAAAACCATAGCAAATGCCTAGCAATGCCCTAGCAACCACCCAGAAAAGAATAGCAACAGCTGAGCAACGTCGAAGCAACAACCCAGAACACCATAGCAATCGGCTAGGAACGCCCTAGTAACCACCCAGAACAACATAGCAACATCCAAGCAACACCCTTACAGCAACCCAGAACAACATAGCAACTGCTTAGCAACGCCCTATAAACCACCCAGAACACCATAGCAAGCGCCTAGCAACGCCCTAGCAACCACACAGAACACAATAGCATCTGCCAAGCAACACCCTAGCAACCACCCAGAACACCATAGCAACCACCTAGCAACACCCCAGCAACCCCCAGAACACCATAGCAACGGCCTAGCAACGCCCTAGCAACCAACCAGAACACCATAGCAACCGCTTAGCATTGCCCTAGCAACGACCCAGAACACCATAGCGACCGCCTATTAACGCCCTAGCAACCACCCAGAACACAATAGAAACCGCCAAGCAACGCCCTAGCAACCACACAGAACACCATAGCAACCGCCTAGTAACGCCCTAGCAACCACCCAGAACACAATAGCAACTGCCGAGCAACGCCGTAGCAACCAGCCAGAACACTATAGCAACCGCCAAGCAACGCCCTAGCAACCACCCAGAACACCATAGCAACTAGCTACCAACACCCTAGCAACCACTCAGAACACCATAGCAACCGCCTAGCAACGCCCTAGCAACCACCCAGAACACCATAGCAACCACCTAGTAATGCCCTAGCAACCACCCAGAACACCATAGCAACCGCCTATCCAGGCCCTAGCAACCACACAGAACACCATTGCAACTACCTAGCAATAGCCAAGCAACCACCTGGAACTGCATAGCAACCGTGCAGCAATGCCATACAGAGCACCCAGAACACCATATCAACGGCGTTCCAGATCCCTGGCAAGCACCTCCAACACTGCACGTGTACAGCATTAGGCACAATCAAAATTTCTACCAGAATGTTCTAATTATTATTATGTGCCTGCAGTAATGCAGACACATATTATTATTCTCCATACTTTTTTATTATTATTCTCTTTCCAAATTCTTCCGTAATCGCACGGTTTGCTACTTCTCCCACAGTTTTCACCCGATCCCCACACATTACACATGAAAACGTGCGGCTCCCTTGTGAGGAGTGTTCTAAGACTTTTCTAAGCGATCCGAAGTACATATTTCTGAAAACTCGTTATAATGGAAGTCAATGAGAAAATCCTTCAAACTCACTCATCTTCACCCTCACAATGCCCTAACAACCATCCAGAACACCAAAGCATCCACCGAGGAAAGCCCTAGCAACCACCAAGAACTCCATAGCAACCATTTAGCAAAACCCAAGAAACGACCCAGAACGCCATAGCAACCGCCTAGCAATGCCCTAGCAACCAACCAGAACACCATAGCAACCGGCTAGCAACGCCCTAGCAAACACCAAGAACACCATAACAACTGCCTAACAACGCCCAAACAACCACCCAGAACACCATAGAAATGACCTAGCAAAGACCAAGCAACCACCCAGAACACCATTGGAACAGCCTACTAACGCCCTCACGACCACCCAGAACACCATAGCAACTGCCTAGCAACGCCCAGGCAACCACCCAGAACACCAAAGCAACCACCTAGCATAACCGTAGCAACAACCGAAAACATCATAGCAACCTCCTAGCAACACCCTAGCATCCACCCAGAACACCAAAGCAACTGCCTAGCAACACCCTAGCAACCACACAGAACACCATAGCAACTGCATAGCAACGCCCTTGCAACCACCCAGAACACCATAGCAACTGCCTAGCAACGCCCTAGGAACCACCCAGAACACCATAATAGCCATCTAGCAACACCCTACCAACCACCCAGAAGACCATAGCAACTGCCTAGCAACGCACTAGCAACCACCAGAACACCATAACAACCACCTAGCAAGGCCCAAGCAAACACCCAGAACTCCATAGCAACCACCTATAAATGCCGCAGCAACCGTCAGAACAACTTAGCAACCGCCTAGCAACGCCATAGCAACCACCCGGAACACCATAGCAACTGCCAAGCAACGCCCAAGCAACCACCAAGAACATATTGCAACGACCTAGCAATGCCCTAGCAACCAAACAGAACACCATAGCAACCGCCAAGCAATGCCCTGGCAACCAACCAGAACACCAAAGCAACGTCCTAGCAATGCCCTGGCAAACATCCAGAACACCATAGCAACTGCCTTGCAACGCTCTAGGAACCACCCAGAACACCAAAGCAACCACCTAGCAATGCACTAGCAACCATCCAGAACACCATAGCAACCGCCTAGCAACGTTGCTGCAACCACACAGAACACCATAGCAACTGCCTAGCAAAGCCCTGCAACAACCCAGAAAACAATAGCAACCGCTAAGCAACGTCGTAGAAACCACCCAGAACACCATAGCAATCGCCTAGGAACGCCCTACTAACCACCCAGAACACCATAGCAACCTCCTAGCAACGCCCTAGCTAATACCCAGAACACAAAAGCAACTGCGGAGCAACGCCGTAGCAACCACCCAGAACACCATAGCATCTGCCAAGCAACACCCAGGCAACCACCCAGAACACCATAGCAACCACCTAGCAACACCCTAGCAACCCCCAGAACACCATAGCAACAGCCTAGCAACGCCCTAGCAACGAACCAGAACACCATAGCAACCGCCTAGCAATGCCCTAGCAACCACCCAGAACACCATAGCAACCGCCTAGCAACGCCCTAGCAAACACCCAGAACACCAAAGCAAACGCCAAGCAACGCCCTAGAAACCAACCAGAACTCCATAATAACCACCTAGCAACACCCTGGCAACCACACAGAACACAATAGCAACTGCCGAGCAACGCCGTACCAACCACCCAGAACACCATAGCAACCACCTAGTAATGCCCTAGCAACCACCAGAACACCATAGCAACCGCCAAGCAACGCCCTAGCAACCAACCAGAACACCATAGCAACTGCCTACCAACACCCTAGCAACCACTCAGAACACCATAGAAACCGCCTAGCAACGCCCTAGCAACCAACCAGAACACCATAGCAACCACCTAGTAATGCCCTAACAACCACCCAGAACACCATAGCAACCGCCTAGCAACGCCCTAGGAACCAACCAGAACTTCATAATAACCGCTAGCAACACCCTAGCAACCACCCAGAACACCATAGCAACCGCCTAGCAACGCCCTAACAACCAACCAGCACACCATAGCAACCGCCTAGCAAAGTCCTACAAACAACCCAGAAAACAATAGCAACCGCTGAGCAACTACCTAGCAACCACCTAGAACACAATAGCAACCGCCTAGCAATGGCTTAGCAACCACCCAGAAAACCATTGCAACCGCCCAGTAACGTTACTGCAAGCACACAGAACAACCTAGCAACTGCCTAGCAATGCCCTAACAACCACCCAGAAAACAATAGCAACAGCTGAGCAACGTCGTAGCAACCACACAAAACACCATAGCAATCGTCTAGGAACACCCTAGTAACCACCCAGAACACCATAGCAACCTCCTAGCAACGCCCTTGCAGCCACCCAGAACAACATAGCAACTGCTTAGCAATGCCCTAAAAACCACACAGAACACCATAGCAAGCGCCTAGCAACACCCTAGCTACCACTCAGAACACAATAGCAACTGCGGAGCAACGCCGTAGCAACCACCCAGAACATCATAGCATCTGCCAAGCAACACCTTAGCAACCACCCAGAACACCATAGAAACCACCTAGCAACACCCTAGCGACCCCCAAAACACCATAGCTACGGCCTCGCAACGCCCTAGCAACCAACCAGCACACCATAGCAACCGCCTAGCAATGCCCTAACAACGACCCAGAACACCATAGCGACCGCCTAGTAACGCCCTAGCAACCACCAAGAACACCATAGCAACCGCCTAGCAACGCCCAAGCAACCACCCAGAACACCATAGCAACCGCCTAGCAACACTCTATCAACCACCCAGAACACCATAGCAACCGCATTGTAATGCCCTTGCAACCACCCAGAACATCATAGCAACTGCCTAGTAACGCCTTAGCAACCACCCAGAACACCATAGCAACTGCCTAGCAACGCCTTAGCAACCACCCAGAACACCATAGCAACCGCCTAGCAATGCTCTAGCAACCACCCAGAACACCATAGCAACCGCCAAGCAACACCCTTCCAACCACCCAGAACGCCATAGCTCCTGCCTAGGAACGCCCAAGCAAAAACCCAGAACAACATTGCACCGGCCTAGCAATACCCCAGCAAACAACCAGAAGACCATAGCAACCGCCGAGTAATGCCCTAGCAACCACCCAGAACACCATAATAACCACCTAGCAACACCCTAGCAAACCACCCAGAACACCATAGCAACTGCCTAGCAACGACCTTGCATCCACCCAGAACACCATAGCAACCGCCTAGCAACGCCCTAGAAACCAACCAGAACTCCATAATAACCACCTAGCAACACCCAAGCTACCACCCAGAACACCATAGCAACCGCATAGCAATGCCCTAGCAACCACCCAGAATACAATAGCAACCGCCTAGCAATGCTCTAGGAACCACCAGAACACCATTGCAACCACGTAGCAACGCCAAAGCAACAACACAGAACACCATAGCAACCGCCTAGCAACGCCCTAACAACCACCCAGAACACCATAGCAACCGCCTAGCAACGTCCTACCAGCAACCCAGAAAACAATAGCAACCGCTGAGCAACTGCCTAGCAACCACAGAGAACACAATAGCAACCGCCTAGCAACGGCTTAGCAACCACCCAGAACACAATAGCAACCGCCTAGCGACGCTCTAGGAACCACAAGAACACAATTGCAACCACCTAGCAACGCCAAAGCAACAACCGAAAACACCATAGCAACCTCCAAACAACACCCTAGCATTCACTCAGAACACCAAAGCAACTGCCTAGCAACACCCTAGCAGCCACACAGAACACCATACTAACAGCCTAGCAACGCCCTAGCAACCACCCAGAACACCATAGCAACTGCCTAGCAACGCCCTTGCAACCACCCAGAACACCATAGCAACTGCCTAGCAATGCCCTAAAACCACACAGAACACCATAATAGCCACCTAGCAACACCCTACCAACCACCCAGAAGACCAGAGCAACTGCCTAGCAACGCACTAGCAACCACCAGAACACCATAGCAACCACCTAGCAAGGCCCAAGCAAACACCCAGAACACCATAGCAACCGCCTCGCAATGCCGCAGCAACACCCAGAACAAATTAGCAACCGCCTAGCAAAGCCATAGCAACCACCCGGAACACCATAGCAACTGCCTAGCAACTCCCAAGCAACCACCAAGAACACATTGCAACGACCAAGCAATGCCCTAGCAACCACACAGAACACCATAGCAACCGCCAACCAACACCCTAGCAACCACTCAGAACAGCATAGCAACCGCCTAGCAATGCCCTAGCAACCACCAAGAACACCATAGCAACCACCTAGCAACGTTCTACCAACCACCCAAAACCACAATAACCGCCTGAGCAACTGCCTAGCAACCACCCAGAACACAATAGCAAACGCCTAGCAACGGCTGAGCAACCACGCAGAAAACCATAGCAAGCGCCCAGTAACACCTTAGCAACCACCCAGAACACCAGAGTAACAGCCTAGCAACGTCGTTGCAACCACAAAGAACACCATAGCAACCGCCTAGCAACGCCCTAGCAACCACCCAGAAAACAATAGCAACCGCCAAGCAACGTTGTAGCAACAACCCAGAACACCATAGCAACTGCCTAGCAACGTCGTTGCAACCACACAGAACACCATAGCAACCGCCAAGGAACGCCCAAGCAACCACCAAGAACACCATAGCAACCTCCTAGCAATGCCCTTGCAACCACCCAGAACAACATAGCAACTGCCTAGTAATGCCCTAGCAACCACCCAGAACACCATAATAACCACCTAGCAACACCCTAGCAAGCAACCAAAACACCATAGCAACTGGCTAGGAACGCCCAAACAACCACCCAGAACAACATTGCAACGACCTTGCAATACCAAAGCAACCAACCAGAACACCACAGCAACTACCTAGTCATGCTCTAGCAACCACCCAGAACACCATAATAACCACCTAGCAACACCCTAGCAACCACCCAGAACACCATAGCAACTGCCAAGCAACGACCTTGCAACCACGCAGATCACCATAGCAACTGCCTAGCAACGCCCTAGCAACCACCCAGAACTCCATGGTAACTGGCAAGCAATGCCCTAACAATCACCCGGAAGACCATAGCAACCATCTAGCAAAGCCTTAGCAACCACACAGAACACCAGGGCAAATGTCTACGGATACCCAAGCAACCACCTAGAACACCATAGCAACAACCTAGCAACGCCCTGGCAAGCACCCAGAACACCACAGTAACTGCCTAGCAACGCCCTAGCGACCACGCAGAACACCATAGCAACCGACTAGCAATGCCCGAGCAACCACCCAGAACACCATAGCAACTGCCTAGCAACGCCCTAGCAACCACCCAGAACTCCATGGTAACTGGCTAGCAATGCCCTAACAATCACCCGGAAGACCATAGCAACCACCTAGCAAAGCCCTAGCAACCACACAGAACACAAGGGCAAATGCCTACGGATGCCCTAGCAACCACCCAGAACACAATAGCAACCACCTAACAACGTCCTAGCGACCACCCAGAACACCAAAGCAAATGCTATGCAACACCCTAGCAACCACCCAGACCACCATAATAACCACAACGCAACACCTTAGGCAAGCACCCAGAACACCATAGCAACTGCCTAGCAACACCTTAGCAAACACCCAGAACACCATAGCAACTGCCTAATAACGCCCAGTCGAGAACACAGAACACAATACCAACTGCCCAGAAACGCCCTAGCAACCACCCAGAACACCATAGCAACTGCCTAACAACGCCCAGTCGAGAACACAGAACACAATACCAACTGCCCAGAAACGCCCTAGCAACCACGCAGAACACCATGGCAACCACCTAGCAACACCCTAGCAACCACCCAGAACACCATAGCAACTGCCTAGCAACACCCTAACAACCACATAAAACACCATGGCAACTGCCTAGCAACGCCCTAGAAACCACCCAAAACACCATAGCAACCGCCTAGCAACGCCCTAGCAACTAGCCAGAACACCATAGCAACTGCCTAACAACGCCAAAGCAACCACCCAGAACACCACAGCACAGACCTTGCAAAGCCATAGCAACCACCCAAAACACCATAAGAACCGCCTTGTAACGCCCTAGCGACCACCCAGAACACCATGGCAACCGCCTAGCAATGCCCTAGCAACCACCCAGAACACCATAACAACGGCCTAGCAAAAAGGCCTAGTAACCACCCAGAACACCATAGCAACTGCCTAGCAACGCCCTAGCAACCATCCAGAACACGATAGCAAACACTTCGTGAAGCCCTAGCAACCAACCAGAACACCACAGCAAACACTAAGCAAAGCCCTAGCAACCACCCAGAACACCATAGCAACTGCCTAGCAACGCTCTAGAAACCACCCAGAACACCATAGCAACTGCCTAGCAACACCATAGGAACCACCAGAGAACACCTTAAAAACCGCCTAGCAACGCCCTAGCAACCACCCAGAACACAATAGCAACTGCCGAGCAACGCCGTAGCAACCACCCAGAACACCATAGCAACCGCCAAGCAATGCCCTAGCAACCACACAGAACACCATAGCAACCGCAAACCAACACCCTAGCAACCACTCAGAACACCATAGCAACCGCCTACTAACACCCTAGCAACCACACAGAACACAATAGCAACTGCCGAGCAACGCCGTAGCAGCCACCCAGAACACCATAGCAACCGCCAAGCAATGCCCTAGCAACCACACAGAACACCATAGCAACCGCCAACCAACACCCTAGCAACCACTCAGAACACCATAGCAACCGCCTAGCAATGCCCTAGCAACCACCAAGAACACCATAGCAACCACCTAGCAACGTTCTACCAACCACCCAAAACACAATAGCAACCGCTGAGCAACTGCCTAGCAACCACCCAGAACACAATAGCAAACGCCTAGCAACGGCTGAGCAACCACGCAGAAAACCATAGCAAGCGCCCAGTAACACCTTAGCAACCACCCAGAACACCAGAGTAACAGCCTAGCAACGTCGTTGCATCCACAAAGAACACCATAGCAACCGCCTAGCAACGCCCTAGCAACCACCCAGAAAACAGTAGCAACCGCCGAGCAACGTCGTAGCAACAACCCAGAACACCATAGCAACTGCCTAGCAACGTCGTTGCAACCACACAGAACACCATAGCAACCGCCAAGGAACGCCCAAGCAACCACCAAGAACACCATAGCAACCTCCTAGCAATGCCCTTGCAACCACCCAGAACAACATAGCAACTGCCTAGTAATGCCCTAGCAACCACCCAGAACACCATAATAACCACCTAGCAACACCCTAGCAAGCAACCAAAACACCATAGCAACTGGCTAGGAACGCCCAAACAACCACCCAGAACAACATTGCAACGACCTTGCAATACCAAAGCAACCAACCAGAACACCACAGCAACTACCTAGTCATGCTCTAGCAACCACCCAGAACACCAAAATAACCACCTAGCAACACCCTAGCAACCACCCAGAACACAATAGCAACTGCCGAGCAACGCCGTAGCAACCACCCAGAACACCATAGCAACCGCCAAGCAATGCCCTAGCAACCACACAGAACACCATAGCAACCGCCAACCAACACCCTAGCAACCACTCAGAACACCATAGCAACCGCCTAGCAATGCCCTAGCAACCACCCAGAACACCATAGCAACCGCCAAGCAATGCCCTAGCAACCACACAGAACACCATAGCAACCGCCAACCAACACCCTAGCAACCACTAAGAACACCATAGCAACCGCCTAGCAACGCCCTAGCAACCACCCAGAACACCATAGCAACTGCATAGCAATGCCGTAGCATGCACCCAAAACACCAGATCAACCACCTAGCAATGCCCTAGCAACCACCCAGAACACCATAGCAATCGTCTAGCAATGCCCAAGCAAACACCCAGAACACCATAGCAACTGCCTTGCAATGCTCTAGGAACCACCCAGAACACCATAGCAACCGTCAAGCAACGCCCTAGGAAACACACAGAACACCAAAGCAACCTCCTAGCAATATACTAGCAACCACGCAGAACACCATAGCAAGCGCTAGCAACACCCTAGGAACCACTCAGAACTCCATGGTAACCGCCGAGCAACGCCCTAGGAACCACCGAGAACACCATAGCAACAATTTAGCAATGCCTTAGCAAAGACCGAGAACACCATAGCAACCATCTAGCAACACCCTCGCATCCACCCAGAACACCATAGCTACTGCATAGCAACACCCTTCCAACCACACAGAACACCATAGCAACTGCCTAGCAATGCTCTAGAAACCACCCAGAACACCATAGCAAATGCCTAGCAACACCCTAGGAACCACCAGAGAACACCTTAAAAACCGCCTAGCAACGCCCTAGCAACCAGCCAGAACACCAGAGCAACCGCCAAGCAACGCCCTAGGAAACACACAGAACACCAAAGCAACCTCCTAGCAACGCCCTAGCAAGCACCCAGAACACCAAAGCAACGGCCTAGCAACGGCCTAGGACCACTCCGGACACCATAATAACCAGCTAGCGATGGCCAAGGAACCACACAGAACACCATAATAACCACCCAGCAACGCCCTAGAAACCACCCAGAACACCATAGCAACTGCATAGCAATGCCGTAGCAAGCACCCAGAACACCAGATCAACCACCTAGCAATGCCATAGCAACCACCCAGAACACCATAGCAATCGCCTAGCAATGCCCAAGCAACCACCCAGATCACCATAATAACGACCTAGCAACGCCTTAGCAACCACCCAGAACACCATAGCAAGCACTATCAACACACTAGGAACCACTCAGAACTCCATGGTAACCGCCTAGCAAAGCTCTAGCAACCACCCAGAGCACCATAGCAACAATCTAGCAATGCCTTAGCAAAGACGGAGAACACCATAGCAACCATCTAGCAACACCCTCGCTTCCACCCAGAACACCATAGCAACTGCAAAGCAACACCCTTCCAACCACAACGAACACCATAGCAACTGCCTAGCAACGCCCTTGCAACCACCCAGAACACCATAGCAACCGCCTAGCAATGCCCTAGCAACCACCCAGAACACCAAAATTACTACCTAGCAACACCCTAGCAACCAACCAGAACACCCTAGCAACTGCCTAGCAACGCTCTAGCAGCCACCAAGAACACAATAGCAACCACCTAGCAACACCCAAGCAACCACCCAGAACACCATAGCCACCGCCTGGCAATGCCCTAGCAACCCCCAGAACAAAATAGCAACCTTCTAGCAACACCCTAGCAACCACCCAGAACATCATAGCAAACACTTAGCAAAGCCCTAGCAACCACCCAGAACACCATAGTAACCGCCTAGCAATCGCCCTAGCACCCACCCAGAACACCATAATAACCGCCTAGCAACGCCCTAGGAACCACCCAGAACACCATTGCAACCGCCTAGCAACACCCTAGGAACCACCTGAGAATACCCTAAAAACCGCCTAGCAACGCCCTAGCAACCACCCAGAACACCAGAGCAACCGACAAGCAACGCCCTAGGAAACACACAGAACACCAAAGCAACCTCCTAGCAACGCCCTAGCAACCACCCAGAACACCATAGCAACGGCCTAGCAACGGCCTAGGACCACTCCGGACACCATAATAACCAGCTAGCGACGGCCAAGGAACCACACAGAACACCATAATAACCACCCAACAATGCCCTAGAAACCACCCAGAACACCATAGCAACTGCATAGCAATGCCGTAGCAAGCACCCAGAACACCAGATCAACCACCTAGCAATGCCCTAGCAACCACCCAGAACACCATAGCAATCGCCTAGTAATGCCCAAGCAACCACCCAGATCACCATAATAACGACCTAGCAACGCCTTAGCAACCACCCAGAACACCATAGCAAGCGCTATCAACACACTAGGAACCACTCAGAACTCCATGGTAACCGCCTAGCAAAGCTCTAGCAACCACCCAGAGCACCATAGCAACAATCTAGCAATGCCTTAGCAAAGACGGAGAACACCATAGCAACCATCTAGCAACACCCTCGCTTCCACCCAGAACACCATAGCAACTGCATAGCAACACCCTTCCAACCACACCGAACACCATAGCAACTGCCTAGCAACGCCCTTGCAACCACCCAGAACACCATAGCAACTGCCTAGCAATGCCCTAGCAACCACCCAGAACACCAAAATTACTACCTAGCAACACCCTAGCAACCAACCACAACACCCTAGCAACTGCCTAGCAACGCTCTAGCAGCCACCAAGAACACAATAGCAACCACCTACCAACACCCAAGCAACCACCCAGAACACCATAGCCACCGCCTGGCAATGCCCTAGCAACCCCCAGAACAAAATAGCAACCTTCTAGGAACACCCTAGCAACCACCCAGAACACCATAGCAAACACTTAGCAAAGCCCTATCAACCACCCAGAACACCATAGTAACCGCCTAGCAATCGCCCTAGCACCCACCCAGAACACCATAATAACCGCCTAGCAACGCCCTAGGAACCACCCAGAACACCATAGCAACCGCCTAGCAACACCCTAGGAACCACCTGAGAATACCTAAAAACCGCCTAGCAACGCCCTAGCAACCACCCAGAACACCAGAGCAACCGCCAAGCAACGCCCTAGGAAACACACAGAACACCAAAGCAACCTCCTAGCAACGCCCTAGAAACCAACCAGAACACCATAGCAACCGCCTAGCAACACCATAGGAACCACCTGAGAATACCCTAAAAACCGCCTAGCAACGCCCTAGCAACCACCCAGAACACCAGAGCAACCGCCAAGCAACGCCCTAGGAAACACACAGAACACTAAAACAACCTCCTAGCAATACCCTAGCAACCACGCAGAACACCAAAGCAACCGCCTAGCAACGCCCTAGTAACCACCAAGAACACCATAGCAACTGCCTAGCAACAGCCTCGGACCACTCAGGACACCATAATAAACAGCTAGCGACGGCCAAGGAACCACACAAAACACCATAATAACCGCCCAGCAACGCCCTAGAAACCACCGAGAACACCATAGCAACTGCATAGCAATGCCCTAGGAACCACCCAGAACACCATAGCAACTGCCTAGCAACGCCCGAGCAGCCAACCAGAACACCATAGCAACCGCCTAGCAACGCCCTTGCAACCACCAAGAACACCATAGAAACTGCCTAGCAACGCCCTAAGAACCATCCAGAACACCATAATAACCATGTAGCGACGCCCAAGGAACCACACATAACACCATAATAACCACCCAGCAACGCCCTAAAAACCACCCAGAACACCATAACAACTGCATAGCAACGCCCTAGAAACCACCCAGAAAACCATAGCAACTGCATAGCAATGCCAGAGCATCCACCCAGAACACCATAGCAACGGCCTATCAATACCCTAGCAACCACCCACAACACCATAGCAACTGCCAAGCAACGCCCTAGGAACCACCCAGAACACCTTAATAGCCACCTATCAAGACCCTAGCAACCACCCAAAACACTATAGCAACTGCCTTGCAACGCTCTTGCATCCACCCAGAACACCATAGCAACCTCCTAGCAACACCCGAGCAACCACCCAGAAAACCAAAGCAACCGCCAAGCAATGGCCTAGCAACCACCCAGAACACCATAGCAACTGCCTAGCAACGCCCTAGGAACCACAAAGAACACCTTAAAAACCGCCTAGCAACGCCCTAGCAACCACCCAAAACACCATAGCAACTGCCTAGCGACGCCTTAGCAACCACCCAAACACCATAGCAGCTGCCTAGTAATGCCCTAGCAACCACTCAGAACACCATAGCAACTGCCCTAGCAATGCCCTAGCAACCACCCAGAACACCAAAGCAACTGCCCGTGCAACCCTAGCTACCACTCAGAACACCATAGCAACTGCCTAGCAATGCCCTAGCAACCACCCAGAACACCATAGCAACTGCCTAGTAACGCCTTAGCAACCACTTAGAACACCATAGCAACTGCCAAGCAATGCCCTAGCAACCACCAAAAACACCATAGCAACCGCCTACCAACGCCCTAGCAACCACTCAGTACACCATAGCAACTGCCTAGCGATGCCCTAACAACCACCAAGAACAGCATGGCAACTGCCTTGGAACGCACTAGGAACCAATAAGAACACCATAAAAAACACTAAGCAATGCCCTAGCAACCACCCAGAACACCATAGCAACTGCCCAGCAATGCCCTAGCAACCACCCAGAACACCATAGCAACCGCCTATCAACGCCCTAGCAACCACCCAGAACACCATAGCAACCGCCTAGCAACGCCCTAGCAACCACCCAGAACACCATAGCAACAGGCTAGCAACGCCCTAGCAACCACCCAAAACACCATAGCAACTGCATAGCAAAACACTCTAGCAACCACTCAGAACACCATCGCAACTGCCTAGCAATGCCCTATCAACCACCAGAACACCAAAGCTTCTTCCCTAGCAACTTATAGGAACCAATAAGAACACCATGAAAAACGCCTAGCAATGCCCTAGCAACCATCCAGAACACAAAAGTAACCGCCTAGCAACACCTTAGCAACCACCCAGAACACCATAACAATAGCCTAGCAACGCCCTAGCAACCACCAAGAACACCATAGAAACCGCCTAGCAAAGCCCTAGCAAACGCCCAGAACACGATAACAACTGCCTAGAACGCTTTTAGCAACCAGCAAAAACACCATAGCGCCTAGCAATGCCCTAGCAACCACTCAGAACGCCATAGCAACTGCCTAGCAATGCCCTAACAACAACCCAGAAACACCAAACAACTGCCCGTGCAACTGCCCTAGCTAACCACAGAGAACACCATAGCAACTGCCTAGCAATGCCCTAGCAACCACCCAGAACACCAAAGCAACTGCCTAGTAACGCCTTAGCAACCACTTAGAAGACCATAGCTTCTGCCAAGCAATGCCCTAGCAACCAACAAAAACACCATAGCAACCACCTACCAACACCCTAGCAACCACTCAGTACACCATAGCAACTGCCTAGCGATGCCCTATCAACCACACAGAACACCATAGCAACCGCCCAGCAATGCCCTAGCAACCAGCCAGAACACAATAGCAACTGCCTAGCAACGCCATAGCAACCACCCAAAACACCATAGTAACTGCCTAGCAACGCCATAGCAACCACCCAAAACACCATAGCAACTGCGTAGCAAAGCACTAGCAACCACCCAGAACACCATAGCAAACGCCTAGCAACGCCCTAGCAACCACCAGAACACCATAGCTACCTTACCTAGGAAGGCCCAAGCAAACACCCAAAACACCATAGCAACTGCCTAGCAACGCCATAGCAACCACCCAAAACACCATAGTAACTGCCTAGCAACGCCATATAGCAACCACCCAAAACACCATAGCAACTCGCATTGCAACACTCTAGCAACCACTCAGAACACCATCGCAACTGCCTAGCAATGCCCTATCAACCACCCAGAACACCATAGCTTCTTCCTAGCAACGCAATAGGAACCAATAAGAACACCATGAAAAACGCCTAGCAATGCCCTAGAAACCATCCAGAACACCAAAGTAACCGCCTAGCAACACCTTAGCAACCACCCAGAACACCATAACAATAGCCTAGCAACCCCCTAGCAACCACCCAGAACACCATAGAAACCGCCTAGCAACGCCCTAGCAACCACCCAAAACACCATAGCAACTGCCTAGCAACGCCATAGCAACCACCCAAAACACCATAGTAACTGCCTAGCAACGCCATAGCAACCACCCAAAACACCATAGCAACTGCGTAGCAACACTCTAGCAACCACTCAGAACACCATCGCAACTGCCTAGCAATGCCCTATCAACCACCCAGAACACCATAGCTTCTTCCTAGCAACGCAATAGGAACCAATAAGAACACCATGAAAAACGCCTAGCAATGCCCTAGAAACCATCCAGAACACCAAAGTAACCGCCTAGCAACACCTTAGCAACCACCCAGAACACCATAACAATAGCCTAGCAACCCCCTAGCAACCACCCAGAACACCATAGAAACCGCCTAGCAACGCCCTAGCAACCACCCAGAACACCATAGCAACTGCCTAGCAACGACCTTGCATCCACCCAGAACACCATAGCAGCTGCCTAATAATGCCCTAGCAACCACTCAGAACGCCATAGCAACTGCCTAGCAATGCCCTAGCAACCACCCTAAACACCAAAGCAACTGCCCCGTAACGCCCTAGCTACCACTCAGAACACCATAGCAACTGCCTAGCAATGCCCTAGCAACCACCCAGAACACCATAGCAACTGCCTAGTAACGCCTTAGCAACCACTTAGAACATAATAGCGTCTGCCAAGCAATGCCCTAGTAACCACCAAAAACACCATAGCAACCGCCTACCAACGCCCTAGCAACCACTCAGTACACCATAGCAACTGCCTAGCGATGCCCTAACAACCACCCAGAACACCATGGCAACTGCCTTGGAACGCACTAGGAACCAATAAGAACACCATAAAAAACACTTAGCAATGCCCTAGCAAGCACCCAGAACACCATAGCAACTGCCAAGCAATGCCCTAGCAACCAACAAAAACACCATAGCAACCACCTACCAACACCCTAGCAACCACTCAGTACACCAACAACTGCCTAGCAAACCACCCAGAACACCATAGCAGCCCACAATGCCCTAGCAACCAGCCAGAACACAATAGCCCTACTGCCAACCCCTACAACCACCCAGAACACCATAGCAACTGCCCAGCAATGCCCTAGCAACCAGCCAGAACACAATGGCTAACTGCCAAGCAATGCCCTAGCAATAAGAACACCATAAAAATGCTTTAGCAATGCCCTATCAACCACGCCAGAACACCATAGGCCTAGCAACGCCCTAGCAACCAGCGAACACCATAGCAAGCCTTAGCAATAAGAACCACCATAAAAAAACTGCCTAGCAATGCCCTAGCAACCACCCAGAACACCATAGCAAACTGCCTAGCAAACCACTCAGAACACCAGCAACCAGCCAGAAAATCACAACCATAAAACACCATAGCATCCTAGCCAATGCCCTAGTAACCACTCAGAACACCATAGCAACTGCCTAGCAATGCCCGTGGCAACCACCCAGAACACTATAGCAACTGCCTAGCAATGCCCAAGTAACCACCCAAAACACCATGGCAACTGCCTAGTAACGCCCTAGCAACCACCCAGAACACCATAGCAACCGCCTAGCAACGCCCTAGCAACCACCCAAAACACCATAGCAACCTCCTAGCAATGCCCTAGTAACCACTCAGAACACCATAGCAACTGCCTAGCAATGCCGTAGCAACCACCCAGAACACTATAGCAACTGCCTAGCAACGCCCAAGTAACCACCCAGAACACCATGGCAACCGCCCTAGCAACGCCCTAGCAATTACCCAAAACACCATAGCAACCGCCTAGCAACGCCCTAGCAACCACCCAGAACACCATAGCAACCGCCTAGCAATGGCCTAGCAACCACCCAGAACACCATAGCAACTGCCGAGCAATGCCCAAGCAACCACCCAAAACACCATAGCAACTGCCTAGCAACGCCCTAGCAACAACTCAGAACACCAGTGAAACTAACTAGCAACGCCCTAATAACCACCCAGAACACCATGGCTACCTCCTAACAACGCACTAGGAACCAATAAGAACGCCATAAAAAGCGCTTAGCAATGCCACGGCAATCATCCAGAACACCATAGCAACTGCTCAGGAACGCCCTAGCAACCACCCAGAACACCATAACATCCACCTAGCAACGCCCTAGCAACCACCAAAAACACCATAGCAACCGCATAACAACGCACTAGCAACCACCCAGAACACCATAGCAACCGCCTAGCAACGCCCTAGCAACCACCCAGAACACCATAGCAACCGCATAGCAATGCCCTAGCAACCACCCAGAACACCACAGCAACTGCCTAGCAACACCCTAGCAACCACCCAAAACACCATAGGAACTGCATAGCAACGCCCTAGCAACCACCCAAAACACCATAGCAACTGCGTAGCAATGCTCTAGCAACAACCCAGAACACCATAGCTACTGCCTAGCAATGCAATAGGAACCAATTAGAACACCATAATAAGCGCCTAGCAATGCCCTAGCAACCACTCAGAAAGCCAAAGCAACTACCTAGCAATACCCTAGCAACCACCCTAAACACCATAGCAACTGCCCAGTAATGCCCTAGCAACCACTAAGAACACCATAGCAACGGCCTAGCAATGCCCTAGCAACCACCCAGAACACCATAGAAACCGACAAACAACGCCCTAGCAATCACCCAGAACACCATAGCAACTTCATTGCAACGCCCTAGCACCCACCCAGAACACCATAGCAACTGCCTCGTAACGCCCTAGCAACCACTCAGAACACCATAGCGTCTGCCAAGCAATGCCCAAGCAACCACCCAAAACACCATAGCAGCCACCTAACAACGCCCTAGCAACCACTCAGTACACCATAGCAACTGCCTAGCAATGCCCTATGAACCACCAAGAACACCATGGCAACCGCCTAGGAACGCACTAGGAAACAATAAGAACACCATTAAAAGCACTTAGCCATGCCCTAGCAACCACTCAGAACACCATAGCAACTGCCCAGCAACGCCCTAGCAACCACCCAGAACACCATAGGAACCGCCTAGCAACGCCCTAGCAACCACCCAAAACACCAAAGTAACCGCCTAACAACGCACTAGCAACAACCCAGAACACCATAGCATCCGCCTAGCAGCGCCCGCGCAACCACCCAGAACACCATAGCAACCGCCTAGCAATGTCCTAGCAACCACCCAGAACACCATAGCAACTGCCTAGCAACGCCCTCGCAACCACCCAAAACACCATAGGAACTGCCTAGCAACGCCCTATCAGCCACCCAGAACACCATGGCTACCGCCTAGCAACGCACTTGGAACCAATAAGAACACCATAAGAAGCGCTTAGCAATGCCACAGCAATCACCCAAAAAACCATAGCAACTGCCTATTAACGCTCAAGCAACCACCCAGGACACTATAGCAACCGCCTAGCAACGCCCAATCAACCGCCCAAAACACCAAAGCAACTGCCTAGCAAAGCACTAGCAACCACCCAGAACACCATAGCAAACGCCTAGCAACGCCCTAGCAACCACCCAGAACACCATAGCTACCGCCTAGGAACGCCCTAGCAACCACCCAGAACACCATAGCAACTGCCTAGCAACGCCATAGCAACCACCCAAAACACCATAGTAACTGCCTAGCAACGCCATAGCAACCACCCAAAACACCATAGCAACTGCGTAGCAACACTCTAGCAACCACTCAGAACACCATCGCAACTGCCTAGCAATGCCCTATCAACCACCCAGAACACCATAGCTTCTTCCTAGCAACGCAATAGGAACCAATAAGAACACCATGAAAAACGCCTAGCAATGCCCTAGAAACCATCCAGAACACCAAAGTAACCGCCTAGCAACACCTTAGCAACCACCCAAAACACCATAACAATAGCCTAGCAACCCCCTAGCAACCACCCAGAACACCATAGAAACCGCCTAGCAACGCCCTAGCAACCACCCAAAACACCATAGCAACTGCCTAGCTACGCCTTAGCAACCACCCAAAACACCATAGCAGCTGCCTAATAATGCCCTAGCAACCACTCAGAACGCCATAGCAACTGCCTAGCAATGCCCTAGCAACCACCCTAAACACCAAAGCAACTGCCCCGTAACGCCCTAGCTACCACTCAGAACACCATAGCAACTGCCTAGCAATGCCCTAGCAACCACCCAGAACACCATAGCAACTGCCTAGTAACGCCTTAGCAACCACTTAGAACATAATAGCGGCTGCCAAGCAATGCCGTAGCAACCACCAAAAACACCATAGCAACCGCCTACCAACGCCCTAGCAACCACTCAGTACACCATAGCAACTGCCTAGCGATGCCCTAACAACCACCCAGAACACCATGGCAACTGCCTTGGAACGCACTAGGAACCAATAAGAACACCATAAAAAACACTTAGCAATGCCCTAGCAACCACCCAGAACACCATAGCAACTGCCAAGCAATGCCCTAGCAACCACCCAGAACACCATAGCAACCGCCTATCAACGCCCTAGCAACCACCCAGAACACCATAGCAACCGCCTAGCAACGCCCTAGCAACCACCCAGAACACCATAGCAACAGCCTAGCAACGCCCTAGCAACCACCCAAAACACCATAGTAACAGCCTAGGAACGCACTAGGAACCAATAAGAACACCATAAAAAGCAATTAGCAATGCCCTAGCAACCACCCAGAACACCATAGCAACCGCCCAGCAATGCCCTAGCAACCATCCAGAACACCATGGCAACTGACTAGCAACGCCCTAGCAACCACCCAAAACACCATAGCAACCGCCTAGCAATGCCCTAGCAACCACCCAGAACACCATAGCAACTGCCTAGCAACGCCCTAGCAACCACCCAAAAAACCATAATAACTGCCTAGCAACGCCCTAGCAACCACCCAAAACACCATAGCAACTGCGTAGCAACGCTCTAGCAACCACTCAGAACACCATCGCAACTGCCTACCAATGCCCTATGAACCACCCAGAACACCATAGCTACTTCCTAGCAATGCAATAGGAACCAATAAGAACACCATGAAAAACGCATGGCAATGCCCTTGCAACCATGCAGAACACCAAAGTAACTGCCTAGCAACACCTTAGCAACCACCCAGAACACCATAACAATAGCCTAGCAACGCCCTAGCAACCAGCCAGAACACCATAGCATCCGCCTAGCAACGTCTTAGCAACCACCCAGAACACCTTAGCAACTGCCTAGAAACGCCCTAGCAACCCCCCAAAACACCATCCCAACTGCCTAGTAACGCCCTAGCAACCACTCAGAACACCAAAGCAACCACCTAGCAAAATCCTGGCAACCACCCAAAACACCATAGCAACCGCCTAGCATCGCCCTAGTAACCACTCAGAACACCATAGTAAATGCCTAGTAATGCCCTAACAACCACTCAGAACGCCATAGCAACTGCCTAGCAATGCCCTAGCAACCACCCTAAACACCATAGCAACTGCCCCGCAACGCCCTAACTACCACTCAGAACACCATAGCAACTGCCTAGCAATGCCCTAACAACCACCCAGAACACCATAGCAACCGCCTAGCACCGCCATAGCAACCACCCAGAAAACCATAGCAACCGCCTAGCAACGCCCTAGCAACCACTCAGTACACCATAGCAACTGCTTAGCAATGCCCTATCAACCACCCAGAACACCATGGCTACCTCATAGGAACGCACTAGGAACCAATAAGAACACCATAAAAAGCACTTAGCCATGCCCTAGCAACCACCCAGAACACCATAGCAACTGCCCAGCAACGCCCTAGCAAGCACCCAGAACACAATAGCAACCGCCTAGCAACGCCCTAGCAACCATCCAAAACACCATACTAACCGCCTAGCAATGCACTAGCAACAACCCAGAAAACCATAGCATCCGCCTAGCAACGCCCTCTCAACCACCAAGAACACCATAGCAACCGCCTAGCAATGTCCTGGCAACCACCCAAAACACCATTGCAACTGCCTAGCAACGCCCTAGCAACCACCCAGGACACCATAGCAACTGCCTAGTAACGCCCTAGCAACCACCCAAAACACCATAGCAACCGCCTAGCAACGCACTAGCAACCACCAAGAACACCATAGCAACCGCCTAGCAACGCCCTAGCAACCACCCAGAACACCATAGCAACCGCCTAGCAATGCCCTAGCAACCAACCCGAACACCATAGCAACTGCCTAGCAACGCCCTAGCAACCACCCAAAACACCATAGTAACTGCCTAGCAACGCCATAGCAACCATCCAAAACACCATAGCAAATGCGTAGCAACAATCTAGCAACCACTCAGAACACTGTCGCAACTGCCAAGCAATGCCCTATCAACCACCCAGAACACCATAGCTTCTTCCAAGCAACGCAATAGGAACCAAAAAGAACACCATGAAAAACGCATAGCAATGCCCTAGCAACCATCCAGAACACCAAAGTAACTGCCTAGCAACACCTTAGCAACCACCAAGAACACCATAACAATAGCCTAGCAACGCACTAGCAGCCACCCAGAACACCATAGAAATCGCCTAGCAAAGCCCTAGCAACCACCAAGAACACAATAGCAACCACACAGTAGGCCCAAGCAACCACCAAGACCACCAAAGAAACCGCCCAGAAACGCCCTAGCAACCACCCAAAACACCATAGCAGCTGCCAAGTAATGCCCTAGCAACCACTCAGAACGCCATAGCAAATGCCTAGCAATGCCCTTGCAACCACTCTAAACACCATAGCAACTGCCCCGTAACGCCCTAGCTACCACTCAGAACACCATAGCAACTGCCTAGCAATGCCCTAAAACCACCAAGAACACCATAGCAACCGCCTAGCAACGCCGTAGCAACCACACAGAACACCATAGCAACCGCCTAGCAACGCCCTAGCAACCACCCAGAACACCATAGCAACTGCGTAGCAATGCCCTAGCAACCACCCAGAGCACCATAGCAACCGCCTAGCAACGCCCTAGCAACCACCCGGAACACCATAGCAACTGCCTAGCAACGCCCTCGCATCCACCCAGAACACCATAACAACTGCCTAGTAACGCCTTAGCAACCACTTAGAACACCATAGAGTCTGCCGAGCAATGCCCTAGCAACCACCCAAAACACCATAGCAACCGCCAACCACCGCCCTAGCAACCACTCAGTACACCATAGCAACTGCCTAGCGATGCCCTATCAACCACCCAGAACACCATGGCCACTGCCTAGGAACGCAATAGGAACCGATAAGAACACCATAATAAACGCTTAGCAATGCCACAGCAATCATCCAGAACACCATAGCAACTGCCTAGCGATGCCCTAACAACCACCCAGAACACCATGGCAACTGCCTAGGAACGCACTAAGAACCAATAAGAACACCATAAAAAACACTTAGCAATGCCCTAGCAACCACCCAGAACACCATAGCAACTGCCCAGCAATGCCCTAGCAACCACCCAGAACACCATAGCAACCGCCTATCAACGCCCTTGCAACCACCCAGAACACCACAGCAACCGCCTAGCAACGGCCAAGCAACCACCCAGAACACCAGAGCAACAGCCTAGCAACGCCCTAGCAACCACCCAAAACACCATAGTAACAGCCTAGGAACGCACTAGGAACCAATAAGAACACCATAAAAAGCACTTAGCAATGCCCTAGCAACCACCAAGAACACCATAGCAACCGCCCAGCAATGCCCTAGCAACCATCCAGAACACCATGGCAACTGACTAGCAACGCCCAAGCAACCACCCAAAACACCATAGCAACTGCCTAGCAATGCCCTAGCAACCACCCAGAACACCATAGCAACTGCCTAGCAACGCCCTAGCAACCACCCAAAAAACCATAATAACTGCCTAGCAACGCCCTAGCAACCACCCAAAACACCATAGCAACTGCGTAGCAACGCTCTAGCAACCACTCAGAACACCATCGCAACTGCCTACCAATGCCCTATGAACCACCCAGAACACCATAGCTACTTCCTAGCAATGCAATAGGAACCAATGAGAACACCATGAAAAACGCCTGGCAATGCCCTAGCAACCATGCAGAACACCAAAGTAACTGCCTAGCAACACCTTAGCAACCACCCAGAACACCATAACAATAGCCTAGCAACGCCCTAGCAACCAGCCAGAACACCATAGCATCCGCCTAGCAACGCCTTAGCAACCACCCACAACACCTTAGCAACTGCCTAGAAACGCCCTAGCAACCCCCCAAAACACCATCCCAACTGCCTAGTAACGCCCTAGCAACCACTCAGAACACCAAAGCAACCACCTAGCAAAATCCTGGCAACCAACCAAAACACCATAGCAACCGCCTAGCATCGCCCTAGTAACCACTCAGAACACCATAGTAAATGCCCAGTAATGCCCTAGCAACCACTCAGAACGCCATAGCAACTGCCTAGCAATGCCCTAGCAACCACCCTAAACACCATAGCAACTGCCCCGCAACGCCCTAACTACCACTCAGAACACCATAGCAACTGTCTAGCAATGCCCTAACAACCACCCAGAACACCATAGCAACCGCCTAGCACCGCCATAGCAACCACCCAGAAAACCATAGCAACCGCCTAGCAACGCCCTAGCAACCACTCAGTACACCATAGCAACTGCCTAGCAATGACCTCTCAACCACCCAGAACACCATGGCTACCTCCTAGGAACGCACTAGGAACCAATAAGAACACCATAAAAAGCACTTAGGATTGACCTAGCAAGCACCCAGAACACCATAGCAACTGCCCAGCAACGCCCTAGCAAGCACCCAGAACACAATAGCAACCGCCTAGCAACGCCCTAGCAACCATCCAAAACACCATACTAACCGCCTAGCAATGCACTAGCAATAACCCAGAACACCATAGCATCCGCCTAGCAACGCCCTCTCAACCACCAAGAACACCATAGCAACCGCCTAGCAATGTCCTAGCAACCACCCAAAACACCATTGCAACTGCCCAGCAACGCCCTAGCAACCACCCAGGACACCATAGCAACCGCCTAGTAACGCCCTAGCAACCACCCAAAACACCATAGCAACCGCCTAGCAACGCACTAGCAACCACCAAGAACACCATAGCAACCGCCTAGCAACGCCCTAGCAACCACCCAGAACACCATAGCAACCGCCTAGCAATGCCCTAGCAACCAACCCGAACACCATAGCAACTGCCTAGCAACGCCCTAGCAACCACCCAAAACACCATAGTAACTGCCTAGCAACGCCATAGCAACCACCCAAAACACCAGAACAACTGCGTAGCAACAATCTAGCAACCACTCAGAACACCGTCGCAACTGCCAAGCAATGCCCTATCAACCACCCAGAACACCATAGCTTCTTCCAAGCAACGCAATAGGAACCAAAAAGAACACCATGAAAAACGCCTAGCAATGCCCTCGCAACCATCCAGAACACCAAAGTAACTGCCTAGCAACACCTTAGCAACCACCCAGAACACCATAACAATAGCCTAGCAACGCACTAGCAACCACCCAGAACACCATAGAAATCGCCTAGCAAAGCCCTAGCAACCACCCAGAACACCATAGCAACTGCCTAGGTACGCCCTATTAACCACCCAAAACACCATAGCAGCTGCCAAGTAATGCCCTAGCAACCACTCAGAACGCCATAGCAAATGCCTAGCAATGCCCTTGCAACCACTCTAAACACCATAGCAACTGCCCCGTAACGCCCTAGCTACCACTCAGAACACCATAGCAACTGCCTAGCAATGCCCTAAAAACCACCAAGAACACCATAGCAACCGCCTAGCAAAGCCGTAGCAACCACACAGAACACCATAGCAACCGCCTAGCAACGCCCTAGCAACCACCCAGAACACCATAGCAACTGCGTAGCAATGCCCTAGCAACCACCCAGAGCTCCATAGCAACCGCCTAGCAACGCCCTTGCAACCACCCGGAACACCATAGCAACTGCCTAGCAACGCCCTTGCATCCACCCAGAACACCATAACAACTGCCTAGTAACGCCTTAGCAACCACTTAGAACACCATAGCGTCTGCCGAGCAATGCCCTAGCAACCACCCAAAACACCATAGCAACCGCCAACCACCGCCCTAGCAACCACTCAGTACACCATAGCAACTGCCTAGCGATGCCCTATCAACCACCCAGAACACCATGGCTACTGCCTAGGAACGCAATAGGAACCGATAAGAACACCATAATAAACGCTTAGCAATGCCACAGCAATCATCCAGAACACCATAGCAACTGCCTAGCGATGCCCTAACAACCACCCAGAACACCATGGCAACTGCCTAGGAACGCACTAGGAACCAATAAGAACACCATAAAAAACACTTAGCAATGCCCTAGCAACCACCCAGAACACCATAGCAACTGCCCAGCAATGCCCTAGCAACAACCCAGAACACCATAGCAACCGCCTATCAACGCCCTAGCAACCACCCAGAACACCATAGCAACCGCCTAGCAACGCCCTAGCAACCACCCAGAACACCATAGCAACAGCCTAGCAACGCCCTAGCAACCACCCAAAACACCATAATAACAATCTAGGAACGCACTAGGAACCAATAAGAACACCATAAAAAGCACTAAGCAATGCCCTAGCAACCACCCAGAACACCATAGCAACCGCCCAGCAATGCCCTAGCAACCATCCAGAACACCATGGCAACTGACTAGCAACACCCTAGCAACCACCCAAAACACCATAGCAACCGCCTAGCAATGCCCTAGCAAACACCCAGAACACCATAGCAACTGCCTAGCAACGCCCTAGCAACCACCCAAAAAACCATAATAACTGCCTAGCAACGCCCTAGCAACCACCCAAAACACCATAGCAACTGCGTAGCAACGCTCTAGCAACCACTCAGAACACCATCGCAACTGCCTACCAATGCCCTATGAACCACCCAGAACACCATAGCTACTTCCTAGCAATGCAATAGGAACCAATAAGAACACCATGAAAAACGCCTGGCAATGCCCTAGCAACCATGCAGAACACCAAAGTAACTGCCTAGCAACACCTTAGCAACCACCCAGAACACCATAACAATAGCCTAGCAACGCCCTAGCAACCAGCCAGAACACCATAGCATCCGCCTAGCAACGCCTTAGCAACCACCCAGAACACCTTAGCAACTGCCTAGAAACGCCCTAGCAACCCCCCAAAACACCATCACAACTGCCTAGTAACGCCCTAGCAACCACTCAGAACACCAAAGCAACCACCTAGCAAAATCCTGGCAACCAACCAAAACACCAAAGCAACCGCCTAGCATCGCCCTAGTAACAACTCAGAACACCATAGTAACTGCCTAGTAATGCCCTAGCAACCACTCAGAACGCCATAGCAACTGCCTAGCAATGCCCAAGCAACCACCCTAAACACCATAGCAACTGCCCCGCAACGCCCTAACTACCACTCAGAACACCATAGCAACTGCCTAGCAATGCCCTAACAACCACCCAGAACACCATAGCAACCGCCTAGCACCGCCATAGCAACCACCCAGAACACCATAGAAACCGCCTAGCAACGCCCTAGCAACCACTCAGTACACCATAGCAACTGCTTAGCAATGCCCTATCAACCACCCAGAACACCATGGCTACCTCCTAGGAACGCACTAGGAACCAATAAGAACACCATAAAAAGCACTAAGCCATGCCCCAGCAACCACCCAGAACACCATAGCAACTGCCCAGCAACGCCCTAGCAAGCACCCAGAACACAATAGCAACCGCCTAGCAACGCCCTAGCAACCATCCAAAACACCATAGTAACCTCCTAGCAATGCACTAGCAACAACCCAGAACACCATAGCATCCGCCTAGCAACGCCCTCTGAACCACCAAGAACACCATAGCAACCGCCTAGCAATGTCCTGGCAACCACCCAAAACACCATTGCAACTGCCTAGCAACGCCCTAGCACCCACCCAAAACACCATAGGAACTGCCTAGCAACGCCCTAGCAACCACCCAGAACACCATGGCTACTGCCTAGCAACGCACAATGAACCAATAAGAACACCATTAAAAGCGCTTAGCAATGCCACAGCAATCATCCAGAAAACCATAGCAACTGCCTAGCAACGCACTAGCAACCACCCAGAACGCCATAGCAACTGCCTAGCAATGCCCTAGCAACCACCCTAAACACAATAGCAACTGCCCCGCAACGCCCTAACTACCACTCAGAACACCATAGCAACTGCCTAGCAATGCCCTAGCAACCACCCTAAACACCATAGCAACTGCCCCGCAACGCCCGTACTACCACTCAGAACACCATAGCAACTGCCTAGCAATGCCCTAACAACCACCCAGAACACCATAGCAACCGCCTAGCACCGCCATAGCAACCACCCAGTACACCATAGCAACCACCGCCTAGCAACGCCCTAGCAACCACTCAGTACACCATAGCAACTGCTTAGCAATGCCCTATCAACCACCCAGAACACCATGGCTACCTCCTAGGAACGCACTAGGAACCAATAAGAACACCATAAAAAGCACTTAGCCATGCCCCAGCAACCACCCAGAACACCATAGCAACTGCCCAGCAACGCCCTAGCAAGCACCCAGAACACAATAGCAACCGCCTAGCAACGCCCTAGCAACCATCCAAAACACCATAGTAACTGCCTAGCAATGCACTAGCAACAACCCAGAACACCATAGCATCCGCCTAGCAATGCCCTCTGAACCACCAAGAACACCATAGCAAAAGCCTAGCAATGTCCTAGCAACCACCAAGAACACCATAGCAACCGCCTAGCAACGCCCTAGCAACCACCCAGAACACCATAGCAACCGCCAAGCAATGCCCTAGCAACCAACCCGAACACCATAGCAACTGCCTAGCAACGCCCTAGCAACCACCCAAAACACCATAGTAACTGCCTAGCAACGCCATAGCAACCACCCAAAACACCATAGCAACTGCGTAGCAACAATCTAGCAACCACTCAGAACACCGTCGCAACTGCCAATCAATGCCCTATCAACCACCCAGAACACCATAGCTTCTTCCAAGCAACGCAATGGGAACCAAAAAGAACACCATGAAAAACGCCTAGCAATGCCCTAGCAACCATCCAGAACACCAAAGTAACTGCCTAGCAACACCTTAGCAACCACCCAGAACACCATAACAATAGCCTAGCAACGCACTAGCAACCACCCAGAACACCATAGAAATCGCCTAGCAAAGCCCTAGCAACCATCCAGAACACCATAGCAACTGCCTAGCTACGCCCTAGCAACCACCCAAAACACCATAGCAGCTGCCAAGTAATGCCCTAGCAACAACTCAGAACGCCATAGCAAATGCCTAGCAATGCCCTTGCAACCACTCTAAACACCATAGCAACTGCCCCGTAACGCCCTAGCTACCAATCAGAACACCATAGCAACTGCCTAGCAATGCCCTAAAACCACCAAGAACACCATAGCAACCGCCTAGCAACGCAGTAGCAACCACACAGAACACCATAGCAACCGCCTAGCAACGCCCTAGCAACCACCCAGAACACCATAGCAACTGCGTAGCAATGCCCTAGCAACCACCCAGAGCACCATAGCAACCGCCTAGCAACGCCCTAGCAACCACCCGGAACACCATAGCAACTGCCTAGCAACGCCCTCGCATCCACCCAGAACACCATAACAACTGCCTAGTAACGCCTTAGCAACCACTTAGAACACCATAGCGTCTGCCGAGCAATGCCCTAGCAACCACCCAAAACACCATAGCAACCGCCAACCACCGCCCTAGCAACCACTCAGTACACCATAGCAACTGCCTAGCGATGCCCTATCAACCACCCAGAACACCATGGCTACTGCCTAGGAACGCAATAGGAACCGATAAGAACACCATAAAAAACGCTTAGCAATGCCACAGCAATCATCCAGAACACCATAGCAACTGCCTAGCAACGCCGTAGCAACCACCCAGGACACCATAGCAACCGCCTAGCAACGCCCTAGCAACCACCCAAAACACCAAAGCAAACGCCTAGCAACGCACTAGCAACCTCCCAGAAGACCATAGCAACAGCCTAGCAATGCCCTAGCAACCACCCAGAGCACCATAGCAACCGCCTAGCAATGCCCTAGCAACCACGCAGAACACCATAGCAACTGCCTAGAAACGCCCTAGCAACCACCCAAAACACCATCGTAACTGCCTAGCAATACCCTGGCAACCACCCAAAACACCATAGCAACAGCGTAGCAACGCTCTAGCAACCATTCAGAACACCGTCGCAACTGCCAAGCAATGCCCTATCAACCACCCAGAACACCATAGCTTCTTCCAAGCAACGCAATGGGAACCAAAAAGAACACCATGAAAAACGCCTAGCAATGCCCTAGCAACCATCCAGAACACCAAAGTAACTGCCTAGCAACACCTTAGCAACCACCCAGAACACCATAACAATAGCCTAGCAACGCCCTAGCAACCACCCAGAACACCATAGAAACCGCATAGCAACGCCCTAGCAAACACCCTGAACACCATAGCAACTGCCTAGCTACGCCCTAGCAACCACCCAAAACACCATAGCAGCTGCCTAGTAATGCCCTAGCAACCACTCAGAACGCCATAGCAACTGCATAGCAATGCCCTAGCAACCACCCAGAACGCCATAGGAACCGACTAGCAACGCCCTAGCAATCACCCAGAACACCATAACAACCACCTAGCAACGCCCTAACAACCACCCAGAACACCATAGCAGCCACCTACCAATGGCCTAGCAACCACCCAGAACACCATAGCAACTGCCTTGCGACGCCCTAGCAACCACTCAAACACCATCGCAACTGCCTAGCAATGCCCTATCAACCACGCAGAACACCATGCCTACCGCATAGCAACGCACTGGGAACCAATAAGAACACCATAAAAAGCGCTTAGCAAAACCCTAGCAACCACCCAGAACACCATAGCAAATGCCTAAAAACGCCCTAGCAACCAGCCAGAATACCATAGCAGCCGCCTAGCAACGCCTTAGCAACCACCCAGAACACCTTAGCAACTGCCTAGCAATGCCCTAGCAACCACCCAAAACACCATCACAACTGCCTCTCAACACCCTAGCAACCACTCAGAACACCAAAGCAACCACCTAGCAAAATCCTAGCAACAGACCAAAACACCATAGCAACCGCCTAGCAATGCCCTAGTAACCACTCAGAACACCATAGCAACTGCCTAGCAATGCCGCAGCAACCACCCAGAACACTATAGCAACTGCCTAGCAACGCCCTAGTAACCACACAGAACACCATAGCAACCGCCCTAGCAACGCCCTAGCAATTACCCAAAACACCAGAGCAACCGCCTACCAACGCCATAGCAACCACCCAGAAGACCATAGCAACCGCCTAGCAATGGCCTAGCAACCACCCAGAACACCATAGCAACTGCCTAGCAACGCCCTAGCAAACACCCAAAACACCATAGCAACTGCCTAGCAACGCCCGAGCAACAACTCAGTAGACCATAGCAACTAACTAGCAACGCCCTATCAACCACCCATAACACCATGGCTACCACCTAACAACGCACTAGGATCCAATAAGAACGCCATAAAAAGCGCTTAGCAATGCCACAGCAATCATCCAGAACACCATAGCAACCGCGTAGCAACGCACTAGCAACCACCCAGAACACCATAACAACCGCCTAGCAACACCCTAGCAACCACCCAGAACACCAAAGCAACCGCATAGCAATGCCCTAGCAACCACCCAGAACACCATAGCAACTGCCTAGCAACACCCTAGCAACCACCCAAAACACCATAGGAACTGCCTAGCAACGCCCTAGCAACCACCCAAAACACCATAGCAACTGCCTAGCAACGCCCTAGCAACAACCCAGAACACAATAGCAACCGCATGGTAACGCCCTAGCAACCACCCGTAACACCATGGCTACTGCCTAGGAACGCACTAGGAACCAATAAGAACACCATAAAAAGCGCTTAGCAATGCCACAGCAATCATCCAGAACACCACAACAACTGCCTAGCAACGCCGTAGCAACCACCCAGGACACCATAGCAACCGCCTAGCAACGCCCTAGCAACCACCCAAAACACAATAGCAACCGCATAGCAACGCACTAGCAACCACCCAGAACACCATCGCAACCGCCTCGCAAAGCCCTACCAACCAACCAGAGCACCATAGCAACCGCCTAGCAATGCCCTAGCAACCACGCAGAACACCATAGCAACTGCCTAGAAACGCCCTAGCAACCACCCAAAAGACCATCGTAACTGCCTAGCAACGCCCTAACAACCACCCAAAACACCATAGCAACTGCGTAGCAACGCTCTAGCAACCACTCAGAACACTATCGCAACTGCCTAGCAATGCCCTATCAACCACCCAGAACACCATAGCTACTTCCTAGCAACGCAATAGGAACCAATAAAAACACCATGAAAAACGCCTAGCAATGCCCTAGCGACCATCCAGAACACCAAAGTAACTGCCTAGCAACACCTTAGCAACCACCCAGAACACCATAACGATAGCCTAGCAACGCCATAGCAACCACCCAGAACACCATAGAAACCGCCTAGCAACGCCCTAGCAACCACCCTGAACACCATAGCAACTGCCTAGCTACGCCCTAGCAACCACCCAAAACACCATAGCAGCTGCCTAGTAATGCCCTAGCAACCACTCAGAACGCCATAGCAACTGCCTAGCAATGCCCTAGCAACCACCCAGAACACCGTAGAAACCGACTAGCAACGCCGTAACAATCATCCAGAACACCATAAAAACCGCCTAGTAACGCCCTAGCAAGCACCAAGAACACCATAGCAGCCACCAAGCAATGGCCTAGCAACCACCCAGAACACCATAGCAAATGCCTAGCAACGCCATAGCAACCAGCCAGAACACCACAGCATCCGCCTAGCAACGCCTTAGCAACCACCCAGAACACCTTAGCAACTGCCTAGCAATGCCCTAGCAACCACCCAAAACACCATCACAACTGCGTAGTAACGCCCTAGCAACCACTCAGAACACCAAAGCAACCACCTAGCAAAATCCTAGCAACCAACCAAAACAAAATAGCAACCGCCTAGCAATGCCCTAGTAACCACTCAGAACACCATAACAACTGCCTAGCAATGCCGTAGCAACCACCCAGAACACTATAGCAACTGCCAAGCAACGCCCTAGTACCCACCCAGAACACCATAGAAACCGCCCTAGCAACGCCATAGCAATTACCCAAAACACCATAGCAACCGCCTAGCAACGCCCTAGCAACCACCCAGAACACCATTGCAACCGCCTAGCAATGGCCTAGCAACCACCCAGAACACCATAGCAACTGCCTAGCAAAGCCCTAGCAACCAACCAAAACACCATAGCAACTGCCTAGCAACGCCCTAGCAACAACTCAATACACCATAGCAACTAACTAGCAACGCAATAGGAACCAATAACAACGCCATAAAAAGCGCTTAGCAATGCCACAGCAATCATCCAGAACACCATAGCAACTGCTCAGCAACGCCCTAGAAACCACTCAGAACACCATAGCAACCACCTAGCAACGCCCTAGCAACCACCAAAAACACCATAGCAACCGCGTAGCAACACACTAGCAACCACCCAGAACACCAAAGCAACCGCCTAGCAATGCCCTAGCAACCACCCAGAACAACATAACAACCGCATATCAATGCCCTAGCAACCACCCAGAACACCATAGCAACTGCCTAGCAACACCATAGCAACCATCCAAAACACCATAGGAACTGCCTAGCAACGCCCTAGCAACCACCCAAAACACCATAGCAACTGCGTAGCAACGCTCTAGCAACCACCCAGAACACCATAGCTACTGCCTAGCAACGCAATAGGAACCAATAAGAACACCATAAAAAGCGCCTAGCAATGCCCTAGCAACCACTCAGAAAGCCATAGCAACTACCTAGCAATACCCTAGCAACCACCCTAAACACCATAGCAACAGCCCAGTAACGCCCTAGCAACCACTCAGAACACCATAGCAACTGCCTATCAATGCCCTCGCAACCACCCAGAACACAATAGAAACCGCAAAGTAACGCCCTAGCAACCACCCAGAACACCAAAGCAACTTCATTGCAAAGCCCTAGCAACCACCCAGAACACCATAGCAACCGCCTAGCAATGCCCTAGCAACCACCCAGAGCAACATGGAAACCGCCTAGCAACACCCTAGCAACCACCATGAACACCATAGCAACTGCCTAGCAACGCCCTTGCACCCACCCAGAACACCATAGCAACTGCCTCGTAATGCCCTAGCAACCACTCAGAACACCATAGCGTCTGCCAAGCAATGCCCAAGCAACCACCCAAAACACCATAGCAACCACCTAGCAACGCCCTAGCAACCACTCAGTACACCATAGCAACTGCCTAGCAACGCAATAGGAACCAATAAGAATACCATGAAAAACGCCTAGCAATGCCCTAGCAACGATCCAGAAAACCAAAGTAACTGCCTAGCAACACCTTAGCAACCACCCAGAACACCATAACAATAGCCTAGCAACGCCCTAGCAACCACCCAGAACACCAGAGAAACCGCCTAGCACTACCCTAGCAACCACCCAAAACACCATGGCACCTGCCTAGTAATGCCCTAGCAACCACACAGAACGCCATAGCAAATGCCTAGCAATGCCCTAGCAACCAACCTTAACACCAAAGCAACTGCCACGTAACGCCCTAGCTACCACTCAGAACATCATTGCAAATGCCTAGCAATGCCCTAGCAACCACCCAGAACACCATAGCAACTGCCTAGTAACGTCTTAGCAACGACTTAGAACACCATAGCGTCTGCAAAGCAATGCCCTAGCAACAACCAAAAACACCATAGCAACCGCCTACCAACGCCATAGCAACCACTCAGTACACCATAGCAACTGCCTAGCGATGCCCTATCAACCACCCAGAACACCATAGCAACTGCCCAACAATGCCCTAGCAACCACCCAGAAAACCATAGCAACCGCCTAGCAACGCCCTAGCAACCACCCAGAACACCATAGCAACCGCCTAGCAACGCCCTAGCGACCACCCAGAACACCATAGCAACTGCCTAGCAACGCCCTAGCAACCACCCAAAACACCATAGTAACTGCCTAGGAACGCACTAAGAACCAATAAGAACACCATAAAAAGCACTTAGCAATGCCCTAGCAACCACCCAAAACACCATAGCAACTGCCAGGCAATGCCCTAGCAACAATCCAGAACACCATGGCAACTGACTAGCAACGCCCTAGCAACCACCCAAAACACCATAGCAACCGCCTAGCAAAGGCCTAGCAAACACCCAGAACACCATAGCAACTGCCTAGCAACGCCCTAGCAACCACCCAAAAAACCATAATAACTGCCTAGCAACGCCCTAGCAACCACCCAAAACACCATTGCCACTGCGTAGCAACGCTCTCGCAACCACTCAGAACACCATCGCAACTGCATACCAATGCCCTATCAACCAAACAGAACACCAGAGCTACTTCCTAGCAACGCAATAGGAACCAATAAGAACACCATGAAAAACGCCTGGCAATGCCCTAGCAACCATCCAGAACACCAAAGTAACTGCCTAGCAACACCTTAGCAACCACCTAGAACACCATAACAATAGCCTAGCAGCTCCCTAGCAACCACCCAGAACACCATAGCATCCGCCTAGCAACGCCTTAGCAAACACCCAGAACACCTTCGCAACTGCCTAGAAACGCCCTAGCAACCACCCAAAACACCATCACAACTGCTTGTAACGCCCTAGCAACCACTCAGAACACCAAACCAACCACGTAGCAGAATCCTGGCAACCAACCAAAACACCATAGCAACCGCCTAGCAACGCCCAAGTAACCACTCAGAACACCATAGCAACTGCCTAGCAATGCCGTAGCAACCACCCAGAACACTAGAGCAACTGCGTAGCAACGCCCTAGTAACCACCCAGAACACATAAGCAACCGCCCTAGCAATGCCCTAGCAATTACCCATAACATCATAGCAACCGCCTAGCAACGCCCTAGCAACCACCCAGAACACCATAGCAACCGCCTAGCAATGGCCTAGCAACCACCAAGAACACCATAGCAACTGTCTAGCAACGCCCTAGCAACCACCCAAAACACCATAGCAACTGCCTAGCAACGCCCTAGCAACCACTCAGAAAACCATAGCAACTAACTAGCAACGCCCTATCAACCACCCAGAACACCATGGCTACCACATAACAACGCACTAGGAAGCAATAAGAATGCCATAAAAAGAGCTTAGCAATGCCACAGCAATCATTCAGAACACCTCAGCAACTGGCCAGCAATGCTCTAGCAACCACCCAGAACACCATAGCAACCGCCTAGCAACGCCAAATCAACCACCCAAAACACCATAGCAACCGCCTAGCAAAATCCAGGCAAGCAACCAAAACACCATAGCAACCGCCTAGCAACGCCCTAGTAACCACTCAGAACACCATAGCAACTGCCTAGCAATGCCGTAGCAACCACCCAGAACACTAGAGCAACTGCCTAGCAACGCCCTAGAAACCACCCAGAACACATAAGCAACCGCCGTAGCAATGCCCTAGCAATTACCCAAAACAAAATAGCAACCGCCTAGCAACGCCCTAGCAACCACCCAGAACACCATAGCAACCGCCTAGCAATGTCCTAGCAACCACCCAGAACACGATAGCAACTGCCTAGCAACGCCCTAGCAACCACCCAAAACACCATAGCAACCGCATAGCAATGCCCTAGCAACCACCCAGAACACCATAGCAACTGCCTCGCAACACCCTAGCAACCACCCAAAACACCATAGGAACTGCCTAGCAACACCTTAGCAACCACCCAGAACACCATAACAATAGCCTAGCAACGCCCTAGCAACCACCCAGAACAAGATAGAAACCGCCTAGCAACGCCCTAGCAACCACCCAAAACACCCTCGCAACTGCCTAGCTACGCCGTAGCAACCACCCAAAACACCATAGCAGCTGCCTAGTAATGCCCTAGCAACCACCCAGAACACCATAGCAACTGCCTAGCACCGCCATAGCAACCACCTAGAACACGATAGCAACCGCCTAGCAACGCCCTAGCAACCACCCAGAACACCATAGCAACTGCCTAGCAATGCCCAAGCAACCACCCAGAGCACCATAGCAACTGCCTAGCAATGCCCTAACAACCACCCAGAACACCATAGCAACTGCCTAGCACCGCCATAGCAACCACCTAGAACACGATAGCAACCGCCTAGCAACGCCCTACCAACCACCCAGAACACCATAGCAACTGCCTAGCAATGCCCAAGCAACCACCCAGAGCACCATAGCAACTGCCTAGCAATGCCCTAGCAACCACTCAGAGCACCATACCAACCGCCTAGCAACGCCCTAGCAACCACCCGGAACACCATTGCAACTGCCTAGCAATGCCCTCGCATCCACCCAGAACACCATGACAACTGCCTAGTAACGCCTTAGCAACCACTTAGAACACCAATAGCGTCTGCCTTGCAATGCCCTAGCAACCACCCAAAACACCATTGCAACCGCCTACCACCGCCCTAGCAACCACCGAGAACACCATAGCAACTGCCTAGCAATGCACTAGCAACCACCCAGAGCACCATAGCAACTGCCTAGCAATGCCCTAACAACCACCCAGAACACCATAGCAACTGCCTAGCAATGCCCTAGCAACCAGCCAGAGCACCATAGCGTCAGCCTTGCAATGCCCTAGCAACCACCCAGAACACCATAGCAACTGCCTAGCAACGCCCTAGCAACCACCCAGAACACCATAGCAACTGCCTAACAATGCCCTAGCAACCACCCAGAGCACCATAGCAACTGCATGGCAATGCCCTAGCAACCACCCAGAGCACCATAGCAACCGCTTAGCAACGCCCTAGCAACCACCCGGAACACCATAGCAACTGCCTAGCAACGCCCCCGCATCCACCCAGAACACGATAACAACTGCCTAGTAACGCCTTAGCAACCACTCAGCACACCATAGCAACTGCCTAGCAATGCCCTATCAACCACCCAGAACACCATTGCTACTGCCTAGGAACGCACTAGGAACCAATAAGAACAACATAAAAAGCGCTTAGCAATGCCACAGCAATCATCCAGAACACCATAGCAACACCCTAGCAACGCCATAGCAACCACCCAGAACACCATAGCATCCGCCTAGCAACGCCCTAGCAACCACCCAAAACACCATAGCAACTGCCTAGCAATGCCCTAGCAACCACCCAGAGCACCATAGCAACTACCTAGCAATGCCCTAGCAACCACTCAGAGCACCATAGCAACCGCCTAGCAACGCCCTAGCAACCACCCGGAACACCATAGCAACTGCCTAGCAAAGCCCTCGCATCCACCCAGAACACCATAACAACTGCCTAGTAACGCCTTAGCAACCACTGAGAAAACCATAGCGTCTGACTTGCAATGCCCTAGCAACCACCCAAAACACCATAGCAACCGCCTACCACCGCCCTAGCAACCACCCACAACACCATAGCAACTGCCTAGCAATGCCCTAGCAACCACCCAGAGCACCATAGCAACTGCCTAGCAATGCCCTAGCAACCACCCAGAACACCATAGCAACTGCCTAGCAATGCCCTAGCAACCACCCAGAGCACCATAGCTTCTGCTTGCAATGCCCTAGCAACCACCCAGAACACCATAGCAAACGCCTAGCAACGCCCTAGCAACCACCCAGAACACCATAGCAACTGCCTAGCAATGCCCTAGCAACCACCCAGAGCACCATAGCAACTGCCTAGCAATGCCCTAGCAAACACCCAGAGCACCATAGCAACCGCTTAGCAACGCCCTAGCAACCACCCGGAACACCATAGCAACTGCCTAGCAACGCCCTCGCATCCACCCAGAACACCATAACAACTGCCTAGTAACGCCTTAGCAACCACTCAGAACACCATAGCAACTGCCTAGCTATGCCCTATCAACCACCCAGAACACCATGGCTACTGCCTAGGAACACACTAGGAACCAATAAGAACACCATATAAAGCGCTTAGCAATGCCACAGCAATCATCCAGAACACCAAAGCAACACCCTAGCAATGCCGTAGCAACCACCCAGGACACCATTAACCGCCTAGCAATGCCCTAGCAACCACCCAAAACACCATAGAAACCGCCTAGCAACGCACTAGCAACCACCCAGAACACCATAGCTACCGCCTAGCAATGCCCTAGCAACCACCCAGAACACCATAGCAACCGCCTAACAATGCCCTAGCAACCACGCAGAACACCAAAGCAACTGCCTAGAAACGCCCTAGCAACCACCCAAAACACCATCGTAACTGCCTAGCAACGCCCTAGCAACCACCCAAAACACCATAGCAACTGCGTAGCAACGCTCTAGCAACCACTCAGAACACCATCGCAACTGCCTAGCAATGCCCTATCAACCACCCAGAACACCATAGCTACTTCCTAGCAACGCAATAGGAACCAATAAGAACACCATGAAAAACTCCTAGCAATGCCCTAGCAACCATCCAGAACACCAAAGTAACTGCCTAGCAACACCTTAGCAACGACCCAGAACACCACAACAATAGTCTAGCAAAGCCCTAGCAACCACCCAGAACACCATAGAAACAGCCTAGCAATGCCCTAGCAACCACCCTGAACACCATAGCAGCTGCCTCGTAATGCCCTAGCAACCACTCAGAACGCCAAAGCAACTGCCTAGCAATGCCCTAGCAACCACCCAGAACACCATAGGAACCGACTAGCAACGCCCTAGCAATCACCCAGAACACCATAACAACCGCCTAGCAACGCCCTAACAACCACCCAGAACACCATTGCAGCCACCTAGCAATGGCCTAGCATCCCCCCAGAACACCAAAGCAACTGCCTTGCGATGCCCTAGCAACCACTCAGAACACCATCGCAACTGCCTAGCAATGCCCTATCAACCACGCAGAACACCTTGGCTGCCGCATAGCAACGCACTAGGAACCAATAAGAACACCATAAAAAGCGCTTAGCAATGCCCTAGCAACCACCCAGAACACCATAGCAAATGCCTAGCAACGCCCTAGCAACCAGCCAGAACACCATAGCATCCGCCTAGCAACGCCTTAGCAACCACCCAGAACACCTTAGCAATTGCCTAGCAATGCCCTAGCAACCACCAAAAACACCATCACAACTGCCTAGTAACGCCGTAGCAACCACTCAGAACACCAAAGCAACCACCTAGCAAAATCCTAGCAACCAACCCAAAGACCAAAGCAACCGCCCAGCAATGCCCTAGTAACCACTCAGAACACCATAGCAACTGCCTAGCAATGCCGTAGCATCCACCCTGAACACCAGAGCTACCGCCCTAGCAACGCCCTAGCAATTACCCAAAACACCATAGCAACCGCCTAGCAACGCCCTAGAAACCACCCAGAACACCATAGCAACCGCCAAGCAATGGCCTAGCAAACACCCAGAACACCATAGCAACTGCCTAGCAACGCCCTAGCAACCACCCAAAACACCATAGCAACTGCCTAGCAACGCCCTATCAACCACCCAGAACACCATGGCTACCACCTAACAACGAACTAGGAACCAATAAGAACGCCATAAAAAGCGCTTAGCAATGCCACAGCAATCATCCAGAACACCATTGCAACTGCTCAGCAACGCCCTAGCAACCACCCAGAACACCATAGCAACCACCTAGCAACGCCCTAGCAACCACCAAAAACACCATAGCAACCGCGTAGCAACGCACTAGCAACCACCCAGAACACCACAGCAACTGCCTAGCAACGCCCTAGCAACCACCCAGAACACCATAGCAACCACATAGCAATGCCCTAGCAACCACCCAGAACACCATAGCAAATGCCTAGCAACACCCTAGCAACCACCCAAAACACAATAGGAACTGCCTAAAAACGCCCTAGCAACCACCAAAAACACCACAGCAACTGCGTAACAACGCTCTAGCAACCACCCAGAACACCATAGCTACTGCCTAGCAACGCAATAGGAACCAATAAGAACACCATAAAAAGCACTTAGCAATGCCCTAGCAACCATTCAGAAAGCCATCCCAACTACCAAGCAATACTCTAGCAACCACCCTAAACACCATAGCAACTGCCCAGTAACGCCCTAGCAACCACTCAGAACACCAAAGCAACTGCCTAGCAATGCCCTAGCAACCACCCAGAACAAAATAGCAACCGCATAGTAACGCCCTAGCAACCACCCAGAGCACCATGGAAACTGCCTAGCAACGCCCTAGCAACCACCAGGAACATCATAGCAACTGCCTAGCAACGCCCTCGCATGCACCCAGAACACCATAACAACTGCCTCGTAACGCCGTAGCAACCACTCAGAACACCATAGCGTCTGCCAAGCAATGCCCACGCAACCACCCAATACACCATAGCAACCACCTAGCAACGCCCTAGCAACCACTCAGTACACCATAGCAACTGCCTAGCAATGCCCTCTCAACCACCCAGAACACCATGGTAACCGCCTAGGAACGCACTAGGAACCAATAAGAACACCATAAAAAGCACTTAGCCATGCCCTAGCAACCACCCAGAACACCATAGCAACTGCCCCGCAACGCCCTAGCAACCACCCAGAACACCATAGGAACCGCCTAGCAACGCCCTAGCAACCAACCAAAACACCAAAGTAACCGCCTAACAACGCACTAGCAACAACCCAGAACAACATAGCATCCGCTTAGCAACGCCCGCGCAACCACCCAGAACACCATAGCAACCGCCTAGCAATGTCCTAGCAACCACCCAGAACACCATAGCAACTGCCTAGCAACGCCCTAGCAACCACCCAAAACACCATAGGAACTGCCTAGCAACGCCCTAGCAACCACCCAGAACACCAAGGTTACCGCCTAGCAACGCACTAGGAACAAATAAGAACACCATAAAAAGCACTTAGCAATGCCACAGCAATCATCCAGAAAACCATAGCAACTGCCTATTAACGCCCAAGCAACCACCCAGGACACCATAGCAACCGCCTAGCAACGCCCTAGCAACCGCCCAAAACACCATAGCAACCGCCTAGCAACGCACTAGCAACCACCCAGAACACCATAGCAACCGCCTAACAACGCCCTAGCAACCACCCAGAACACCATAGCAACCGCCTAGCAACGCCCTAGCAACCACCCTGAACACCATAGCAACTGCCTAGAAACGCCATAGCAACCACCCAAAACACCATAGTAACTGCCTAGCAACGCCATAGCAACCACCCAAAACACCATAGCAACTGCGTAGCAACACTCTAGCAACCACTCAGAACACCATCGCAACTGCCTAGCAATGCCCTATCAACCACCCAGAACACCATAGTTTCTTCCTAGCAACGCAATAGGAACCATTGAGAACACCATGAATTACGCCTAGCAATGCCCTAGCAACCATCCAGAACAGCAAAGTAACTGCCTAGCAACACCTTAGCAACCACCCAGAACACCATAACAATAGCCTAGCAACGTCCTAGCAAACACCCAGAACACCATAGCAACTGCCCAGCAATGTACTAGCAACCACCCAGAACACCATAGCAACCGCCTAGCAACGCCCTAGCAACCAGCCAGAACACCATAGCAACCGCCTAGCAAGGCCCTAGCTACCACCCAGAACACCATAGCAACTGCCTAGCAACGCCCTAGCAACCACCCAAAACACCATAGTAACTGCCTAGGAACGCACTAGGAACCAATAAGAGCACCATAAAAAGCACTTCGCAATGCCCTAGCAACCACCCAGAACACCATAGCAACTGCCCAGCAATTCCCTAGCAACCATCCAAAACACCATGGCAACTGACTAGCAACGCCCTAGCAACCACCCAAAACACCGTAGCTACCGCCTAGCAACGCACTAGGATCCAATAAGAACACCATAAAAAGCGCTTAGCAATGCCACAGCAATCATCCAGAACACCAGAGCAACTGCCTAGCAACGCCCGAGCAACCACACAGGACACGATAGCAACCGCCTAGCAACGCCCTAGCAACCACCCAAAACACCAAAGCAACCGCCTAGCAACGCACTAGCAACCACCCAGAACAACACAGCAACCACCTAGCAACGCCCTAGCAACCACCCAGAACACCATAGCAACCGCCTAGCAATGCCCTAGCAACCACTCAGAACACCATAGCAACTGCCTAGCAATGCCCTAGCAACCACCCAAAAAACCATAATTACTGCCTAGCAACGCCCTAGCAACCACCCAAAACACCATAGCAACTGCGTAGCAACGCTCTAGCAACCACTCAGAACACCATCGCAACTGCCTACCAATGCCCTATCAACCACCCGGAACACCATAGCTACTTCCAAGCAACGCAATAGGAACCCATAAGAACACCATGAAAAACGCCTGGCAATGCTCTAGCAACCATCCAGACCACCAAACTAACTGCCTAGCAACGCCCTAGCAACCACCCAAAACACCATAGCAACTGCCAAGCAACTCCCTAGCAACCACTCAATACAACATAGCAACTAACTAGCAACGCCCTATCAACCACCCAGAACACCAAGGCTACCACCTAACAACGCAATAGGAACCAATAAGAACGCCATAAAAAGTGCTTAGCAATGCCACAGCAATCAATCAGAACACCACAGCAACTGCCCAGCAACGCTCTAGCAACCACCCAGAACACCATAGCAACCGCCTAGCAACGCCCTAGCAACCACCCAAAAAACAATAGCAACCGCCTAGCAACGCACTAGCAACCACCCAGAACACCATAGCAACCGCATAGCAATGCCCTAGCAACCACCCAGAACACCATAGCAACCGCATAGCAATGCCCTAGCAACCACCCAGAACACCATAGCAACTGCCTAGCAACACCCTAGCAACCACCCAAAACACCATAGGAACTGCCTAGCAACTCCCTAGCAACCACCCAAAACACCATAGTAACTGCCTAGCAACGCCATAGCAACCACCCAAAACACAATAGCAACTGCCTAGCAACGCCATAGCAACCACCCAAAACACCATAGCAACTGCGTAGCAACACTCTAGCAACCACTCAGAACACCATCGCAACTGCCTAGCAATGCCCTATCAACCACCCAGAACACCATAGCTTCTCCCAAGCAACGCAATAGGAACCAATAAGAACACCATGAAAAACGCCTAGCAATGCCCTAGCAACCAACCAGAACACCAAAGTAACTGCCTAGCAACACCTTAGCAACCACCCAAAACACCATAACAATAGCCTAGCAACGCCCTTGCAACCAGCCAGAACACCATAGCATCCGCCTAGCAATGCCTTAGCTACCACCCAGAACACCTTAGCAACTGCCTAGAAAAGCCCTAGCAACCACCCAAAACACCATCACAACTGCCTAGTAAGGCCCTAGCAACCACTCAGAACACCAAAGCAACCACCTAGCAAAATCCTGGCAACCAACCAAAACACCATAGCAACCGCCTAGCAACGCCCTAGTAACCACTCAGAACACCATAGCAACTGCCTAGCAATGCCGTAGCAAACACCCAGAACACTATAGCAACTGCCTAGCAGCGCCCTAGTAACCACCCAAAACACATAAGCAACCGCCCTAGCAACGCCCTAGCAATTAACCAAAACACCATAGCAACCGCCTAGCAACGCCCTAGCAACCACCCAGAACACCATAGCAACCGCCTAGCAATGGCCTAGCAACCACCCAGAACACCATAGCAACTGCCTAGCAACGCCCTAGCAACCACCCAAAAGACCATAGCAACTGCCTAGCAACGCCCTAGCAACCACTCAGTACACAATAGCAACTAACTAGCAACGCCCTATCAACCACCCAGAACACCATGGCTACCACCTAACAACGCACTAGGAACCAATAAGAAAGCCATAAAAAGCGCTTAGCAATGCCATAGCAATCATTCAGAACACCACAGCAACTGGCCAGCAATGCTCTAGCAACCACCCAGAACACCAAAGCAACCGCCTAGCAACGCCCTAGCAACCACCCAAAACACCATAGCAACCGCCTAGCAACGCACTAGCAACCACCCAGAACACCATAGCAACCGCCTAGCAACGCCCGAGCAACCACCCAGAACACCATAGCAACCGCATAGCAATGCCCTAGCAACCACCCAGAACACCATAGCAACTGCCTAGCAACACCCTAGCAACCACCCAAAACACCATAGGAACTGCCTAGCAACACCCTAGCAACCACCCAAAACACCATAGCAACTACGTAGCAACGCTCTAGCAACCACCCAAAATACCATAGCAACTGCCTAGTAACGCCCTAGCAACCACTCAGAACACCATAGCAACCACCTAGCAACACCCTAGCAACCAACCAAAACACCATAACAACCGCCTAACAACGCCCTAGCATACAGACAGAACACCATAGCAACTGCCTAGCAATGCCACAGCAACCACCCAGAACACCATAGCAACTGCCTAGCAACGCCCTAGCAACCACCCAGAACACCATAGCAACTGCCTATCAACACCCTAGCAATCACCCAGAACACCATAGCAACCGCCTAGCAACGCCCTAGCAACCACCCAGAACACCATAGCAACCGCCTAGCAATGCCCTAGCAACCACCCAGAAAACCATAGCAACTGCCTAGCAATGCCCTATCAACCACCCAGAACACCATGGCTACCACCTAGCAACGCACTAGGAACCAGTAAGAACACCATGAAAAGCGCTTAGCAATGCCACAAGAAACATCCAGAACACCAAAGCAACTGCCTAGCAAAGCGCTAGCAACCACCCAGGACACCATAGCAACCGCATAGCAACGCCCTAGCAAACACCCAAAACACCATAGCAACTGCCAAGCAACGCCCTCGCATCCACCCAGAACACTATAGCAAGTGCCTAGTAACGCCCAAGCAACCACTCAGAACACCATAGCGTCTGCCTAGCAATGCCCTAGCAACCACAAAAACACCATAGCAACCACCTAGCAACGCCCTAGCAACCACTCAGTACACCATAGCAACTGCTTAGCAATACCCTATCAACCACCCAGAACACCATGGCTACCTCCTTGGAATGCACTAGGAACCAATAAGAACACCATAAAAAGCACTTAGCCATGCCCTAGCAACCACCCAGAACACCATAGCAACTGCCCAGCAACGCCCTAGCAACCACCCAGAACACCATAGCAACCGCCTAGTAACGCCCTAGCAACCACCCAAAACACCATAGTAACCGCCTAGCAACGCACTAGCAACAACCCAGAACACCATAGCATCCGCCTGGCCCTCTCTCAACCACCCAGAACACCATAGCAACCGCCTAGCAATGTCCTAGCAACCACCCAGAACACCATAGCAACTGCCTAGCAACACCCTAGCAACAACCCAAAACACCACAGGAACTGCCTAGCAACGCCCTAGCAACCACCCAGAACACCATGGCTACCGCCTAGCAACGCACTAGGAACCAATAAGAACACCATAAAAAGCGCTTAGCAATGCCACAGCAATCATCCAGAAAACCATAGCAACTGCCTTGCAACGCCCAAGCAACCACCCAGGACACCATAGCAACCGCCTAGCAACGCCATAGCAACCACCCAAAACACCATAGCAACTGCGTAGCAACACTCTAGCAACCACTCAGAACACCATCGCAACTGCCTAGCAATGCCCGATCAAACACCCAGAACACCATAGTTTCTTCCTAGCAACGCAATAGGAACCAATAAGAACACCATGAATAACGCCTAGCAATGCCCTAGCAACCATCCAAAACAGCAAAGTAACTGCCTAGCAACACCTTAGCAACCACCCAGAACACCATAACAATAGCCAAGCAACGCCCTAGCAACCACCCAGAACACGATAGAAACTGCCTAGCAACGCCCTAGCAACCACCCAGAACACCATAGCAACTGCCTAGCTACGCCCTAGCGACCACCCAAAACACCATAGCAGCTGCCTAGTAATGCTCTAGCAACCACTCAGAACGCCATAGCAACTGCCTAGCAATGCCCTAGCAACCACCCTAAAAACCAAAGCAACTGCCCCGAAACGCCGTAGCTACCACTCAGAACACCATAGCAACTGCCTAGCAATGGCCTAGCAACCACCAAAAACACCATAGCAACCGCCTACCAACGCCCTAGCAACCACTCAGTACACCATTGCAACTGCCTAGCGATGCCCTATCAACCACCCAGAACACCATGGCTACTGCCGAGGAATGCACAAGGAACCAATAAGAACACCATAAAAAACACTTAGCAATGCCCTAGCAACCACCCAGAACACCATAGCAACTGCCCAGCAATGCACTAGCAACCACCCAGAACACCATAGCAACCGCCTAGCAACGCCCTAGCAACCACCCAGAACACCATAGAAACTGCCTAGCAACGCCCTAGCAACCACCCAAAACACCATAGTAACTGCCTAGGAACGCACTAGGAACCAATAAGAACACCATAAAAAGCACTTAGCAATGCCCTAGCAACCACCCAGAACACCATAGCAACTGCCCAGCAATGCCCTAGCAACCATCCAAAACACCATGGCAACTGACTAGCAACGCCCTAGCAACCACCCAAAACACCATAGCTACCGCCTAGCAACGCACTAGGATCCAATAAGAACACCATAAAATGCGCTTGGCAATGCCACAGCAATCATCCATAACACCATAGCAACTGACTAGCAATGCCCTAGCAACCACTCAGGACACCATAGCAACCGCCTAGCAACGCCCTAGCAACCACCCAAAACACCATAGCAACCGCCTAGCAACGCACTAGCAACCACCCAGAACACCACAGCAACCACCTACCAGCGCCCTAGCAACCACCCAGAACACCATTGCAACCGCCTAGCAATGCCCTAGCAACCACTCAGAACACCAGAGCAACTGCCTAGCAACGCCCTAGCAACCACCCAAAAAACCATAATTACTGCCTAGCAACGCCCTAGCAACCACCCAAAACACCATAGCAACTGCGTAGCAACGCTCTAGCAACCACTCAGAACACCATCGCAACTGCCTACCAATGCCCTATCAACCACCCAGAACACCATAGCCACTTCCTAGCAACGCAATAGGAACCCATAAGAACACCATGAAAAACGCCTGGCAATGCTCTAGCAACCATCCAGAACACCAAAGTAACTGCCTAGCAAGGCCCTAGCAACCACCCAAAACACCATAGCAACTGCCTAGCAACGCCCTATCAACCACTCAGTACACCATAGCAACTAACTAGCAAGGCCTATCAACCACCCAGAACACCATGGCTACCACCTAACAACGCCCTAGGAACCAATAAGAACGCCATAAAAAGTGCTTAGCAATGCCACAGCAATCATTCAGAACACCACAGCAACTGCCCAGCAACGCTCTAGCAACCACCCAGAACACCATAGCAACCGCCTAGCAACGCCCTAGCAACCACCCAAAACACCATAGCAACCGCCTAGCAAAGCACTAGCAACCACCCAGAACACCATAGCAACCGCATAGCAAAGCCCTAGCAACCACCCAGAACACCATAGCAACCGCATAGCAATGCGCTAGCAACCACCCAGAACACCATAGCAACTGCCTAGCAACACCCTAGCAACCACCCAAAACACCATAGGAACTGCCTAGCAACGCCCTAGCAACCACCCAAAACACCATAGTAACTGGCTAGCAACGCCATAGCAACCACCAAAAACACAATAGCAACTGCCTAGCAACGCCATAGCAACCACCCAAAACACCATAGCAACTGCGTAGCAACACTCTAGCAACCACTCAGAACACCATCGCAAGTGCCTAGCAATGCCCTATCAACCACCCAGAACACCATAGCTTCTTCCTAGCAACGCAATAGGAACCAATAAGAACACCATGAAAAACGCCCAGCAATGCCCTAACAACCATCCAGAACACCAAAGTAACTGCCTAGCAACACCTTAGCAACCACCCAAAACACCATAACAATAGCCTAGCAACGCCCTAGCAACCAGCCAGAACACCATAGCATACGCCTAGCAACGCCTTAGCTACCACCCAGAACACCTTAGCAACTGCCTAGAAACGCCCTAGCAACCACCCAAAACACCATCACAACTGCCTAGTAACGCCCTAGCAACCACTCAGAACACCAAAGCAACCACCTAGCAAAATCCTGGCAACAAACCAAAACACCATAGCAACCGCCTAGCAACGCCCTAGTAACCACACAAAACACCATAGCAACTGCATAGCAATGCCGTAGCAACCACCCAGAACACTATAGCAACTGCCTAGCATAGCCCTAGTAACCACCCAGAACACATAGGCAACCGCCCTAGCAACGCCCTTGCAATTACCCAAAACACCATAGCAACCGCCTAGCAACGCCCTATCAACCACCCAGAACACCATGGCTACCTCCTAGGAACGCACTAGGAACCAATAAGAACACCATAAAAAGCACTTAGCCGTGCTCTAGCAACCACCCAGAACACCATAGCAACTGCCCAGCAATGCCCTAGCAACCACCCAAAACACCATAGCAACCGCCTAGTAACGCCCTAGCAACCACCCAAAACACCACAGTAACCGCCTAGCAACGCACTAGCAACAACCCAGAACACCATAGCATCCGCCTAGCAACGCCCTCTCAACCACCCAGAACACCATAGCAACCGCCTAGCAATGTCCTAGCAACCACCCAGAACACCATAGCAACTGCCTAGCAACGCCCTAGCAACCACCCAGAACACCATGGCTACTGCCTAGCAACGCACTAGGAACCAATAAGAACACCATAAAAAGCGATTAACAATGCCACAGCAATCATCCAGAAAACCATAGCAACTGCCTTGCAACGCCCAAGCAACCACCCAGGACACCATAGCAACCGCCATAGCTACGCCCTAGCAACCACCCAAAACACCATAACAACCGCCTAGCAACGCACTAGTAACCACCCAGAACACCATAACAACCGCCTAGCAACGCACTAGTAACCACCCAGAACACCATAGCAACCGCCTGGCAACGCCCTAGCAACCGCCCAGAACACCATAGCAACTGCCTAGCAACGCCCTAGCAACCACCCAAAACACCATAGTAACTGCCTAGCAACGCCATAGCAACCACCTAAAACACCATAGCAACTGCGTAGGAACACTCTAGCAACCACTCAGAACACCATCGCAACTGCCTAGCAATGCCCTACCAACCACCAGGAACACCATAGCTTCGACCTCGCAACGATATAGGAACCAATAAGAACACCATGAAAAACGCCTAGCAATGCCTTAGCAACCATCCAGAAAACCAAAGTAACTGCCTAGCAACACCTTAGCAACCACCCAGAACACCATAACAATAGCCTAGCAACGACCTAGCAACCAGCCAGAACACCATAGAAACCGCCTAGCAACGCCCTAGCAACCACCCAGAACACCATAGCAACTGCCTAGCTACGCCCTAGCAACCACCAAAAACACCATAGCAGCTGCCTAGTAATGCCCTAGCAACCACTCAGAACGCCATAGCAACTGCCTAGTAATGCCCTAGCAACCACCCTAAACACCAAAGCAACTGCCACGTAACGCCCTAGCTACCACTCAGAACACCATAGCAACTGCCTAGCAATGCCCTAGCAACCACCCAGAACACCATAGCAACCGCCTAGCACCGCCATAACAACCACCCAGAACACCATAGCAACCGCCTAGCAACGCCCTAGCAACCACCCAGAACACCATAGCAACTGCCTAGCAATGCCCTATCAACCACCCAGAGCACCATAGCAACCGCCTAGCAACGCCCTAGCAACCACCCGGAACACAGTAGCAACCGCCTAGCAATGTCCTAGCAACCACCCAGAACACCATAGCAACCGCCTAGCAACGCCATAGCAACCACCCAAAACACCATAGCAACTGCGTAGCAACACTCTAGCAACCACTCAGAACACCATCGCAACTGCCTAGCAATGCCCGATCAACCACCCAGAACACCATAGTTTCTTCCTAGCAACGCAATAGGAACCAATAAGAACACCATGAATAACGCCTAGCAATGCCCTAGCAACCATCCAGAACAGCAAAGTAACTGCCTAGCAACACCTTAGCAACCACCCAGAACACCATAACAATAGCCTAGCAACGCCCTAGCAACCACCCAGAACACGATAGAAACCGCCTAGCAACGCCCTAGCAACCACCCAGAACACCATAGCAACTGCCTAGCTACGCCCTAGCGACCACCCAAAACACCATAGCAGCTGCCTAGTAATGCTCTAGCAACCACTCAGAACGCCATAGCAACTGCCTAGCAATGCCCTAGCAACCACCCTAAAAACCAAAGCAACTGCCCCGAAACGCCCTAGCTACCACTCAGAACACCATAGCAACTGCCTAGCAATGGCCTAGCAACCACCAAAAACACCATAGCAACCGCCTACCAACGCCCTAGCAACCACTCAGTACACCATTGCAACTGCCTAGCGATGCCCTATCAACCACCCAGAACACCATGGCTACTGCCTAGGAATGCACAAGGAACCAATAAGAACACCATAAAAAACACTTAGCAATGCCCTAGCAACCACCCAGAACACCATAGCAACTGCCCAGCAATGCACTAGCAACCACCCAGAACACCATAGCAACCGCCTAGCAACGCCCTAGCAACCACCCAGAACACCATAGAAACTGCCTAGCAACGCCCTAGCAACCACCCAAAACACCATAGTAACTGCCTAGGAACGCACTAGGAACCAATAAGAACACCATAAAAAGCACTTAGCAATGCCCTAGCAACCACCCAGAACACCATAGCAACTGCCCAGCAATGCCCTAGCAACCATCCAAAACACCATGGCAACTGACTAGCAACGCCCTAGCAACCACCCAAAACACCATAGCTACCGCCTAGCAACGCACTAGGATCCAATAAGAACACCATAAAATGCGCTTGGCAATGCCACAGCAATCATCCATAACACCATAGCAACTGACTAGCAATGCCCTAGCAACCACTCAGGACACCATAGCAACCGCCTAGCAACGCCCTAGCAACCACCCAAAACACCATAGCAACCGCCTAGCAACGCACTAGCAACCACCCAGAACACCACAGCAACCACCTACCAGCGCCCTAGCAACCACCCAGAACACCATTGCAACCGCCTAGCAATGCCCTAGCAACCACTCAGAACACCAGAGCAACTGCCTAGCAACGCCCTAGCAACCACCCAAAAAACCATAATTACTGCCTAGCAACGCCCTAGCAACCACCCAAAACACCATAGCAACTGCGTAGCAACGCTCTAGCAACCACTCAGAACACCATCGCAACTGCCTACCAATGCCCTATCAACCACCCAGAACACCATAGCCACTTCCTAGCAACGCAATAGGAACCCATAAGAACACCATGAAAAACGCCTGGCAATGCTTAAGCAACCATCCAGAACACCAAAGTAACTGCCTAGCAAGGCCCTAGCAACCACCCAAAACACCATAGCAACTGCCTAGCAACGCCCTATCAACCACTCAGTACACCATAGCAACTAACTAGCAAGGCCTATCAACCACCCAGAACACCATGGCTACCACCTAACAACGCCCTAGGAACCAATAAGAACGCCATAAAAAGTGCTTAGCAATGCCACAGCAATCATTCAGAACACCACAGCAACTGCCCAGCAACGCTCTAGCAACCACCCAGAACACCATAGCAACCGCCTAGCAACGCCCTAGCAACCACCCAAAACACCATAGCAACCGCCTAGCAAAGCACTAGCAACCACCCAGAACACCATAGCAACCGCATAGCAAAGCCCTAGCAACCACCCAGAACACCATAGCAACCGCATAGCAATGCGCTAGCAACCACCCAGAACACCATAGCAACTGCCTAGCAACACCCTAGCAACCACCCAAAACACCATAGGAACTGCCTAGCAACGCCCTAGCAACCACCCAAAACACCATAGTAACTGGCTAGCAACGCCATAGCAACCACCAAAAACACAATAGCAACTGCCTAGCAACGCCATAGCAACCACCCAAAACACCATAGCAACTGCGTAGCAACACTCTAGCAACCACTCAGAACACCATCGCAAGTGCCTAGCAATGCCCTATCAACCACCCAGAACACCATAGCTTCTTCCTAGCAACGCAATAGGAACCAATAAGAACACCATGAAAAACGCCCAGCAATGCCCTAACAACCATCCAGAACACCAAAGTAACTGCCTAGCAACACCTTAGCAACCACCCAAAACACCATAACAATAGCCTAGCAACGCCCTAGCAACCAGCCAGAACACCATAGCATACGCCTAGCAACGCCTTAGCTACCACCCAGAACACCTTAGCAACTGCCTAGAAACGCCCTAGCAACCACCCAAAACACCATCACAACTGCCTAGTAACGCCCTAGCAACCACTCAGAACACCAAAGCAACCACCTAGCAAAATCCTGGCAACAAACCAAAACACCATAGCAAACGCCTAGCAACGCCCATAGCAGTAACCACACAAAAACACCATAGCAACTGCATAGCAACCACCCAAAACACATGCCGTAGCAACCACCCAGAACACTATAGCAACTGCCTAGCATAGCCCTAGTAACCACCCAGAACACATAGGCAACCGCCCTAGCAACCACCCAAAAAGACCATAGCAATTACCCAAAACACCATAGCAAACTAACTAGCAACGCCCTATCAACCACCCAGAACACCATGGCTACCTCCTAGGAACGCACTAGGAACCAATAAGAACACCATAAAAAGCACTTAGCAATGCCCTAGCAACCACCCAGAACACCATAGCAACTGCCCAGCAATGCCCTAGCAACCACCCAAAACACCATAGCAACCGCCTAGTAACGCCCTAGCAACCACCCAAAACACCACAGTAACCGCCTAGCAACGCACTAGCAACAACCCAGAACACCATAGCATCCGCCTAGCAACGCCCTCTCAACCACCCAGAACACCATAGCAACCGCCTAGCAATGTCCTAGCAACCACCCAGAACACCATAGCAACTGCCTAGCAACGCCCTAGCAACCACCCAGAACACCATGGCTACTGCCTAGCAACGCACTAGGAACCAATAAGAACACCATAAAAAGCGAATAACAATGCCACAGCAATCATCCAGAAAACCATAGCAACTGCCTTGCAACGCCCAAGCAACCACCCAGGACACCATAGCAACCGCCATAGCTACGCCCTAGCAACCACCCAAAACACCATAACAACCGCCTAGCAACGCACTAGTAACCACCCAGAACACCATAGCAACCGCCTGGCAACGCCCTAGCAACCACCCAGAACCCCATAGCAACCGCCTAGCAATGCCCTAGCAACCACCCAGAACACCATAGCAACTGCCTAGCAACGCCCTAGCAACCACCCAAAACACCATAGTAACTGCCTAGCAACGCCATAGCAACCACCTAAAACACCATAGCAACTGCGTAGGAACACTCTAGCAACCACTCAGAACACCATCGCAACTGCCTAGCAATGCCCTACCAACCACCAGGAACACCATAGCTTCCACCCCTCGCCTAGAAACGATATAGGAACCAATAAGAACACCATGAAAAACGCCTAGCAATGCCTTAGCAACCATCCAGAAAACCAAAGTAACTGCCTAGCAACACCTTAGCAACCACCCAGAACACCATAACAATAGCCTAGCAACGACCTAGCAACCAGCCAGAACACCATAGAAACCGCCTTAGCAACGCCCTAGCAACCACCCAGAACACCATAGCAACTGCCTAGCAACGCGCCCAGCAACCACCAAAAACACCATAGCAGCTGCCTAGTAATGCCCTAGCAACCACTCAGAACGCCATAGCAACTGCCTAGTAATGCCCTAGCAACCACCCTAAACACCAAAGCAACTGCCACGTAACGCCCTAGCTACCACTCAGAACACCATAGCAACTGCCTAGCAATGCCCTAGCAACCACCCAGAACACCATAGCAAATGCGCCATCCATAACCTAGCACCGCCATAACAACCACCCAGAACACCATAGCAACCGCCTAGCAACGCCCTAGCAACCACCCAGAACACCATAGCAACTGCCTAGCAATGCCCTATCAACCACCCAGAACACCATAGCAACCGCCTAGCAACGCCCTAGCAACCACCCGGAACACAGTAGCAACCGCCTAGCAATGTCCTAGCAACCACCCAGAACACCATAGCAACTGCCTAGCAACGCCATAACAACCACCCAGAACACCATAGCAACCGCCTAGCAACGCCCTAGCAACCACCCAGAACACCATAGCAACTGCCTAGCAATGCCCTATCAACCACCCAGAGCACCATAGCAACCAACCAGCAACGCCAGCCATAGCCAGGAACCACCCAGAACACCATAGCAACCGCCTAGCAATGTCCTAGCAACCATCCAGAACACCATAGCAACTGCCTAGCAACGCCCCTAGCAACCACCCAAAACACCATAGCAAATGCCTAGCAACGCCCTAGCAACCACCCAGAACACCATGGTTACCACCCAGCCCATAGCAACGCCTAGGAACCAATAAGAACACCATTAAAAAGCACTTAGCAATGCCACAGCAATCATCCAGAAAACCATAGCAACTGCCCAGCAACGCCCTAGCAACCACCCAGAACACCATAGCAACCGCCTAGCAACGCCCTAGCAACCACCCAAAACACCATAGCAACCGCCTAGCAACGCACTAGCAACCACCAGAACACCATAGCAACCGCCTAACAACGCCCTAGCAACCACCCAGAACACCATAGCAACCGCCTAGCAACGCCCTAGCAACCACCCTGAACACCATTGCAACTGCCTAGAAACGCCATAGCAACCACCCAAAACACCATAGTAACTGCCTAGCAACGCCCTAGCAACCACCCAAAACACCATAGCAACTGCACAATAGCAACTGCCTAAACACCTAGCAACCACCAGAACACCATCGCAACTGCCTAGCAACGCCCTATCAACCACCCAGAACACCATTGTTTCTTCCTAGCAACGCAATAGGAACCATTGAGAACACCATGAATTACGCCTAGCAATGCCCTAGCAACCATCCAGAACAGCAAAGTAACTGCCTAGCAACACCTTAGCAACCACCCAGAACACCATAACAATAGCCTAGCAACGTCCTAGCAAACACCCAGAAACACACCATAGCAACTGCCCAGCAATGTACCACCTAGCAACCACCCAGAACACCATAGCAACCGCCTAGCAACGCCCTAGCAACCACCCAGAACACCATAGCAACCGCCTAGCAAGGCCCTAGCTATCACCCAGAACTCCATAGCAACTGCCTAGCATAGCCCTAGTAACCACCCAGAACACATAGGCAACCGCCCTAGCAACGCCCTTGCAATTACCCAAAACACCATAGCAACCGCCTAGCAACGCCCTATCAACCACCCAGAACACCATGGCTACCTCCTAGCAACGCACTAGGAACCAATAAGAACACCATAAAAAGCACTTAGCCGTGCTCTAGCAACCACCCAGAACACCATAGCAACTGCCCAGCAATGCCCTAGCAACCACCCAAAACACCATAGCAACCGCCTAGTAACGCCCTAGCAACCACCCAAAACACCACAGTAACCGCCTAGCAACGCACTAGCAACAACCCAGAACACCATAGCATCCGCATAGCAACGCCCTCTCAACCACCCAGAACGCCATAGCAACCGCCTAGCAATGTCCTAGCAACCACACAGAACACCACAGCAACTGCCTAGCAACGCCCTAGCAAACACCCAAAACACCATAGGAACTGCCTAGCAATGCCCTAGCAAGCACCCAGAACACCATGGCTACCGCCTAGCAACGCACTAGGAACCAATAAGAACACCATAAAAAGCGATTAACAATGCCACAGCAATCATCCAGAAAACCATAGCAACTGCCTTGCAACGCCCAAGCAACCACCCAGGACACCATAGCAACCGCCTAGCTACGCCCTAGCAACCACCCAAAACACCATAACAACCGCCTAGCAACGCACTAGCAACCACCCAGAACACCATAGCAACCGCCTGGCAACGCCCTAGCAACCACCCAGAACCCCATAGCAACTGCCTAGCAATGCCCTAGCAACCACCCAGAACACCATAGCAACTGCCTATCAACGCCCTAGCAACCACCCAAAACACCATAGTCACTACCTAGCAACGCCATAGCAACCACCTTAAACACCATAGCAACTGCGTAGGAACACTCTAGCAACCACTCAGAACACCATCGCAACTGCCTCGCAATACCCCATCAACCACCAGGAACACCATAGCTTCGTCCTCGCAACGATATAGGAACCAATAAGAACACCATGAAAAACGCCTAGCAATGCCTTAGCAACCACCCAAAACACCATAGGAACTGCCTAGCAACGCCCTAGCAACCACCCAGAACACCATGGCTACCGCCTAGCAACGCACTGGGAACCAATAAGAACACCATAGCAACCGCCTGGCAACGCCCTAGCAACCACCCAGAACCCCATAGCAACCGACTAGCAATGCCCTAGCAACCGCCCAGAACACCATAGCAACTGCCTAGCAACGCCCTAGCAACCACCAAAAACACCATAGTAACTGCCTAGCAACGCCATAGCAACCACCTAAAACACCATAGCAACTGCGTAGGAACACTCTAGCAACCACGCAGAACACCATCGCAACTGCCTAGCAATGCCCTACCAACCACCAGGAACACCATAGCTTCGTCCTCGCAACGATATAGGAACCAATAAGAACACCATGAAAAACGCCTAGCAATGCCTTAGCAACCATCCAGAAAACCAAAGTAACTGCCTAGCAACACCTTAGCAACCACCCAGAAAACCATAACAATAGCCTAGCAACGACCTAGCAACCAGCCAGAACACCATAGAAACCGCCTAGCAACGCCCTAGCAACCACCCAGAACACCATAGCAACTGCCTAGCTACGCCCTAGCAACCACCAAAAACACCATAGCAGCTGCCTAGTAAAGCCCTAGCAACCACTCAGAACGCCATAGCAACTGCCTAGTAATGCCCTAGCAACCACCCTAAACACCAAAGCAACTGCCACGTAACGCCCTAGCTACCACCCAGAACACCATAGCAACTGCCTAGCAATGCCCTATCAACCACCCAGAGCACCATAGCAACCGCCTAGCAACGCCCTAGCAACCACCCAGAACACCATAGCAACTGCCTAGCAATGCCCTATCAACCACCCAGAGCACCATAGCAACCGCCTAGCAACGCCCTAGCAACCACCCGGAACACAGTAGCAACCGCATGGCAACGTACTAGCAACCACCCAGAACACCATAGCAACCGCCTAGCAACGCCCTAGCAACCACCCAGAACACCATAGCAACCGCCTAGCAATGCCCTAGCAACCACCCAGAACACCATAGCAACTGCCTAGAAACGCCCTAGCAACCACCCAAAACACCATAGCAACTGCCTAGCAACGCCATAGCAACCACCCAAAACACCATAGTAACTGCATAGCAACGCCCTATCAACCACCCAAAACAACATAGCAACTGCGAAGCAACGCTCTAGCAACCACTCAGAACAGCATCGCAACTGCCAAGAAATGCCCTATCAACCACCCAGAACATCATGGCTACCGCCTAGCAACGCACTAGGAACCAATAAGAACACCATAAAAGCACTTAGCAATGCCACAGCAATCATCCAGAACACCATAGCAACTGCCCAGAAACGCCCTAGCAACCACCTAGAACACCATAGCAACTGCCCAGAAACGCCCTAGCAACCACTTAGAACACCATAGCACCCGGCTAGAAAGGCCCTAGCAAACACCCGGAACACCATAAAAACTGACTAGCAATGCCCTAGCAACCAGCCAGAACACCATAGCAACCGCCTAGCAACGCCCTAGCAACCACCCAGAACACCATAGCAACTGCTTAACAACGCCCTAGCAACCACCCAAAACACCATAGCAACTGCCTAGTAACGACCTAGCAACCACTCAGAACACCATAGCAGCCGCCTAGCAACGCCCTAGCAACCACCCAGAACACCATAGCAACTGCTTAACAACGCCCTAGCAACCACCCAAAACACCATAGCAAATGCCTAGTAACGCCCTAGCAACCACTCAGAACACCATAGCAACCGCCTAGAAACACCGTAGCAACCAACCAAAACACCATAGCAACCACCTAACAACGCCCTTGCAACCACTCAAAACACCATAGCAACTGCGTAGCAATACCATAGCAACCACCAAGAGCACCATAGCAACCGCCTAGCAATGCCCTAGCAACCACCCAAAACACCATAGCAACCGCCTAGCAACGCCCAAGCAACCACTCAGTACACCATAGCCACTGCCTAGCAATGCCCTATCAACCAACCAGAACACCATTGCAACCCCCTAGGAACGCACTAGGAACCAATCAGAACACCATAAAAAGCACTTAGCCATGCCCTAGCAACCACCCAGAACACCATAGCAACTGCCCCGAAACGCCCTGGCAACCAACCAGAATACCATAGCAACCGCCTAGCACAACCCTAGCAACCACCCAAAACACCATAGCAACCGCCTAGCAATGCACTAGCAACCACCCAGAACACCAAAGCAACCGCCTAGCAATGCCCTAGCAACCACCCAGAATACCATAGCAACCGGGTAGCAAAACCCAAGTAACCACCCAGAACACCATAGCAACCGCCTAGCAACGCCCTCGCAAACACCCAGAACACCATAGCAACCGCCTAGCAACGCCCTAGCAACCACCCAGGGCACCATAGCAACCGTTTAGCAACGCCACAGCAACCACCCGGAACACCAAAGCAACTGCCTAACATCGCCCTCGCATCCACCCAGAACACCATAGCAACTGCCAAGTAACGCCCTAGCAACCACTCAGAACACCATAGCATCTGCCTTGCAATGCCCTAGAAACCACCCAAAACATCATAGCAAATGCCTAGCAACGGCCTAGCAACCAGCCAGAACACCATAGCAACCTCTTAGCAACGCCCTAGCAACCGCCAAGAACACCATAACAACTGCCTAGCAACTTCCTAGCAACCACCCAAAACACCATAACAACTGCCTATTAACGCCCTTTCAACCAGCCAATACACCATAGCAACCGCATAGTAACACCCTAGCAACCACCCAGAACACCATAGCAACCTCCTAGCAATGGCCTAGCAACCACCCATAACACCATGGCAACTGCCTAGCAACCCCCTAGCAACCACTCTGTACACCATAGCAACTGCCTAGCAACGCCCTAGCATCCACCCAGAACACCATAGCAACCGCCTAGCAATGTCCTAGCAACCACCCAGAACACCATAGCAACTGCCTAGCAACGCCCTAGCAACCACTCAGTACACCATAGCAACTGCCTAGCAATGCCCTATCAACCACCCAGAACACCATGGCTACCACCTTGGAACTCACTAGGAACAAATAAGAACACCATAAAAAGCACTAAGCCATGCCCTAGCAACCACCCAGAACACCATAGCAACTGCCCAGCAACGCCCTAGCAACCACCAAGAACACCATAGCAACCGCCTAGCAACGCCCTGGCAACCACCGAAAAACACCATAGCAACCGACTAGCAACGCACTAGCAACCACCCAGAACACCATAACAACCGCCTGTCAACGCCCTCGCAACCACCCAGAACACCATAGCAACCGCCTAGCAATGCCCTAGCAACCACCCAGAACCCCATAGCAACTGCCTAGCAATGCCCACGCATCCACCCAGAACACCATAGCAACTGCCTAGTAAAGCCCTAGCAACCACTAAGAACACCATAGCATTTGCCTAGCAATGCCCTAGAAACCACCCAAAACACCATAGCAACTGCCTAGCAATGCCCTAGCAACCATCCAAAACACCATAGCAACTGCCAAGCAACGCCATAGCAACCACCCAAAACACCATAGCAACCGCCTAGCAACGCACGAGCAACCACTCAGTACAGCATAACAACTGCCTAGCAATGCCCTAGCAACCACCCTAAACACAATAGCAACTGCCCGGTAACGCCCTAGCAATCAATCAGAACACCATAGCGACTGCCAAGCAATGCCCTAGCAACCATCCAGAACACCATACCAACCGCCTAGCAACGCCCTCGCAACCACCCAGAACACCATAGCAAAAGCCTAGCAACGCCCTAGCAACCACCAAGAACACCATAGCAACCGCCTGGCAATGCCCTAGCAACCAACCAGAGCACCATAGCAAGCGCCTAGCAACGCCCAAGCAACCACCCAGAACACCATAGCAACTGCCTAGCAACACCCTCGCATCCACCCAGAACACCATAGCAACCGCCTAGCAACGCCCGAGCAACCACCCGGAACACCATAGCAACAGCCTAGCAACGCCCTCGCATCCACCCAGAACACCATAGCAACTGCCGAGTAACGCCCTAGCAACCACTCAGAACACCATAGCGTCTGCCTAGCAATGCCCTAGCAACCACCCAAAACACCATAGCAACTGCCTAGCAATGCCCTAACAACCACTCAGTACACCATAGCAAATCCCTAGCCATGCCCTAGCAACCACGCAAAACACCATGGCTACCGCATAGGAACACACTAGGAACCAATAAAAACACCATAAAAAGCACTTAGCCATGCCCTAGCCACCACAAAGAACACCATAGCTACTGCCCAGCAATGCCCTAGCAACCACCCAGAAAATCATAGCAACCGCCTAGCAATGCCCTAGCAACCACCCAAAACACCATAGCAACCGCCTAGCAACGCACTAGCAATCACCCAGAACACCTTAGCAACTGTCTAGTTACGCCCTAGCACCACCCAGAGCAAAATAGCAACCGCCTAGCAACGCCCTAGCAACCACCCAGAGCACCAAAGCAACCGTCTAGCAACGCCTTAGCAACCACCCGAAACACCATAGCAACTGGCTAGCAACGCCCTAGCATCCACCCAGAACACCATAGCAACTGCCTAGTTACACCCTAGCAACCACTCAGAACACCATAACGTCTGCCTAGCAATGCCCTAGCAACCACTCAAAACACCATAGCAACCGCCTAGCAACGCGCTAGCAACCACTCAGTACACCATGGCAACCGCCTAGCAATGCCCAATCAACCACCCAGAACACCATGGCTACCGCCTAGCAACACACTAGGAACCAATAAGAACACCATAAAAAGCAGTAAGCAATGCCCTAGCAACCACCCAGAACACCATAGCAAATGCCCAGCAACGCCCTAGCAACCAGCCAGGACACCATAGCAACCGCCTAGCAACGGCCAAGCAACCACCCAAAACACCACAGCAACTGCCTAGCAACGCCCTAGCAAAAACTCAGAACACCATAGCAACCGCCTAGCAACACCCTAGCAACCAACCGAACCACCATAGCAACCGCCTATCAACGCCCTAGCAAACCACTCAGAACAACATAGCAACTGCCTAGCAATGCCCTTGCAACCACCCAGAACACCCTAGCAACTGCCAAGCAACACCCTAGCAACCACCCAGAACACCATAGCAACCGCCTAGCAACGCCCTAGCAATCACCCAGAACACCATAGCAGCCGCCTAGCAATGGCCTAGCAACCACCCAGAACACCATAGCAACTGCCTAGCAACGCCCTAGCAACCACCCAAAACACCATCGCAACTGCCGAGCGACGCCCTAGCAACCACCCTGAACACCATAGCAACCGCCTAGCAATGCCCTAGCAACCACCCAGAACACCATAGCAACTGCCTAGCAATGGCCTAGCAACCACCCAGAACACCATAGCAACTGCCTAGCAATGCCCAAGCAACCATCCAAAACACCATAGCAACTGCCGAGCGACGCCCTAGCAACCACTCAGAACACCATAGCAACTGCCAAGCAATGCTCTAGCAACCACCCAAAACACCATAGCAACCGCCTAGCAACGCACTAGCAACCACTCAGTACAGCATAGCAACTGCCTAGCAATGCCCTAGCAACCACCCTTAACACAATAGCAACTGCCCGGTAACGCCCTAGCAAACAATCAGAACACCATAGCGACTGCCAAGCAATGCCCTAGCAACCACCCAGAACACCATACCAACCGCCTAGCAACGCCCTCGCAACCACCCAGAACACCATAGCAACAGCCTAGCAACGCCCTAGCAACCACCCAGAACACCATAGCAACCGCCTGGCAATGCCCTAGCAACCAAACAGAGCACAATAGCAAGCGCCTAGCAACGCCCAAGCAACCACCCAGAACACCATAGCAACTGCCTAGCAACACCCTCGCATCCACCCTGAACACCATAGCAACCGCCTAGCAACACCCGAGCAACCACCCGGAACACCATAGCAACAGCCTAGCAACGCCCTCGCATCCACCCAGAACACAATAGCAACTGCCGAGTAACGCCCTAGCAACCACTCAGAACACCATAGCGTCTGCCTAGCAATGCCCTAGCAACCACCCAAAACACCATAGCAACTGTCTAGCAATGCCCTAGCAACCACTCAGTACACCATGGCAAATCCCTAGCCATGCCCTAGCAACCACCCAGAACACCATGGCTACCGCAAAGGAACACACTAGGAACCAATAAAAACACCATAAAAAGCACTTAGCCATGCCCTAGCAACCACAAAGAACACCATAGCTACTGCCCAGCAATGCCCTAGCAACCACCCAGAAAATCATAGCAACCGCCTAGCAATGCCCTAGCAACCACCCAAAACACCATAGCAACCGCCTAGCAACGCACTAGCAATCACCCAGAACACCATAGCAACTGTCTAGTTACGCCCTAGCAACCACCCAGAGCAAAATAGCAACCGCCTAGCAACGCCCTAGCAACCACCCAGAGCACCATAGCAACTGTCTAGCAACGCCTTAGCAACCACCCGAAACACCATAGCAACTGCCTAGCAACGCCCTCGCATCCACCCAGAACACCATAGCAACTGCCTAGTTACGCCCTAGCAACCACTCAGAACACCATAACGTCTGCCTAGCAATGCCCTAGCAACCACTCAAAACACCATAGCAACCGCCTAGCAACGCGCTAGCAACCACCCAGGACACCATAGCAACCGCCTAGCAACGTCCTAGCAACTACCCAAAACACCATTGCAACCGCCTAGCAACGCACTAGCAACCACCCAGCACACCATAGCAACTGCCTAGCAACGCCCTAGCAATCACCCAAAACACCATAGCAACCTCCTAGCAACGCACTCGCAACCACCCAGCACACCATAGCAACCGCCTAGCAACGCCATAACAACCACCCAGAGCACCATAGCAACCGCCTAGCAACGCCCTAGCAACCACCCAAAACACCAAAGCAACTGCCTAGCAACGCCCTAGCAACCACCGAGAACACCATAGCGTCTGCCTAGCAATGCCCTAGCAACCACTCAAAACACCATAGCAACCGCCTAGCAACGCCCTAGCAACCACTCAGTACACCATGGCTACCTCCTAGGAACGCACTAGGAACCAATAAGAACACCATAAAAAGCACTTAGCCATGCCCTAGCAACCACCCAGAATACCATAGCAACTGCCCAGCAACGCCATAGCAACCACCCAGAACACCATAGCAACCGCCAAGCAACGCCCCAGCAACCACCCAAAACACCATAGTAACCGCCTAGCAATGCACTAGCAACAACCCAGAACACCATAGCAACCGCCTAGCAAAGCCCTCACAACCACCCAGAACACCATAGCAACCGCCTAGCAATGCCCTAGCAACCACCCAGAACACCATAGCAACTGCGTAGCAACGCCCTAGCAACCATCCAAAACACCATAGGAACTGCCTAGCAAAGCCCTAGCAACCACCCAAAACACCATAGCAACTGCTTACCAACGCCCTAGCAACCACTCAGAACACCATCGCAACAGCCTAGCAATGCCCTATCAACCACCCAGAACACCATGGCTACCGCCTAGGAACGCACTAAGAAGCAATAAGAACACCATAAAAAGCGCTTAGCAATGCCACAGCAATCATCCAGAACACCATAGCAACTGCCTAGCAACGCCCTAGCAACCACCCAGGACACCATAGCAACCGCCTAGCAACGCCGAAGCAACCACCCAAAACACCATAGCAACCGCCTAGCAACGGACTTGCAACCACCCAGAACACCAAAGCAACCGCCTAGCAACGCCCTAGCAACCACCCTGAACACCATAGCATCCGCCTAGCAATGCCCTACCAACCACCCAGAACACCATAGCAACTGCCAAGCAACGCCCTAGCAACCACCCAAAACACCATAGTAACTGCCTAGCAACGCCCTAGCAACCACCCAAAACACCATAGCAACTGCGTAGCACCGCTCTAGCAACCACTCAGAACACCATCGCAACTGCCTACCAATGCCCTATCAACCACCCAGAACACCAAAGCTACTGCCTAGCAACGCAATAGGAACCAAGAAGAACAACAAGAAAAGTGCCTAGCATTGCCCTAGCAACCATCCAGAACACCATAGAAACCGCCTAGCTACGCCCTAGCAACCTCCCAGAACACCATAGAAACCGCCAAGCAACGCCCTAGCAACCACCCAGAACACCATAGCAACTGCCTAGCTACGCCCTAGCAACCACCCAAAACACCATAGCAGCTGCCTAGTAATGCCCTAGCAACCACTCAGAACGCTATAGCAACTGCCTAGCAATGCCTTAGCAACAACCCTAAACACCAGAGCAACTGCCCAGTAACGCCCTAGCTACCACTCAGAACACCATGGCAACTGCCTAGCAATGCCCTAGCAACCACCCAGAACACCAAAGCAACCGCCTAGCAACGCCCTAGCAACCACCCAGAACACCATAGCAACCGCCTAGCAATGCCCTAGCAACTACCCAGAACACCATAGAAACTGCCTAGCAATGCCCTATGAACCACCCAGAACACCATAGCAACTGCCTAGCTACGCCCAAGCAACCACCCAGAACACCATAGCAGCTGCCTAGTAATGCCCTAGCAACCACTCAGAACGCCATAGCAACTGCCTAGCAATGCCCTAGCAACCACCCTAAACACCATGGCAACTGCCCAGTAACGCCCTAGCTACCACTCAGAACACCACAGCAACTGCCTAGCAATGCCCTAGCAACCACCCAGAACGCCATAGCAACCGCCAAGCACCGCCATAGCAACCACCCAGAACACCAAAGCAACCGCCTAGCAACGCCCTAGCAACCACCCAGAACACCATAGCAACCGCCTAGCAATGCCCTAGCAACCACCCAGGGCACCATAGTAACCGCCTAGCAACGCCCTCGCATCCACCCAGAACACCATAGCAACTGCCTAGTAACGCCCTAGCAACCACTTAGAACACCATGGCGTCTGCCTAGCAATGACCTAGCAACCACCCAAAACACCATAGCAACCGCCTAGCAACGCCCTAGCAACCACTCAGTACACCATAGCAACTACCTAGCGATGCCCTATCAACCACCCAGAACACCATGGCTACTGCCTAGGAACGTACTAGGAACCAATAAGAACACCATAAAAAGCACTTAGCAATGCCCTAGCAACCACCCAGAACACCATAGCAACTGTCCAGCAATGCCCTAGCAACCACCCAGAACACCATGGCAACTGCCTAGCAACGCCCTAGCAACCACCCAAAACACCATAGGAACTGCCTAGCAACGCCCTAGCTACCACCCAGAACACCAGTGCAACCGCCTAGCAACGCCCTAGCAACCACCCAGAACACCATAGCAACCGCCTAGCAATGCCCTAGCAACCACCCAGAACACCATAGCAACCGCCTAGCAATGCCCTAGCAACCACCCAGAACACCATGGCAACTGCCTAGCAATGCCCTAGCAACCACCCAACACACCATAGGAACTGCCTAGCAAAGCCCTAGCAACCACCCAAAACACCATAGCAACTGCGTAGCAACGCCCTAGCAACCACTCACAACACCATCGCAACTGCCTAGCAATGGCCTATCAACCACCCAGAACACCATAGCAACCGCCTAGCAACGCCCTAGCAACCACCCAGAACACCATAGCAACCGCCTAGCAATGCCCTAGCAACCACCCAGAACACCATGGCAACTGCCTAGCAATGCCCTAGCAACCACCCAAAACACCATAGGAACTGCCTAGCAATGCCCTAGCAACCACCCAAAACACCATAGCAACTGCGTAGCAACGCCCTAGCAACCTCTCAGAACACCATCGCAACTGCCTAACAATGCCCTATCAACCACCCAGAACACCATAGCTACTGCCTAGCAACGCCCTAGCAACCACTCAGAACACCATAGCAACTGCCTAGCAATGCCCTATGAACCACCCAGAACACCATGGCTACCGCCTAGCAACGCACTAGGAACCAATAAGAACACCATAAAAAGCACTTAGCAACGCCCTAGCAACCACCCAGAACACCATAGCAACTGCTTAGCAATGGCCTAGCAACCACCTGGAACACCATAGCAACTGCCTAGCAACGCCCCAGCAACCACCCAAAACACCATAGCAACTGCCTAGCAACGCCCTAGCAACCACTCAGAACACCATAGCAACTGCGTAGCAATGCCCTAGCAACCACTCAGTACACCATAGCAACTGCCTAGCAATGCCCTATCACCCACCCAGAACACCATGGCTACTGCCTAGCAACGCACTAGGAACCAATAAGAACACCATAAAAAGCGCTTAGCATTGCCCCAGCAATCATCCAGAACACCATAGCAACTGCCTAGCAACACCTTAGCAACCACCCAGAACACCTTTACAACCGCCTAGAAACGCCCTAGTAAACACCCGGAACACCATAGCAACTGCCAAGCAATGCCCTAGCAACCACCCAGAACATCGTAGCAATCGCCTAGCAACGCCTTAGCAACCACCCAGAACACCATAGCAACCGCCTAGCAATGCCCTAGCAACGACCTAGAACACCATAGCAACCACTTAGCAACTCCCTAGTAACCTCCCAGAACACCATAGCAACCGCCTAGCAATGCCCTAGCAACCACTCAGAACACCATAGCAACTGCCTAGCAACGCCCTAGCAACCACCCAGAACATCATAGCAACTGTCTAGCAACACCCTAGCAATCACCCAGAACACCATAGCAACCGCCTAGCAACGCCCTAGCAACCACCCAGAACACCATAGCAACCGCTTAGCAATGGCCTAGCAACCTCCTGGAACACCATAGCAACTGCCTAGCAACGCCCTAGCAACCACCCAAAACACCATAGCAACTGCCTAGCAACGCCCTAGCAACCACTCAGAACACCATAGCAACTGCCTAGCAATGCCCTAGCAACCACTCAGTACACCATAGCAACTGCCTAGCAATGCCCCATCAACCACCCAGAACACCATGGCTACTGCCTAGCAACGCACTAGGAACCAATAAGAACACCATAAAAAGCGCTTAGCAATGCCCCAGCAATCATCCAGAACATCATAGCAACTGCCTAGCAACACCTTAGCAACCACCCAGAACACCTTTACAACCGCCTAGAAACGCCCTAGTAAACACCCGGAACACCATAGCAACTGCCTAGCAATGCCCTAGCAACCACCCAGAACATCGTAGCAATCGCCTAGCAACGCCTTAGCAACCACCCAGAACACCATAGCAACTGCCTAGCAATGCCCTAGCAACGACCTAGAACACCATAGCAACCACTTAGCAACTCCCTAGTAACCTCCCAGAACACCATAGCAACCGCTTATCAACGCCTTAGCAACCACCCAGAACACCATAGCAACTGCCTAGAAATGCCCTAGCAACCACCCAGAACACCATACCAACCGCCTAGCAACGCCCAAGTAACCTCCCAGATCACCATAGCAACCGCCTAGCAATGCCCTAGCAACCACCCAGAACAGAAATCTCATCAAAATTCCTCTGAACAATGCTGTAGAGGACGCAATGCCCTGGGTAGAGTGCGCTCCCAAACCTTCCGGGGCTACAAAACCCGTTGCTGCATAAGCCATACAGATTGCATCACAGGTCCAATGTGTCAGGCGCTGCGATGACGGAGGGACACCCTGAGCCCAACTGCCATAACTCACAAACAGCTGTTTCCCTTTTCTGATTTCCTTCATGCATTCCAAGTAGAGACAAAGTGCACATATTGGACACAGTTTGTGAAGGTGCTCCTCCTCCTCGTTGGCATGAGGTGGTAGGAAAAAAGCCTTGAGCTGAATGGCAGTATATTTAAAACAGGGTGTGATTACCTTGGCACTGAAGGATGGATTCAGACGAAGATCGACCAAGCTTTTGTCCACATTGAAGGTCATACAAGAGAAGTGAATGGACAGTGCACCTAACTCACTCACCCTCTTTTCTGATGCCAGCGCCAACAGATGGGCCATTTTAGTCGACAATAAATATAGGTTTGCCTTGTCCAAAGGCTCAAACGGCGTACCTGCAAGACCATTCAGCACCGTCTCAAGATCCCTCTGAGGAATCAGGCTATGTCTAGGGGTTCTCAGCCTCTGGACTCCCTGCAGAAATCGTTTTATTAGAGGGTGGCTTCTGGCTGTGAAGCAGCCTAGACCACTGTGACCTGCAGTAATCGCTGCTGCAAACACTCCTAGGGTGGATGCCGCACGACCACTTTCAAACAGACTCTGCAGAAATTCCAAAATATCTTGCAGAGGGCATGAGCTTGGTTCAATATTTTTGGTCCTGCACCAGTTAGCAAGTATCTGCCAGCGGCCTGCATAAGCCTTGGATGTGGATGGGGCGCATGCATTTTGAATTGTGGCCACAACCAGATCAGGCATACCCAATTCACTCAATCTTACCCTTTCAACTTCCAGATCATGAGCGGCCGATCCAGCACAGAGCGGCCACGGGCAGTGCCCTTTGGTTGCTCTAAGGCCTTGGGTGGGTGCGGTATCGGCCACAGGCCTGCCACTGCCAACTGGACCAGGTCTGCAAACCACCTGGCTCCCGGGTTTGCCAAAGCCACAATAATTACTGACAGGTGCTCTGACCTGACTCTGTAGAGCTGCTGCATTATCCTCTGATGAGGTGGGAAGGCATACAGTACATCTTCTAGCCAGATTGGATGGTGCAACGCATCCCCCCCAGTGGTGGACACTTGGACCGTGTCAGGGAGAACCTGCGAGGGCATAGTGCGTTCTCCCTGTTCAGAAATAAATTTGCCACCGGATGACTGAACTGTTTCCAAATTTGATAGGTTATTTCCGGGGAGAGGCCCCAATCCCCCTCGGGTAGGGTTCCTCTGGATAACCCGTCTGCCCGAGTCTTGAGGACTCCGGGAACATGCCGGGCCCTTAGGGAAGATAGATGGCAATCTGCCCATGACAAAATCAATGCCACCATCTTGTGAAGAGCCACTGACCTGACACCCCCTTGTCTGTTGAGATAAGGTACCGTAGTGGTGCTCTCTGATCCCACCAACAGATGCTTCCCTTCCAGCTGCGGGGCAAAATGGTGTAACACTTTCCAAACCGCAGTGAGCTCCAAGAGATTGATGTGGCACTGGGGTCCCTGCCATTTGCCTCTCACTGAAGCCGAGCCGCAGGTCCCGCCCCAACCTGTGAGGGAGGCGTCCACAAATATGTGGACATTGCGAGGAACACAACCCAGCCGCACCCCTTCGCAGAGTTGGCTGGGTGAGCTCCAAAACGCCACCTCCTGCCGCACTCAAAATGGGATGCGCAGCTTGCGCTGCTGGTCCCGCCTTGGGTCTAGCCGCAGGCATAAGAACCAGCGCTGACATATTCTCATGTGCAGCAGCCCAAGGGACACCACTGAATGTAATGCAGCCATCATCCCAAGGAGCGACATGATCGTCCTTGCTGGCACAGAGACCTGACGGGATATGTGAAGGATAGCCTTTGCCCGTTCAATAGATAGCCGAACGGTCATAACTTCAGAGTCCAACAATAGGCCCAGATATGGCATTCGCTGGCTGGGCCGTAGCGCACTCTTGTTGGTATTGGTAGCAAAGCCTAGTTGAGATTCATGCTGAATGACTAACCTCGTATGGGCCTTTTCTAGCTTTTCTGACTGTTAACATTCTGAAAGGTCTGCGTGTAATGTAGCCATTCAGAACGCGCAGGCTGAGTTCCAAAGGGGAAATGAGCATCGACAGCACTGGGCTTTTATAGGAGGTGGGTGCTGCTACCCCTCCTACAGAGCAGGTGAGTGCAATAATCTTTCTCAGGCGACGAGGCGGAGCCTCGCAAGGGTAAACCAATAGCGAAGCCTATTAGATTCAACGTTCTTATTTTCAAACAGAAAAGGTTTTATCCTACCTTAACATGTTTCCACGGATGTCTTCCGTCTTATTCAGAAGCGTCACTGATGTTGTGAGTGACGTGTCTTATCAGCTGATGTTAACGAGGCTGTCCGGCCGCTCCTCCAAGATGGTACTCCAGGCGTGGGAAAGCATATATGCCCCCTCATCCCAGTTCATAGTCCTGTGGGCCCGCTTCCTGATCTCAATCGCCTCCATGATCCAGCGTTCATATCGGTTGTTCTGTGTGCGGATGATTTTGGCCTTGTCCCAGTCCATAATATGATTTTCCCTCTTGCAATGGTCTGTGATTGCTGATTTGAGGTTTTCCTGTTGTGCTTGTACTTTAAGTGAGTGTGTGTGTCTTATTGTTGTCTCCTTCTCACATTCTTTTTGGTGTTCTATTTCACGTGTGTGAAAAGGTCTACCTGTTTCCCCAATGTATGTTTTATGGCATGACCGGCATGGAATTTCATATATGACGTTACATTTGTTACTGTTGTCAATTTTGTCTTTTGGGTGGACCAGTAGTTGTTGTAATTTAATGTATGGTTTTACTGGGGTGTTGATGAGGAATTTTCACATGGCCCGTTGAATCCGCTCTGTGACGCCTCTTATGTATGGTAACGTAACGACTCCTTTGGTTTTGGTTTCGTTTTTTCGTTTCTTTCTGAATGCGCCGGTGTTTTGTTTCTGCTGTACTTGTTGTTTACCTGTGTTTATGGCCCATAGTGGGTACTGGCATTTCTTTAGTGAATTAGTTATATGTTCCTCATCCTCTTTTTTGTCCGTGTCTTCTGTGATGATGGATGCATGATCAAACAGGGTTCTTAACACGGAAAGTTTGTGATTTATGGGGTGTTCAGATGACCAAATCAGGTATTGATCAGTGTGGGTGGGCTTTCTGTATATTTTAATTTTAATGTCTCCTTCATTAGTGTGATGTATGTTTATGTCAAGAAACGCTATGATTTTGTTTGTCTCTTCTTCATGCGTGAATTGTATTTTTCCAGTGCGGTCCATGCTGTTTAAATGATCTGAAAGTTGTTGCGTATGCCCTGACTTTATTTTTTCTAAGATGTCGTCCACATATCTTTTCCAGAGCGTGGGAGGATTTCGTTCTGGTGCCGATACTATAGCCCTCGTTTCTAGGTCCTCCATGAAAAAACCACAAATGATGGCAGACAGTGGGTCAGCCATGGGGAATCCTTCTTTTTGTCTAAATATTATATTGAGGAGTTTGAAATAAGTAGATGTGGCGACGAACCTTAGCAGCTCTGATATGTCATATACTGTAAGATTTGTGCGCTTTTTTAGCGATCTGCCTGTATCTAATCTATTTTCCACTATGTTTAGAGTGGTGTCTACAGGCGTGCGAGTGAATAAAGAAACCAAGTCTTGTGATATGAAAATTTCATCTGCCTCTACTTTGATGCTCTTAAGTTCTTGGGCTAGCTGTTTTGAGTTTTTGCAGTGCTTGTTTGTTTGTCCCAGGAGGGGTTGTAATATTTCCGCAAGGGATTTGAACAGGAGTCTGTTTTTCTTCTCCTCCGTTGGATCCTTTTTTAGCACTTTGTTTGTGTCCGTGTCCTCCAGAATTTTCATCATTTGTTGTTCGTATTTTTCTGTGTCCAGGATGACGGTTGTTCCACCTTTGTCTGCTGGGAGAATTATGATTTCTTTGTTCTTGGACAGAGTGTTAATGGCTTGTGCTTCTATTTTTGTAATATTACTGGGTGGGAGTTTAGTAGATTTGAGGATACCTGCTATATCGTTGCATAGAGCTGCTTTTTGACTGGGGTCTGTATTTTTTCGCATGCCAGTTCTGTTGCGAGGATGAACTCCTCAAGGGGGATGTGTTTAGGTGTTACCGCAAAGTTTAGCCCTCGAGATAACACACTACGTTCTGTGTCTGTTAATCTGTGTTTTGACATATTACATATCCATTTGTTATTTATAGGCTGTTGGTTTCTTTCTGTATTCTTTTTTGCGATTAGTTTGTTGAGTTTTCTTATGTGCCTTTCTTTCGTTTTTATGAACTCATTTTCGTTTTGTTTGTGTAAGTGTTTGTCTACCATTGCTTTTATTTTCTTGCTGATGGAGTACCAGTGTTTAAACTCCTCCATTGTGTCGTTTAATTCCAATTCTAAATTCCTTATATTGTTTGCTGTTATTCGTATTCTTTCCTTAACCAAAATCATCTGCACTTTTTTCATCATTCGATCTGCATTCTTAGTTTGAATGAGATTCCTTATATTAAGGCTAGCAAGTGTAACATTTTCATCTCGGCAGCGCAGATTGAAACGGAGATGGTTCTTCTGGCGCGCCCATTTTATTTTCAGGTGTTCAAGGTAGCGGAACTCTCTGACACAAGATTGTCCAAAGTTTTCACGTAATAGTCAAAAAAGGTTCATACTGTCTGTAGTATCGAATTAGATTTAACGTTCTTATTTTCAGACAGAAAAGGTTTTATCCTACCTTAACATGTTTCGACGGCCACGTCTCGTTAACATCAGCTGATAAGACACGTCACAACATCAGTGACGCTTCTGAAGAAGACGGAAGACATCCGTCGAAACATGTTAAGGTAGGATAAAACCTTTTCTGTCTGAAAAAAAGAATGTTAAATCTAAATCGATACTACAGACAGTATGAACCTTTTTGGACCAATAGTGAAGCCTGTTAGAGGGCGAAGCACGTACGATATAGACTGCAGAGTACCATAGAGATTTCTAGGGCAGTAATAAGAACAAGGATAGCCCTTTCAAAAACCATTTTCATATTCCCTATACATATCTGGATTAAATTATTTTTTGAGCCTGAAGATGGGTGTAAAATGATATATTAGCTACTTTAAGGCCAGATATCTCGGCAATCCAGCAAGGTGCCATACCAAAAATTTATCTATGCAATCACTTTTCCTCAAATACTGATTTGCTAACCACATTTCCATGGGAATTTTTGGATTAAAGTTTTCTTTCTGACAGAAATCTGAATTTCTTCTATTTTCTTACTAAAATACAGCTGGTCTCAGCCTTGTTATCCAGGGTGGCCATCAGGTGGCAGCTTCATGAAGTGAAACTTAAAGCACCTCAGGGCCAAATACCCCCATAAATAGTTTGGGACACCTCGTCAATTTTTCATGAAAACTAATTCAATTTGCCATGTCTATCCCATTTTGGCAGATTTTAGACCTTGTTTTTTTGGCCTTCCAGGGGGCGTTGTGAGCAAAATAAAGGGTGTACGGCCCTAAAAATTTGGGTTTTTCCGTTAGACATCCATATGAACCTGTGTGCCAAATCTCATTGAATTCTAGGGGGGTCAACTGCGGAAAGTTCCGGAAAACTGCCATTTTTCTCAAACATTGGCTCTTAAACAAGATGCAGAAACTTTGCTCATTTAAGCTCATTTAAGATTGACTGAAGGAAAATAGAAAATTGTCTTGTAGTCTGAAAAATCAATACATTCAGTTCTTTTAAGAAATCATGGTCAATGTGCCCTCCAGGCTAAAGAGGAGAGGGACCATCCAGCTTGTTATCGGGACACCGTTCAAACGCCAGCATCCATGATAGTATGGGGGTGCATTAGTGCACATGGCATGGGTTAATTCACATATCTATGAAGACAACATTAAGGCGGAATGACATATACAGGTTTTGGAGCAAAATATACTGCCATCCAGAAGTCTTCTTCAGGGAAGGCCTTGCTTATTTCAGCAAGACAATGCCAAACACCTCATCCCGCGTGCACTACAATGACATGGCTCCGTAGTAAAAGAATCAAATTGGTCTGTCTACGATTCAGACTGGTCATCCATTTAAAATATTTGCCAGATTATCATCAGAAAATATGACAAAAGAGGCCACAAAGTGTTAAGCAGCTGAGATCCAACATCAACCAAGAATGTGAGAACATTTGCCGTCAAACCCACAACAGTTAATCTTTTCAATTCCAAAACACTGAGAGAGTGTTGTTAAAAGGGGAGATGATGCAACACAGTGGTAAACATGCCCCTATTCCAGCTTTTTTGAAATATGTTGCTGGTATCAAATCCAAGATTAGCATATTTTTTTCAAAAAGCAATAAGCTCTCTCCATTTCAACATCTGATATGTTGTCTTTGAACAAATTTCAATTAAATATTGTGCTTGAATGATATGTAAATCATTGTATTATGTTTTTATTTACATTTTACACAACATCCCAACTTTTTTGGAAGTGGGGTTATAATTCCAAAATCACTTTAGGGAAATTCCATAGAAATGGTCCGCAGGTGCAAAAAATACAATGTTCGACAAACCACATGTATCGTACATCAAATGAAAGCTGTGAAGCTATATTTTCAGGAACTACAACGTTTATGAAGATGGTGTGCAAATGTCAGAAACCCTTGCATAAGGTGATATTTAGTATCAATAGTAGGCCTGGCCTTTGCCTTCAAAGTCTTTGGTATGATTTCTGTACTGTGGCTGGTGGGATATTAGCCCATTCTTTCAAGACAGTCTCCGGTGTTGTGCCATTTAGAGATCGAGGAAATGGACTCATAGAGCCACCTGCTATTGAGGAGGGCGAATAACTTAGCTAGGACATTTCTTTGCAAATCCTTAGGACATTTTTGAGTAAATCAGCACCACCATATCACCGCTAGAAATGTGACAAAAGTCATGTGATTTTTTTTTTTTTTTACTTGTAGGAAAAATTTTCTCATACGAATTGAAGTGCTGTGTGTTTGTGATAGGTACGTTTTGTATTTGTAAAACAGAATATATTTGCAAACCACACTTTGTTTGCACATGAATCAGTTTTGTACTTGCAAATCACATTTTGTTTGTTAGTGAATCGCAGTGCATTTGTAAGACTTTCTGTTCGTATACTAGGTTTTGGCAATAATTTAACTCCATAGAAAATTCTAATGGTTCAAAGACCAGTTGGACACTTGCTTTTAATTAAGTTAATGCTTGTTCATGAGTATCCAAGGTTATTTTTACTTTAATCTTGCATAGATAGCTTATGAATGTCACTTGTCCCTCCATAATGAAATTTTTGTCCCTCCATAATGCTAATTTAAATGTGTACAGCAAAAAATTATAAAGTCAAAAACTACTCTGTGCTACATTTTTAGAATGTCCAATGTGTGTTATCATCAAAAAAGGAGATGTCATTATAATTTTAAAGGCAGAGCAGACTTTTTGAAAAGTGTTCCTGGATGTCAAATTTACTGAATCTTCCTTCTCCTTCCGCTAACGCTGACCTCTGACCTCAGCCCAAGCCACAAAAATGAATAAAAAAGTTTGTTTTTTTGACAGGACTATGCCTTAATTACCTAGATTCCTAAAATAAAATTCCTAAAATAGTTGTCTGGAAAACCCAATTTATTTTGTTTCAGGAATGCTTGGTTTTCCCAAAAACCTGTCACTTTGTCCCCCCGTAACACGTGGAATTGCCCTTTAGTTTACTTTGAAGATCAGCAGAGTTTAGACATTTGCATTAATAAATAAATATAGGTGCAATATATTCACAAAATGCTCAATACCATCATATATACAATCACGTCTCCTCAACTGCAGTGTGACAGTATTGGTAGAATTGACAATATGAAACTACTTCAGTCAAGACAATTATGTCAGATTTTACCATTTATTACAGGACGACATGCATTTGAGTTTGGCAGTGACTGTGCTCGAGTGATGCTCCGGAACAATTTGAGCAAGCGTAACACGGACATTCCCTGAAATCACAGACCCCCCCAGGCTGAGCCTGAGATTCTTTTAAATGCCGTTCACGTTTAAATTGTTGAACCAGCGTTATGTGATTTTTTTTTTTTTTTTTTGAAAAATTTGGCATCTCCAATCCCACCCGAATCTGGAATGCCCAATTGGTGAACTATGTACAAGGCTTGCTCGTATGCGACCCCTTGCTGCCAATTCAGGAGAGTGTAGAGAGTTTGCGGCTCTCCTCCGAAGCACGCGCCTGTCAGCCTACTGCTTCTTACACACTCATTGGTTGAATCTTCCCAAGTTCAGAATGAGGGCGGAGGATACCCGAACATGAAAAGGCTTAGAATCTTCCTGACGAGTACCCGTCTGGCCAACAGGAGGAGCTTGAGCAACGAACAAGGCAACTATTATTTCCCCTTCCCGGCAGTCCCTTCCCAATTTGCAACCCTGTAGCGCAATAGCCAATTGTGCGCTACTCTGAAAAAGCTGCCGACCACTGCCGGCTGGTACGAGGTGGGGATTGAACCCGCGACGTGATAGTCACTACTTATAGAAGCATATAGTTAACAAAATTAAAATGAAAATGCAATGTCAGAAATGCATTTTCATTTTCAAGATACAAGCACATTATTTGTATCATAATGAAAATTCAAATGTAATCCTCCACTTTGCATTTTCATTTTCAAGTCCATGTATGCAATTTTTATAACAATCGGAAAATTAAAATACATTCCTCATTTACATTTGAATTTTGGAGAAGTGCCCTGCAATATCACTAACAAAACGAAAACGAAAACGCTAATTGAATAAAACAAATACATTCTCGGAAATGCTTTTTCGTTTTCGAGAAGCACGTGCATTATTTGTATCATCACGAAAATGCTAAAGTAATCCTCCACTTCACGTTTGCATTTTGAAGTCCATGTAGGCACAGTTTTCATTTGCAAGAAGTGCCCCGCAATATCACTAACAAAACGAAATCGAAAACGCTAATCTCCTAAAGCAAATACATTCTCGGAAAAGCTTTTTCTTTTTCAAGAAGCAGACGCAATATCTGTCTCATAATTAAATCGGTAACGCAGTTCGCCACTTTTCTTTTTCATTTTCGTGAAAGACTGCCCTGCCTGAGTTAGCATTTTCGATTTCGAGGTCCCACGCGCTTTTCCTAACAAAATTATAAAAGAAAATACCCTCCCTTGTTGGGTGTGGCCTGTCGGTGAGAAGGCGGGACGTCCTCCACAATTTCGTATGGATTGGATATTAACAAATACAAGCGTTCTCGGTGGTTATCAATCAGAGAGAAAGTCCTGCTGCACGCACTTTTATGTCAAAGCACAAATGGCAACTTATGTAGATGGAGCCACTGACTGTGCATGGACGCTCCCCTGGACATAGCGGAGTTTGAGAGTATAGCTAAGGTTTTCCCCCGAAAGACACTGCTCTCGCACTCAATTACCCCCGTGTGCGCTTGGATTAGCGCTGCTTCCACTGAAATTGTACTGCGCTTACACTCAGATCTGTCGATCTTCGGACGGGTTATCTGCGCATCATCTGTTTAGTTGTTCAGTCGGTTACAAAGCAAGTTCATAAGCTCCTGCTCTCTTGGGCTTCATGTACTTCCATTACTTTCTTCACGAATTTGGAGTGAAAGGACAGTTCGTATTAATACACCAGTGCCTATACGTCTCTTTACCTTAATAGCTGGCTACATACAATGGTAGCCGTGTAACACGTCGACCTCCAGTTCTCTATTATGCGAGTCTGTGGATGAATCGCAGAGGTAGACTGAGCTAAGAAAGGGACAGATTCATCTGTTCGCTTGCATCCTGCTGCTGCAGAAGAAAGGCTTGCGAAATCCATAGATTTCTCTTATTATACGGTAAAGTCGCTTGTAATAATATGCTGTCGCTGGCCATAGCCAGATGTCGACACAGTGATATGTTTCGGCCAATCGATGTGTTTTTCATGAACGTCACATCGTTAGACTAAAATTGCAGTGCACTCAATTAGCCCCTGCGTGCGCTTGGATTATACCTGCTTCCACTCAAACCGTGTGCTTACACTCGATCAATCAATGGTTGGACAGATTATCTGCACGCTATCTTTTGCGGGTTCATATGGTCCTGCTCACCGGGGCTGCACAGGTAGCTACTTCCGTGGCTTTCTTCACGGAATAAAAGGACCGCTTACATATTAATACATCGGTGCCCATACTTTTCTTATACTTTAGTTGCTGCTACATCTAAGAGTTGCCGGGTAACAAACACATCGGCTTCCAGTTGGTGTGCCTCACTGCAATTTTGTGGATGAATGGCAGGGGTGCACTGAGCTGCGGGGGAGAGACGCATCCTGTTGCAAGCATAGTGTTACCACATAAAAACAGACGTGCGAAACTGATCGCAATCTGGTCAAGTTAAATGGACTGGAAGCAAGTTTTATGCAACAGTTGTTCGTAATGTTCGTCATCTTGCAGGAAAGTAGTTAGCTAGCTTATTAACATCGCGTTAGTCTAACGATGTGACTGTTCATGAAAAACACATCGATTGGCCGAAACATATCACTGTGTCGACTGGCTACGCCCAGCGACAGCATATTGTTACAAGTGACTTTACGGTATAATAAGAGAAATCATAGATCTATGGATTTCGCAAGCCTTTCTTCTGCAGCAGGAGGATGCAAGCGAAAGATGAATCTGTCCCTTTCTTAGCTCAGCCTACCTCCGCGATTCATCCACAGACTCGCATAATAGAGAACTGCAGGTCGACGTGTTACACGGCCACCATTGTCTGTAGCCAGCTATTAAGGTAAAGAGACGTATAGGCACTGGTGTATTAATATGAACTGTCCTTTCCCTCCAAATTCGTGAAGAAAGCAATGGGAGTACATGAAGCCCAAGAGAGCAGGAGCGAATGAACTTGCTTTGTAACAGACTGTACTACTAAACAGATGATGCGAAGATAACCCGTCCGAAGATCGAGAGATCTGAGTGTAAGCGCAGTACAATTTCAGTGGAAGCAGCGCTCATCCAAGCGCACACGGGGTAATTGAGTGCGAGAGCAGTGTCTTTCGGGGGAAAACCTTAGCTATACTCTCAAACTCCGCAATGTCCAGGGGGGGCGCCCATGCACAGTCAGTGGCTCCAACTATGTAAGTTGCCATTTGTGCTTTGACATAAAAGTGCGTGCAGCAGGAGTTTCTCTCTGATTGATAACCACCAAGATCGCTTATATTTGTCAATATCCAATCCATACGAAATTGTGGAGGACGTCCCGCCTTCTCACCGACAGGCCACACCCAACTAAGGAGGGTATTTTCTTTTTAATTTTGTTAGGAAAAACGCGTGGGACCTCGAAATCGAAAAATGCAAAGTCAGGCAGGGCAGTCTGTCACGAAAATGAAAAAAGAAAAGTGGCGAACTGCGTTACCGATTTAATTATGAGACAGATATTGCGCCTGCTTTTGAAAAAAAAAAAAGCATTTCCGAGAATGTATTTGCATTTGGAGATTAGCGTTTTTTTTTCGTTTTGTTAGTGATATTGCGGGGCACTTCTCGCAAATGCAAACAGTGCCTACATGGACTTGAAAATGCAAACGTAAAGTGGATGATTACTTTAGCATTTTCGCGATGATAGAAATAATGCGCGTGCTTCTCGAAAACGAAAAAGCATTTCCGAGAATGTATTTGCTTTATACGATTAACGTTTTCGTTTTCGTTTTGTTAGTGATATTGCAGGGCACTTCTCGAAAATGCAAATGTAAATGAGGAATGTATTTTAATTTTCCAATTGTTATAAAAATTGCATACATGGACTTGAAAATGAAAATGCAAAGTGGAGGATTACATTTGAATTTTCATTATGATACAAATAATGCGCTTGTATCTTGAAAATGAAAATGCATTTCTGACATTGCATTTTCATTTTAATTTTGTTAACTATATGCTTCCATAACTTCTGCTTCGCAACGCAATGCTTTACCGAGTGGCGTTACGTGATTTTAGTTGGCATAACACATAATTGCTTTCAACTCCAGTTTAAAATCGCCTGATTATAATTAAACTATTAATGTACTGCATAATCAAGACCAATATATAAGCCGATAATGATTATGAAGTTATTAAAAAATGTTACACTGACAACGTATACTGAATAGTGATATTGTAAGGATGGCAATAATACAAATATACTCTTCAAAAAAGAGGGGGATATTGAAATTGCAAGGTCAATAACAAACTAATGATAAGGAATAATTGGTCCGAAATTAATTGTATCTTAACAAAGAAGGAATTGAGTAAACAATTCACCCAATATTTCATAACCTAAACAGTTATGTTTGGCCAATAACATGGCCAAACACTCATTAATTTGTGGAGGCATCGTGCGTATGAGTCTACCTATGGAAATTTGATGCAGTCTGTCCCCCACTCTTCCACCAACACCTGGCCAAGTTCATCTATTGTGGCTGGTGGCCTTTCACATTGACACACGTAGGCCCAAGATGTCCTAGACATTTTCAAAGGGCGAAAGGTCAGGGGTCATTGCTGGCCAGGACATCTTATGGATATTGTGACGTCGAAGGTGGTTATTGACTGTTCTCGCATAGTAAGTATGGGCGTTGACATCCTGAAACACAAAAAGCCGCCCCTCACGTTGTGCAAATGGGATAACACAGGGTGTCAGTATGTTGTCCTGATAGTATTGGCCAGTGACTCTACCTTGCAGTCACAGTGATCCCAACCCACACCATGACAAACCCACCACCAAGTGTGTCATGCTGCCTCAGGTTAACATTGGCATGGCATTCGTTGCGACGATGCCAGATGTGACCACGCCTGTCAAGGAAGCCTAAAGTGTACTGGGACTCCTCTGAGAACATTACACACGACCACTGATAATTGATAATTGAGTAATTCAGTAATAAATTGGTTATTTCACTTAGTGGCTTTAAGTGTGCGACCACCTGTAAGGCCACGCCTCCAGCCATACAGCTCACCGGTCTACAAAGTCTCGGATCGCACTTCAGTCATTATTCTATTATTATCAACGCCTGTTTCTCATTACCACTGGGTGGTAGCAGTGGGTATTTAAGACTGAGCTTCAATCAGTCTCATTGTGAAGTCTGTGTAATCTCATGCCTGTTTGACATAGTAGTCTTGTATAGGCTTATTCTCTATATTTGCGAATTTATACTAAAACCTAGAACCTCGTGCTGTTTATTGTTTTACCAGCACGTTATTCTTCAAGTAACCCATGGATGTATTAGAAGAACAGGATACTGAACCGAAATAGCCGCCCATTCATTTCAATGGAAATTGCTCAGTGGCGCAGCACGCCGACATGCGGCCTTATTTCCGAAGTCACACGGACATGCGCTGTGTGGCTTTTCACTCACACATGCGTAGTGTGGGGCTCATGAACGCGCTGACGCCTGAGGTATCTATGACAACAGTCCTCGCCCGAAGCACTCCTAGACAGGACACATGTTCACGACCAATGTTCTTCGGAAACGTAGCTCACTATGTCCACTGTGAAACCCATGCAACAGCTCTGCACCGAACGGGCAAACATAGCACTCGGCTTAAAAATAGTTTGGAAAAACAATTTATATAACTAATAGGGATATAAAATGTTGATGAACTTTTTTTATTTAACAGGGAAATAAAATAATTCACCATCACAAACAATGTCAGCAAAACAGTTGACTTGCTACTGTATAAGATGACAGTTCAATCTCGTTTTCCACACAGTTCAAAGCGAAATGTACTTGTAGAAAGTGAAACTTTTCGAGCTTGTTAGCTTGCAGCCTCCTCTATGCTTACTGGATTCAAGACGATAATCCAACCGCACAGAGCACTGCCTGTGCTTCATGAACTGATAAGTTTTATAGTAGATGACGTTGATCAAAGATTTTAGCCAATTCTGAGAAGTGAAATTACTTTTCGTGCTCGAATGCTCAAAGCTCATTAAATCCATCCTTTCTCTATACCTGGAACTGGAGCCCATCCCAGTTGAGTCGCAGGGTGCACACACCATTCATTAGAATTGAATTTTAATATTTAATATCGCGAATGCATAAGCTGTGCATACTCTCGCAACCCGGTGCGTCATCCATAGCATAGCTACTGCCGTTATATGCTATTACCACATTTATCAGCACTAGAAATTAAACTCTAAATTTTCTTTACTAAATTAACGATTGAAGTTTTTACAACCCAAATGTTTCTCTGGGTACTCAAACATCAAGCCGAAAAAGTGCTGATTCTATTCAACATTAGTGGAGTTTGAATACGGAATTATTTTCCCTCCCCTTGTCCTCACATGATCAGCAGCCCAGTGATAAAATATACATGAAGTCGATCTTCATTTCGTTCTCACCTGTTTCTTTCTTCTGGGACCCTCATATTTTCTCTGCGCAGATGGAGTTCAGCCGCATCAGCGAATCTCGGCAGCATCACTCCCGAGCACTGATGCTGCTCACTAACAGTGTGTCGTTCACAACACAGGCTGAACAACAAATACTGTCTGTTTGTGCAGTGCTGTCATGCAAGTTCGGCGAATGCATAAAATAGCAGAAACTTCATATTTTGGATTTCATCTCAAAAGTTGCTGAAAAGTCACGACATCAAGTATGCACATCTCCTATTGTTTTAATAATTAAGAATGAGCATGCAATGGTAAATAAATAAGTTGTGAAGTTTTTTGGGCTGAATATATACCATGCTGAAAGTGCACATATGGACGTAGTCAATGCTACTCAGCCAGAATATAATTCATGAAGCAGCAAAGCACAGTACCGTGAATCGGTGTAAGATATTCAAAGTAATAGAAATAAGCAACTCAGCTTAGCTGCATCTTGAACATTTTAATACGAAAAAGCAAAGCAAGTGTTAGCTACATGCACGATTATAGGATGTCGCCTTCGATAGTTACCGAATACACGCCCGTTATCCGACCTAAGTTAACCAACAACAGCCTTTGCTACCTTTCTGTTTATTCTGTAACATTATATAGGATAGTTGAAACAGTCGAGTCGCTACATAACAAAGCCATTCATCAAATACAATAAATGAAAACATTGGTGTCGTTACACCTGCTCACTTCACCGACTTAATAATGTAAGCCGACAGCACGGAATCTCCTGACCAGTGCTACAACCAAAGACCCGCAGCTGCTGCACTCCTTACGAGAACGCGCTTAGAGACAAGGTCTCCTTGGTGTTCGCGTAGCCTGAATTAATATTAAAAAAATTTGTCATTGCCGTGGAAAAAGGCACCAGTGATTTAAAAGAGAAAAATCAACAGATAATATATTGATCATTTGCAGTAGTAAAAAAAAATTATTCACAGATTTATTAGAGTGCCTTTTTCAATTGTTCCCTATGGAAAAAATTATTTTTGCCCCCCATGGCATCACATGACTTGCAATATCAGCTTGACCGCTAAGCCCTTGTCGGTGTGCGATTTAGCCCTGGTTCAGTATCCAGTTCTTATAATACATCCATGAAGTAACCTCATTTCCATTAATTTTTCCCGTTTATAATACAATGTTACTGTGGCCTAGCCCAGACTTTGTATTTCTCATAGTGCTCATTTTTAGGAACCTCTCTTCCTTGTTGTTTTGTATTTCTGCCTTCTGCGGTGTAGTTGGCTTATTAAATTCAACCAAGTCCATCCTTACACCTGAGTCCAGTCCTCAACTTCCTGTCCTCCGTGCATCTGCTAAAGAAAAAAAAGAAAAGAAAAGACGCGCAGCACGTGGTATTGTAATCCATGAGCTGTTTGTGATGTGTACAGTGACACTTGAGCACGGTCAATAGCCTACACAAAAAATCGCTTCAAAGCACTTCAGTAATAACAAACATTGAGCTGTTTGTGTCTATGTGTACAGGACTGTCACTGACTTGAGCTCAAGAGCGCCATTCTTTTTACAGCCTGTACGCGGTCAATTCCTGATCATAAATGAGGGGTCCGAAAAAAAATACCGCTTTGATGCCGCTCTCGTGAGCAAAAAATGCGTGCACACGGCCCCTACAGAAAACCCATTTTTGCCCATCAACAGGAGTAGGAACTCTTGCTTCTGACTGTGGGCACCTGCCTCTGTGTAATTTTTTTTTGGCACTTTAGTTCCCTGTTTCTATCTGAGAATGGAAAACAGGCACTGTCGCTGACGGACCACGGTAAGGGCAGCCATGTGTAAATGGGCAAAAACTGGGTTTTCTATAGGGCCCATGTGCCCGCATGTGTTGCTCACATAGACGGACGCAAACGATACTTGCATGACCCTCAATCGCCTCGGACCCCTCATCTCAGGATCAGTTTTGGTTGCTGTCTGGAATCTGTCACGTGCACAGGCTTTAACCAGATGTGGCACTCTTGAGCTGCCATCGCCACCGGGCTGCCCTAAGCGGGTCGGTCAGTGACAGCGCTTTGTGTTCCATTCTATCGGATAGACAGCCGACTGATTGTTGAACGGTGACAGTGCAAATGACGCACCACCTCTCGGGCGGCTGAGATCTGCCCGTAACATGCCAAAGACTCTTTTTCTCTCTCTTGTGTCACAAGCTGTTCCATTTTCTTGATGCAGTAGCATTTTTCGTTTTTTTTTTTGTTGGCTTTTTGTAGGCTATTGACCACACCGGCGCAGCGGCAGTGCACAGTCAATAGGTTGTCTTCTGTTTCATGACTAATGCCCCCGTCACACTTATTCAAAATCAGCAGTAATCAAGCAGAACCAGCTGGAATGAAAAATTTTCTAAATTCGCGCAACATTCGGACGGGAATTTCAAACTGACCAAAATTCTTACAGCTTTGAAAGAATGCCGTTCGAATACTTAGAATGCACTTCGAACCTGCCTCAAATGATTCTTGCGCATTCTGGGTGTATTAGCTCTCGAATGCAGCTTGAATGTAGTTGGAACACAGTAGGAATATTTAGAATGCTGTTAGAATGCAGTCAGAATATTGAGAATACACTCCGAATGCCCTGCGAGTGCGGTTCAATTGCTGCCTGAACACCACCGGAAGTCTGGTTGGAAGGTGCCTCGAATGCTGTACGAATTCACCTCGAATGCGGTCAGAACGCTCCCAGAATGGCTGCCGAATATGGTTGGAACGTCCAAGAATTCAAACAGAATGCAGCTCGAATACTCAGAATGTACTTGGAATGTACTTCAAATGTAACACGGGTGTCCCGTGTTTTCATTTATAATGCATACCTGTCACATCTCACGGATTCATTATCATTTAAATTGTTTAAATGAAATAAGATCATTTGAAACGTCTTTCTTCCAATGATCTTATTTCATATAAACAATTTAAATGATCATGGAACACATGCATTGCTTCCAACCCCCTAGTAAAGAAAAGCGTGAGAAGTCGGGAGTCATTACGCAGGTGAAACTGATAAACCCCCATGCACAAGGACTTATATTCCGCGCAAGAATCTCTTACATATGCGTTGATTGAGTAATTGCTGACTACAGCAGGTGAAAGTAAATATGCCACTAAAACTGACACCGAATGCGTAAGAGGTAACAGGTATGTGCGTTATTAATGAAAACTGTCCACACCTGATAATGCTGAGAGTTTTCGGAGTTTCTGTAAATGGTAATTTAAATGAATGATTGAAAACAGATCATGACCAATCATTATTTTTAAGGGATGGGTTTCAGCCTATTTTTAAGGGATGGGATTTTCAGTTTCCAGCTGAATTGTTTTAATATCGAAATAGATTCCGGCAGCAATCGAGATGCATTCGAGGTGCATTCTGGCTCATTTGAGAAGCATTCATCATATTCTGGCAGGATTTGACATGGCTTGCCATTTCGATTCTCCCTCGATTGCAATCAGAATGTTTTGAATGCTGTTGGAATGCCGTAAGAATATTTATAATGCAGCCAGAGCGCAGTTAGAATACACTTCGAATGCCATTCGATATTCCTTCACTTCGAATGCACCTCGAAAGTTTTGAGCATGAGCAAAATATTCGGGCCGGCCACAAGAATGGGCCCGAATATTTGGAACGCACTCAGAATGCAGTCAGAATTTTTAGAACGCACTTTGAATATCCAGGTATAGACATAGAATTTTCATTCCGACACCATTCCAGCTCATTCCGCCTCTAGTGTGACTAGGGCTTAACCTTTTTACAAAATCTTGTGCAATCCATTTGGAGTCATGTCCCTTTCAGCGATGGTCTACTCCCATTTCATTGACCTAGTTTAGCCAAGTGGCTTGCACACAAATACACACACACACACACACACACACACACACACCTGACGTCCAGGCCTAATTTAAGCCTCCTAGGGTGAAAACTGGGGGCGCCAGAGGGTCGAGAAATTCTTGTGGACCGACTGACTGACAGCGTGCACTATTGAGCAAAAAAAAAAAAAAAATCCAATTATTTAGCATTAGCTTACCTGAAGTACAATTGCAGAGGTAGGGCTTCAAAAGCAAGGACATCATGAGAATGGCCCGGTGTATCATCTCTGAAAGAGATAAGATTCTGCTTAGAGAGTCTTAGAGCTAGCAAGCACTGCCTGTGGACACTGATCGTTCACATTTTTATGCCACCTGCGGTCCAGGTGCAACCTGTTCAGCCATATTTGCATGGAAAGCAGGGAGACCCACCAGCAACAGTGCTAATGCAAGAATCTGATTAATTGCAATGCTGAAAAAATGTTAAATTGAGAGATGGAAGTAAGAGAAAGTTTTGGATTTTTTGCATTTACTCAAATTATTGCCATTCTTAAAATATCACATGTACCTCATGCACGTAGCCAATAGGCAATCACTTTGTCATTACCATTTCTTGACCATTCTAGGCTTCGAGTCGGGTTTTATTAATCAGCAAATAAATTGTTTAATTATGAATCTTGCAAACAAAAATGGAAGTAATAAAGCTTTGAAAGGTGTGGTTACAGCTGGCTTTTCATGCCTTCCACAGCACACCACTGCTATTCTCACATCTCAGATTGCTTGGTCCAGTTGCCTGTAAAACCTCAAGATGATATTTTTGGGAGCCTATTTTATAGGGCAAAAGTAACCAAACTGGGAAGTTTAATCAGCATGAATCAATAAATGTAGAATACAGACTGTTCTTTTCTGTAAGACATTGTTCAATGTTTAAATAGCAATATTCCCACAACAGGAAACAGAGGAATTGAATGTCTCTTTTTGTGTGTTAATCATTGGGGATAAAAGTGACATTAGTCTCCCCTGCATTAAAGACAGGTTTGATCTACATGAACATTCACTGCCCACTGAATTCAGTCTTACTTGGTTTGAAGATCCTGAACTCCACCATCTGCTGAGTAGTATGTGTGTGTGTTCAGCAAGGATACGGTTTCCAACAAGCTCTTTCTTTGCTGAATGAAATGCTGTCACTTGGTAACAGCGCTGGTCCATGCCTGTTTTTATATGCACAGTTGCGTCATATCATTGGACACTTGCCCAGGCCCATAGGTCTTAAAAAAATAAAAGCATGTGACTAACTTCACTGACCTGGAAGCAGGTAAAAAAGCTTATCATATTGTGCAAAAATATGTTTTAAGCACGAAGGAAAACTTTAACTGACCCAAAAACAGGGATTGTATTATTTTTCCCCCATATTCTGCTCTTTGTAAATAAAAACAGATACTAGAACAAGTGTTATTAAAAAATTAATTTGCGCTATTATTTTTGAAAAGTAATTGCTGACAAAATTGCCACTAGACAGGAATTACCCACCTTACATTTAGTTGTGACTGTGTAATGGTTTTCCTGTGCACATGAGTATGTGCACTGAAAAATAGCAGAAAAAAAGGAAGGCAGGATCCAAATGCAAAGAGGTGCTTTTATTAACCTCTGTAGAGCAGCCACAAAGGTTGAAAAGGTGAGTTCAAAGAAAATCGGAAATGCAGTTCCCAAAATTGTAAAAACAACAAGCTGATTTAATAAAGTTGGCTATTTAACCCTCGTCCAACCAAGGGTTTTTCTACTACAACCCCGACCAGAGGGGGGTGGTGACCCCCCCCCATTATTTTGAAATTAAGCGATAAACATCATCTTCATTGGTATCAGTGTACAGCTACAGATGTCCTCTCTTCAAATCAAGTACAAATAAAACACATTTCAACATTATGACATCATAGTGACGTCATAACTAACACCATATTAGGAAAAAACATCAAAATGACAAAAATCCACGTTTTTTTTAATTTTTATTAGTTTTAGCTGAAAATAAGTAACTTTCTGTAACCACTAGAACTACTGATTCTCCAATTAATATTTTAGTATTATTATAAATGTTATAAACTCATGAGTAACATAAATTTGACAGTACTATGATTTCATAAATAACTCATTTTGGGAAAAACACAAAAAAGGAAACAAGTTCACTGGACAGATGTACAAATATCTCCAAAATGTTACACACTTGCATAAAAGGTTTATCTATGAATTATGAGAACAACTTAATGAACAAGTCTATGAACTTGTATAATAGTAGGCCTATAGCCCAGTATAAAAATAGTATACAGTACAGTAACCAGTCAATCACACAAGTAAAAGTATGTCGGTCGTGCACTTCTAATATTATTAGGTGAAGATCACTTCAAGGTTACTGGTCACTGCTGGTCATTGTAATTCCAAGATTTACTAATACAAGGACAAGCTACATCAATAAGTCAATAAGGATGACAATCAGTGTGGTCTACAAAGTTCATTGAGCATGAAGCATAATAATAGCATACTATTTGCAACTAATTTGTAAGCATATTTTGTATCAAAAACAGGCAAAAATTGACGCTGGTGGCAACCCCCCCCAATCCTTCGACTTTGACGGCCTACCCTACCCCCGGGGGGTGAGGTACCCTCATCGTTTTTTCATGAAAATGAGCGCAAAGGATGAATAAACAATTACTTAGAAGCATTAGATCATGTCTGTTAACGTTTTTGTGCGACAAGAAAAAATCTGTTGGGCGCGGGGGGGGTGGTTGGACGAGGGTTAAAGTAGTTTACATAACAATACTCAAAAAAGCTATGGCATAAGCCTATACAAGACATGAGCTTTACTAGACTTTGCAGCGTAATGGTGTGAAGCTGGGGCTTTTATGCACTTTACAATGATAATAGATTCATCTATACTATCCCCGTCCCCGCCTAACCCTAACTCCTGGTCCTGCAAAGCAGTGTCATTCAGCGGTGCTGGTCAGTATCAGCCTATTCCCTGCTGTTTGGTGATGGTGTAAATGGCTGGATATTGATCCTGCCATCTCACATGACATAACAAAGCGATCAGAGATGGCAGACTTCACCCCATTCACGCAAATAACGATAAGTGCAGAAACACAAACAAACACGCAGAGCCACTAGATGGCAGACTTCACCCATTCACGCAACAAGTGCGGAAACACAAACAAACAAACACACAGAGCCGCTAAAAACAGTACTTCACGCCCACTCCATGGGGTGAAGTAACAACTTAATTCTAGCCGACTTGAGGGATAAGGCCCCTCCTGAGGGTGGTGGCCATGCCCACTACAGTCTGGCGAAATGGTTGAGCTTGAGTGTTTAACCAGAGCCCTGAAAAGGGAAAATAAAGTTACACCCTGGGAAGACGAGATCCCAGCTGCTCTGTGGTGGTGGAGAGAAGTCCTGGGACTCACCGCATCATCCCCCATACCCCTTACCTCATGTTCCCTCTGATACACGTTTACTTACACACTCATTCTTTCTCACACACTCTCTCTCTCTCTCTCACACACACACACACTTAACTATAAATACCATACCACTTTATTTATATGGCACATTTTCTAAACTGAACGTTTCCAAAAGTGCTGTACAAAGCATCAATTAAAAACAGAATAATTGTAAAACAAAAACCAGTAAAAACAAGACAAGGCAATGTACTGAAACAATAAAAAATAACTAAAAATAATAAACATACTATTAATAACTAATAATTAATAATAAATACTAATACCAAAAAATAACTAAAATAATAAACATACTAAAAACAATATTAATTTTAAAAAAATCAATGACTGTCTTTTTTTTCTTTCCCCAATAAGATTTCTCGTATTTTTTCCTTCTCTATCATTATCATTATTATTATCTATTTTGTTTAGTCATCTTTTTATTTATTTTATAGCCTTTTTCTTTTTTTTGTTATTTACTACTTTATTAATTCAATTTCAAAGTATTGCTCCAAAAAAATTGTCATGATTGTCATTCTTGCTCCATTATTAGCAGCAACTAATTTGTCCTCTTCCCACACCTCTGATATCAAGGGCTGACAGCAATAAACAGTTATGTCCAGATGTTATATATTGGACATAACTGTTTATTGCAGTCAGTCCTCGATACTGTATATTGTTGCTTGGGTATTTGATGTACATGAATTACTGAAATTAAAACAACTTGTTGAATATCTCACCACATACGCATACTTCCTTCATATTTGTCTCACACATATATGCACACACTCTTGCACTCTCACGCACACACACACACACACACACACTCACATATACCTCTCTTTTCCTGTTTCTTTCCCTAGCCGCCCCGGTTATTGGATACCCTAATGTTTTCATGTTTCATACCCTTTGTATCTAGAATTTGTGCTTGTGTCATGTATTTATTCTGTTCACCTATAGTCTAAAGCTGCTTTCACATTGGACGCGAAACAAATTTTTCGTGTGACAGATCACTTTCAAAGTCAATGCAAAGACGCAAAGTTTCACTTTAAGAAAAGTGCGTTCATGTTCGAAGCTTCTGAAGGGGAGGGGAGAGTGACTCTGTTGTGTTTCAGTTGTCAACAATAGTGACGTTGTATCGCTGATACAGCCTTTAAGCTTTAATTATTATTATTTACCTGCCACTTCTTTTACAATTTTGCCCATAAAACCAAAACTGTCCATCTAAAAGTCAATTTGGTAGGCTGTTAGAGGGTCATGTCAGGAACAAGTCTCTACAATATAAGGTCCATAGGTCATGTGACCAGGCAGCCATCTTGGATTAAAATCACCATTTTCAAAAGCTCTGCCCCTTTGACCCATTTGACGAAAAGTCACGTAACTTTGTGTACAGGTTACCTTTGTCACAAGGAACAACTTTGCCTCTAGGACCTATAAAGTCCACCATATTGGATTTTGAGACAATTTGCATAATTATTATTTCAGCAAAAATGACATCTTCTCCTAAACGGCTGGGCTGATTTTAACGAAATTTGACACTCATCATTTTGAAACCAATCCCGACTTAAATTGCAAAGGAAAGGCTGGTACATCAAAAAATATGGCCGCCAGAAGCCAATCAATTTGCCTAATTTATGAATTAATATGCAAATGAGCCAATATTATTCACCGTTGCATCAATCATTCGGAAAATTCTTGTGCACAATGACAAGGCCTCACTGACAAGATATTCCAAAGTCGAAAGCAATCCGTCACAAAACACAGAATCCACAAGCGCTTGAACACGCGCATTTTTAACCCAATTTTTCATATGTGAAAAATATACTTAAAGGTGCACTATGCAAGTTTGTCTACTTTCTGCGCGATTATATTTTTGTCTTAATTCGCCGACATCTCTCCACAATCCGCTAGCTGCCTGCCCCTAAATTCACCGTAAAAAAAACCCGGGCTCTGGAGACCGCAGAGGTGTCACAACCTGCAAATATACACAAGGGGCACAGGCTGTGTCCCATAACATAACAAACCGTCCTAGCCAATCACCGACAAGAGCTGACAGTTATGGAAGCATGAGAAGGAGGGAACTATGGGAGGGAGGGGCGGGCTACCTCTGTTTTGTTTGAGTTCGAATGTCAACAGAAGTGAAATCAAACAAACTTGCATAGTGCACCCTTAAAGGTGTCATCCCATGGGAAACCGTGTATTACGTGTTCTTTCTGAAGTGCCATCAGTCAACATGAGTTGCGTATGCATGCTGTGTGTGAGCATGAATATCAACCCCCACTCTGTGTAATAGCGAATTGAAAAAAATAGACGGAAAAACAGGCGAATCAGAAAAGCTCAACAACCTACGTAGGTTTGGGAATTATTATTCATGGTCTCGCTCTGGTCTCACCCACTTTGACTTGCGACCGTCCACCAAATCATTGGCAGCCAGCGGGAAGTAGCAGCTGAGAAGCAGGAGGAACAGTGAGTCGTTAACATGGCGGAACAAATTCGTTCTCGTGCTATTTGTGGCAATAAAACCTCAATGCTGCATGCCTTGCCCCAACAAGATATATAAACTGGAGGCGCTACGTTGTTTGTTCCAGATCAGCCAGTGTGTGCAGAGCTGGCCGCCATCTTATGACGGGCATACCTCTCGCTGGAACTAATGCAAACAAGTATGCTCTGGATTATATTTTGGTAAATATCAGCAATAATCATTCAGCAGCGTTTTGATTTCCGGCCTTTCCTGGCATAATCGTGATATAGCCCCCACCTGGTGGGGCTTATTTCCCCTCCCACCTGGTTTAGTAGGGCATATTTCCCCCACACTGATTGTAATTATGTCCTAACCCTAGCCCCACTGAACCAGGTGGGGGCTATATCACGATTATCCTAACTGATAACGATTGAAGAGTCAGCTTGAAGCACCATTTCTGTCTATTACCGCTCAGTGCTTTTATCAAAAGCATAGTTACTTACTAAGTTAGCAGCTTACATAGTTCGTCCATTCATTGCCAATGGTTCCTACGAGGCAAATTAGCATCTGTGATTTCGGGAAAAGCACCCCTGAGCGATTGATATTTTTCCATTGGGTCTGTTTGGAAATACAGTGATATACATCCAGTCTATCTGAAAACCCCTTGGTACGGTAATATTATGACCGATCTCATTCTGTCAGGTTGGGTTTATTTTCTCTAGCAGTACGATCTAGGACGGGGCACTTGTACTTTATCCTCGCAAGTGCCAGGAACCTTGATAACAAGTGTCTTAATGCGACCGCTGCCAAGTGGGGAAACACATTTACAAGGATACTCTTGCTGAAGAAATACCTATTTTTTAAGGGAAAAAAAACAAAAACACTGGTTTGTTATTTGATCTTAAAAAAGAAAAACAAAAAACACATTGGTTTATAATTGGATCAGACACATATCAATGACGATTTTTTACTATTTGAAAAAATACTGCTGCATGGTGCAGACCCAGATGCTGAAATTACAAAGGACGAACAACAAAACCTATTTGTGTCCACTGACAGTGAAGCAGCTGCTGATTTCAACGGGTTTTTGGACGTGCCTGATGCTGAAGTCGGGAGTGATTCAAAGTCCTGCGGTATTTTCGCTCATTAGGACTTTAAGTATAACACTCAGTGGAAATCAATAAAACGGAATGTTTATGCAGTCACGCACGAAGAAGATGTCTATTTCCCATCCAAATAACCTGGAAGATCCAGTCCTATAATCCAGGACGTTACCCCCGAGGTAACCAGGTGATCTGGTAGTGAGAAAGGGCTAGTCAAGACTAGCTTTACACCGTATCGTTTGATGATTTGAAGCCAATAATCTCCATTGTTCAAGCTAAAAATAATTTACATGTGAAAGGTTAAGTCGACAACTTTCCCTCTCTTGTGGCTGCAATTTACGGCGACACAATGGTCAGGCATTCAGTGAAAAATTTCTGGAAAGAAGCATCCACTTTGCTTCACCTTGGTGTATTGGACGCCCGTCACAAGATGACAACCAGTCCTGCACAATGAAATCGTAATATAGTGCCTCTAGTATATATAGCTTGTTGCCTTGCCCAAGAACGTAGAGTTGAGGAAGAAATGCTTGAAGTTTATCTTTGGTACAAAACCAGCGAACTACAGCTCATCATTAGTTCTGTGGCTTTGGTTGATATTTGTTGCAATAGGTTACTCAGTGTTGTTTGTTTTTCACGAACGTCACTGTTCAGGTGGTAAGAAGAATGGGCGACACCAGTACCCCCTTCTTACCACCTGAACAGTCACGTTTGTGAAAATAAACAACATTGAGTAACCTATTGCAACAAATATGTATCAATCAAAGCCATGCCTTTTTATGCTTTCACACTGAACGCGAAACAAATTTTTCGCAAGACAGATTGCATTCAAAATCTGTGCAAATATGCGAATAAGAAACACGTGTATTTGCATCTTTGCATAGAATTTGAATGTAATCTGCTATGCGAAAAATTTGTTTCACGTTCGGTGTGAAAGCAGCTTTAGTCTTAATTACCATCGGAGTCTTCTGGCAGCACACATTCTCCTCTTCTGTGGGCATTCTGGCGCAATTACTGCATGTGCACCAGACAAAATATCGGTAAGTGTGTTTGTTAGGCCTATGTAATAATTGGTAGGCTATGACATGAGCTAATGATCTTCGGGTGGTCAATGGTAGCCTGGAATTCAAGCCATAACGCTAGCAAATTGACATGTCTGCATCTTGGCCAACTGCGTCTAGCGGCATGCTGTGTCTTCAGGTAATCTGGGAATAGACTAGCACTAGACCAGCTACCAGGAAGACTGCCAAGACTGTTCATGGTATAAAGAAACAAGCCTTTATTTTATAATGTTTCCCATAGTTTAGTGCAATGTGAAAGGTCATGATGACGATTGCAACAAAATATGGCCATTCTGAAACATTCATCAATAAACGGTCTGGTAGCAGTTCTTGCGCTGCTTCTGTTTCCTCCTCGGATTCAGGATCGAACACATAGGGCTGTATCTCTGAAGCCACTGAGAGCAATTTAGAAATCCGCACTGTGAACTTATGTCTATAACAACTAATCAAACGGACGGAGAAACACCTTCGATACAGCTGTAGAGGGAGGGGCACAGTTAGCCAATCAGAGGCAAGTTAATTTACATACGGAATATTCATGAGCAAGCGCAATCCTGTCGTTTCTTCCCTGCCATTTTCCAGAGACCATAACAAAATTAATGAAAAAGGTGTGAGATGACACCTTTAAGGAAGGTTAGATGTAATAGGCAAAAACATTAATGTGGAGGAACTTCCTGAAATTGCAAATATCTTGCCCTGTGAAGATATCTGGGTCAGGGTCATTGGCAAACACGAGACAGGTTTAAAACATAGGAGTATGCTATCAACTGCCAACTTTGAACAGTACTGTCAATGAAATGCTTTTTAAGAGGATTTGGCAAGCTTGTAGAGGAGGAGGGACTATTATTATGGGAGACTTCAATTATCCTGGTATCGATTTGGTGAAAGGACAGGGTAAAGGGGAGAAAGAAATTCTAGATGTTACAAATGACAATTATTTGGTGCAGTATGTTAATAAACCTACAAGAGAGAAGGCAATTTTAGATTTAGTGCTCTGTAATGACCCTGATAGAATTAGCAATGTTGAGATACTGGAGCCACTTGGGACTAGTGATCATTCTACTGTTAATTTTGATGTTTAATAGCAAGTTAAAAAAGTGTCTTTGAAAACCAAAATTGACAGGATGCGCTCATATCTAATGAAAATAAAATGGGAGACACTCCTGAACTGTAAGTCTGTAAATGAGATGTGGGAAAGATTTAAGGGGGGTTTTACTTGATTCACGGTGCAAATTCATTCCAAAGGTGTCCAAAAGTATGTTGAAAAAGTAGAATCCTCAGTGGATGACCACAGCTATTCATAGGAGTTTGAGGGAAAAGAGGAATCTTAATAAGATGTACATAAAGGGCAAAAATGAGAGTACTAAGGCAGAATACTGTAAAATGTGGGCTGTGGTCAAAAAAGAGCTGAGGAATGCTAGAAGACTGTATGAAAGGCAAATTGCAGAAGGGACAAAAACTAATCCTAAGCACTTCTTTCAGTACTGTAGTAGAAATAGGAAAGTCAAAGAGGAGGTTAAGTGCATAAAGAATAAAGATGGATCACTGCTTAATGATAAGGATATTGCTGATCTCTTAAATAATTACTTTGTTGAGAATTTTACCTCGGAGCGGATTTTTATTAGCCCTGAGGGGATGTCCATTATTTTGCGGAAATTGAGGTTAGGGATAATGAAGTATTAGACATGTTGCATAAACTAAAGGCAGATGAGACAGCGGGTCCTGATGGCTTATATCCTAGAGTGCTCAGGGAAGTTAGTGAGATCATCTTTAAACCGCTCTCTGCTATCTTCAGACGGTCTTTAGAAACTGGAGAAATACCAAATGATTGGAAGCAGGGCAATATAATACCAAAATATAAGAAAGGGGACCATACTGAGCCAGGAAATTACAGGCCAGTTAGTATAACTTGCATTGCATGCAAAATACTGGAATCTATCATAAAAGACGAGCTGGAATTATTTCTTGAACGTAATTATATCTTGAGGGATAGCCAAGGTCATGCCTGACAAACCCTCTGGAATTCTTTGAAGAGGCCACCAAGACTTATGACAAGAGCAGGGCTTATGACATTATATACTTGGATTTTCAGAAAGCATTTTATACAGTACCACATAAGAGACTAATTTTTAAAATGAGCTCCGTTGGAGTACAGGAGGTATTCTGGAGTGGATTTAAAACTGGTTACAGGACAGAACACAAAGAGTGGTGGTCAGGGGAATCTCATCTAAGCTAGGTATGGTAGGGAGTGGAGTCCCTCAGGGATCGGTGTTGGGACCCCTGCTGTTCCTCATGACCTTGATAAGCTCTCCCCATTACTACAGCTCATGTTTAACGTGCCCTTAGAACTTTGCAATTCTGCCACTGCCGGTTAAGGACAAGTTTGGGAGGCCCAATCACCTTCCCTATCTCTAAGCTCTGTTGTTCAATTCCGTTCGGTTAGACAGCAAGGCGCTATCTCATAACCATAGCAATCATTAAGACAATGAAGACAATGACTATCCTGTGATGAAAATACTTAATCATCAAAAAACATTCATTATTAACTTGTGATTATTACAACTATTGACAATAATATTGAGATTATATATGGTAAATAAACAGTGTCAGTCCACACTGATTTGTTGAGAGAAAAATCAACCCAAAAGACTTCTTAAACAGCTTTTGTGTTGTTCTTGTGTGGTCACCAGCAAACCAATCTGCTCAGCATTTGCCATTCAAGGCACGTCTCCAGCTGATGCTGATTGGTGGTGTCAGCTTATGCATATCCCCTCTTGTTCATATAGTTTATTATTCACCATGCGTTTTCAAATAGTTACTGTATCTTTTGCATTCGTCTTTGATATCGCACCGTAGCGGTTGATTCACCCCTGCCTTAGGTTGTCCCCCCTCTGGAAATCTAAGCCATCTTTGGAGTGAATCACAACTCACTCTCGGCAACAACTGTTGAACACAAGACTGTCAGAGGGGCTGAAATTTTCTTACCACCTTGGTACATGGAGTAATGGCCAGCTCCTCCATCCGCTCTGCCCAGAATGCCTACACAGAGGGATTCCACATTTTACAATAGCCCACACCTTCATTTCCTGGCCTCTACCTTTCCTTCCTGACATTCCTTCAGTGCAAGAATGAATGGGATGACTACTCTCACTGTCTCTCCAAACATCTGTGTTCCTGACACCCCCCCTCTCCCTCCTCCTTCTCTTTCAGGTTTGGGTCACCATAATGTTGCACATGGCATGGGATGTTTCACGACAATCCAAGTTCCAGTGTGGTCATGTTTGGTGTCATTCTGTTAGTCTCAGTATGACTGGTGCAATAGTCTGTTTTCCACGGCAGTTTTCCTCGGTCTCAATATGCATCAATGAACCAAGGAGTAAACTGGACCACTGCAGAGATCAGCCCCCACTGAGGCCACATGGCCTCACACTTCGATCAGCACCCACCTTCTGTGGGCTCAGATACTGTGGCTGGAAATTCTAAATTGCTCGTTTGTGGCTATTTAAAGGATCACACGCCTGGTTTTTGTAGCTATTGGTAGGAAACAAAGCCTTTGTCGAGTTCTGCTGCCAGACTCCCACATGACATGTCATTTGTAACTTTGTGTGGAGTTCTCGCATGACCTCTGTCGTGTAGTTTTGCTTGTTGCCAGGTATGAGACTGTTCTATTTTGACTTTGTAATTCCATGTAATATTTATTTATTATGTAAATGCATTCTCAGTATTCTGATCAATGTTTCATTTGGATTGTAGTTGGCTTTAAGTGACCTACCTGGCCAATAAATTGTTATAACTTAATCTGTGTGGTTTCTCTGAAAATTGTCCAACTCTCTCTGTTTACCCTTAAAGCGCTAATCATTGCTATAGTTACTCAAGGCGCAAAATACATGAATCGAAATTTAATATTTCAGCTTTCAAAAGGTCATGTCCATTTTTCGCGAGTAAATCAGTTGGCAATGACCTTCAGAACGGTTCGCAGGTACCTGTACCTGTTGCTTCGCAGCAAGAAGGTCGTGGGTTCGATTCCGGCCTGGGGCCTTTCTGTGTGGAGTTTGCATGTTCTCCCTGTGTTCGCGTGGGTTTACTCCGGGTACTCTGGTTTCCCCCACCCACAAAAACATGCATCATAGGAACACTCCAACCAGTACCCCTGACCAAGGAACTGGCTTTAGAACTGGAGTTGGTCCCGGGGTGCTGCTCTGTGGCTGCCCACTGCTCCTAACTATAGCATGGGTCAAATGCAGAGGACAAATCACCCCACGGGGTTCAATAAAGTGTATCTTATCTTATCTTAAATAATGAATGAATAACTCATGAAGAGATAGAGTACAAATAAGGATTAATATATCATGTTGGAATACCTCTTCACGCTGCTACAGGGATGATGCATATTTAAGCTTTTTGTATCGCAGAGTATTGCACCTGTAGTCCTTTGTTGTTAACTCAATCTCCTCCGCTTGGCAGTTTTCCATGTTGAGAACGGGATGGCCAATGCTGGCCTTTTTGGATCCCTGAGGCACTATCAGATATACCTGAAGGGATGGCATCTTACGCAACTTTTAAGTTACCTCAGACATCTAGTCAGGTTGTGAGACGTGCGGACATGCAGTGGTACCAACATACAATGTTCCAACAGTGGTAACAAAATAACTGGATTCTTCCTATAATCAAGTCAAAATTATAAATGATAACGCTTCTATTCAAATTTGATTTCTTAAATTTATAGTTATTAAAATGGAGTCAGATAAATTATACAAGGTCAAAGATGACTTTTACAGACTTTTACCAGAAGATCTTCTTTCCAACAGTGCCGGGGGGAATGCACACAGTTACCTTTGCCCTGATCAGCTAATTTCCATTATTGGGTTAGTGTAGGGCTTACATCAGGCAGAAACATGAAACGGGTGATTGTGGTGGATGAATGGCACAGTGTTCAGCCTCACAATGTTGTTTAGGTATCTCTACATTCGAATGAAGATCTAGGTCTTATTTTGATCCCTTCCGTCACATTACTTGGTTTGTGACCTTATATTATGATTACTTTAATTATACTTTGTTCGCAGTGGTGTTTTATTGGGCAGTTCACCTCTTTTCCTGTGTATCTATCTTCTTTGTTCCCTCTGACTCATCATTCGGTTATTCTTTGTTCTGCCAGCTTCATGTTTAGTTAATTCATAGTTGTTTTCCCAAATATTGTCACATAATCACACAGGCTACAGAGATATCTGGAAATTCATTGATGTTAAGACTGGAGCAGTTAAACAACCCAATCATTGTGTTTGTTATCTGCAGGTAAAGAAATGAAGTTTCTCTCAAATGATTCACATTTTACTGCACTTTCAAGCTCATATTTATGCTGAAAATTTTTACTTGTAATTAGTTTCAACTCTATACTGCTTTGTAATCCTATTAGGCATCTTCAACTCAGGTTGCCTCAATATAATAATAATAATAATAATGCCTGAAACTGTATCCACCAGTGAAAAGGTAAGTGCAGTTAAGTAAGAGCCAAATATGCCTATTTACCACTCGAGCTATGTTTTACAGTACAGTTTACAGTACAGAGAGTTTATCATACAGAAAGCTGCTTTATTTTCCATTGATAAATTCAGCGAATGAAGGCATCTTTTTTTTTTTGCTGATACATTAATTTGATCAAAAACATTGGGTGGAAAAAGCAAGGGCAAAATGGGCATGACGTGCTTGTGGCTTTGTCGTAGCTTGTACCACCAACATCCCTTAAGTCAATAAAACCTCACCAACAAGGCTACACACCAGCCCCCTTTTTAAGAGGGGCAAATTATTGTCCAGCCTCAAGCTAAGACCTTGTTGTATCGACACAAGGTGACACATTCAGGTTTAAACCCTTTACGCAGAAGCCAAATCTGGCTATTTATGTACAACTGTATTACCTTATTTAAGGCTTTATGATTAAAGATTTCAGCTTCACAGAGAGGAAGGGTATGGCTTAACTGAGAAGGGACACTTGACACATTTAGAATTACATCATATTTTAGTTTATTTTCATGATTTTGGTAGAGAAAAAAAGGCTGCAAATCTTCATGAAAATTCAGCATTGAAGGTGTTAAAAACATACTGAAAATTGAAAAATTGCTGAGGGTTAGAAGTATTTATTTCTAGGATCATAAACTCCTTGACCACAAGTACAAGTCATTTGAGCATTACATTCTAAATTACCGTCTCTCTAGGACCCAAATAAGACAGCTGTCCAGGTGGCTCCTCGAACTCCAAGATGCCTCAAGATGGTGCACGGTCAAATAATAAAATAATCATATTTTTAACGCTGATAAACTCTGTATGCATGAAATTCAATGTGAATTAATGATTTTCTTGTTGAATTTAATATGAGTTTATTAATATAGGTGCAGTTGGACATTAGTGGTCACTAGTAACCTCTCCAAACACAAAACATGCCTTTTCTCCATGAAAAAGTTTAGAATTTTTCCATTTTTCTCCATTATCCCACAAGCCAGCACACATACTCATCAAGAGAACTGCTTATTTAATGGTCAGAACATTCAACCTGCAATGAAAAGCTAGCAGTTCCCACTTCTGTGCTCGCAACCTTAGACAAACACTTTCCACGCCTTATAAGGAACAAGTATAACTCAATAACTCAGTAATATTTGAAATATACCTTATTATAACAGAACAGATATTCCACCATCAGGAAAAATCAGGCAATCTACCCTAGATTGAACAGAATGGTATAATGAACATCCCAGGGCGTCTACTGAAGTGTGTGAGCTGTTGGCATTATAAATGAACCAAAACCTCAGCATTTGATTTCATTGAATATGGTATAAATTCCAAAACAAAAAGCCACATTGAGCAAAATGCAACCACAGTAGCAGTAGCAGTATTTGTTCATTGAATCCCTCCTCCAGGGACAGATGTATCCGGTAGAAGAAACCCTCCAGTCCTGTTTCATTCAGAATAATTCCTATTGGCCATGTCCGTACCTTACTTAAATCCCATAAATGTAACTGAACACTAGGCCGGTTTTGGAAGTCTTTTTTTTAATAAATCGCGTCATTTTCAGCTGCTCAATTGTGTGCAATGTTAAGAGAATACAACCTACCTTGCTCTTACGCAAAGGCTTGTATACTCTGCTGATTCTCCAATCAATGCCTTTCAGTTACTGTGGAAAGTTATTACTGTCTGGCATTAAGAAATAAGAAACGAGTCAATCAATACATCACCACCAGGGAAGCTTCACAAGGACATAAAATATAAGTGTGCAGTAGGGGTGTACAGCGATGCCATTATCTGTATCTGTATCTGTGTCTGTGTAGGCAACAAAATTATCTGTATTTGTATCTTTGTCCAGATATGAAACCGGAAGTGGGTGTGGTTTGTCGCGGGAGCTTTGACTATTTAAATATATATTGTATTTTGGAGCTTTTATTATTTGGAAAGGTATTGTTGTGACTATTCTCACTAGCACCCCCTTTACTCTACAATGAAAACAATACCACAAACAGTTCTGTAACAAAAAACAAGATATTTTATTAAAACTTAAAGCTGAATATCAAATACCATTGAATGCAATTTAGTCACAAAAAAAGTGGCAATGTGAGATAAATGGGTCAGCAGTATTAGCATCAGAGACACCTATTCGAACACTCTTCGCCCCAGGAAATAGTGCATCAAGGAACATAACTCATAATAAATATTCCTACAACATCTTATGTTGACTTAATCTAAAAATCTGTCAACAAAATGAAATCTTAATAGTCTATACAACAAAATTTGATTACGCTAACTTAATTAGTTTAATAGCAGGGTTTTTGCCAGCCTTGCTGAAACTCTATAAGGACTACAAACTTGACGTGAACAGGCTTCATGTCTAGCCTGCATTTAGCCTATGCAATGTCAAAGTTGCTGAAGACTGACTGACTAGCCATCATTGAATTGTTATGCTGGATATTCAAACTACAGTTCCTTTAGATTCTCATTTTTAATAATGTTTCTTGTTGTGGATAACTTTGCCTTATTTAGATGCTGCCATGGCGCTAGAACTGGGAATAAGGGGGGCACAGACACGTCCATTTATGACAAGAAATAGCCCTGGCGAATTCTCAATCATTTTCCTTTATTGACGCGTTTTCCAATTATCGTAATTGGCATCTGAAGACACCGTTTCTCTCCATATGCGATCTAACAGTGATGAAATCATGGGCTAAATTAAATACAGTGGCGGAACCAGAACTGAGAATTGGGGTGCACAAAACATCCCTTTAAAACAATTATTAGTCCTGACCTGTTCTCAGTCATTTCCTTTTTAACAAAAGGTTCATTCCGAGAGCACTCCACACTTAACAGGTGCTGCTTGTTCTCCCCGATTTGGTAAGACGACAATCATTCCTCTGGACGCGTAATTGCTGTATTTAAATCAACGTTATTCAAAATTGTGTACCTGTGCAAATAGCTGGAGCCGCACGCTTTTTATAGCCTATATAACTGCCGAGTGCCACTTTTTTTTTTTTATCAACCGACGCAATACCGAGAGTGAAAGGGGATATTTCATTTGAATGCGGACCAGTTCAATCAACGCAAAGCATTGGCCTATTAATCAGTAAATTATTTTTCTGTACTGAATTGAAAACGTGTCAATAAAGGAGAATGATTGAGAACTCGCCAGGACTAATTCTTGTCATAAAGGGACATATCTGTGCTCACCCAATTCCCTGTTCTAGTGCCGCGGCAGGTAAAGTGGTGGTTTTAGATTTCTTGTTGCTTGGTTTAACCGTGAATATGACAGATTACATTTGGCTTTCAAACAGTGGGCAAGCCTGATATTATGCCGCTCCTGCTTTGTTGACTGAAACTTAGGAAACAGGGCGGAACCCCCTCCCCTTTAGATAATGAACGGATTGCTTCTAGACTTGAGATGTTGTGTGGGGCCTGGTTGGAGAAAACAGATGTGCAGCTGGAGTATTTTAGCGTTGTTTTCCCGTTAGTCGCGACTCCGGAAAAATGACGCCAATATTCGTATGGATTCGTCATCTGTCAATTTTGCAATATTCGTGTTTTCCCGAATACTATATTCAGCTTCGAGTACAACCCTAGTGTGCAGTTACGCAGATGAGCCTAAGTAAATTATTAAGTGATTAGCTATCAACATGAGTACTTCAGAGGATATAAAGGAGCATTGAATTTGTCGATGGAGGAATCTATGCGTAAATCCACGGTAGGGAACTACGCGTGTCTGACTTGTGATGGCTTTAATTGATTGAAGAATGACATAGTATCAATACCATGTCGAATTTTTGCTTCAGAAAAGAGATTTTTCTAAACTACTAATTGGGATACCATTGGCTTACGGTAGCTGAAATGCTTGCTACAGAGGACAATGATTTTTCCTGTAGCAAGAGATCATTTTTTTGAACTGCTGGATATATACTATCGGCAAGTATATTGAGCAGTTTGCACATCAGGCTTAGCTGAGGGGTTTAATTCATGCAACTCCTGAAAAACAAGGGTGGGAGTGAACTCATCCATATTCTAAACCATGTTGGAGCTTGGCTTTCTTGGGAACATTCAATAACTTTCCCAAAAGTCTTGGGGATCATCAAGATGTTTTTTGCCAAATGTGAGACAAGTCTTTGTGTTCTTTTTGGTCAGCAGGCGCGGACTGGCCATCGGGAGCACCGGGACATTTCCCGGTGGCCTGACAGTAGTAATCCAGTCAGCTTGACTTGCAATAGGCTAATAACCAAATTAGGAATGAATTAACGGATTGCACAGAATCCACGAATCAGGCGATCGCTGTGAAAATGAAACCATTACGGCACCCAGCGACGCACAGAGCAGCCGAACGTGACCTGCTTTTTAGACGCGCCTGGGATAATGGAGCAAACAAAATGAAAATGTGGAGCGGAGAGGGAGAGGATGAGAAATGCAAAGCACTGGCCACAGAAGCAGCGAAGGCTTTAAAAATTGCTGACATGTTCACCAGTAAGGGAGCAGGTCAGTCAAAAACACTCGTTAAAACAGACTCACACCCATCATAGTTAGATTTCACTTAAAGAGGCAATCGATAACTTTTTAACCGGCAAGCTGGTAGCGCTACTATGGTTACTATATTGCTGTAGCTAGCCAGCAGATTCAGTCAGTCTGGCAACAGAAAGGTAATAACCATTGATATTTTGTGTCTGTCCATTGATACTCATATGAAAAAGTACATCTATCCAGTTGGGGTGACTGAATCGCTAGTCAGATGATGACGACCTGTCAACCTAATGAAAGAACAAGGACGGTGACTGACTAGCAATTCAGTTACCGACCTGAATGAATATCAATGCATAGACAATATTATCATCCTTTCTGTTGTCAGTCTGACCGAATCCGTCAGCTACAGCCATTTCATAATGCTGGGTTACCAGTAAAAAAGTTCTCTTGCCTATTTAATAAGTTCCACTTAGTGGAAGCCGAATAAAAAAATATATAACCGGTGTTGGGGAAGCGACTTTGAAAGCATGGCTTTCGAAGCTGTCAAGTACTTTACCCTGAAAGTAGTTTAATGACAGAAAAGCTATCCTAGGAAAAAATCTAGTTTGGTCGACTAAAGTCACTTAGAAAAAGTAGAACGAATCACTGATCATACAATTCATCAAACTGACAATGTTGACAGTTGACAATGACAGCTGCTTTTGAGCTTCTTAACAGTAGAACAGTTGAAAAACGAATGCAACACATTGCACTTGACTACAGATGCTGATTTTTCACCGTACACTTGTCAAAAGTTTTACGACACCCCAATTTTTCCAGTTTTTTATTGAAAATTATGCAGTTCCAGTCCAATGAATAGCTTGAAATGATACAAGGGTAAGTGGTGAACTGCCAGAAGTTTTAAACAAAAGGTAAGGTTACCCAGGTTTTTTGTACGCCGTCGAGTAGGTGAAAGGATGGTTCTTCAGTGTGTGACATCAACTGTCAAACATGGGGGAGGAAGCGTGATGGTCTGGGGCTGTTTTGCTGGATCCAGGGTCAGTGACTTACAGAGTGAAAGGTACCCTGAACCAAAATGGCTACCACAGCATTCTGCAGCGCCATGCAGTACCCTCTGGTATGTGCCTAGTTGGTCAGGGGTTCATTCTACAGCAAGATAATGACCCAAAAAAGTCCAAGCTCTGCCAGAACTACCTTAGGAAAAAAGAACAAGATGGTAAGCTTGAAAACATGGAATGGCTAGCACAGTCTCCAGACTTAAACCCCATCGAGATGGTTTGGGATGAACTGGACAGAAGAGTGAAAGCAAAGCAACCAACAAGTGCCACACATTTATGGGAACTTCTGCAACAGAGTTGGGAAGAACTTTCTGAAGAATATTTGATTTCCATTGTCGAAAGAATGCCATGAGTGTGTTCAGCTGTTATAGCCTATCTGCCAAAGGTGGGTACTTTCAGTCAAAAGTTTAAAATTCATTTTGGCGCATAAATTGATTCCATGATTTCTTTTTTAACTTCGATTGTTAATTTGTTCTATCATGTCTATGCTTTGATTTCCAGAGTACAATGAGACATTAAACTGCATAATTTTCGATTAAAAAAACTGGAAAAATTGGGGTGTCCTAAAACTTTTGACCGGTAGCGTATATTAATCATAGACTGTATAAAAAGATGGACACAGCACCTGGGTCTGAAAGGTGAGGCCAATGCAGAAATCTCTAAAAATTGCATTCTATTTAATGGCCACCAGATGGCGATGTTGGTAGTTGCAGAAGGAAGTTCAATGCTTTAGAAGGCTATTGCTTTAACAAGGGGGGGCAATGACTTTTTCACATAGGCTCAGGTAGGTTTGGCTAGTTTTTTTCCCTTAATAAGTGAAACCATCATTTAAAAACTAATTTTGTTCGTGTAACCAAGCCTTCAGTCAGGATCATGGCGGCGCAAAGTTTACGTGAGGACGTGGTCCTAATCGGTTGCTAATACATGGTCCTAGTGATTATTAACCAGCACACAACTGTCACATTTGTATTTTGGCATTACTAATACTTATGAGTCAGCAGAAGAGCGCAACCTTACGTTATGTTCGCCAGACTTCTTGACCTTTTCGCTGGAAAAATAATCCCAACACTGGTTAGACTGCATCTCCCAACTCTCTGATGCTGCACGTTCCAATCCATACAACACGAAAGTTCCGGAGCCAATCAGAACTCTCTGACCTAAGCAGGCATCTGACTTCAAGTTCATTTGGAATGCAGTTGTGGCTCCTTGGCCCAGTTGGATTCTCCTTCTCCGTCAACATCCCTCCCCCCCCACACACAAGAAGATTCCCCTCAGATTTGCATGAATAACAAAAGTGACCCATTTGGCCATCAAGAAAGTGAGTCTCACTTAAAAAGTGAGCTGTTTGCATCTCGGATAGAAACCCCCACTCTTACCTGTCCCGAGCCCTGGAAGTGAACCGAAACTAAAAAAGAAACATATTCAAACAACATATTGAACAAGGGATAACAAAGACAAAACTGAGACCCAGGCCATTCACACAAACACAACCAAGTCAAAACATAGCAAAAACTGTAGAATGGCAATCAAACCAGGATTGTAAACAAGGTGGTTGATCCGGATTGGTTGACTGGTGAATGACACCGGAGCGCGGATTGGTGGAAGTGGGACTGGGAAGGCAGTGGTTGGTGGAGGCAGGACTTGGTGGATGAAGACTGACAGGCGGCACAGCAAATGAAGATGGTGACAAATTGAAGGCAAGGAAGTCAAACACAAAACACATGTGGCACGTAGCAGCAGATAAGCCTGAGCAAGCATTAAAGTGACTGGATTTAAGTGAGAGATCGTATGAGGATTTAAGTGACCACTAAATTCTAAAGGGGCGAATCTAAGCATCAATCAGTGGTAGAGAATCACGTGTTTTTAATATCTGATGACTAATTATTAGTAGAATGACATAGTACCCAGAAAGAAAAAGCTGCCCTCACGGCTGCACATCCGCCCGACGGTCTCACTCATTTCAGCCATGCGCAGGTGACTCGGTCAGCCTACGCTCAGCGCACCTTCGCATGGCGGATTCACTGCGGATAGCAGGCGGACGCGCCTTTTTTCGATTTTTATCCTAACGGCAGCAGATAAGTAACCCAGCGCTGGATACAAACACGTAAGTAAAATATGATATAAAAACGTTTCTTATTTATGTGAAAAACATTTGAAAGTAAAATTACAAAGTTATTAATCTCATAGCATCGTATTTATGTAATTTTGACGTTGACGTTAGCTTACATTTGCCTAATGTATTAGCTTACATTAGGCAAATGTGAGCGAACGTCAACTTGTCAAAATTACAAGTCCAATGTGGATTTCAGTTAGCTAAAGTTAGCATTTGATTTTGTTTTGAAGTTTAACTGATTCATTAACGTAATCCTCTGCTAAATGTAATTCAGTCACTGGCACATGAAGTAGCGTTTACACCCTCCTTAAACTGCTGGCGAAATTTTTGTTGATATCCTCTGACCTTAATCAATGGGCTGTTGTAGCTAACTTTATTTAATATATGGACTCGGGTCACTCATTTTAGCCCCCTCTAAAAATTAATATGAATAACGCTGCATGCTGGCATACTGATGAAATTTAGGTTAAAAGTGTCCTGAATGAGCCATGCACCTGTTTGCAATGTGACTGGATGTAAGGGATCATGCCCGACGAGCTGTCAGTTATCGGGGATTAACGTTAGCTAATAGAAGATGCGGAGGCCAGACCGCGTCGGGACTTTGCCTCCGCGAAGTGTTGTGTGACAGTTTCTCTAAGTTTTGACCAAAATATTAGCTAGTAAGACAATTCAAACTCAAATCCATCCCCCTTGTATCTGCTTCACCTTCAGTTTACTTGCCATCCACAGTGGAGGCTTTTGGCTTTCTCAAGAGCAATAAAGCTGTCTATTACAGGCCAGATTTCTTCAAATTTTCATTCTGAAAGATGAGTTGAACAACTGAGTGAGTTAGCACTTTGAATATAATGTTGTATTCCCCCCTGTAATGCTGTTCCGAACTGGGCTTTGGTTGGATGAATGTCTGCAACTTCTTTTAGCTAATTTAATCATATTAAGATGCATGAAAGGATGCACCAGTATATTCCCGTTCACTTTAGGTAATTTTTAAGTAATCGTTGGAAAAGGTAGGGACATATATGTACTAGCCTATTTAACAATAGCAAAGCAGGTTAAAATTTGCCCAAGAAGTCAATCAAAAGTCAGTCAAATATATTAACCCTGTTCAGGACCTCTGCTGATGTGACATTTAGAATGAATTAATGAGTAACTTTTATTTTTTTGCTGTTTAAGCTCAGTGTTTTTTGCATTTTGTGTAGGCTTAAGAATAAAGTGTTTTAGGCTGTTTTACATTTACATAAGAAAAAAAGTCTTGATCATTCATTTTAAAGCTGCAGTGATTGTGTTTACAACTCTTACAACTATAATTTGCTATTCATTTTAATTGATATTAGAATTAATCATAACATTCATAATATTATATTAATATAATATACTGTAATACAGTCCCCAGGTCCAGTGGTATGGCCAGTGGTTGTACAAAATGATTGAAAAATGTAGCTCCAAATAAAAGGGTCTTCCAACTAGGGCTGGGCGATTATATGATCGCGATTAGTGATTGCAAGAAATTTCAGGTCGATTACGGTGATCAGCTGTGAGCATATTTACTCGATCAAACATGGCGGAAATGTGCGTGACAACAGCCAATCAGAGTCGACCTTTTCCTGCTCCACTTCCGTTTGTAAGTTGCCGGAGAAGTAAACAGAATGACCGAACGTGGAGCTAAACGCGGAGCTGAGGGCGGCGAAATAGATGTTAGCCATGACTTGGAGTTATCCTCCGAGGATGAGGCTATTGTTGAGAAGAAAAGTTACTCAACGTCGATTGTGTGGCTGTGGTTTGGGTATCTCCAAAATGACGTGGAGCAATTTAAGCCGACGTGCAAAGGTGTGTCGGCGGTCGGTGCCCTCAAAAACCGGTGTTGCAGAAAAATCTGTGACCCGTCAGAATTAGTGCCCCCGCTGTTTGCACGATGCTCCAATGTGCGTTTGAGAGTTGGACACCAAGGTAGAGGAAGAATACTTGATTAACGGTGTCAACTATCCAAGACACGAACGTTTAAAGATTGATTGACTAATTGATTGATTGATACAGAGAGTGAGACATCGATTTCCACATGTAACTTACTAATGCAAGACACGCAGGCTTAATAACAGCTCATTCAATATCACTCAAACGTGGAAATAACATACTTCGTCAACTTGTGGATAGTTTACACCGCTAATCAAGTATTCTTCCTCTACCTTGCCGTCCAACTCTCAAACACACGCCATTGCAGCATCGCGCAAACAGCAAGGTCAAAAATTCTAACGGGTCGCACATTTTTCTGCAACACCGGCAGCACAACAAATCTGGCCTGTAGCGCACAACCTGGTACCACGCCACTTTTCTGACATATCCTTTCCTAACACCAGCAAATTCCCTTACAGTTAAGAATGAGTCTATTATGCCTGTGATATTCTGGTAGAGTGCTCTCTGACGAATCTTAAAATGTATGGTTTGCCTATGTTTTGACTTAATGTTTTCATTTTATAAGCCACTGAACATCTGAAAGTGACAAAAAAGTGGAATTTCTGTGTTCCTTTTCAAATCCCCCCATGTGTACAGTTCTGCCTAAAAGACTTTACTGACCTTATTATTCTTATTTATGAGCTTTTCCTGATAGTTCATTATCCCTAGAAGCAGAAAAGTAGGCAGCCCTTGCTTGGGTTTTGAGTAGGCTAATTTTTGAAACTTCACACTTGCGTCAGAAAACATCATTTTTTCACATTTTCTTTTAAAAACAGTATTATTATTATTATTATTATTATTATTATTATATTGCTTCAGCACCTGGCTATGAATATTATGTTTCAGTGTTCACATAGTTATTCAATGCCTTACGATGTAACGAACCATTCCCCCACACAACAGAACTGGTGGATGTCAGTATGTGATATTACGATGGGCGTCAAAATGCCATGTCGTAATTCCTACTGTACATCACGTTTTGAATTTTGATTTCCCACTGTGATGCCATCACTTTTAACTTTGATACTCAGGCTTTCAGTCTTTTCCTATTGCTAGCCTCAGTCACTATAACAGCAGTTACGAAAAAAAGTAAAAGCTGTGGCTTTGAGACAAGAATCAAGATTTTCCGACAGTACGTCACGTTTCAAATCAAGATATAAATCTGTAAGTAATCACTGTTTTCTATGGCTTCTGATTTGATGGCTTCAGCTGATTTAATTGATGACAGAAGTCCTTTCTGAGCTGTTCAGCCATCATAACTGGTCATCTTGAACACTAGTCTTTTGTTTTTGCACAATCATCCTAATGAAAAAAAATATATATATATAATTTCACCCACGACAGTATCGTAAATTCTGATATAAAGTAGACCAATTAGCGGTATGCATATTCAAGAATATGTGCAATTAGTATTTTGATGTTAACATTGAGATAAAAACAAAAAAAAAGCAAAGGCATTTTTTGTATTTTTGGGAAAAAAATGCAATGCCATGTTGTTGTTGTTGTAGTTACATAATAAACTGCTTGGGTACCAATTAGGGCTGAATGACTTATCGTTTTCTAATCGAAATCGCGATTTGAAACAATGCAGTTATGTAATCGCAGAGGCTGCGATTTTTTGACTGACAATATGCAGAACAAGACTGACCCAGGATCTGTTCAGTTCCTATTGACAACCTACACGCTGTCTTCCCTGAACGACAGTCATGCCGAGTCAAGCTCAGCAATCAGATGTGGCATGCCACAGGCATATGTTGGTAAATCCCAATCACTATTCAAGAGTGTGGTATTTCGACGTGAGAGCAGACAAATCAATTTTATGCAAAGATTTTTTAAAGTTTTCCCCCAAAATTCTGCTCTTGCATTAAAATAGTCTGCTTGCCACTGGATCTGCTGCTGTTGGAAAACATTTTTGTGAAAAAACTTCAGCCTTTTTCCCTCTCTTTATAAAGTGCCTGAAACATTTATGCTTGCACTTCGAACATTGCTGCTATGTGTCCAGCTAAAATTCACCATGCTCCGCTGATCTGGCATTTCTGTGCAGGACTGAGCTTAATTCATGACCATGGTTACCTTGTGAATCACACAATCTGTGTTTAATAATGGTTAGCAATGCTATTTCTCTGCATAGTAACATCAGCAATGCAGTATATTCACAAATGAAAGGAGAGGTTTTTCCGATTGTACGTCACATTCTTGTTGCAACATTTTAAATCATTTAATTGGACACTGGATATAAAATATCATATAAATTCAAGCTGATCTCTTTGTTATCTGGCTACAGAACACTGTGGTTGAATGTTAAGCTGTCCAAATGTAGCTCTATCCACTGAAACTGTCCCAACGTTTTAAACTGTTGTGAATATGTTGTTGGTTAATTTTGTTATAAGTCCTGTGGAATGTTTTTGCATAAGGAAAGTTATGTATTGTGTCTCACTACGGGTTAAATTCACATTTTAAGCCAAAATAGCACACCAGGGTAATCACTTTGTCATAATAATGCTGTTTAGGCATTGTCCGACTGTATGTCACGTTTTATCAGTTTGCAGTATAGGTATTTAAAATGACCATTGCTCATATTTTTGAAATTCCCTCCTAATTTTTCAGCCTGAACCTCAAAGCTAAGTCCCTGGGGCATCAAATGAGACTGGTTGGAACCTGTTAAGTGGCTCATTCATCATTTTAGAGAGAAAGTAGTATATAACTCTTAGAAAAATAGAGTATTTTCCCAAAAAAAAGGAAAACTTTCAAAAAATTTTGAGAAGTGAAACTAAATGAGTTCCGTCACATAGCACATGTACCATCCTAATAATAAAGTGGCACAGTTCAGTCACAGCCTTTGATTATGCAACTCTGTGCCTGATAATCTTTATGGCAGTTAGGTTTACTAGTTCAGCCTCCATTTCTCTTAAGAGCCAAGCATAAAAAATAACCGGAGAAGATTAAGCTCCGAAACTGCTGTCTCTGATAACCTTGGAGTGTGTACATTTGAATTACATAAAGTTTTTTCTGCAGAAATGAAGTTGATTTTTTGCTTCTAAAGGAACACAGTGGTACCAGGTTATGTACTACAGGCCATCTGTTAAATCATTTGAACAAGTACCACCCAAGTGATTTTGCGGAAAGCATGAAAATGCGAGCCGAGTCTGCACAGCCTGCCACTGCTGCCAGCACGCGTAGCATTAGTAATAATGTTGAGTAAAAATTTTTAATTTTTCTATGTTCATCTTATTTAATTTGCTTTGTTATTTACTTCATTTAGTTCAACATTTAAAATGTTGAACTAATCTCTAGTTTCTTTAGTTATCAGTACAGATGCTTTAAAACTGGCATTTTAAAAACATTATAAAAAATCGTGATGATAATCGAGATCGGACGATATGAAAAAATATATCGTGATCATTTTTTTTTTTTTGCCATATTGCCCAGCCCTACATCCAACAGTAAAACAAAATGGTGAAAATGGTGTATATATAGTATATACTCAACCAGATATAGACTTTTTTTAGATGAGCTCCTGTTAAAAAGTAGCTAAGGTGTGTGTTTTTTTGTTTTGTTTCGTTTTTTTTCTTGTGTCCCCATCCACAGCGGTACACTCCTAACTCCTGGCCCTGAAAGTCGCTCCAGCTTCCCCAAACTGAGACCATGTAGAGCGTAAACTACTGCAGGTAATGCACTATCCATCAGTGCCAACTCCACAGAACAAAATGGAAGTATCACTTTAAAGTGAGCTGAGAACCACCCCAACTTGAAGTGAGCAGCATTTGTAAGTCAAAACCGCATCTAGGACATGCCAAACACTTTTAATAAAACACATGGTGATCAAAATAAAGTCTATTCAAATTAATCTAGTGCTGAAAAATTGCTTTAAATATCTTAAGGTTTTTTCTTCTTAAAAAGCAACTACAAATAACAAAGAAATTACTCAAAACAAGTATTGCTTTTGTTTTCCTCATTTACCCAAAATATAATGCCTCCTTATATATAGCCATGACAAAATATTCTCATTAGTGAAAACGTTATATTGACATTTCCAGTCTACCTGCATATTTTTATTTTAAAAACATCAGATAACAGTTACTTTTCCACTCCATACTGGTTAAAATGTGTCTTTTGTGTTTCTAAAATATTTCTTTTAGATAAAATGAATAGAAAGACTTTGTCTGTCTCCAGCTCCACCTTAAGACAGAGGACCCGTGTGGATGTTGAAAAACGACTTGAATAAATCAGGGATGACTACACAAATTTGAATGATTCTCAATTGACAATGGAGACTGACCTTGTAGATGTCAGCAGAGAGTTTCTTGAAGAACCAAATTGCACAGAAAATCTAATTAGTTCAGACAGTGCTACTGGAGTTGACTTTAGTGAGGAGGGTGATATGGATGTAGTTGAGGCAGTAGGTGAGGCAGACTTAACTGAGAGTTTTGTGGTTGGCAGCTCTGATGGGCAGACTCTAATATCTGATTCAGAAGATTCTGACAATGAAGTTGATGAGACATTTTCACTCTCTGACAGCATTTCCAACTGGGCCATACATTTTGGCATTTCTTTGGTTGCTTTGACAGCACTTTTGGGCATACTTCGAATTTGCCATCCTGGTCTTCCAAAAGATGCTAGGACCCTATTTAACACAAGAACAAAATACTCAATTCGGGAAAAGGCTGGAGGACAGTACCACTACTTTGGTATTCTGTCATCTCTGAGAAATACGCTGTCTAAGTACATACACACACTGTGTGACAGTTTCACTTTGAAGTTGCAAGTTAACATAGATGGGCTTCCTCTGTTCAAGAGTTCTAGTCTGCAATTGTGGCCGATCCTTGGTCTACTCCTGAGCATTCCCATGAAAGAACCAGTGGTGATAGGTTTGTTCTGTGGACAAAAGAAACCTTGCTCAGCAAAGGTTTTTCTTGAGGATTTTGTTAATGAGTTACAATGTCTTGAGAAAGGTTTTGATTTTGAGGGTAGGAATTTGAAGCTGAAGCTTGACACAGTCATTTGTGACGCGCCAGCAAGGTCTTTTGTTAAAAACACAAAAAACCATAACGGCTACCATGGCTGTGACAAATGTGCACAGCCCGGAAAATACATCAACAGGCGCATGACATACCCATGTACAGACTATGTTCTAAGGACAGACGAATCATTCGAAAACATGGTTGATGAGGGTCATCATCTTGAGGGGCAGCATTCATTTCATGGCAGTTGTGTTGTCATGGTTTCACAATTCCCTCTGGATTATATGCATCTGGTTTGTTTGGGTGTTGTTAGACGATTGCTGCTTATCTGGCTCAGATGCCCTCTTAATTTCAGAGTACCTGCAAACATAGCTGACAGAATGTCTGCAAAACTCTCACACCTGCGTTCCTACATTCCTGTCAAATTTGCCCGTAAACCTCAATCATTGAGGGAACTAGATAGGTGGAAGGCAACTGAGTTCCGGCAGTTCCTCCTTTGCACGGGACCTGTAATGCTATGTACCTTCCTGGACAGAAATATGTACAGCAATTTCATGCTTCTCTTCTCTGGTATTGCTATTTTAGTAAGTCCAAGACTATGCTGCTACACACAGTATGCTCACACCTTACTCAGATCTTTTGTCAGTCACTTTTGTGAAATATATGGCAAAGATCAAATTGTGTATAATGTACATTCTTTGGTCCATCTGGCAGATGATGTACACCAACATGGTTGCCTTGACTCATTTTCTGCCTTTCCCTCTGAAAGTCACTTGCACAAATTGAAAAAGCTAGTCAGAAAACCAGACTTTCCTCTTGCGCAAATTATCCGTCGTTTGTCCGAAATGAGATTTAGTGACGCTCCTTTAAATCTTACATCACTTAAAAACAGCACTTTGTTGGGCCAATTGTAGGTGGACTGTCGGTAAAATCACAGTATGGTGAGATGGTCTGTGAGAAGTGGACTGTGAAAGTTTCTACCAGAGATAATGTTTTTGTCATTAGAGACGGCATTTGTTGCATACATAGGCTAGGCTCACGAAAATGACTCCTCCCCGTTTTTGTTTGTCCAGTGCCTAGAATATTTTTAATATTGGGAGTTTTTGTATTATTACAGTCTCATCATAAAGAGCATGATGAGAGCTACACAGGAATGTATACTTTTATGGGTCTCTTACCATTTTTTGACCACATTATGGGCACCTAAAATCTTGCAAACCTTAAAATTTCCCACATTTTGATATGTCCAAAACAGATGTATGAATTTTGAATTATGTTTCATAGAATAAATTAAAATCTAAAAGTCTAAACTACTTCTAAATGTATAAAACACACAATGAACTATTATTTGGGAGCCAAGTCATTGTGTGCATCTCACTTGATCCATGTCATACAGGCATCAACAACCGTTGTGTACGTGATCCGATTACGATCAGTCATAAATAAATAATTAATTAGCATCTAGGGAACTATTAAGGGTCCACACCACCCGAAAATATTCATATTTTGACAAAATGAAACCATTTTTCATGTATTGTTGGCTCCCTGACTTTCACACTCACACAAACATCAACTTCTTTGCCGCATGGTTTAAGCTTGTTGTGTCCGTTATCGGTGTCATGGCAAGACTCAATGAATCACGCACTTCTAGTTTGTAAAATCCTTAAAAATACATCCAAACTAGTTTGAAAAAAGTGTGAAAGACATAATTATATGAACCCTTTTTGAAATTATTACATGAAATCTCCATTTTGTGTTGTTTTATGCGGCATGCGTTGTGTACGTTATCGATGTTGTGTACGTTATCCGCTCTATTTTTTCCATTATTTAACTTAAAGGGGACCTATTTTGCTATTTTTCCAAGTTTATATTTTGGTCTTTGACTCCCCTAGAGTACTCCTGATCGCGCAAAGTCAAAAAAAAAAAGGGTATTTATTTCGCTCATACTGCCATCCTCAAAAACTGCATTTGTAGTACATTGTGGTCTCTGCCTGAAACGCCTCACTGGGGTGGCTCTTCCGCTATGGCCCCCACTCCCCGTGTGCCCACTTTCTTCTGACTGGCCAGCTCTGTGGAGGGCGGAGTTGGGCGAGACGAGGCTGCAGAACGCAGTTTTCCGTGTCCGGCTCCCCAGAGTGAAACCTGAGACACGTCTGCAATCTGATAAAGGAAGCGGCGGGCAAATTCCGCAATCTAACGTTATACTTGAATATAGATCTAATGACATGATCTTGTTCTAACAAACGCAGCGGCGAAGTGGAGGACGAAAGTGCGAATATCTCTCAGCGCAAGCTCAAATTTGCTATCGGCTACAGTTTGCTACGGCAACAGTTGGTGAGTACCGCGGTTTTTCTAGTCCTAGCTAGGATGCAGGGGAAGCTAGAATCCACCCCATATAGACACATTTGTAGAACGGGTCGACATGCCCAAGTGTAGACCGGAGACCGTAGAAATCCGGTGGGTCTGAGTTTAGAGGGAAACATGGACAGTGAGGAGCAGCTAAAAGTGGACCAACAGCTTATGGACTGCTTCGGTGTGTATTAGGACCTGCTGGGTCGTGTGCATAGCTGTGGTGTGTTGCTAGTGTGGAGCAACGAACAGCTTCCGTGCTGGTATATGACGGAGGGGCAAAAGCTCCAGGCTTAACGGTCTTTTTGGAAATTGCCCGTGGTAATGGTTTACTTACTGCGTCGGAATGACAAGCGTTTCCTCGCAGAGAATGGGCGCGTTATGGATTGTGCGCGAGAGCAAGCTAGAGCTCCAGTATTGTTATGAGCATAATACAGGTTTTACAGACCGTAAGTTCCGTCTGCGTGAACCGTTGCTTATGTGGAGCTAGCGAATCGATCACTTTTACAGGAAATAATTTAATATTCAGTCGCCGATTTAATACTCAATCGACAGCAATGCAGAGAAATCGTTTGTGATACCATACACGTTATAGCTTGTGCTTTTCCCTATCGCTTTCACCGGTAGCATCAGAGAGCTTGCCCAGACATTGGAGATGTATCAGGCTGACCCCGGTCATGGAAAAGTAAAGCGATCGTTTCACGAGCACCCAAAAACTCACCCCAAGCTTTGCAAAACCTACGTCTGGTCTAACTGCAGCCCAACTCGGCAGACACATACAGCACCTCTCCGGTTAGCTTCAACTGTAGTGGCTACAATCAGGCAACGTTTTGATGAAACTGTCACATTAATGTTTACCGAAGTAACACAAGCATACCAATCAGAATCGCTGCATATAAGTTAACCAGGAGCGTTTTTAATTAGCAGAGCAGGGGAACTAACATGCAGTAGCTGATAAGTGGCCATGACTTTGAATGTAATCTGTCGCGCGAAAAATTCGTTTCGCGTCCGGTGTGAAAGCGGCTTTATGGATAGTACGCGACAGCTATAAAGAGCTCGGTTATGTTATGAACATAATACAGGTTTTGCAAACCGTACGTTCGGTTAGGGCGGACAAGTTGCTTATGTGGAGCTAGCGAATCGATCACTTCTACAGGAAAGAATTACCTATTTAATCTCCGCCTTTTTCGGCTTTTTATTAGCCACAACAATTTCTAAAGGGGATGAAATTATGTCAAGGTAGTGCAGAGAAATCATTTGTAAACCGGTAGAGCTTCTGCGTTTTGCATTGCTTTCATGGTAGCACCAGAGAGCTTGCTCAGACATTTGTGAAGCATACTGCTGATCCCGGTCATGGATAAGTGAAGCGATCACTAACTGTAGTGACTACAATCGGGCAACGTTGTGATGAAACTTGATGCTTACCGAAGTAACACAAGCATACCGATCAGAATTACTGCATATAAGTTAACCAGGAGCATTTTTAATTAGCACGACACGCAAACTAACATGCAGTATCTGGTGACCGAGCGGTCATAACCACAGAGACAAACCCTTGCAATACAGTTTTTACAGACAGCAAGTTCTGTTACTGTGAACAGTTGTACCAAGCATCCAAATTACAAACAAGGATTAAAAGTTAGCTTCAAATGAGGTTTACGTTCACACACCTTCTGTAGAATTTCCCCTGATATCACTCTTGCATATTTAGGACACAAGCATTAGCAACAGTAACTTGGCTACGTTAGCCGCTGTGCTACAGCCACAATCAACTGGCTATCACGTCAGGTTGGCTTACGCAGTAAAAGCAGCTTACAGCTTCTGTGTCTGTGAGTCATGGACAGTCGCGACCGATACAGGCTTTATCTTCAGATATTTTACCAAGCCTGCCTTTGAGGCCAGTTGTTAGTGCTAGCGGTCCTGCTAGCCACCCGTAACACGTTAGCTTCACTTACATTATTTGCTGTTATATGGTTACTTACAGCTTGTGGCTCCGAGCGCTTGATCGATGCAGCTGCTTCAGGTTTGAGAAGCAGCTGAAACGCTTATCCTGTGTCGAATTATCCTTTATTGACAAAGCTGTCTTTGGTGAAATGCTGAGCAGAAACAGCTAACGCTCCATTTGGCCGTGGCTGTTTGCTGCCAGCAAACGAAAAAAGCTACCCACTGATTTCTGGTGGCATCGTCTTTTCGAAGAGAAATATTTGTTTTTCTTCGCGTCCAAAAGTAAACGGACAAGTAGCTTTGGGAGACATACTAACAAAATTGCAGCTCAAATGATCTGCGGTTCTTCTTTTGTATTTCCAAAAGTGTCAGCGCAACTGAGGCATAGTATGATCTGCCGTTGTTAGTGCCTGCTAGAATAGTTTCCGGTGTGGGCAGGTCCAGCGCCATGATTGGCTCTGGCTAGGTCTGTACTAATTGGATGGCACAACCTGACGTCAGGTTTTACCCAGATCTCGTGAAGATCTCGGGAGGAGCTGTTCAGAGAGGAAATCACGCTCACGAAATCACGTTCTTGGATTACGGCAAAACCCCTGTATCTTATGTTTAGAAACTTTTCAGAGGTTGAGCATGGACAACCAACATTATAACATTACTAATATGTATTAAAAGAAGAATCAGCATAATAGGTCCCCTTTAAACTTAAGATTTATTTTCACTGATATCTCTTCTTTTCAGGTATTTGTGATAATTCTGGGGGGATTTACTGCTTATAAATAAATTAGGTGTTACTTATCATGAAATCAAAGCTGTTTTTTCTTGATTTCTTAGATTTAAGGTTGAAAAATAATATATGGAGGCTGGGAAGATAAAGGTCGGGGTACCTGTCAATGAAGTAATTTGTGTGGAGGAGAAAAATTTATAGCTTGGGCCAGTGGCGTCACCAGACTTTTTATTCTGGGGGTGCACAAGGAGGGCACAAACAGAACATCCAAAAAAGATGGCCCGCAAATAAATAAATCTCTGTGTTCATTTGATGTTCTGTTTGTTGTTAAAATGTTTTTTTTATTCTTTATTTCGTTATAAATCTGTCCTAATCGTCCTCTTTTTTTTTTTTTTTTTTTTTTTTTTTGGCTGTCGGACACGGAGCATTTAATGTCCGACCGTGTTATGATTCTGCAATTCCTGTCTTGATTTTGCCATGCCTGTATGATTCTGCCATGCCCTGATTATGTCTCTGCCATGTTTGTTAGGTTTTTGCCATGTTCTGTTTAGTTTTGTTCCTTGCCATGTTTTTGTTTTTACCCTGCCAGATCCACTTTTCTGTTAGATTCTGATCCATGTCTTTGCGCATGCCCTTCATTGCACTTTGTCTCCCCTGTCTGGTCTTTTGAGCTACAGCTTCTCCCCAAGTCCTTCATGTCACATGTTTAGGTGATTTCATGGTTTCTGGGTTTCAAACATTCCTTCTAATCTCGTTTGCTTCCTTCGCCTTGCTTTTCTATTTTACTAACCCATACTAACAGTTTGTTATTTTTGTTTTGACACTAACCAAGACTAACATTGTATATAATACTAACTTACTAACGAGCACTAGGGATTGTATAGCTGCACTTACTAATTGATTAACAAGCTCTCAGCACTCGCCCTGTTCTAGTCTTCGCCTCTTGCCTTCTCTTAGGCTTTGCTGCAATTCAGCGGATCCTCCGCACCTGCTCTACTCTGTCCTGCCTCTCATTATCTGTGCACATTAGAACTCCCTAACCGGAGCTGTATGTTTTGTCTATAGGTTGTCTCGTGATCCCTGTCCACGTTTTGGCTTTTGCCAATTTCATGTGGTTAGGTTCTCCCTTGTGTTTGCTCCCACGTAATTAATCTGATCCCATTCACCTGTCCCTGATCATAGCATGTGACTTCCCTTGAGTGTACTTAAGCAGTCTTTTCACAGCAGTTCCCTGTCAGAACGTTTCCCTAGTCTACCTGTGCTGCTTTTCGTTTTTAGCCTTGTATTCATAGTGTTGCTTTTCTGACTGGACCGTCCGACTTCCGATTTTTGGCTCTGATTTGGTATTGTTATCTGCTCCTGTGTTTCGAACCTTTTTTTTGTCTGACTACGATTACTGTTATTGCTGCCCTGGTTTTTCGACTTTGGATTCTGCCCCTGGGATTGTGATTTTTGGATTGTGGACTTTGTACTGTTGCCTTCGGTCCTGCGGGGGTTTACCCCCTCGCTAATAAAATCACATTCATTGCATTTCCTGGTTCTCGCAACTGGTTCCTGAACGATACCTCACAGACCGGCATTGTACGGACTTCGTTGTATTTATAAAAATGGCCCAAATAAATTGATTGCAGTGCCCATTGGATGTTCTGATTGTTGGTGATATTGTAATGGGAAAAAAAAAGCCACTAGATGGCAGTATTGACAATTTTTTTTTGTTAAGCCCAGTCTGGAGCTAGGTTGGGCATGTCCTGGGCCTGCCTCAGAGGGGGCTGGACAAGAGTATGTAAGGAGAAAAATTGAGAGTGGAAGAGTAGTTGGAGAAATTGCAAGGAGAAATTGTGGAAGGATACATTTGACCAGACCTGTCACTCTTTTCAAGACCTGTGAAGCTTTTTGTGGATTTTTGCCTGTTTTGGAGCATTTTCCTGTCCCAGGACATCGCAACATAGCAGCCCCATCTCAATTACCAAGGGACTGTAAATATCTCTTTTTTTTTTTTAATTTCAATCTTGGTCAGTAGAGTAGATTGTAGATTAGTTCAAAGTGTTTGTTTAATTAAATCTGTTGAAGTTTAAGAATTTTGTCTGTGATAACAAATTGACGCCATAACAAATTGGGGGCTCGGGTCCGGGATAGACCATTGTGCAAGTCATTTATTGAAAATCTAAAATTTCAAATTGTGAAATTGTTTTTTGAATTTTCCTAGATATATATTGGCAGATCAACAGCAATGGATGATTTCTTGGCATCACCAACCGTAGAGGTTTTGAAGTCTTTTAAAAAGACAGAACTGCTAGAAATATGCAGACAGTTAGAGCTGACAGATGTAAAACCAGCCATGCGAAAAGCAAGACTGGCTAGAGAGATTGTTGAATATTACATTGATGAAAATGTGTTTGCACCAGGAGATCTGGAACAGTTTCCAGTGGAAAATCCAAATGTAGAAATGGAACTTAAATTAAAAATGCTAGAGATAGAAAGGGAGGAAAACGAAAAACAAAGGCAGTTTGAGTTAAAAAAATTAGCAAGAGAAGAGAAAAAAGAGAGAGAGAAAGAGGAAAGAGCAGAAAGAGAGAGACAGAGACAGAGAGATTTCGATTTAGAAAAATTTGATAGAGAAGAAAGGCTCCAAATGGAGCTACAAAAAATCAAAATGCAAGCTGAAAACAAATTTCGGGCTAGCCAGGAGGTAAAGCTGGTGCCTCCATTCTCAGAGAAGGAGGTTGATAAGTATTTCCAGTGGCCAAAGGAACACTGGCCTCTGATGTTGCAAACTTTCCTCAAGGGTAAAGCTCAACAAGCATATTCGGCTTTGTCTGCAGATGATTCCTCTGATTATGAGGTTGTCAAAAAGGTTATTTTGACAGCTTATGAGTTGGTTCCAGAGGCTTACAGACAGAAATTCAGAGGTCTGAAGAAATCTGACAATCAGACTTATGTGGAATTTGCTAACGAGAAGAAGGTTTGCTTTGAGCGCTGGTGTACTTCTATGGTGGTCAAGGATGATTTCAATTCACTAAAAGAGATGGTGTTAGTTGAAGAATTCAAGAACTGTGTCAAGGATGATATTAAGACTTACCTTAATGAGAAGCAAGCACTGAATTTGCAATCAGCTGCCAAGTTTGCAGACGAATATGTTCTCACACATAAGTCCAAATTTCAGTCCAGCAGTAACAATAGATGGTCCCAATTTCAGAAGAAAGGTAACGGTGATACCCAAGATTCCTCACCCAAAGACAAAGACAAATCTGGTGATGGTGCTCAGAAATCCAGTCAAAGGTCTGATCAAAGTGTGAAAGCTGACAGGGACAAAAGTGGTCTAGTTTGCAATTATTGCAAGAAATCTGGTCATGTTCCAACTAACTGTTGGTTCCTTAAAGCTAAGAAAGAAAAAGAAAAGGATACCAAACCCAATGCCTTTGTGAAGACAAGGTTAGAAACCCCTGTAGTAGATGACCGATCTGCTAAATTGCCTTCTCCTTGTGAGGCTAAGAAGCCTGATACTGCTGACTTTGTGAGGGAGGAATTTCTTCCATTTGTGTCAGAGGGATTAGTGGCTCTGAATGAGCATTCTCCTCCTGTCCCCATATATATCCTAAGGGATACCGGAGCTTCTCAGTCACTTTTGTTGATGGACTCCTTGGAGTTACGTGATGAGACCGCTTCTGGGGATTTCATACTTATACAAGGTATTGAAGGGAGGACTATATCTATACCCCTGTGCTCTGTATTCTTGAAGTCAGATTTAGTTACAGGACAGGTAAAGGTGGGACTTATGTCAAGTCTGCCTATCAAGGGTGTTTCTCTGTTGCGAGTCAATGACCTGGCTGGGGGCAATGTAGTTCCCCCTGTTCATCTTACTTCACAACCAAGCACTGAAGATGGCGATGAAGACCCATCTCTGTATCCTTCCTGTGCAGTGACTCGTGCTATGGCCAAGAAGGCTCAAGAAGAAGATGATGTGGCGCCGTCCAGCACATTGAATAGTCATGACTCAGGTGGCTCGCCTCATGACTCTGTTCAGCCTACTATGGTTTCTCCATTTGAGGACTTATCAGACACTTTTATCAGTTCTCTATTCAGCCAGCCAAATGGGTCTGGTGATTCTGATGTGTCTGGAGACTTGTCTCTGTCCAGAAAGCGGTTGATTCAGGAGCAAACCAATGATCCTGAAATTTGTGTACTAAAGAAGAGAGCCCTTCCTGATGAAGAAATAGACGCAGTTCCAGTTGGGTATTATCTCAAGGATGGAGTGTTGATGCGGAAGTGGCGCCCACCTGATATCCCTGCCAATGCAGATTGGGCAGTGGTCAAGCAAATTGTTGTTCCGAAGGTCTACAGGAATGAGATCTTAACAATGGCTCATAGTTTGCCTTAAGGAGGTCATCTTGGTGTTAACAAGACTGTTGACAAGATCATGAAACACTTCTTCTGGCCTGGACTTCGAAAGATGTTTCCAACTTTTGCAAAACCTGTCACACTTGTCAGGTAGTTGGAAAACACCAGTTAGACCCACCTGTAGCTCCATTGCAGCCTATCCCAGCATTTGGGGAGCCCTTCTCCAAGGTCATTGTTGATTGTGTTGGTCCATTACCCAAGACTAGATCTGGAAATCAGTACTTGTTGACAATCATGTGTGCATCTACCAGATTCCCTGAAGCCATCCCTCTACGCAACATCAAGGCAACTGCAATCTCGAAGGCTTTGATAAAGTTCTTCACGTTGTTTGGCCTTCCCAGGGAAATTCAGTCAGATCAAGGTAGCAATTTCACTTCCGGATTGTTTCAGCAGGTTGTGTATGAACTAGGTGCAAAGCAGATTCTTTCCAGTGCCTCTCATCCAGAGAGTCAGGGTGCCTTAGAGCGGTTTCATTCCACTCTCAAGACAATGATGAGGACTTATTGTTATGACCGTGAGAAATACTGGGATGAAGGTGTTCATTTGCTGTTGTTTGCAGCTAGAGGAGCAGTGCAGGAGTCTACTGGATTCAGTCCGTTTGAGCTAGTGTTTGGCCATGAAGTGAGAGGACCTTTGCCATTGTTGAGTGAACAATGGCAAGAGAAAGAGCCGCATATCAGTCTGTTAGATTATGTTAGCAAGTTCAAGGAAAGACTGCATGCAGCTTGTGACCTAGCCAAAGAGAACTTGAAATCAAGTCAGGGAAAAATGAAAACTTGGTATGATCATAAGGCTAGAGGCCGTGAGTTTAAACCAGGAGACAAGGTCCTTGTGTTGTTTCCCTTGCAGTCCAATCCATTGCAGGCTAGATTTCATGGTCCTTATGAAATTCTGACAAAACTCAATGATCTCAATTACATTGTGAAGACTCCAGATAGGAGAAAGCCAAAACAGTTGTGTCACATTAACATGCTGAAGCCTTATCATGATAGGAATGCTAGGGTTGCAGCTGTCACTTCAGATCCTCCTATGGCCAAGACTTGTGAAGATGAGGGGTAGTTTCAAGATGATGAACCTAGAATTAAAGGTGAAGTTCTTTCATGTAAATTGTCAAATTCTGAAGTGTTGCAAAATCTTGATGTAAAACTCCAGCACTTAGAATCCTCACAGAAAGACCAGTGTGAGAGGTTGATCAAGAAATATAAAGATCTATTTCCTGATGTTCCAAAGAGAGTTTCTATAGCCTCTTATGATGTAGACGTTGGTGATGCCAAACCAATAAAACAGCATCCATACAGGATGAATCCTGGAAAGAGAAAGATTGCTGAGAAAGAGGTTGAGTACATGTTAGAACATGATATTATCAGACCCTCTAACTCAGATTGGAGTTCACCCTGTGTTCTAGTTCCAAAACCTGATGGAAGTACTAGATTCTGTACAGATTATCGCAAAGTCAATGCTGTAACTAGAACTGATGTGTTTCCAATACCTAGGATTGATGATTGTATCGATAGAGTAGGGCAAGCAAAGTTTCTGACCAAGATTGATTTATTGAAGGGTTATTGGTGTGTGCCTTTAACTGAGCGGGCCAAGAGCATCTCTGCTTTTGCCACACCATCTGGGTTATACCAGTATGAAGTCCTACCCTTTGGCATGAAAAATGCCCCAGCCACGTTCCAAAGGATGATACAGTCTACAATCGCCGGATTGCCACACGGGTGCGTACATCGACGACCTGATCACATGGAGTGACTCCTGGGAAGAACATCTGAAAGATGTAGAGACGTTGTTCCAGCGCTTGACCCAGGCTAACCCGACTGTTAACCTGAACAAGAGTGACTTTGGTTGTGCTACTGTCACGTATCTTGGCTACGTCATAGGCCAGGGTAAGGTGGCACCCATAAATGCTAAAGTCCAAGCTATCATGGACTTTCCAGTTCCTGACAACAAAAAAGCTTTGCGCCACTTCCTTGGAACGATCGGGTACCACCGCAAGTTCTGCAAGAACTGTGCCGAGATTGCTCTCAGTCTCACCAATCAACTGAAGAAAGGCGTAAAGTTCACTTGGGATGAAGCATGCCAAAGAGCCTTCGATCGCCTGAAGTCTCTGCTGTGTTACTTCCCCGTGCTCAAATCTCCTGACTTCAACAAACCGTTCTCCATGGCGGTCGATGCTAGCGACCAAGCTTGTGGATCTGTGCTCCTACAGAGAAGTGACTCTGATGACATTGAGCATCCCGTGGCATCCTTCTCCAGGAAGTTCAATCGCCTCCAAAAGAACTATTCCACAATTGAGAAGGAGCTGTTGGCTCTGGTTCTATCCTTACAACACTTTGAGGTTTATGTTTGTACAGGGCAAAAGCCAATGATTGTATATACTGACCACAATCCGTTAATGTTTTTCAGTTAGATGAAAAACAAGAATCGTAGATTGTTGCATTGGAGTTTGATTTTACAGGAGTTTGACTTGGAAATTAAGCATGTAAAGGGTACTGACAATGTAATTGCTGATTGCTTATCCCGTGTTTGAGTATATGTATATATATCACGTGTTTATTAGCATATTGTATTATATGTATATATACACAAGTGTCTACTTAACCATTTTTGTATTGAAAAGAAAAATTTTGCCTTTATGAGTCAAAATTTTTCCCTTTTGGAATGGAGGTGTAATGGGAAAAAAAAAAAAAAGCCACTAGATGGCAGTATTGACAATTTTTTTTGTTAAGCCCAGTCTGGAGCTAGGTTGGGCATGTCCTGGGCATGCCTCAGAGGGGGCTGGACAAGAGTATGTAAGGAGAAAAATTGAGAGTGGAAGAGTAGCTGGAGAAATTGCAAGGAGAAATTGTGGAAGGATACATTTGACCAGACCGGTCACTCTTTTCAAGACCTGTGAAGCTTTTTGTGGATTTTTGCCTGTGTTGGAGCATTTTCCTGTCCCAGGACATTGCAACATAGCAGCCCCATCTCAATTACCAAGGGACTGTAAATATCTTTTTTTTTTTATTTCAATCTTGGTCAGTAGAGTAGATTGTAGATTAGTTCAAAGTGTTTGTTTAATTAAATCTGTTGAAGTTTAAGAATTTTGTCTGTCATCCCTTGCTGTCCGTGACGTCATAACAAATTTACGCCATGACAAATTGGGGCCATAACAATATATTTTATTCTTTATTTCGTTATAAATCTGCTCTCATATCAATACTTTTACTTTCTGCCGGCTGCCGGGCATGGAGTATTTTGCATTTCGCGTTCGACAGTCTTGATCGTCCATGCGATGTTTAATTCACAATGTCAATGGTCATGGAATTGATTTGCTGACTGACTACAAGCACTATTTTATCTCTGGTGTGGAAATAAAGCGTGAATCTGCTCGATCCATCTGACTAATTTTCAAGAGAGACCGAGTAAAGACTGTTGTCTATCTTCAACGGAAGAAAACAGACGAATAAAAGACCAAGAAAATCAATTTGCATTTTGTGAAGGTCGAACAAAAACATGGCCAAGTTTGTACGTCTAATAATTGCTGGAATACTCGAAGAATTAGAACTTTTATGACTTTCGGACGCGGAGTATTTTAGGATCTCTGTGCGACAGTCGCTAATTCTTCATTTATGCGCAAAGTCCCGCGCCAATGTCGCTTCACTTTATTGAGCAGAGCTTAAACAGAAACATTGATTGAAATTCTCGGTACTCATCTTGAAGAACTGAGCCCTCTTATCAAAACGTTCACGTTTAATATCTAAAAGATTCAGTAGATTCGAAGAAATTAAAAACAATAATAGACTGTCGAACTCGGAGTTAAATTGAAACCATCCGACTGTCGGACACGGAGTTATATTAAAACCCCGTCCGACACTGCGTTATTTATTTATTTACATATCCTAAATGGGGGGGGGGGGGTCTGGCGACGCCACTGGCTTGGGCCTCTGGACACTTGGAATTATCAGAAAAAGCTTTGTTTATGCAGATTCATTAAGACAGTATTTTGTGTTGTGTATGTTATCCGCTGACAGCCTTTGCAAATTGGACTCCTGCTCCCACCATTTTTCATTATTACATGGATCATTATACACCAAAATGTGCAGAAAATAATGACAATTGTGGTAAAGTATTAGAAAATTCATTTAAACTGAGTGGGGAACTGCTACATGAAATGAAAGTATACATTTAATCCATGTTTCACATAAAATCCTGATGCTCATTTTCAAGACTTTTTTCACAAGCTTGCCAAAGGTCAAAAAATAGGTGGACATCTTTTTTGGGGTATGAATTCCTTTCTCAAAACATCAGAAAGTATAAAAAAAGGAGCTAGAATTGATTAAAAAGAGATTTAGTATGTACCAGACTACTCTGAAGAGAGGTGTGTCAGTGGATAACATACACAACCGCGCCGAAAATGGATTCAGACATGCCATTCTTTCATGATGCATTGCAGGATAAGTATTCGTGATTTGATGATAATTTTTTTGAACATAAACTGTAAACATCTCTAATTTACACATAGAAACTAATTATTTGATACTAGCAAATTAATATTTTTTCAAATGAGGTCTGGGGTGGAGTCATTTTCATGAGCCTTGCCCACATAATATTGTAGAGTGCAGTGATGGAGTGTATGTAGTATACAAAGAATTCTCACAAAAGTCTTTGTTCTTCACCTACCCATTCAACTCTGACTTTCTTAATATTTACAAAATTTCACAAACATCAGACATGCTCAAGTGCATTAAAGTAACAGAGCTTGTTCAAAAGTGTGCTGTCTTGCCTCACAGGGATGGCTTTGTGGCCATACCATTATTTCATACGGTATAGGAATGTGTCATGGATTTGGTAAGAAACAGCAGAATCTCTACAAAATGTCATTTTACTTGTTTTACAAAAGTAACTCCACAGCTTTTGATCATTGATGTTTCATCAGATTGTTTGGAAAATACATTTTTGGAAAATCAAATATTTGGACATTGCATACTAAAGCAAAACACTAAACACAACCAGCAATATTTACTTAAAAGCCACTAAGGCTTATCAGCTTGTGGTTTTTCTAATTGGCAATTAAAAGACCTAGGATTGGCCATTTTTAGCTTGCTGTCATATTGTTGTTTCTCAGGGAGATATATTGTATTGATGGTAGTGTAGCTGTGGCTCTTGAAAAATTTCTAGACTTTAGTTTTGACTGAATGGGTGTAAATAATAAAATAATAGTAGTAGAGTAGTAATAGTAATAGTGACTGACAGTGACTGCATCACGACTCACACTGGGATCTAAAACTGCAAAAAATATAATTAAGTATTTTGCGTAAGATTCACTGTTGTCAATGTGTAAACCAAACTATGGCTGCACTTATTTTCTGTGTCCATTAATCTCTTGATTATTTTCCCGATTAATTTATTAGTTCTCAGAAAATGGTGAAAAATGTTGTCCTCAAATGTCCCATTTTGTAAAACCCAAAGATGTTCAGTTCACTATCATGAAGGAGTAAAAATACAAGAAAATATTCACATTTAACAAGCTGGAATCTGAATTTGAATTTTTTTTTGTCTTAAAGAACATGGTACAGGTTAAATCATTTATTTAATTTGTACTCAACCTTGTCCATGCAGGATTTAATGATGTAAAAACACATGGACAAAAAATGTCAGTATAAAATTTTCTCTTTCTCTTTTTTTTTTTAAGAAGAATGAAGACGGTTTTGTTTTGTTAACAAATGCAAAACATGTCAGGGGAGGAATGGTTTTAAAGCACCCTCTGCCTATATTGCTACTCCCCTTTGCAGTGGACTGCGCAGAGTAGGTTGGTAATTCATCAGATCAGTCATGTTTCAGAAGTCAGAGTCAATCTGTCAGTCGGTAGATTAGTCAGTATATTAGTCAATATAGTCACACATAGTCAGTGTGTCAGCTAAGTTGGCCAGTCGGCTGTGATTAGCTAGTTATAACTAGTTTCTCTCCGTCCGTCCTTCTTATTTTCTTTCTTTCTTATTGGTGGCCTGGCAGCGAAGCTGCGAAGGCAACCATTGTGTTTCTAGCTTTTCTTCTTATTATTATTATAATTATTATTAGGTCCGAGCCTGGCCGAAGCCGTCGAGGGACTATTAGAACCGCATGGTTCCGTTATTATTATTATTATTATTATTATCCTTTCCCCGCTTTGAATGCTAATTTGACCCCTTGAACATTAACGAAAAGTCAGTTTTATTCGACCAAAAATTCAAGCCTGGCGAAAAATTTTTTTATTTGAAGTCCTCAAGAAAAAATATTTAAAAATGACTTGGCCACGCCCCGTCAAAAATCAAAATACAATATAGCTGCAAGCAGCAATGGGGTGGCCTAGCAGTGTGGCAGGTCAGCCCGGGTGACCACGGTAACATGGCTGAACTGTCAGATACATCACCGTTAGCACACATCATTTTTGATTGCTTTTGAGGATTAATGACCACCAACTTTATGAGGCAATATGAACATGAGGTCCAGAGTTCAACTGATGAGTTTGGTTTGGTTATTTGAAAGCGTTGCTAAGATTTGACTTCACATCCTGTGACTTGAATAATTGCCAGGGGTCAAAGGTCACCAAATTAAGTAAGTCTTCTTCCGACTGTGTCATAAGTCCATCTAGCAAGTTTTGTGTTGATACACCTAAGCATTGCTGAGATATGGACCTACTTCCTGCTTTGCCGTTCATATCGATTGGCTGTTATGGCTGTTTGAAGTTGAGATACCACTCTCAAGAGACAGGAAGAAGGTCGATATCTCAGCAATGCTTAGGTGATGGTGAATCTGTAAAGCAGGAAACAGGCACATAACTCTGTCGATTAGAGGTGATTTAATCTTAAATTTCTCAACTGTGCTGACAATGATGCATCTGACAGTTCAGCCATGTTACCATGGTCACCCAGGCTGACCTGCTACGCTGCTAGGCCACCCCATTGCTGCTTGCAGCCATTGTGTTTCTAGCTTTTCTTATTATTGTTATTATTATTACTATTATTATTATTATTATTATGTTTTCGCTTTCTTCCGTAATTGAAGTCTATGGCAGCCCCTAGAACCGTACATAGGAAAATGTAAAAAATTTGGCAAACTTGTTCGGGACAGTCCCCTGATCACTCACACCAAATTTCATGCCCCTTGCTCAGAAGCTCTAGCGCTACCAAGAGGTCAAATTTGATGTGATGTGAGGCCATATCTCAGCAACGCTTAGACCTATCAACCCCAAACTTGATACATGGTCTTAAGACCTGCCTCTGGGAAGGCATAAACAATTCCGTGATGTTTGATGTCTGGGTTGCGCTATAAATACCAAAAACATGTTTAAGCTGATATCTCTTTTTTTTTTAAGATTATTTTTTGGGAATTTTTCCTTTATTTGACAGTTATAGTGTAGAGAGACTGGAAAGTTGGGGAGAAGAATGGGGGAAGACATGCAGCAAATGACCTGAGCTGGAATCGAACCCACGTCGCTGCGGTAAGGACACAGCCTTTATTGTACACGCACTTAGAACGATGAGCCACCGGGGCGCCCCAGCTGATATCTCTTGATCTGTTTGGACTAAAGCCTTAATTCCAGTGTCTCCTGATGCTGTTGGACTTCCCTAGGCAGATCCTAGAAGATTATGTATGTAAGCATCTGAATTTGGCGGCCATTTTGAATTTTGTCCAAAATTCGCTTAAATTTACAGAAATTACATAGTTTGTCCGATCATTATGAAACTTGACAAACTTAATCTACAGAACAACCCTGAGAAATCTCTTGAGAGTGGTATCTCAACTTCAAACCGTTTGGCCGTAAGAGCCAATTGAAATCGACGATGAAGCTGCCTAACAGGAAGTAGGTCCATATCTCAGCAATCCTTTGGTGTATCAACACGAAACTTGCTAGATGGACTTATGACACAGTGGGAAGAAGACTTACTTAATTTGGTGACCTTTGACCCTTGGCAATTATTCAAGTCACAGGAATTGAAGTCATATCTTAGCAACGCTTTTAAATAACCAAACCAAACTCATCAGTTGAACTCAGGACCTCATGTCCATATTGCCTTATAAAGTTGGTGGCCATTAATCCTCAAAACCAATCAAAAATGATGGTGAATCTGTAAAACAGGAAACAGGCACATAACTCTGTCGATTAGAGGTGATTTAATCTTAAATTTCTCAAGTGTGCTAACAGTGATGTATCCGACAGTTCAGCCATGTTACTGTGGTCATCTGGGCTGACCTGCTACGCTGCTAGGCCACCCCATTGCTGCCTGCAGCTATATTTTTCATTCCTTGTTACTGCAGCTCTCCACAGCTGAGTCCATGGACTGGTATTTCCCACACAAGCACCTATCAAACAAAACTGTCGCCAGTTTACACTGTAGCAGTGGGAGATACAGGCTAGATATTGTACTTACACATTTTTCCTGTTATGTAAAAGTATCAGTACCCTGTCCTGTAAGACAACCAATATTAGTGTTGTTATAGCAAACCTAAATGAAGTACTAAACTTTGGCTTATCCAAGTACAAAAAAATTCCAGGCAAGACATACAAACCTCTTAAGAATGTAAACATATTTGGAAGGAATTAAAATGTTGTCAGATTTCTCAAAAATAATTAAAATATACTCAGTCAAAAAAGAAACTTCACACTCATTTGGAGGTCGATAAGTTGAACATACAAGAAAAGTGGTTTTAAATAATGATTTAATTCCATTCTGTACCCATTAAGGACGGTGTACCATAAAAATCATGTTCATAATGTAACCAGTTCCACCGGAAATGCTACGGAAATGTAAGAGAGTAAAAATGGTAAGTTACAACTTGATGAAAGCATGTCAATAGCGCGTATGCCCTCCATGAGCGTTCACAACTGCGACGCAACGTCTCCTCATGGATTGAATGATGCGTCTGAACACAGCTTGGGGGATGCGTTGCCATAACTGAACCAACGTGGCACCAAGTTCCTGCAAATTCTGTGGAGGGTTCCTTACTTGACGGAGTCTTCTGCCCAACACATCCCATACATGTTCTATGGGATTAAGGTCGGGAGACCTTGAGGGCCACTCCATGACATTGATGCCAGCATTCCTAAGAAAATTCCGCGTTAAATTGGCCGTATGAGGTCTGGCATTATCGTGTTGGAATGTCAGACCTGGGCCATGAGCTGCCATGAATGGCAAAAGCTCTGGAATGAGCACTTGATCTCTGTATCCTGCAGCAGTTAGGTTTCCTTGAACGACCATCAGTCGGGAACGGGCAGGACCATTAAAGGCACCCCAAACCATAACACTACCGCCCCCAAAACGGTCCACTTCCTGCACACAACACTGGGCGTTATGTTCACCGCGTCTCCTCCAAACTCTAACTCTCCCATCAGCGAAGTGCAAAGTGAATCTGGATTTGTCACTAAAAACGACCCTATTCCAATCACGCTGAGTCCATCTCAGATGTCGTTGTGCCCAGAGAAGCCGTTGACGTCAGTGTAACTGGGTTAAAATTGGTCCATGATATGGCCGGCGTGCATGGAGACGAGCAGTGCGCGGCGTTACATATGGTTTGGGCAGTCACACGACCTCTAAACCATTCATTCCTAGTGGACATTGCAGTGAGAAATCGATTACGCAAATGATGTAAGACGATTTGTCGGTCTTCTGCTTGTGTCGTCACACGTGGTCTACCTGAACGAGGTCGGTCTGCTGTGGTGCCAGTTTGTTGAGACGTGTCCGAAGATCATAGATAGTCCGTCGACTGCATCCCATAACCCTGGCAACGTCAGTGACCGACGTTCCCATATTCAGCATGCCAATGGCACGTTCACGTTGAATGTTTGACAGTCGTGGCATTGCAAATCAACGGATAATTGACTGTAAGAACTTGTTTTTCCGAGATGTCACTCTACCGTGCTAACATGGGCTCAATTGCACGTGTCTCATAAGGTCACGTGACTAGGAACACGAGGAAACATGCTTTTACCTTGATGTATGCTCGCACGTGCTGAATGCTTGTGCACGTCGGAGTTGCTGTGTGTCATGATGTCTTTGACAACGCATTTACCCCTAATAATAATCATAATATCTTTTGTATTAAGTTTCAAGAAAATATTTAGAAATTTATGAGTGTGAAGTTTCTTTTTTGACTGAGTATACAAATTTCATGTAAGAACTTGGGTTTTATGTTACACCTATGACTAGTAAGATAAAATTGGACATTTTCTTTCATTGGCATTCTAACTGCCGTAGCAGTTAATGTTTAATGATGGCTACAGAAGGTGTTTTACTGACCAGTTAATTGTTTCAGAATTCTTGCAACGGAGAGTTATATTTTTAATGGACTGATGGGCTGTTTGTTTCTTTCCTTCTCAATTGAGGATGTTTTACTTAGTTGAATTCCTGATCAACAAAACGATTGCAGTGGTGCCACAAATCTGGTGCAGTGATGGCGTCAGCTATTGGCCAAATTACAGAAGCGACGAAAGAGTGGAAAGACCAGTGAGAAATAAAGAGGAGCCTGGACCTGACTGGGAAAAACATGATATCAGAGTTTTAAAATCATGCGGTATGCTTATTCTCAAAATATTTGAAAAAATTAAGTGGTTAACTTTAGCACGGATCAAAATGTATTTTACTTTTGTGATCTAGAAAAAAATCTTTCAATTAACTTCATTCTGTTTTTATTTTCTGTTTTACACTGTCAGTTTAAAATTGTGGTGAAGTTTGACATTTAATTTTTAGATCAGTACTTTGAGGCTCAACGACTGATGAAGAAATCTCTGACCTGCAACACATCAGATTTACAGTCTGAAGAGGAAGAGGGAGAAGAAGAAGAAATAAGACAAAAGAGAAAGCCAAAGCGGATGTAAGTTTAAACATCTGTTTTTCTTTATTTTGTACATGAATATTTTGACCTTTCAGATTCCTAACTGGGTGAATTTGTGTAAACACTCTCTGAGTAAATGCATTCTCCAATAATGCACATAATTAGATTTCTCTGGTTATGGGGGTAATTACCACAGAAATGAACACATTTTGGGTTTTGGTCTTTAAATTAAATGTGCTGACAAAATAAAATCAAGAAAAACATTGGACCTATCCTTTACTTTGAATAGTCAGTGCACTTTCCTGATAAACCACTGAGTTGTACAGCAACACCCTGAGTGTTACCTTACAACTGAGTGGTTTATCAGAGAGGCGAGACTGGACCTCAGGTCTGTCTGGTTTTGATCCACACTGGAGTTCGATTACTTTATTCACACCGAACCAAACGAACTGCACCAAGAGGGAAAACAGCCTAGAGTTCAGTTGAACCAAACTAAACAATGCAGTTGTGAAAACACCCTAAGATGAACTTTTAATAGTGGATCTTAGGACATTGGAGCTTCACAGTGGCTGACCCACATCAGTGACGTGTTGTCTCGCAACAGTCTAGTTTAAGGGCAGTCAGATTCTCTTAGCACCACAGTTCTCTTAGTCCTTACGAATTCCCTGCATCCATCCTTGATCTCAGAATGTTTTCAATCAAGGTTAAGGAAAGGAAATAAGAGGTGGTTAAGGAAAGGACATAAGAAGTGGTTAAGGAAAGGACATAAGAAGTGGTGAAACAGAGCCCCTGTCTTCTTTCAGAGGCTCTTCAGGCAATGATGATGCACTTCGGGCAAAACTTTGCACGCAGAATATTTGCTACATTACCACCAAAGAACTGCCACTGCACTCTTCACAAATAAATTGGTTTACAACTTGAGTTTTTTGGCAAAAGAACATTTATGTTATTAGTAATAACGGAATCAGCAAACAAGATAACATACTGATAGCGGAATGTGTTTTTTTTTTTTTTATTCCAACCCACTTCACAGTCATCTCTTTGGGGACACCAGTGATGACAGTGAGGGTGAAGGTCATCTAAAAAAGACAGCCAGAGGTCCAGCCAAACCCTCGTTGCAACCATCTGCTCCTGTTATCCTTCCACCATCTTGCCGAGTGCAGAATAGCAACACAGCTGCCCCTCCACCATCCCTGCCACCCACCACTCTGTGGATGGAACACAGAAGACCAGCAGAAGAACAAAGTCCTTCTGAACGCCAGGTCTACAGACCTACCTGGCAAGGGGGAAGGTGTGGATCCGACACTATTGCCTGTTCTGGTGAGCAATTCGGAGATGCAAATAAATCTTCCAGTTCTTTTACTTTTTAAAATAATGAAAATTGTGAATTACTTTAATGCAACACACACTGCCCCACTGAATGCTAGTGAAATGTATCAGTAGCATTAGCATCTATGTTAAAAGTGTATTTGTAAATGTTAGTATTGTCGGAATTGCATTATTTCTGAGTTTCGTTAATTTTTTAATTTCTTTTTTTTGCATGTAGTTTAGACTAGAATGCAAGGCATTACTGAGATTTTTTGAAAGAATTTTCTTCAGCCTCGAGGCTAATATTTTATAAAGAATATCTAGATTTATTAAATTAATAGGCCTAATGTGCCTCCGTGAATGTCTTAGGAAGGGACCCTAACCCATGAGAATGATTAAACGTGTTCAAAAGCGGTTTCACCATCAGTAGTTTAAATTTTTCATCGAAATCTGATCTACAGCCATCAGGGCCTGGGACTTTTACTGATTTTAAAGTGTGTACGGCTTCAGTTATGTCCTCCGATGAAATACGTCTATTCAGATACATTATTTATTTGTTACTGGGCATGGGAAGAAACTGTCTGTCAGTCCTGAGACTCCTGCTGTCTGCGCACTTCTATACACCTTGTTATAAAATTGTGTAAATTTTACCTCCAAATCCTTGTTTATGCCATTGTTATCCAATTTAATCTGACCAGAGGCATCTTTAACAAAGGCAATGTGCTGAGAATTGGACCATCCTTTCGCCAGATTAGCCAAATATTTGCTCAGTTTATTACAAAACTCCTATAGTTTTTGGAATAACTCATTTAATGTCCTTTAACAGCTGCAGAAGTCCAAATTATGAGTTTACTGGAGTATATAAAACACCAGCAAGAGCAGTTAATCGTCAAGGTAAACTGACAAGCTGAACCCAACTGGCCAAGAAATGGAAGTGCCTGACCCTATACAGTTTCCCTTGACATCGATGGAGGAAGTGGAGGATTTTGAAGTCTGGCTAAAAGACCCTGCCAATTCTCATCAGAAGCAGAGAGTGGTGAGTTTTTTGTTGTGTTACCATCTCATTAAAATTTTACAATTAAATTCCAGATTAAAATCTGGTTTTTTGCTCAGCTTCAAATGACCTGAAATTAAGAGTTAATTTCATAAAAATACTTCCCCAGTGTTGTTCACCTTTCTTTAAACTGGCTGCGTCATAGAAAACTATATTCAGGGATTAAAGTTCTGTCCCTACAATGGAATAGTTTTGGTCAGTGTCAGACAGTGGGAAAAAAAAAACACATAGAAGGGAGGTTGGTGACATAACAAGCTATATTAACAGTCAGACAGAAACATATTAAGTGTGACTATGAGATTGAATGTGTGCACTCAAGTACTGTATGTGTTTTAAATTGCCTCTTTTTAGTTCCCTCCTACTATACTTAATCAAAAAGGCGAAAAAATCTTCCACTCCAGATTTATAGAAAATCTTTAGTTTGGCTAGTAGCTACTCTTCAGATTCATAATAATGCAGAATATGATAAATAAATTCTGATATCTATATAAATTACCTTCATTAAATGCTGGGGGAGTTCAAAGGCAACCTAGCAGTATGTAAGTATATAAAATAAAATAAAATAAAATGAGCTCTAGCTTTTTAATCTGCAAAAATAAAGTGATAGACACATTAGAGGAGGCAGCACCTCGGCAAAGTATATTTCTGTGAGGGTGCGTTCTGGAACCACACGTGAGTACCAGGAAGTGCAGCAAAATTGGTTTTATTGAATTTAGGGGTAAAAACCCCGGCAGGATTGAAGGCAACAGTACAAAGTCCAGAATCCAAAAACACAATCCAGATGGCCAGAAACAGTTCGTTACCAGGGCAGCAATCACAAATCTCGAAGTCAGGCAAAGCAGGTTCAGTACACAGGCAAAGTATAATCATAGGCACAGGCAGAATCAGAATCCGGGACGTTCCAGTTAGAAGTGTAACACTATGAATACAGGGCATGAACAGAGTAGCACGAGCAGGCAAGAGAAAACGTTCTGACAAGAGCTGGTTGTGATCTGACTGCTTAAATACACGGTACGGGAAGTCACATGCTATAATAGGGAACAGGTGAGCTGAATCAGACTAACAAATGAACAAGAGGAAGTTCCTAGCCACATGAAATTGGCGAAAGCCAAAACGCGGACAGGGATTACACAGACAGCCTATGACAAACGGCTCCGGTTAGGGAGTTCTAAAGTGCACAGTGTGTGAGAGGCAGAACAGTGTTTAACAAGGTGCGGAGAATCCGCCGAATTGCAGCAAAGTAAAGTGAGTGAAGGCAAGGGGCAGAGATAAGAGCAGAGCGAGTGCTGAGAGCTCATTAGTCAATTAGTAATGGCGCAGCTATACAACCTCTAGTGCTCGTTAGTAAGTTAGTACTATAAACAGTGTTAGTTAATGTCAGTAATTTATCCAAAATAAACTGTTAGTATTAATTAGTAAAGACAGAACAGCAAGACGAAGGAAGCAAACGAGATTGGAAGGAATAATTGGACACCCAGAAACCATGAAATCAACTGAATACGTGGCACGCAAAACTGGGGAATAAAACTGTCTAACACATATGACCAGACAGGGGAGACAATGTGCAATGCATAGCATGGAGAAATACATAAACCAGAATGATAATCTAAACAGTGAATATGAGTAATGGTAGGAAAAAGACATGGCAAGGCAAGACAGGCAAAATACAAAACATGACATGGACTAAACCAAAACATGGCTTGGTAAAAGAAGAATCATGACAAAAACATGGCCTGGCAACAACAGAATCATAACAATTTCAGCGGAAAGTAGAATTCTTGAAGTGTCTAAAACGCATAGTTTTATAAATTTTAATTTGGTCATGATCCTGTGCGACGCATTTTTAAACCGGAAAGTCTTCAAATCGGCGTCAATAGCAGGGGGCAGACAATTTTACCTGGGTGATCTAAGGCTGTGTTCGGAATGCACACTTGTCTACCTGCTCATTCACTCTCTATATTGTTTTCAATGTAAAAGATTCACTACGCAGTGCCCTATATAGTGGGTGAGTGTGCATTTTGAACGCATTATCCAATCAAACGCCAGTGCCGCGGTGCTTGTGCGTCAGTTATTCTCTTACGTGACATCAGTTGTTCTCTTTCCTTTCATCTGGGCCATAGATTAGTTCAAAGGGCCTTCAGTAAGCTCTCCCTTTACGGCTTGGCTGCCCGCAAGCTGTTTTTAATTAATCTGGCCTGATTAACAATCAAACAATTTATCGACGGAGCGACCAAGACCAACACATGACCTATAATTAGAAATGGTAATGAAATATGAATTCCCATTGCCTATATTTATATAATTGATATGGCATTGTAAATCCAAAACTTTCGCTGACTCTGCAGCAGTCTTTTTCGCCGTCCTTGGGATTGTCACACAGCTGTGCAACCTTACAGCGCCCTTTAGCCGTGACAACATTCAAAACTAGACGCATGTCGATGGCGCGCCATCGCAAATCTCCGCGCTCTGCAACGAATGTTATGGGAGTAGTAGTAATGTGTCAGAGGGCAATTCACTGAACTGGCATTCTGCTGTACCAATGATAATCTGCTTGTTGCAGTGACAAAGCACTGATACTGATCAGAGTTATAGCAATGTGATATAGTTGGTTAGGTGGATAGAGTACTTTCTGAGTGTCTGTTGAGGGCATAAATTACTCTTCATTCTGAAATGAAAGTATTATGAAATTAAAGGACGTACGGTACAGCGATTGGCACACCTGACGCCATTTGACCTATAAAACGGTCAAATTTGATCAAATCAAAAACCCGCCTGATATGTGATGAAGTGTCATCCCATGCACCTCCCATAAAAATTTGAGCATCCTAGCTCAATGCATAAGGTAGATATGGCCATTTTTTCTTTTTCCACAAAAAGCCCCCTAGTGGCCAGAATATGAATCACAGGATGGCCATTTTTGGCATGCAGGTTGGTTTCACCAAGATACATATCCATACCAATTTGCAGCTTTCTACGTTGAGTAATAACAAAATGTGCCATCCTTTTAAACGATTGGCACACCTGACGCCATTTGATCTATAAAACGGTCAAAATGAGGTTAAATCAAAAACCCGTCTGATATGTGATGAAGGGTCATCACATGCACCTCCCATAAAAAATTGATCATCCTAGCTCAATGCATAAGGAACTTATAGCCATTTTTCAATTTTCACAAAAAGGCCCCTGGTGGCCAGAAGAGGAAATGAAGTTAAATTCTAAACACGTTGTGCACCTTTCTGGGTCACTACCTTACACACACCAAAGTTTCAGGTTGATTGGTCTAACGGCCTAGGAGGAGTTACTGTTTTGGACGGATGGACAGACGGACAGACAGACGCCGAACTGTATTACAAGATCTCCTCGCTTTTTCGGAAGCGCGGAGATAATAATAATAAAGAACGGATTCCCGCAGCCACGCAATCTAATTTCCGCAGATCTGTGCCACTTAACGAGCACTGAAATTATGAAGGCATATTGATATTTTACGTTGTCATTTATGCGCAGAAGACGCCTCATAATTTTGTGGTGCAATGCATAACAATGCTATCAAAAGTAAATTGGACTGTCGTCAGTTTTTACCAATTAGTCTTAGCAACTGTGGCTCATCGGTAGATGAAAACTGCGAGAGGTTAAGGTTATTAAGCATTTTTAAAGGTGAGGTTTCCGAAGATCAAATTAAAAATCAGAAGATTCCCCAAGTAAAAATGTCTGCTCCCTGGTATTGAAGCCAATTTGAAGACTCGCTGGTTTAAAAATGCGTCGTACTGGATTATTATCAAATTTAAATTCATAAAACTATGCGTTTTAGACACTTCAAGTATTCTACTTTCCGCTGAAATGTACCGAGGTGCTGTCTCCTCCTATAATGTATAAAAAGTAACAATAAAGTGATAGAACAAAATGGGTCATTCTGCACAAAACTAGGCTTTCTATGTCCTATGGCACTCAAAAGTGTGCTGTGGTACTTTTTCGTCATTGTTAGTGCAGTTCAAAACTTTAATGAGAGTATTTCTAGACTATGATATCATTACTTTTAGGCTGCTTCAATAAAAAAAGTCGAAGGACTGTCCATTTGGTATCAAAACAAGGTCCCTTTTTCTCAAAATCTGATCTCAAAATGCTCCAAAAAGCTTAATTTGTACACTGCAATATGTAATTTTTTCTTCTCGGGCACATTTTACCCGGACCACTCTACCTGCATGTTTTTGGATCTTGACACATTTTTCAGGTATAACTGGGTGAATGCTAGGTAATTTGTACTGATTTGGACTTTGTCGCCTTGTGTTACCAAAGAAACAAAAGCAAAACACAAGTAATTATCTGTCAGGTTATGAAAGATATATATAAGCAGTCGCGAAAGTATACTGTATGCTATCTTTGTCAAGCTGTTGGAACTTCTCCGTAACTTGTTTTATATGACAAGAATTTTCAGTCAAAAGATTTTTTTGGCTTGAATCCCTGTATACTGTAATTGGTGCTCTGATCTGGTCTTTAAATAATTTTTCCTGTTCAAATGTAAGTGAAACGCTCACACTGTCAAGCCCTGTCACTGTCCTTCACTTTGCATTCTAATACATATTACAAGCAAAATATATCCTGCCTCATTCTCTGAGCAGTTTTTTTTGTTTGTTTGTTTTAGCTTTGTGAGGTTTACTCTTCAAAAATGGAAATTACAGAGCCTTGAAAAAAGATAGTGACTGGATTTATTATTTGTGTTTAATTTTAGATTCGCTCCCTAGCAACCTTTGGAGGTCATGACACAAAACGAGTCACGTGGAACATCCTTGCCCACATTTTCCATGATGTTGGGCGGAGGATAAATTGGAAAGGCATAAATGGGAAAAAGTCTTTCAGCCAGATGGCGTCAAAGACCTTGCTCCTGCGTAAGTAACTGTAAACCATTTGAAGTCACACTACAGTCTAACCCCTTTGCGCAGAAGCCAAATTTGGCTATTTATGGGTTACCCAATTTGTTGCTTTATAATTCAAGATTTAAGCTTCATAAAGAGGACGAATGTGGCTCAACTCAGAAAAGACACAGCATTTAGAATTACATAGTATTTCAGTTTATTTTCATGATTTTGGTAAAGAAAATGGGCTGCAAACATAAAAAAAATCTTCATGAGAATTCACCATTGAAACTGTAAAAAAATAAATAAATTCTGAGGATTGAAAATTGGCTGGGGGTTAAAACAATACATTTCTGGGATAATAAACTAGACCACAAGTACTCCTCATCTGAACATGAAATATTAAATTATCCACTTTTTATAAGCCAAATAAGATGGCTGTCCAGGTGGCTCCCCAAACTCCCAGAGCCTTGAAAATGGCGCACTTTCAATTCATAAAATAATCATATTTTTAACACAAATCAACTTTGTACTCATGAAGTTCAATATGAATGGATGATTTTCTGGTTGAATTTAGCATGAGTTTATGAATATAGGCACAGCTGGACATCAATGGTCACCACTGACCTCTCCAAACCAAAAACATGCCTTTTCTCCATGATAAAGTTCAGAGCCTCATCCATTTATCTACAAAGCCGCGTCAGCAAGCACACATACTCATTAGAGGAACTGCATATTTTACGGTCAGAATGTTCACGCAGGCGGAAAGCTTGCTGTTTACAATTCCGATCATGTGAGGATACGCTCAGGAACCAGACGCAAGAACCAAGCAGTGCAGTAGATGAGAGTTTATTAAGCGAGGGGGGGAACCCCCGCAGGGCAGAAGGCAAAAGGTACAAAGTCCACAATCCAAAAATCACAATCCAGTAGGGCAGAATCAGAGTCGAAAACCAGGGTAGCAATCACAGTACTCGTGGTCGGGCAAAAACAGGTTCGGTACACAGGCACAGGTTTGTCAGAGAAGCAAAAGCCAAAATCTAGTGGGCGTAATCCAAACTGTTAACAGGGCAGCAAACACAAAACTCGTAGTCGGGCAAAAAGGGTACGTAAACAGATGCAGACAATAGTACCAAAAAGCAGAGCCAAAAATCGTAAGTCGGACGGTACAGTCAGAAGAGTAACACAATGAGTACAAGGCGAAGACGATAGCAGCACAGGTAAACAAGAGAAACGTTCTGACAAGGAACTGGTTGTGAAAAGACTGCTTAAGTACACTCAAGGGAAGTCACATGCTATGATCAGGGACAGGTGAATGGGATCAGATTAATTACGTGGGAGCAAACACGAAGGAGAACCTAATCACATGAAATTGGCAAAAGCCGAAACGTGGACAGGGATCACGAGACAGCCTATTAACAAACACACAGCTCCGGTTAGGGAGTTCTAACATGCACAGATAATGAGAGGCAGAACAGAGTAGAGCAGGTGCGGAGGATCCGCTGAAATGCAGCAAAGATTAAGAGAAGGCAAGAGGCGGAGACTAGAACAGGGCGAGTGCTGAGAGCTTGTTAATCAATTAGTAAGGTGCAGCTATACAATCCCTGGTGCTCATTAGTAAGTTAGTATTATATACAATGTTAGTTCTGGTTAGTAACTTTAACAAAATGTTAGTACTTGTTAGTAAAATAGAAAAGCAAGGCGAAGGAAGCAAACGAGACTAGAAGGAATGGTTGGAAACCCAGAAACCATGAAATCACCTAAACATGTGACACGCAGTACTTGGGGAGAAGCTGTAGCTTAACAAAAGACCAGACAGGGGAGACAAAGTGCAATGCAGGGCATGGGCAAAGACATGGACCGGACTGTAACAGAAAAGTGGATCTGGCAGGGCAAAAACAAAAACATGGCAATGAACTAGAACTAGGCAGAACATGGCAAAACAGGACAGGCATGGCAGAAACATAACGGGGCATGGCAAAAAACAGAACAGACATGGCAGAAACAGAACAGGCATGGCAGAATCATGACAGATCATCCCAGCGAAACGCAAGCTTGTAACAACGCTTTTCACACCCTCTATGGAACAAGTATAATTCAGGTCACAGTAATAGCTGTTCGTACTTTAAAAGAGCAAAAATGCAAGGCATTCCGTTTCATTGAACGTGGTATAAATTCTAAAACTGATCCCCTAGTTAAGAAAAATGCCAGCACACTGCAGTATCGACTACTCTTTTGTTACCCAATGTGACAAACTAGCTCTGTGATCACGGTGGTAAACCAAAAATAGGAAATAGCTGGCTAGTTAGCTAGCAGGCTAAAAGTAAGATAGAGCTACTCCCTAATCACAATACGGTTCCCAGCTCTAGGTGATGATAATGATTACGCTGAGGACGATGAGGTGGAGCCAAATGAACGTGTTGAGGACAATATGCAAGGGGTTGGAGTCAGGGCCAGGCTGATTGCCGATCATTTCGCCAGTTAAATGAATATGCACTGCAACCTTGAGTGTTTATTCAGGCATTCAGTTACTTTTTTTTTTTTGGTAAAGAGAAGTATAAAATGAGTTGCAAACTTACATGTCCAAATGAGTGTCAATCTATACAGGGTAATTGGAACATCACTTCACGCCAGTATCCTAAAAACAGAAGGCACAGTTTTGAGACATCCACTGAAGGCGGACTGCAAATTATCTTATTCCACTCCTTAAAGGGATAGTTCACTTTTTTTGAAGTGGGGTTGTGTGAGCTACAAATTGCCACTACTTACATTAGATGCAGTAGAAAACTCTGATCTCCTCCAGGTAGCCGCACCAGCGCATAGTGCTGGGTGGAAATTTAGGCGATACACTGTAGTGAACGGGACCAGGGAAGCGGCGTATTTTTGCGGCCTAAAAGAGGTCCTACTTGAAAATACTACACCATTTCAGTTGTACGCTATATTAAAAAGAATTACCGCGCTTTACCTGCTCGGAAAAAAACACAGTTGCTCTTGAACTAACTAACTGACGTATTCCATCGGAGTAAACTGCGCGCAGTAGCGATCAGCTGTTTGGGTCAGACTGAGCGGTTTGAGACAGAGACGGCATTTCAATGACATAGAATTACGTCTCAAATTAAAAAAAATCCCTATAATAACCAGCACAGCAGATAGGCCTACACAGTATGTGGCTGCGTAGACCCTATGCGATGTCAATTGGTGCTGCAATGTTACATTAGACTTTTTCACAGGTGTTTCACTCTTACCTGATGCATGGGTACAGCAGTGCTCTCCATTGAGATTTCCCTGAATGTAGCCTCACGAAATCCTCTTTGGAAAAATGAATACTGCAAACACGGAGCTCTTTTAGGGATACGGATGGCGTATCAATATCCATGTTGAGCGCAGCTAGCGAAGTCCATCCCGCAGAGGAATGCGGTGGAAGCTGTAAGTGCTCCGGGATACAGCTTTGCTTTCACGTCCAGGACAGCAACACACGGACCATTTTCGAAATATTTGCACAAGTTTAACGACCGTCCGACCTAAGAACCACAGTTAAGCCACTTGCACACTGGGCCTTGAAACAAATTTTTGCAAGACAGATTACATTCAAAGTCAATGCGAAGACGCGAATACTCGCATTTCGCGTGTATTTGCGTCTTCGCATTGACTTTGAATGTATTCTGTCCTGCGAAAAATTTGTTTCGCGTCCAGTGTGCAAGCAGCTTTACTGTAACCCAAACAGCTGATCGCCACAGCGCGCGGTTAACTACGATGCGCTGCGCGGAGGACTATGTCAGTAGGTTAGTTCAAGAGCAACTGTGTTTTTTTCCGAGCAGGTAAAGCACTAATTCTTTTTAATGTAGCGTACAACTGAAATGGTGTATTATTTTCAAGTAGGACCTCTTTTAGGCCGCAAAAATATGCTGTTTCCCTGGTCCCGTTCACAACAGTGTATAGCCTAAATTTCCACCCATCACTGTGCTGGTGCAGCTACCTGCAGGAGATCAGAGAGTTTTCTACTGCATCTAATGTAAGTAGTGGCAATTTGTAGCTCATACAACCCCACTTAAAAAAAACTATCCCTTTAAACCTACCCCTTGGTTGGTATAAGTTACACCAGGAAATCAGCGGTATTTACACCACAGATTAAGCTATTCCATATTTGTGCATATGGTTCCCTATTCGAGGTTTAAAGTAATACCGCAGTTTAACTTAGACCATGTTCATGCATAGCAACAGTGGTAAAACCATAGATTTATACGTGGTATAGGCTATTCTGTCCCTATTCCGCTTTCATGCATACAGCCCCAAGAGTGTAAGGTTCTATTTATCACATAACAGAGAAGCATAATTTAATAGAAGACAAATGTCATTTCTGTCAGCACCTTGATGGAAACGCTAGTTAGCGCAAGGCCTGCAAATTAACTCCATTACACTTGGTGTGAGGATACGCTGAGGAACCAGACGGGAGAACCAAGCAGTGCAGTAGATGAGAGTTTAAGTGAGGGGAGAAAACCCCCGTGGGGGGGGGGGGGCGCACACACACACACACGCGCACACACACGCACACGCACACGCACACACACACAGGGCAGAATCAGAGTCGAAAACCAGGGCAGCAATCACAGTACTCATGGTCGGGCAAAAAAAACAGGTTCAGTACACAGGCTTGTCAGAGAAGCAAAAGCCAAAATCCAGGGGGCGTAATCCAAACCGTTAACAGGGCAGCAAACACAAGGTGAAGACAATAGCAGCACAGGTAAACAAGAGAAACATTCTGACAAGGAAGTGCTGTGAAAAGACACCTAATATACACTCCTGGGAGATCACATGATTCATAGAACACAGGTGCAGGAAATGAGGCTAATTACAAAGGAAGCAAACATGAGGGAGAACCTAATCACATGAAATAGGCAAAAGCCAAAACGCGGACAGGGATCACAAGACAGCCTATAGACAGAACAAACAGATCCGGTTAGGGATTTCTACGTGCACAGAGTGAGTGGCAGAACAGTGATTAGACAGGTGCAGAGAATCTGCTAGAAGCACAGCAAAGTAAATTGAGTGAAGGCAAGAGGCGGAGACTAGAACAGAGCGAATGCTGAGAGATCGTTAGTCAATTAGTAGAGTGCAGCTATACAATCCCTAGTGCTTGTTAGTAAGTTAGTACTATGTACAATGTTAGTCTTGGTTAGTAATTTAACAAAAACAACAAACTGTTAGTATTGGTTAGTAATCCAGAAAAAGCAAGATGAAGGAAGTAAACGAGATTGGAAGGAATGGTTGAAAACCAGAATCCATTAAATCAACCGAAAGAGTGGCACGCAATACTGGGGCTGTGAGCAGACAAGAGACAAGAGACCAGACAGGGGGAGACAAAGTGCAATGAATGGTGATAACAAAAACATGGACCGGAATGTAACTATGGTAAAATGCAAAACATGGAAAAACTAAACTAAGACAATACATGAACATAACTAAGTAACCAAATGACAAAACAATAACCAGGCAATACAGAATAAACATGGCAGACAGATCAGAAACATAGCAAACAGGCAGAATCACAACACTTGGTATTCAGTTTAGCTACATATTAATAGGGTGACGAAATGCAGAGCGTTTTTTTTTTATCAAGTACTAGAGCTATGTGATTGAAGCTGCTTGCACACTGGACGCGAAACAAATTTTTCGCACGACAGATTACATTCAAAGTCAATGCGAAGACGCAAATACACGCAACCTTTCCTCAATTGGCTTTCCAATGGGAGCGCTCGGGCACTGCTATGATCACATCAAAATCGCTATTTTTAAACCACCAAGACTCGACACAACATGAAACTTTGCTCGTAGTATCACCAGACTCTCTACACATGAACTCGAGCATTGTGAACATTGTTTGTGTACAAGGAGTTTACTTAAATACCGCTTTTAACGCTGGACTCATCTGAGGCAACAACCCGGAAGACAACGCGAGATTGGTCCCGTGCTAACAAAAATGTCTTTTAAGCAAACTCTTTGTATACGAACAATGTTCTCAATGTTCAAGTTCATGTGTAGGGACCCTGATAATACTATAAGCAAAGTGTCATGTTATGTCGAGTCTTCTTAGTATTTTAAAACTAGCGATTTTGATGCGACCATAGTATCCGGCTCATAGGGTTAAGCCGTAGAATCATCTGCCGTTGGTAGCAAACATGGCGCCCATGATTCGAGTTGGCCGGACTCTCTCTATATGCGTCTCTGCTATAACTGATCTGGGGGTGCCATCTAGTGATAGAGTAGTGCAACTGCTTCCATAAAAAGAGCTGCTCTACGTCCGCAGGCGTCTACATCTGCAGAAAGGCGTTAAAGCTAGAGTAGGCAGAAATCTTTAAGTCTAGACAAATTACCTGTGTGAGCAGTGCTTGACAGCTATGGCCCAACTGCTGTTGCTCGCACATGTGTTTGTGATGCCACCAATGCCTGCTCTCCACAGATCCAAGTACAATACCAATATCTGAATGAATAAGGAATAATCCTGGTTTTTATTCCTCACTGAGAGAAAACATCTTAAGAAGCAGAGTAGGGTTTTCTGGCACAACTTCACTGTCTTTTTGACCTCTTCATGAAAATGTCTTAAGCCAGAGAGGCTAGGGTTGCACAAAAAAGTGTTCCTGTTAAGTAATGTGGGTCACTTATAACAAAAATGTTGCTCCCAAGGTTTTTTGTTATTTGTAATTTACATAAAATCTTATTGTGTGATTACAGACTCTGTGCGAAAAAATCATGCCTCCCGTTCTGCCACCGACGATGAGATCCAAAAACATGCCATCCGTTGGTTCAACCTTGCTGCAGATAGGGGAAGCTCAAGGAAGCGTGCCACTGTCAGCGTCCTCACCCCTGAAGATCAGTCCACCGTTATGTCACGCTAAGAAAAAAGTGCTGTAATATTCTGGTCTGAAAATGCTTTAAAAGTTAAAACTTCTAAAGTTTATATATAATACAACAGTTTTTTAAAATATTATTTATAGTTGATTACATTTTTTATGCATTCACAGTATAAATGTATTGTTACTGTTTAACTGCAAATAAAAAAAAATATTCCTTGTAGTGTTTACTGTAAAGACATTCCTAACATTTACATGAAATACAAGTTTAAAAATATTATTTATAGTTGATTAAATTTTTTATGCATTCAGAGTATAAATGTATTGTTACTGTTTAACTGCAAATAAAAAAAAAATATTCCTTCTAGTGTTTACTGTAAAGACATTCAACTTGAGAACCATAGGGTGGCTTCAAATGTATTTTCTATTTTTTCCAAGTGTTAATTAAATCAAATTTTTTAATAAAGACACACTGTTCATAAGAAGTATTCAACCTTTTATCAGAATCAGAAAACCTTATTGTCATTGCACACAGTGGTACAACAAAATTTATTTATATTTAAATGCAGATTTTGGTCAGTGTGATGTAGGATTTAATTTATGTAACTAGTTTTGGACAGATAAGCCATTTTAAACAAGGGCTCTAGAATGGGTCTACAGCAAATTAACAACTGAATGAACGGATTAAAATCAAATCCGAATTGGATGAGCCCGGATCCACATCAGATCCATGCCGGATGAGCTTCCTCATCGGTGGATCCAAATCGGATCCGGACTGAATGAGTTGCTTCATGAGTGAATACGTGTAGGTTCTGGGCCAGAGCTGGATCGGATCCGTGATCCTCATCCTATCTGGATCCGTCCCGCCATGCAAGTGGACTCCGATCCGAATGCATTTTGTGGATCCGTTCCGGACCTTATGAAGCCTCTGGAACGGATCCGGTGCGGGGTCTGATTGCTATCTGGGTATCAATACTATGTTGAATTTTTACTTCAGAAAAATGTTTTTTCACTACTTAATTGGAATACCATTGGCCTATTACAGCTGAAGTGGTTGCAAAAAAAGGACAACAATTTTTTTGTCACAAGAGATCATTTTTATTAACTGTTGGATATATACTATGGGCAAGTATATTGGGCAGTATGCATATCAGGCTTGGATCAGGAGTTTAAGTCATACAATTGCTGGGAAACAGGGATGGGACTTAACTCATCCATATTCAAAATTGTTTGGAGGCAATAAAATGTCAATTTCTCAAAACCTTCATAGAGCCTTTATAGTTGGCTCCAATGAAATCTCTGTTTATGCTAAGTTGAGGTATGGACAGTAGAATCACAGTGCCCCCTTCAGATTTTGTTATCTTTGCCTCAATGGGACAAGGGGGAAATCTGTAAGGCAGACTGGATTTTTCATGGACAGTGTTGCCATCCATACACACTGAATCAGTGCATGGCAGACTGAATTCATCAACAAACTCTATTGCTGTGATCACTTGGCACCAGTGAGGAGCCAGGTTCCTGGGACAGTTCCGGTTAATGTGACTGTAAAGCCTATTCTACATTTTACAATAGCCCACATCTTCATTTCCTGGCCTCCACCTTTCCTTCCTGACATTCCTTCAGTGCAAGAATGAATGGGATGACTACTCTCACTGTCTCTCCAAACATCTGCTTTCCTGACACCCCCCCCTCTCCCTCCTCCTTCTCTTTCAGGTTTGGGTCACCATAATGTTGCACATGGCATGGGATGTTTCACGACAATCCAAGTTCCAGTGTGGTCATGTTTGGTGTCATTTTGTTAGTCTCAGTATGACTGGCGCAATAGTCTGTTTTCCACAGCAGTTTTCCTAGGTCTCAATGTGCATCAACAAACCCAGGAGTAAACTGGACCACTGCGGAGATCAGCCCTCACTGAGGCCACATGGCCTCACACTTCGACCAGCACCCTCCTCCGGTGGGCTCAGGTACTGTGGCTTGAAATTCTAAATAGCTAATTTTGGCTTTTTAAAAAGATTTTAAGATACACTTTATTGAACCCCGTGGGGTAATTTGTCCTCTGAATTTAACCCATCCTATAGTTAGGAGCAGTGGGCAGCCACAGAGCAGCACCTGGGGACCAACTCCAGTTCTAAAGCCAGTTCCTTGGTCAGGGGTGTGTTCCTATAATGCATTTTTTTTTTCTCTCCATGTAAAGGATCAAACGCCTGGTTTTTGTACTTAAAGTGCGGAAACAAAGCCTATGTACAGTCCTGTTCATGTCCATGATGTGTTATGTGTAACTTTGTGTGGAGTTCTGCAGCCAGACTCCTCCATGACCCTCATCATGTGTAGCTTTTTTTTGTTGCCAAGTATGAGACTGTTCTACTTTGACTCTGCAATTCGACATTTTATTCAACTATTATATACATGCATCATACGTATTCTGATCAGTGTTTAATTTGGATTGTACAATTGGCTTTAAGTGGCCCTCCTGGCCCACATATGGTTGAAACTTGATCTGAGTGGTTTCTCAGAAAATTTTCCGACTCTCTCTGTTAAAAACCTTTTAAGCCCTGAGCCTCTGGCTTGAAAATGACATGCCCAAAATGAAATGACTAAATCTCTGCAACAAATTGGTTGATGTGAATAATCATAATTAAGGTAACACTTTGGGGATTTTTGTCATGGTGCAAAAATCATTTTATATGTCACTGAGTCAGAGTAAATTATTCAGTTGCAGTGTGAAACCCCCAAAAAATTACAGCACAGAATCTCACCATTATTTTTGCCAAAGTTTATTCCAACCGAGTAAATCAGCGCAAAATTAGAGAGGTATTAGTTCGGGAATGTCTAGGTGGCCTCTCCAAGCTAACACTGTGTGCCATTTCATATTTCTCAGATACCAAACTGTAAAACTCATTTAATTTCACTTATATGTCAATACAGGCATATATTCCATCCAAAAACAACCACTTTTTAATTTTTCGAATTTTAAAATATTTTTCAAATTATTTCTGCCAGTCCTGTAGCCTATACAATTTCCCACTCAAAGATAATACATACAAAGAAAATGAAGTTTGACTTCACTGGAGCAGATTTATTTTTAAAATATAGCTGCAAGCAGCAATTGTGGGGTCCAAGCACAAATAAGCTAATTGCCTGGGGGTCTTTGATTTCATGCATCAAAAGTCTGCGATGAAAAATTTGATTAGCTTGCAAAGGCCATGTGCTTGGAAGTAGCAACGTTTCCTTAGCAAATTTGACAGAGGTTAGTTGAAGAATTGCATGTACCACGGATTTTGCCAATCGGCCAAACAGTTCAAGCAAAGTTGACATTTAAGAGTCTAACTGATAATTCAAGATGGTCACCAAATGATTTGACCAATGACATTCTCCCTCATTGGAATGATTGTTGTCAGAGGGAGAAACATACCTATTAAGTCTCAGGAGTTTCCAGTGTTTTGTTTTGGCAGGAGGACAAACTGAATTTGTAAGATAAATTCCAATGTGGCAGCAATACCATGTCATCGGTATACAAAATGTTCATTCAGACGAATCATCCTTAGGGTTATAAAAGAATGCAAAGTATCGCCACTTTTTAAGCAACTGTCTAGAATGTATACCCATTTGAACACAATTTTTAAACATTTGAGACCTTTGCAAATTGATTGGCACGTTGGTCTAGTGTTATTTGGTGTTGCAACTATTCCTTCGCAATTTACATAGTGCATACCCCAAAGGCAATACTTTATTTATTTTGGATCATTTGAAGTTACGGTTCATAAGAAGATTTTTAAGGTTTTTTTTTCCACATTTTGAGAATTGAGTTAAAATGGCCATGTTCAAGCGCTTGTGGATTCTGTTTTTTTTTTTTTTTGACGGATTGCTTTCAACTTTGGAATGTCTTGTCAGTGAGGCCTTGTCATTGTGCACAAGACATTTCAGAATGATTGAGGCAACAGTGAATGATATTGGCTCATTTGCATATTAATTAGTAAATGAAGCAACTTGATTGGCTTGTGGCGGCCATGTATTTTGATGAAGCTACTTTTCCTTCATATATTAGACAGAGGACATTGTATGAGGTGCCGTTTAGGCCATAATTCAAACTTTACTTCTCACGTTCACTGTTTTCACTTCTCACATTCACTAGTTTTACCTCTCACATTCACTGTTTTACCTCTCACGTTCATTGTTTTACCTCTCACATTCACTGTTTTCACCTCTCACATTCACTACTTTTACCTCTCACATTCACTGTTTTACCTCTCACGTTCATTGTTTTACCTCTCACGTTCACTGTTTTACCTCTCACGTTCACTACTTTTACCTCTCACATACACTGTTTTTACCTCTCACATTCACTGTTTTACCTCACGTTCATTGTTTTACCTCTCACATTCACTGTTTTACCTCACGTTCACCGTTTTACCTCTCACATTCACTGTTTTTACCTCTCACGTTCACTACTTCACACTGTTTTTACCTCTCACGCTCACTACTTTTTACCTCTCACGCACTGTTTTTACCTCTCCGCGTTCACTTTTTACCTCTCACATTTTTACACTGTTTTACCTCTCACGCTCACTGTTTTACCTCTCACGCTCACTGTTTTTACCTCTGCACATTCACTCTTTTACCTCTCACACTGTTTTACGCTGTTTTACCTCTCACTCACTTTTACCTTTTACTTTTTTCTCACATTCACTGTTTTTCTCCATTCACTGTTTTTACCTTCACATTCACTGTTTTACCTCTCACATTCATTGTTTTTACCTCTCACGTTCACTGTTTTTACCTCGCACATTCACTGTTTTTACCTCTCACATTCACTGTTTCTACATCTCACATACAGTGGAAACGGAATGTGATCTGTAAGAAACGGAAGGTGATTTGTTAGAAACGGAAGGTGGTTTGATGGAAACGGAAAGTCGTTGAATGGGAAGAAAGCGCACCGCAATAATGAACTCTCAAGCTATAGTTCAGCAAACGCAGTTTATCTGGCCTGAATGTGAAATTTTGTATGGGCAGTGCTCATCTCCACTGAGATTCTCCAAGCACTGATGCTAACCATGTACGTTAGCATCAGTGCTTTCGGGAGACACACCCCAGCTGTCATTGACATTGTGGTTTGATGGTATTTGGTGAATCTCAGTGGAAATGAGCACTGCCCATATAAAATTTCACATTCAGGCCAGATAAACTGCGTTTGCTGAACCATAGCTTGAGAGTTCATTAATACGGTGCGCTTTCTTCCCATTCAACGACCTTCCGTTTCCATCAAACCACCTTCCGTTTCTAACAGATCGCCTTCCGTTTCCACTGTATGTGAGAGGTAGAAAGAGTGAATGTGAGAGGTAAAAACAGTGAACGTGAGAGGTAAAACAGTGAATGTGAGAGGTAAAAACAGTGAATGTGCAAGGTAAAAACAGTGTATGTGAGAGGTAAAAGTGGTGAACGTGAGAGGTAAGAACAGTGTAAGTGAGAGGTAAAAACAGTGAATGTGCGAGGTGAAAACAGTGAATGTGCAAAGTAAAACTGAACGTGAGAGGTAAAACAGTGTATGTGAGAGGTAAAAGTACTGAATGTGAGAGGTAAAAACAGTGTACGTGAGAGGTATTAGTAGTGAACATGAAAGATAAAAACAGTGAATGTGCGAGGTAAAAACAGTGTATGTGAGAGGTAAAAGTAGTGAACGTGAGAGGTAAAACTGTATGTGAGAGGTAAAAGTAGTGAACGTGAGAGGTAAAAATAGTGAATGTGTGAGGTAAAACTGAACGTGAGAGGTAAAACAGTGAATGTGAGATGTGAAAACAGTGAACGTGAGAGGTAAAGTTTGAATTATGGCCTAAACGGCACCTCATAACATTGTAAGGGTTTTTCATACCAAGTTTTGTGGTATGAAAGTGGTTCAGAAGCACATGAGCATTAAATGTTAAAAAAAACTCATTATATCACCGTTGCAACTTGATTGATGCATAGCTCTGGTGTTATTTGACATGCAACTATTCCTTTGCAATTTAGAGAGAGCATACCTCAAAGGCCCGACTTATGGAATTTTGCATCAATCGAAGTTACGGTTCATGAGAAGAAGATTTTTAAAGGTGTCATCTCACACCTTTTTCATTAATTTTGTTATGGTCTCTGGAGTTATTTAATGCCCTGCGAGCAGTTTTTGGAGAAAAAAATGCTATGGTTCGCCTACTTCACGCTGTTCTACTTTGGTACGGAAAATGGCTGGGAAGAAATGACAGGATTGCGTATATTCCATATGTAAATTAACTTGCCTCTGATTGGCTAACTGTGGCCCGCCCCCCTCTACATCTGTATTGAGAGGTGTTTCTCCGTCCATTTGATTAGTTGTTATAGACATAAGTTCACAGTGCAGATTTCTATATTGCTCTCAATGGCTTCAGAGATACAGCCCTATGTGTTCGATCCTGAATCCAAGGAGGAAACAGAAGCAGCACAAGAACCGCTACCAGAACGTTTATCGATGAACGTTTTGGAATAGGAATATTTGCATGTCAATTTCGATTTTCTTCAAGAGGCGAACGTTTGTCGCGATCGTCATCATGGCCTTTCACGTTGCACTAAACTGTGGGAAACATTATAAAATAAAGGCTTGTTTCTTTACACCATCAACAGTCTTGGCAGTCTTCCTGGTAGCTGGTTTAGTGCTAGTCTATTCCCAGATTACCTGAAGACACAGCATACCGCTAGACGCAGTTGACCGAGATGCAGACATGTCAATTTGCTAGCGTTATGGCTTGAATTCCAGGCTACCATTGACCACCTGAAGATCATTAGCTGATGTCATAGCCTACCAATTAATACATAGGCCTAACAAACACACTTACCAATATTTTGGCGGGTACACATGCAGTTATTGCGCCAGAATGCCCACAGAGGAGGAGAATGTGTGCTGCCAGAAGACTCCACCGGTAATTAAGACTAAAGCTGCTTTCACACTGAACGCGAAACTAATTTTTTGCACGGCAGATTACATTCAAAGTCAATGCAAAGACACGAATACACGCGTTTCTTATTCACGACTTGGCATGGATTTTGAATGCAATCTGTCCTGCGAAAAATTTGTTTCGCGTTCGGTGTGAAAGCATAAAAAAGGCATGGCTTTGGTTGATACATATTTGTTGCAATAGGTTACTCAGTGTTGTTTATTTTCACAAACGTGACTGTTCAGGTGGTAAGAAGGGGGTATTGGTGTCGCCCATTCTTCTTACCACCTGAACAGTCATGTTTGTGAAAATAAACAACATTGAGTAACCTATTGCAACAAATATCAACCAAAGCCACAGAACTAATGAGGAGCTGTAGTTCGCTGACTGTGTACCAAAGATAAACTTCAACCATTTCTTCCTCAGCTCTACGTTCTTGGGCAAGGCAATGGGCTATATATACTAGAGGCACTATGTTACGATTTCAATGTGCAGGTCTGGTCGTCATCTTGTGACGGATGGCCAATACAGCATGGTGAAGCAAGGTGGATGCTTCTTTCCGGAAATTTTTCTCTGAATGCCTGACCACTGTGTTGCCGTAAATTGCAGCCACAGGAGAGGGAAAGTTGTCGACTTAACCTTTCACATGTAAATTATTTTTAGCTTGAACAACGGCAATTATTGGCTTTTTATCATCAAACTTAGCTATTCGGTGTAAAGCTAGTCTTGACTAGCCTTTTCACGCTACCAGATCTCCTGGTTACCCCGCGGGTAACGTCGTGGCTCATGGGACCGAATCTGCCAGGTTATCTGGATGGGAAATAGACATCTTATTCGTGCTCGACTGCATAAACATTCGGTTTTATTGATTTCCACTGAGTGTTATACTTGCAGTCCTAATGAGCGAAAATACCGCAGTACTTTGAATCACTCCCGACTTCGGCGTCAGGCACGTCCGAAAACCCGTTGAAATCAGCAGGTGCGTCACTGTCAGTGGATGCGAATAGGTTTAGTTGTTCGTCCTTCATAATGTCAGTGTCTGGGTCTGCACCATGCAGCAGTATTTCTATCAAATAAAAAATAGTCATCGATATGTGTCTGATCCAATTACAAACCTATGTGTTTTTTGTTTTTCTTTTTTTTAAATCCAATAACAAACCAGTGTTTTTGTTTTTTTTTCTTAAAAAAAAAAGGCATTTCTTCAGCGAGAGTTACCCTGTAAACGTGTTTCCCCACTTGGCAGCGGTCACAATAAGACACTTGTTATCAAGGTTCCCGGCACTTGCGATGATAAAGTACAAGTGCCCCGTCCTAGATCGTCCTGCGAGAGAAAATAAACACAACCTGACAGAACAAGATCGGTCATAATATTACCGTACCGAGGGGTTTTAAGATAGACTGGATGTATACCACTGTATTTCCAAACAGACCCAATGGAAAAATATCAATCGCTCAGGGGTGCGTTTTCCGAAATCACAGATGCTAATTTGCCTCGTAGGAACCATTGACAATGAATGGATGAACTACGTAAGCTGCTAACTTAGTTAGCAACTACGCTTTTGGTAAACGCAATGGGCGGTAATAGACAGAAATGGCGCTTCAAGCTGACTCTTCTCTCATTATCGGTTAGGATAATCGTGATATAGCCTCCACCTGGTTCAGTGGGGCTAAGGTTAGGACATAGTTACAATCACTGTTGGGGAAATAAGCGCCACTAAACCAGGTTGGAGGGGAAATAAGCCCCACTAAACCAGGTAGGGGCTATATCACAATTATGCCGCAAAAGGCCGGAAATCAAAACACTGCTGAATGATTATTACTGATATTTACCGAAATTTTATCCAGAGCGTATGTGTTTACATTTATTCCAGCAGGAGGTACGCCCGTCATAAGATGGCGGTTAGCTCTCCACACATTGGCTGATCTGGAACGAACAACATAATGCCTCTAGTTTATATATCTCATTGGGGCAAGGCATGCAGCGTTGAGGTTTTATTGCCACAAATAGCACAAGAACAAATTTATTCCGCCATGTTAACGACTCGCTGTACCTCCTGCTTCTCAGCTGCTACTTCCTGCTGGCTGTTAATGATTTGGTGGAAGGTGGCAAGTCAAAGTGGGCGAGACCAGAGCGATACCATGAATAATAATTCAAAAACCTACGTAGGTTAGTTGAGCTTTTCTGATTCGCCCGTTTTTCGTCTATTTTTTTCAATTCGTTATTACACAGAGTGGGGGTTGATATTCGTGTTCACACGCAGCATGCATACGCAACTCATGTTGACCGATGGCACTTCAGAAAGAACACGTAATACACGGTTTCCCGTGGGATGACACCTTTAAGAGCTTATGACCTTCCATATTATATAAGTCTCCATCCTCTTCACAAAGCCATGTCTCTGTAATCCCAACTAAGTCATAGCCCTCACACGGCCTCAAGTTCTGGAAATTTATTTTTTATACTTCTAACATTTAAATAAAAACATTTCAGGGTATTACGAATGCACTTCCCCTTCGGTTTCCCAGGTGCTTGCTGCTCCAAGCCCCCCACTACGCTTTTTTGCTTTCAGAAGATATCATCAATAGTGCATGTAGCGCTGTCATCTAAAACTCTTAAAGTTCATACTTACCTATAACCCTTCCCTAAAGGCCCAGATAAATGAGGCTACTGTTAAGTGGCTCAAATTTGGCCGGACTCGCTGCCCAGCTTCAGTCATGGTTAGGCCATGATTAATCACATGGTCTACCAAAGTTGCTTGTAATGTCATTGAAAATATTGGCTCATCTTTGCCTTCCTCTTCCTATTCCGCAATGGCCTTTGCAGCCTGCCAGGCCTCCTCTTCCTTGTCCTCTGTGTTGTTGCTGCTGCATCTTCTTTCCAAACACCTGTGTGAGTCACTTGAGGCCTCTTTTATACTCTGACATGTAATAGAAGTGTTCTTCCAACTGAGTTTGCTCAAGTGTAACAGGAGTGGGACTACTTAGTAATCAGCGTTTCTTGACAGTGTTTCTTGGAGAACAAAGTGTGCTAAATGATGCAATTTTGATGCAATGATGAGATTTGCAAAACTGTTATTTGGAATGATATTTGCGTGAGAATGGATTTCTGCTCAGAGTTTAGCAGTTTGGAGTCACAATGTCCATACAGGAGCTTAAAGTTTTCAGAATTGTGTGCACAGTTCAAATTTTTTTGTGTATAAAATGGGGGGGGGGAGAGGAATAAATGCTTTTTTCTGTACCAACATGCATTGGACGCTGTTTTCCATTTTGTAGTGTGTATAGTGTTTATATATTGGTTGTGTGTGTACCCCGAAAACTCTGATTTTGAGCACAAGTAAAATCGCATTGAGGCAATTTTTTGATTTTGCCAGAACCATCAGAGGTTTTGGGAATGAAGTCTGTACATTTTTTTTTTTTTTTGTTTGTTTATAGTTTTGAGAAAAGGGTGACAGGTTTCAAGAACTGTGTGCTAGCAATTGTGGAAAAGTATTAACATTTCCATAAAATGTTCTAGTTTAGTTATGTTTAGTATGTTTTGTCCCTCTACCTTTCAAAGAATATGTCCTTGCTCGCCATTCCCCTCAGAATTAAAGATCATGTAAAATAAAACAAGCAAAACATAAAATAAAATTAAGTCTGAGACATATAAGGCACGACAACAGTGAAGACTGGACTAGAATGTTTTCCTTTCCAGGTTTTTCCTAAGAGTGCAGCTGATATTTTCTGAATAAGGGACCATCTTTTGATGTTTACCTGGTAGACTAGTGAAAAGTAGCAGGACAGTGGACGCAGTCCAGTAAAAAGTGTGAATCATCTTTTTTATTCCAGTCGCTGAATATTCCTGGAGGCCAAACCGTAAAAGCATTAGGAGTAATTACCACATTGCAGCGCGCTGTGATAGCAAGCAAGAAAAAATTCCCCCTTTCAGTCAGTAGATGAAAGGCTAACCACACAACCTTAATATTAATTTTTGCTCACTGCTGTTAATGAGGGTTGTAGTCTAAACTTACACCTTAATTTTCATCCCAGTTTTAAAAGATTTGTGGAAATTTTTCTCAAATGTTTCCCAGCTTATTAACAAGAAAAGCTCTTCAGGTTTTTAGTCCACCTAAAACTACAAACAACCAGCCAAACTGGGCTCCATAGATCTCTAAGTACCTTTCAGAAGGCCAGTGATAAGGAGAATGATTTATGATGCCAATAGAATCTGTCTGGAGATATGAGATGGAAAGGAAAGAGGTAGACAGCTGTACTGCTTTCAGAGGGAGTCACCGCGGGGAAGGGAAGGGAAGTTGGAGTGAAAAGGACAAAGCCCTGATGACATTTTAATGTTTCGTCTAAATCATGATGTCCACACAGTAGGAACACATACAACTAGGGCAGAGATGCAGAGACAGAGCAGCAGACTCTGTCAGGCATATGAAGCTCAAAGAGAGCAGCTTACCATTTCAACAGGATTATTCTTTAATGCTTGTTGAGTATAGCGGCTGCGTAGGTGTTGTCCCAGTGCAGAGTGCAACTTGTAGTTTAACCCTTTGACATTGAAACATGTTTTAGGTAATGTCGTGATTTTATGCACCTCATTTTTTAAGCCCTGTAGCTCTGAAACCATCAGTCCAATCATCTTACAGTAATTAATAAGTTTTTAGGGATTTGTCCATAGTATCAGATGGTACCAATTATGTTCGTATGCTACCCACCATTTTGGGGTAAAAAGCAGGAAAATGTGTACAAACCACGCACTTTTTGCCAATATCTAAAAAAGATTTTTTAAAAACCAAAATAACACTTTTTTTCAGAAATAATTATAACTGAGCACGAGGAGGCTGAACTGTGTTGCCTCTGCCACGCCCACGCGCCCTGCCAACACCGCCTCTCATCCTTGGGGTACCACCCCTGGTTCTGACCAAGGGGGTAGGAATACCCCCGGAAGTTGAAGCTCAATTGAACGCTCTGGAAGATAGCAGATGATTACCTAGCGGTAGCTTCTCAATTCACCCCCATTCATTTTGTCTGATTTTTGACATCAAATAACTTTACACTAAAAACATTATGAGCCTTCATGTCAGCAAAAATATTTTTATACAGAGAAATTACATTTTGTAGGAGACGTCTTTACCTCGTATGTAGCGTTATGGTGTAATAATAAGCATTTTTAGCCGATGGCACCAGGCTAGGCTAAAAGTGACGTGGAATGCCGGCAACTTTCTGTCGCACAGGACGTAAATAACCGTACTGTTTGGACCAGAAGCCCGTAGACGAATCATAGATAGTAGACGATTCAGCCACATCGCTAACGAAGTGAAGTACCTATGAAGTAATAATTCGTAAAACATAATAACATCAAACGGAATCAGACTATACTGACAGACGCAATCGCTTGCTCGCTGGGAATTATGTGTAGGATACATCTACCAGACGAGTTACCGCTTCTCAGGACGTTGGTTTATGTCAGCGAGCTGACTTCGAGCCTGGGCAGTAGGCGTGGTGCTCAACTGAAAACTCGTTCAATTGAGCTTCATCGCTCTCCCATTGAGAACAGTGTCATCCCGCCGTCCACTTCTTTTACTGTCTATGGTCCTGAACCTACCTCTACCTTCAATACACCCTCTGGCTCTAGCTCTCCCCCTTGCTGGGGCCTGAGCAATATCATCATTTTCAGAGGAAGACTGGCCAGAATCATTAGGACCAGGTTCAGACTCCGAGTCAGAGTAGTCACGTTCAGCAGCATGCCCATGCGTTTGTGTAACGGGTACATAGTCAACATCAGAACCCTCCGACCGATCGACAGAATCATCGTTATTTTCATTGTCGCTCAGTTCAGAGCTGATATCTTCATCCCCTGAGTCCTCATCGGCAAATAATTCTTAAAGTACTTGGTCCACATTCATCCTGAATTCACAAAAATCAGCACTTTTCCAGTGAAAATTGCACGGTAAATTTCTATTGGAACACCATATGTATTTGGAACCAAACGATTGCTCTGAGCACCGTCTTTGGTTAGAGAAGCAAACGAAGGCTTTTCGTGCCACAGGCATAGAGAGATCACGGAATTTAAAAGCATTAGTATTGTCGCGAACTAGGGTCGAGACCGACCGTCTAAGGGTTAAATGTTTTGGCAAAAATGAAATAACAGAGCCGGTAGTTTTTTTTGTTACAGTGTGAAAGATACCGAGTAGAAACAAGGCAGGGTAATTAAAGAATTGTGTTTCATGTGTACAAGCATTCATACCCCTCACCCAATATGAACAGCTGAAATAAAATACAGGTTCCTGTTCCTGATTGAGTGTAAGACAAACATATGGAGATGGCTTGAGGAAGGAAAGAAAACCAAATGGTGGTTGTTCCCAAGCTGTACCAACGAACGCTTACCTCACACCTACCAATTACTCCAGAGGTATTCACCTGATACAGAAAGGACCAGTGTGGGGGCAAGCATCCATTCCAACCAATCAGTTGCACTCCTGATGCTACTTACATTTGTGCTCAAAGGTTTGCATACCCTGGCTTAATTAGTAAAATATGTAACATTTTTTAAAGAAGGCATGCATTGCCAGGCAAAACACAATTCTTTTCTTATTGGATTCATGTAGAATGGCACATTCATCAAATAAAATGTGACCCTGAACCACAAAACCAGACATATGGGTAAATTTTTTCATATGGAGATTCATGAATATTCTGAAAGAGTACTAAAAATGCTTTCCAATAATGTATAGTTTGTCAAGATCGGGTAAAAATTGACTGAGATATGGAATTTTGAAGATGGGAAATTTGTTCTGAAGTCTCCTATTGGTTCACATTTGATCCTACGTAGTCATCTCATAAATAATCAAATAGCGGGAATTCCCCGCTTCGCAATAATACCAACAATGTTGGGGAATCCCCAACTGGCGCCGCGCTTGAAGCGATTTCTGTTGGCGCATTTTTCTTTGTTTTTGGGCTAATTACACAAAGATTTTCACCACCCACTTCTCCTGTGATCTGGAAAAACCTAGTACGTATGCCACTTTTGTTAGAAACTGCGTTTAACCTTCATTTGCAGTAATTTAGAGTGGTGGAAATCTTAAAACACTAACTATTAGTGTCATTTGAACTTTCAAAATCAAGTTTCTATCATATTTTTTTCAGCTAGGAAAAGTCCAGAACCTAAAATTTTTGTTCGATTGTGAAATCTTTGCCGATGATTAACTTACTAGGTTTTTCCAGATCACAGGAGACTTCTCCAGAATCAAGTTCAGAGGCACCTATGGCAGGATTTTTGCGAAATAGTCACTTGGAATGGTATCTTAAGTTATTTTTCTAATGTTTAATGCACAAATCGAAAAATTGATAATTTTAGCGTAAACTGCATTAAGCTGCTTTCACACCGGACGCGAAACGAATTTTTCACACGACAGATTACATTCAAAGTCAATGTGTATTTGCGTCTTTGCATTGACTTTGAATGTAATCTGTCGAGCGAAAAATTCGTTTCGCGTCCGGTGTGAAAGGGTCTTTAGACGGCTTTAGCGCAAAATGGGCTCGTGCGACTTACGACCGGTTTTGTGATCCGGGGTCACAAATATGGCAATAAGTGAAAAATTTTAAATGAACCCTGTTCTAAAGTGTAAATACTCTAAGATCTTAATTCTGTGTATGCCCCCTTTAGCATCAATACCAGCGTGCAGTCTTTTGTGATAGTTCTCATTGAGGCCCCTTATTCTCTCAGGTGGTATAGCTGCCCATTCTTCCTGGCAAAATGCCTCCAGCACCTGCAGGTTCTTTGGTAATCTTGCATGAACTGCACGTTTGAGATATCCCCAAAGCAGCTTGACGATATTAAAGTCAGGAGAATGTGATGGCCGCTCCAGAGCCTTGAACTCTCTCTTCTTTAACCACTGGAGGGTCAGCTTGGCCTTGTGCTTTGGATCATTGTCATGCTGGAAAGTTCAAGCGTGTCCCATGCGCAACTTTTGTGCTGAAGAATGCAGATTGTCTGCCAGTATTTTCTGACAGCATGCTCCATTTATCTTACCATCAGTTTCCACGTGCCTTTAGATTTCCTGTGCCTTTAGAGCTCACACACCCCCAAAACATCAGAGAGCTTCCACCATGCTTTACATTGGGAATGGTGTTGACTGCTCTCCGAACATAGCACTTATGGTTGTGACCATAAAGTTCTATTTTGGTCTTGCTACTCCAAATGACAGTATTCCAAAAGTTGTGAGGTGTGTCAAGGCATTGTCTGGCATATTTTAGGCAGGTTTTTTTGTGGGATTGGTGCAATAATCGCTTCCCCCTTGCAACTCGACCATGCAGCTCATTGTTGTTTAAGTACCTCCTTATTGTACTCATTGAAATGACCATCTATTTCCAGAGCATCCTGTATTTCTCTTGAGGTAGCTTATGGATTTTTCTTAGTGTAATAAACAATTCTCCAGGCAATTTGGGCAGAAATCTTTCTTGGCCTACCAGACCTTGGCTTGGTATCACCATGTCCCCGAATGTTCCACCTTTCAATCATGGACTGAGCAGCACTGACTGAGGTCACCCTTACTGAAGCTTCGAGTACTGAACCAATTTTTGAAGCAATTGGCTCAAGTGGTTCAGTGCTTCACAAAAGCTTCATTTGCCCATCACTAGCTGCAGGGGAACAAAGCACAAACGTTTCAACCTTGCGGTCTTCTTCAGTGTGTAACAAAAACACTGATTAAACAGCTTATATATGGATTGTCAGATGTAAAATGCCAATAAACTCATTAAAAATCACTAATTGATCTCGTAACCTATCTAATATGTTAGTCAGATCCGACGTCATTCGGAAAAAACCCCAGTCCTTTATTACAGGTTGCTACCCATGTAGAAGTTGCCTATCTTGTACTACTCTCATAAAATGTATTTTTTTCAACTGTGTTAACACTGGGAAAAAATTTGAAATTAAATAATGAATTACCTGTACCACTAGTAATGTCATTTCGATGCTGTTATGTCCGTGTCCAAAGATGTACATTGGAAGAACCAGTCGGTCCTTAAGAACTCGTTTAACGGAACACAAATCTGCTGTACGTAGACAGGGTATTACTTCACCAGTGGCTAGACATTTCACTGAATCTAATCATCCACTCTCCAAATTACAATGTGTTGCCATAGAGAAAGTGACACTGCCTCGTCGAGGTGGCAACATTGAAAAAGAGTTGCTACAAAGAGAAGATTATTGGATATATAAATTAAATTCCATGTCCCTGTCGGACTTAATGAAGAATTCGATCTTTCTGCTTTTTTATAACATTTACTAATATTTACAATTGGACATCTTTACAATTAGATAATTGGTTTGCATTCTGCTGATGACGGCTTTGCCTGAGGGTTTGTGCAGCATGCAAACGTAATCATCTCAATGGATTGCTGCTTTGTTGTTTTGCTCTTCATTTGCATATGCTATCTGTTCAATTAGCGCTTGTTAATGAGTTTATTGGCGTTGTACATGTGACAATCCTTATATAAGCTGTTTAATCAGTGTTTTTGTTACACACTGAAGAAGACTGCAAGGTTGAAATGTTTGTGCTTTGTTCCCCTGCAGCTGGTTGATATTAAATTTGCGAACCAATTTTTGTGTGCGAACCTTTTTCTTTTTGAGTTGTCTCGTTGTTGGTTTTTACGCACCTGACGGCAGAGCGCGACGGTAATACTTTTTATAATGTGTTGACTCTCACAATATCCTTGTCACTGGAGCCCAATTTGTGCGATTATTAATATGCTAAACTAATATTGACAAATGGATTTTCATAATCTTTATGTCCCTATTCCAAGGAAGATCTGTCACTTGAGTGATGAATTGGTTGTTCTAATATTCTCTGCCTGTTTGTAAAGGAATTTAAGATTTTAGAGTTTGTAAGAACCTCCCTTGTTCCAGGTAGCTCTGTTTTGTCGGTTACACCTAATTAACAAACACGCTCTTCCTGGTTGTTTAATTTACTCTGCAGTATAAATCTGTACATTGCAGATGTTAATGTGGAGAGTGAAGAGGAAGTATCCACATTTTTATTTTTCTGTAACTGTAATAATGTTATTCAAATGAGAACAAAGGGGATGTTCATTACTATTTTTGTGGAGATTTTTTTTTTTTTTTTTTTTTTTCCCACATTCAAAAAATATTTTTAAATGTAGTACAAAAAACTTGTCAAATATTTGATATGATTTTTCATACACTCAGCTAAACGTACATTACAGACACTTCTGGGACCAAAAAATAGTGATACTGCATCAGTAATGTCCCTCCCCTCGGGCATTCCATTCCCCTGGCTAGCTGCCCTTCATCAATTATTCAATTATCCGTTGTTTGCTTTCCTGATTTTCCTCAACTGTTTCCTCTCCGTTAATCTCATTAAGAGTATTTATGCCTTAGTTCCCCTCACTCAGGCAGGTAGCCCTCTCCCCATTTGTGGTTAGTGCACTTTCATTTATGGTCTCCTGATGATTGTATTGACTTAGTTATCCCCTCACTCATTATTTAAAACTCCATGTCCCTGCACATGGGTCCTTGCTCCTCCCACTTCTTGCCCTGGCGCCCTCTTTAACACCTTGGGGTGTCAGCTGGTGATGTAAGGCTCACCCTGAAGACCCAGCAAGGACATTCACCTCCCCTCCCTGGATCACTCCCTATTTTAGAGTAAGGCTTGAAATAAGAGTTTAATAGCGGACATCCACCAAGCTCGTTAGATTATGTAGGCCTACGGCATCTGGTCAGGCTAGAGTAAAACAATAATATGATCTGACAAAGAGAAAAAGATTAGAACATGAGACAAGAGTCAAGACAGAGCGGCAGCATGCAACTAGACGCGCTGCAGCAGCTAGGGGGAAGCGCTTTTACACTGGACGCAAAATGAATTTTTAGCACGACAGATTACATTCAAAGTCAATGCAAAAACGTGAATATATGCGTTTCACGTCCGGTGTGAAAGCAGCTTAACAGCGCGCTGGCGAAGAGAAGGCGTAAAACGTGTGGAATGCAAGCCAAAGCCTGCTAAATGCTAGCCGCAGCCAGCACTCTATTAAGCTCTAAAGTGTCGAAAACGAAAGCCCTGCTGAAGCGCTACCTTCATTTTCTTCCATTTTTCAGTGCCGGTCTGCTCTTCTTTCTCCTCTTTTCCTCGGTGCTTCTCTCCTCGAATGGACTTTTGATTTTCGGGATAGCATCTGGCTTGATTTTTCTCATCTTTTTCATCGCGAACTCAGAAGTGGTCGCAACAAATCACACTATTGTCGCTTGGTCCTTGCCATTTTGCCCGAGTCAGTTTCACTCGAGACACCCAAATTTTACTTATTTTTCATCTTTTGGAAATCGATGAAGGCTGACTCCTTCTTTAGATACGTTACTACAACCTGCTACAATGCATCTGGTAGGCATTTGCTCCGCCATTTCCCGAAATTTCGCGAGAAAATAACAATTTTATAAACCTTATTCAGTTCGTGTCCCATAGGCAGCATAGAAAAACGAGCTCGACTGAGCTCGTCTCGTTCTTGAGACGACGTCAGCAGGTTGATGTGTCAATCCAGCAGATTTTGGACCTAATTGTGGGCGGGGCAGAAACTGGCTGAAAATCAAGGTCTGTCATCTGAAAACAAGCCTAAAAATATAGCCGCAAGCGGCAATTCCGGGGTTCAAGCCACGAAAGACCATTAGTAGTTGAAAGCTTTAACAGCTTAATTAACAAGTGTTGCCACTAGGCATGGCCATGTCCCCCGCCAGGTGACGGAAATCGACCGGGGTCGGCGTATCACAAAATTACACATTGAAGCCAAAGATGAATAACATCGGTCAAAGCGTTCTCGAGATTTCGCGTTCACAACAAACGGGACATGACGGCCGGACGGACAGACTGATGGAGCTGATACTATGTCCCCCGGCCCTAATACACCTTGACCCCAAAGATGAATGGAATCGGTCAAAGCGTTCTCGAGATTTCACGTTCACAACAAACAGGACGTGATGGACGGACGGCCGGACGGATGGACTGATGGAGCTGAATACTATATCCCCCGCACATAATACACCTTGACACCAAAGATGAATGGAATCGGTCGAACCGTTCTTAAGATATCGCGTTCACAACAAACGGGACATGACGGACGGACGGACGGAGCTGAATACAATGTCCCCCGCAGCTAATACACCTTGACCCCAAAGACGAATGGAATCGGTCAAACCGTTCTTGAGATATCACGTCCACAACAAATGGGACAGGACGGACGGACGGACGGACGGACAGACAGCCAGGCGGACAGATGGAGCTGAATACTATGTCCCCCGCCCCAATACACCTTGACACCAAAGATGAATGGAATCGGTCGAACTGTTCTTGAGATATCATGTTGACAAGGCATTTACAAGTGGTCAAATGATCGTAATGACCTTGAGAATAACACCAAGGTCACGGAAATCTACTGGGTCGGCATATCACACCAATTTACCTTAACACCAAAGATGAATGGAATCGGCCAAACCATTCTTGAGATATCGCATTCAGAACAAATGGGACATGACGGACGGCCGGACGGAGCTGAATACTGTGTCCCCCGCTCCGCTCGCTATCGTGGCGGCAGGGGACAAAAACCAGCCGGACGGATGGAGCTGAATTCTATATCCTCCGCCCCTAATGCACCTTGACACCAAAGATGAATGGAATCGGTCAAACTGTTCTTGAGATATCATGTTGACAGGGTATTTGTAAGTGGTCAAATGGTCGTAATGACCTTGAGAATAATGGCAAGGTCACGTAAATCGAGTGAGTTGTGAGCACCCCCCTAATACACCTTGACACCAAAGATGAATGGAATCGGTCAAACCTTTCTTGAGATATCGTGTTCACAACAAACGGGACATGACGGACAGACAGACGGGCGGACCCCCACCCCTAATACACCTTGAAACCAAAGACGAATGGAATCGGTCAAACCGTTCTTGAGATATCACGTTCACAACAAACGGGACATGACGGACAGATGGACGCATTGGACGGAGCTGAATACTATGTCCCCCTCCCCTAATACACCTTGGCACCACAGATGAATGGAATCGGTCAAACCTTTCTTGAGATATGGCGTTCACAACAAACAGGACATGACAGACAGACGGACGGGCGGACGGAGCTGAATACTATGTCCCCCACCCCTAATACACCTTGACACCAAAGATGAATGGAATCGGTCGAACCGTTCTTGAGATATCACGTTCACAACAAACAGGACGGGACAGACGGACGGACGGCTGGGCGGACGGATGGAGCTGAATGCTATGTCCCCCGCCCCAATACACCTTGACACCAAAGATGAATGGAATCGGTCGAACCGTTTTTGAGATAGCAGTTTTACAACAAACGGGACAGGACGGACAGACGGACGGGCGGACGGAGCTGAATACTATGTTCCCTGCCCCTAAAACACCTTGACATCAAAGATGAATGGAATCGGTTGAACCGTTCTTGAGATATCACGTTTACAACAAACGGGACAGGACGGACAGACGGACAGGCGGACGGAGCTGAAGACTATGTCCCCCGCCCCTAATACACCTTGACATCAAAGATGAATGGAATCGGTCGAACCGTTCTTGACATATCACGTTTACAACAAACGGGACAGGACGGACGGACAGACGGCCGGGCGGATGGATGGAGCTGAATACTATGTCCCCCGCCGCTAATACACCTTGACACCAAAGATGAATGGAACCGGTCAAACTGTTCTTGAGATATCATGTTGACAAGGTATTTGTAAGTGGTCAAATGGTCGTAATGACCTTGAGAATAATGGCAAGGTCACGTAAATCGAGTAAGTTGTTAGCACCCCCCTAATACACCTTGACACCACAGATGAATGGAATCGGTCAAACCTTTCTTGAGATATCGCGTTCACAACAAACGGGACATGACGGACAGATGGACGGGCCGACAGAGCTGAATACTATGTCCCCCACCCCTAATACACCTTGACACCAAAGATGAATGGAATCGGTCGAACCGTTCTTGAGATATCACGTTCACAACAAAACCGGATGGGACAGACGGACGGACGGCTGGGCAGACGGATGGAGCTGAATACTATGTCCCCCGCCCCTAATACACCTTGACACCAAAGATGAATGAAATCGGTCGAACCGTTCTTGAGGCATCCCGTTTACAACAAACGGGACAGGACGGACAGACGGACGGGCGGACGGAGCTGAATACTATGTCCCCCGCCCCTATTACACCTTGACATCAAAGATGAATGGAATCAGTCAAACCGTTCTTGAGATATCACGTTTACAACAAACGGGACGGACGGACGGGCGGGCGGGCGGATGGATGGAGCTGAATACTATGTCCCCCGCCGCTAATACACCTTGACACCAAAGATGAATGGAATTGGTCAAACCGTTCTTGAGATATCATGTTGACAAGGAATTTGTAAGTGGTCAAATGATCGTAATGACCTTGAGAATAATGCCAAGGTCACGGAAATCTACTGGGGTCGGCGTATCACACAAATATACCTTAACACCAAAGATGAATGGAATCGGTCAAACCGTTCTTGAGATATCGCATTCAGAACAAACGGGACATGACGGACGGCCAGACGGAGCTGAATACAATGTCCCCTGCTCCGCTCGCTATCGTGGCGGCAGGGGACAAAAACCACTTTAAGAGTGTGTTGCAGGTTTTTATGTGGACCTATTTTGCTAGTGTAATGATTGGACTAACAACTAATGATGCATAGTCTGATTTGTGTTATGTTAGGCTATTTTGAGCATTTATGGCACCCCCTACTGGTCAATTTGATTGAAACTTTCAGGCTATATTTCAGGTTCTTATGTGGACATATCCTGTGAGTTTTGTAATGATTGGAAAAACTATTTATGATTTATAGTCTGATTTGTGTTATACCACATTGCTTTGTTTTGCATTTATAGCGCCCCCAATTGGACAATTTGAATGAAATTTTCAGAGTATGTTTCAAGTACTTTTATGAATATATCCTGTGAGTTTTATGGCTATAGGACAAACAACTGCTGATTTATAGTCTGATTTGTGCTATACCACGCTGCTTTGTTTTGCATTTATAGCGCCCCCTATCAGTCAATTTGAATGAAATTTTCTGGGTATGTTTCAGGTACTTATATGAATATATCCTGTGAGTTTTATGGCTATAGGACAAACAATTGCTGATTTATAGTCTGATTTGTGTTATACCACACTGCTTTGTTTTGCATTTATAGCGCCCCCTATCAGTCAATTTGAATGAAATTTTCATAGTATGTTTCAAGTACTTATATGAATATATCCTGTGAGTTTTATGGCTATAGGACAAACAATTGCTGATTTATAGTCGGATTTGTGTTATACCATGCTGCTTTGTTTCGCATTTATAGCGCCCCCTATCAATCAATTTGAATGAAATTTTCAGAGTATGTTTCAAGTACTTATATGAATATATCCTGTGAGTTTTATGGCTGTAGGACAAACAATTGCTGATTTATAGTCGGAATTGCGTTATACCATGCTGCTTAGTTTTGCAGTTATAGCGCCCCCTATCAGTCAATTTAAATGAAATTTGCTGGGTATATTTCAGGTACTTATATGAATAGATCCTATGAGTTTTATGGCTATAGGACAATCATTTGCTGATTTATAGTCTGATTTGTGTTATAGCGCCCCCTATGGGCCGATTTGCATGAAACTGTCAAGGTATGTGCCTGGTACTTATATGGACATATTCTGCAAGTTCTGTGATGATTGGCCCAATGGTTTTTGAATTTTGTCCATTTTTGTGCTAAGCCACGCCCAAGCTGAAGTTCATTGGTCAATATCTTGGAAACGAAATGAGAATTCAACAAGTTTTACGCAATCTTTGATAAGCTTCGTCCACTGATGATCCACAGCAAATTTCGAAGGAATCGGACCTACGGCCTAGGAGGAGATGTCAAAAATATGTTTTTCAAAGAATTCAAAATTTTGGAAAATCACATATGGCGGATCTTAGAGGTCCTTTGGGAAAGTTGTAGAGAATGGACCAAAGAATGTCTATACCAAGTTTCGTGTGAATCGGACTTACAGCCTAGGAGTTATGACCTTTAAAGTGAAAACCTGTTTTTCTTGAATTATAGCGCCACCATCAGGCCTACTGAGTTAAAAATGCCTTGGTCAGCATTTACACACAACTTCCAACCAATTTGCAAAATTTCAGGTCTCTACCATTTACCATCTCACGGGAATTTGCGAAAACATTTCTGAAGAAGAAGAAAAATAATAATAATAATAATAATAATAATAATAAACCAGCACAAAAACAATAGGGTTTCAGCCCTACGGGCTTGAACCCCTAATAATAATAATAATAATAAACCAGCACAAAAACAATAGGGTTTCAGCCCTACGGGCTTGAACCCCTAATAATAATAATGATAATAATAAAAATAAACCAGTACAAAAACAATAGGGTTTCAGCCCTACGGGCTTGAACCCCTCATAATAATAATAATAATAATAATAATAATAATAATAAACCAGCACAAAAACAATAGGGTTTCAGCCCTACGGGCTTGAACCCCTAATAAACCAGCACAAAAACAATAGGGTTCCAGCCCTACGGGCTTGAACCCCTAATTATTACTGTGAGTATTTTCATGGGAATTTTTGGCGCAGACATAGTTTACAAGTACAGAACTATGGAATTAGTGTCAAAGTACCCAGTAATAGAGAGTTCCTTTAAAGTCACAAGTAACAATTGAGGCAGAGGAAAAACATAGATTCTTGGCGTTTACTGGCATCTCACAGCATTCCTATATTTATTTTATGTGAAAATCAAAAATAATGAAATTTCAAAAAAAATTTAAATTTGTACCCTGAAGACCCCTTAATGTGCAACAATTATTAAAAATTGTACATAAAATTATTATGTGCTGTATGTGATGAAAAATAGCACTTCTTGGAGCATGTAGTAATTATGGGTGATTATGTCGTGAACAATGCTTATATTCTGACTCATACAATTAGATTTTCTACCGTTCTTTTTCACAGCCACAGGCATCAGGCCCAACCAGCCCTAAATGCAAGAGGAGCAATTCTCCTGCGATCCGGAAAAACCTAGTAAGTTTATCAGTGGCAAGAGTCTCACAATTGAAAAAAATTTTTTGGATTCTGGACTTTTCCTAACAGAAAAATGATAATAGAAACTTTATTTTAATTGTTCAAATTACACTAATTTTCACCACTCTTAATTACTGCAAATGAGGGTCAAACTTAGTTTCTACCCAAAGTGAAATACTTCCTAGGTTTTTCCAGATCACAGGAGAATTGTCTGTTGACAATTGTGTCAGTTCATGTGCATTAGATGAAGACACCAATGGCAGCCTTTATTAAAAATTTGAGACACCACAATGGAGAGAAACTGAAGAGGGGGGAAGCAGGGGAATCAGTGTTTTCAGGTGAAATCTGAAGATGATCACACACACGAGCGTGACATGACAACAGCTTAGGCTTTATTGAGTGCCAAAACCATTCGTATATCATGTTATCTTTATGAATGAAAAAATATTTAACTTCATTTTATTTCAGTGTACACAGTTACACCCTATTTTTTAATAACACCTACAGGATTAGGAAATAATGTGACGCAATCGTTTGAATAAAAGGGGCAGGGACCAATGCAGTGAACAAGACAGCATTTCTTTCAGAAAAGAAGGGGCTTGTTGAAAATAGCACATCTACCAAAAGAAATCCACACAACACTTAGACACTCCTGAGCAGACGCTGGAGTTCAGGATCTTCAAACCAAGTAAGGCTGAATTCAGTTGGCACTGGTTATTTCGTCTGAGCTTTTATTGAAAACTGGGGACCCTTTTATTACTTAATCACTCTTGGTTGATAACTTAGAATAATTTCGTTCCTGACAAATGCTTCATGCTGAACAATAGGGACATACTGTTCAAAAACTTAATTTTTTGCTCATTGTTTTAAAATAACATTACATTATTGATTTAATTAGTTAATGAAAAGAATCAATTTTGAACATATCAGGCCTTTTTATGAAAGGCGCGCAATTGCGTGTATGCGCCTTTGTGCGCCTAAAGTTGCATTTTAGCTGCGCAAATAAATGCGCACGTATCCAACAGAAACGTTATATTTTTGCGCGCCCAGCTATCCGAACTGCAGCGCCATCTGAACATTTTCAAACTCTTCCGCATGGCGCGCAAAGGCTCATGAGTAACAGTGTGGACATACAGTAAAGCCGCTTTCCCGCTGAAATTAGCGGATTGACGCAAGTTTTTTAAACGCGGGTCGACCCGCTTTCAATCGGCAATTGGCTCCTTTCCCACTGGCAAAAAAAAAAAGTCGGGTCTGTTCCCAAGCTTGGTCCTGGGCACCCACTATTTCTGCTGGTTTTTGTTCCAGCCACAATTGCAATCCTAAATCTTTAACCAGATGCAAATTTTTCTTAACTGCACTACCCATACTCATATGGATTGTTTACACTATTAAGCCACATTGTCAGAAACAGCTGTTTGAGCTGTTGCTGAAGAGCTGCATTATTAACCTTTTCCAATCCGCAAAATGAGTAACGCTCAGTTTGCGACAGATGAATAACCGGTGTCAGCATCCTTTTTCTGACTCAGGTAAAGATAAAGCTCCAGTGAATGATTAAAACCATACCTGGTTATAAACGTAAGACATTTAAGTTTACTTTCACACCATTATATTGACTGAAAACATTAATTTTATTTTTGTATTTTAAGGTAAATTTCAATTGAATGTCTGCAAAGAAGTAGCCTATCCCACTCAGGAAACAGTTCCGTTAACTGATGGTAATCAAAATGTTCGACATTAAACGATGGTTCTTTTTAGATATAGCGAGAAATAATACATCTCTACCTTTCTTGTTAAAGAAGGACAATACTGTGGTGGTTTTTAGTTTTATACTTACGGGTTCAGCCTTCTCGTATCCTCGGTCATATGGCGAAGCAAATGTAATGGCTGGCTGCCTGTGCGTGCAAGCATCTCTAGTCTTTATCAAAACCGTTTCAGGAGAAAATTTTCTATGAACGCTGCATACGGAGGCTGCGCCAGGATCGTTAATGCGCAATATAGGTAACCACAATGTCTTACTAAAGCAAGGAAATGACGCAAAAGCTCCTTTTTTAATCGAAAATATTGCTTGGTTAAACAAACAAGGAAGGTGAGCTAAAGAATTTCGTAAAACGTAAATTAGCGGGTAGACCCGGGTCTGGCATTCCCACTGCAAACCGATCGGAGCCGAGCCGATTGAAGGCGATTTTAACCCGCATCGCTTGCCGAGTCGTTTGACACGGGTCGGTGAGCCTTTCCCACTGCCACCAAAAGCCGATTGTTAGCGGGTTTAAACGGATGTTTTGGCCAGTGGGAAAGGGGTATAAGTGTTTTTCATTGGTGGATTCTCAGCCTGCGAGACTTCTTCAACCAATAGAACTGTGCATTGCCCCAACCAGTAAAGATGGCAAGCAGGCTGTGAACATTGCCCAGCTTTCCACTGTTAAAACATTGATGTATAAACTAAGGGCATATAACCCATAAAAATTGTCGAAAAGGACGGGAAGGAGTGGGTTACGGAAGTAAGTGTCTTTAATACATCATAAGAAAGTTTTCATTGCCGGTTTTTTTATTTTTCGATGGGGAAACTTGGCACGATCAGTTGGTTATTCCTGCTAATTATGCTGCCAGATTGGCTTTATTCTCATCTCGACTGCAGTTTTCGCTGTGATTTGATTAATAAATTATTAGGGCTGTCCCCAACTAAAACAAATCTTGGTCGACCGACAGTCGGCCGTTTTTTCCAATTGTTCGAAATTTCTGAACTCGGTTCAGAGCCCTTGCAGATTCTGTTATTGCACTTGAGAGGTTGAAGTATGACTACACAATGGACTGATGCTCGTATTTGACCTTACCATAAAACATTCCACTTCTTAAGTTATGTTTTATTCAATAGACCTGGTTCATCTAGTCCCAGTATTTGTTAACAGACGGAAACTCCAAATGCAGATCAAACTCAGCAGGGCGTTTATTAGACGTGGGATTCGATCCCTTACTCATGGTCAGTTCAGAAAATAGTCAGAAGCCAGCAAACAGATAGATACAGGTGGGCAGAATCGTAATCAGTAATACAGGCCAAGATCGGGAAACCAGGAAATCAGTCCGCACAAAGACAATGAACAAAAAGGAGGAAAATAAACTAAAGGAACGAAGGGAATGGGGAAAAGGGTAGGGGAAAATAGGGAAGGAGAGATTAGGGAAACTAACTAAACAATTGGGAACACAAGGGCAAAGGGAATACAAGGACCTATCAATCACACTGCAATCTCACTTCAAACACAAAACTAAAATATATAGACTGATACAAACAGACAAATACTTTCAAAAGAGCAATCACAAACCAAATAGCGCAGAGACGAACCAACCAGACAGAGTCAAGGGAAGAACGAATCGACTTGGAACAAAGGGGGAATGGGATATTTAAGCACAAGACAATTAACGTGATTGCCTGACTAGATAGGGAACAGCTGTGGCAGGAAGCCAGAGAGGGGCGGAGCCAGGAAGAGCAGGACAGGGATAGGCGAGTAGAATGGAAAGGGCGTGGAAACCTATGCTAATCTGCTCTACACACCCAGGCCCTAATTCTAAACTACTCTCAGGTGCAGACAGGCAGCAAGAACAGAATGAAGGAAGTTAGAATCACCTCACCGAATTAACAGGGGAATTAGTGTGTTAACAAGGACTGACAGGAGGGAAGAACACAAGGATTACACTGACAATGACAATCAAACAGAACAATACACAATCACTCAGAAAAATAACAAAAGGTACATAAATGAAAATAAAAACTAACAATAATGAAAACTAAAAATAACAGGCAGACAAAATCCTACTTTCTAACAGTATTGAAAATTCTCTTAAAGACTCCGATGGTGGCTCTCAAATAGACACACAGTGGAAATAATATTAATGAAAGAATTGAGTTGAATCAGTTATTTTTGTATTCATTTCTGCTATGAATTGTTAATGATTAATTTGTTGGGTTTTTAATTTGTGCTTACAGAGAACCATTACGGTGCAGACCATTCCAACAGACTACAGCATAGGATACTTCGCATTTCCTCATTTGAAGCCGGAATAGGCCTACCAAATAAACCAGTGGAGGCAGGGGCATTACCAAGGGGGGGCAGGGGGAGAAAAGCTCTGCCCACCCTATGAAAACTCAAGATAAAAAACTGATTTACTACTATTTGACAGCAAACGCGCGATATCCCACATGATTCACAGCCAGAGGTAGACAGCCATGAAGAGAGAGCTATACGTATGCTTCTTCTATCTATCACTGTGTGTGATTGGTGGATTCCTTTGCCAGTCTAGTCTGATGTGAAACTAACCAATGGGCACTCTAGAATTTCTAGGGACCCTCCCATTCTCTTAGACTGTCGTCTTCACTCAGTCTGAGGTCACATCTACGTTGCTCATACAGGACCTGTGCTTCTCTCAGGGAATTAAAACTTAGCCCATATATCTTTTGTTGCTACTTCTTCCACCGCTTATTTTGTCAGTCTTGTTGTTTGACATTAAGGTAATTTGTGTACTAGTTTGTCCTCTGTGTGTGTGTGTGTGTGTGTTTTGTGTGTGTGTCGACTCGTGTGGTTATATCTTGAGTTGGCTACCGAGTGAGCCCAGGCAGCTAGCTGGCAGCTAGTCCGGAGTTGCTAGTCACTCACTGGGGTTGTTGCAACAATAATTCTGTATCAAAAGCACATTTCAACATTTCGAACATCTGTATCATAAGCACTTCGAACATTTGCCAATAGAAATGCATGCGTGGCTCATTAAAAAACAAGCAGCTCCCACTCCCGCAAGTGGTGTCTCTACCAGCAGCCCTGCAACCACCGAACAGGACGTTGCATCCGTGCCGGGGTCTGGGACTGCCTGTGAATCACCGGCAGATGCACCATGCTCCAGCAGCACTGCACCCATGCTGGGGGCTCATAACGTCTATTCTCCCCATGTTCAGACCCCCGGTTCTGCGTCCACTCCTCCGGACCTAAATATGGATCGCCCATCTCGGCCCATTTAAAGCAGTTATCCTAAGCGTATCAAACTCAACCATGGCATGGCTTGAATATTCAGTACTGCGCAATGCCAGCTTTTGCTTAGCTTGTCACAAATTTAGTTCTAATTCGGATCATGAGGACATATTTACTAAACATGGCTACACAAATGGGGAAAAAAGCACTTGATAAAGACTGTACAAACATGCAACAAGCATCTCACACTCCAGGGCCATGGTTGCATGGCAGGAGTACCAGCGCCGGTCAGAGACAGGTGAAAATATTGTCCATCTGCTGGGTCATATCCAAGTAGAAAAGAACAGATACCACATTAAAAGCATGGGTGAAGTCATTCAGTTTCTCACTGTTAGTGAGCTTGCTCTGCGTGGGCACAATCACAGGGATATGGATGAGGAGGGACTGTTTACTTGACTCGTTGATTACACTCTTAGAAAAGATTCCAAACTCGTAAATATCGCAAAATCCATCCCGGAAAATGCCAAATTTACATCATTCTCGCACGGAATTGAAGTCCTTGTGCATGGAAGTTTATCAGTTTCACCCGCGTTATGACTCCCGACTTCTCACGCTTTTCTTTACTCAGGGGCAGGGGTGTAGTGGGCGGGGGACGCAGGGGGACGCTGTACGCCCACCTCTCCGTCATGGAAAAAAAAAATTCAAACTAAAAATAAAAAAATATGTAGGATAACAGAGGAAAATAAGGCTGAATGAAATGTTCAAAATATGGTTATATTTGGGGTAAATTGCAAAAACCGAAAGAATAGGAAGCAGAGTAGATAGTTAAAGTTCGTCGTGTTGTTATTTATAAAACCTGCTGGGCTCTGAGACGCATTCTGATGATGATGATGATGATGCGCGGAGGTCGCAGATGCGGGTGAATTCTAACTGGAAAAGCCGACTTATTACCAGTGTTGTTTTGTACCAAGACTCTATACCAGTAATCCCCCATTTATGTTATCCAGTGGCTATATTTCTCCAAACAATATTTGTATTCCACCTTATTCCTAAAAAAAAAAAAAAAAAAAAAGAGGCTACAATGGGAAAGGCGAGACAGTTTGAACACAAAATCGATGTGTTGAACTGGTGTTCAACACCATGTATTGCAAGACAAATCATTAATCCAGTGGGTTATACCAGCATCTCAAATCAGGATTATGTATGACACGTCATACGACGTCAACTAGCTCTACCTATTGCACTCGCCAACGTTTGCTTACTAGCTTACCAACCTACTTCATTCTCTTCAAATTCCATAAATAAAATGGCAAGGTCTCCAAGAAGCTGGTACAGTTAGCCATTACAGCTGATGACCTGTACACAAATTAGCTGGTTACATGAGACCAATAAGATGATCCTAACGCGCCAAGGGCAGGTAATATATTCACGTAGCGAGCTACCCCTTCCTCGCTCGTTGGCCATCAAGCTGGCCATCTTATAAAACGTTTCAATGAAATAACCTAGCGACTCCAAATATACTGAGCAACAAAAGAAACGCAAGTTAGCTATAGTTAATGAACTCTTATGGTTACTCAGTCTGCAAAACAAAGAAAAGTTTGATGAAACAAGTGTGCACGCGCTAGTAACAAATTAAATTTTTGATAATAATTTCTCGCAAACTTATTTTCGGGTCTGTCTTTAATTAACTTGCGTTTCTTTTGTTGCTCAGTGTATATTAACAAGATAAGAGCTAACCAACTTGCGGGTCATGATACCAGATAAGCCAGCTTGCCAGATATTTGAAGTCAATTTCTATTCGTAACATATCAATCAAAACGCATGAATATGTTCTAAGTATTTCAATATGACGCTGAATGAGGTTCTGGTTTTGTAGACACTGCCTGACAGATTTTCGTGTCGGTAGACCTTGTGTGTGTGATGGCCTTTGAATATGATTTTTGTATGTGTAGTTGGAGAAGGAAAACTGTTTTTGATTAAGCTGGTTTTACAAAACTAACTTTAAATGTAACATTTTTCAATTAAAGTGAGAATGTGTTGTGAATTTGCAGACCTGCATGTCTAAGGCCTAGAGTGATGCTCAATGTCCATCACTTGTTTTGGACAGTAACGTCGTGTGACTTACGTGTTGTTTCTACGCCTGCAGTGTTGTAATATAGGCTGAATTTTATAATGACAACGCATGAGCACACTTGCTGTTGCTGATTACTGAGCCATAGGTCTAACAAAGAGGGTTCATGCGGAACTTTTTCACATAAGGATCTTTGGTTCTAGTGTATATCTCGGTTTGGGCGCATTTGCGCGCGCGTTCAGTAATGTTTTTTTAATGACGTCATAAATCCGGCGTACCCTGTCAAAGAGCGTCCCCCCACTTAAAAAATCCCCACTACACCACTGCTCAGGGGTTGGAAGCAATGCATGTGTTTCATTATCGTTTAAATAGTTCAAATGAAATAAGATAATTTGAAACGTCATTATGCAATTTCATTGCTTCCAATGATCTTATTTCATTTAAAGAGTTTAAACGATCATGAAACACATGCATTGCTTCCAACCCCTGAGTAAAGAAAAGCGTAAGAGGTCCGGAGTCATAATACAGGTGAAACTGACAAACCTCCATGCGCAAGGACTTCAATTCCGCGAGAGAATATCCTACATAAGCGTTGATTGAATAATTGCTGACTACAGCAGGGGAACATAAATATATACCACTTAAACTAACACCGAATGCGTGAAAGTTGACAGGTATGCGTTATTAATGAAAACTGGCCCCATCTGATAATGTTGCGAGTTTTCGGAGTTTCTCTAATGGTAATTTAAATGAATGATTGAAAACAGGTCATGACCAATCATTATTTTCAAGGGATGGGTTTGAGCATCCCCTATCGCCAGTTCACCAGCCGCCACTGATTTTATATATATATATATATAAGTTTCAAGATGTTTTGCATGTTGTATTTTATGCCGATTTAGAAGTTCTTTTTTTTTTGCCCCCCCAAAGAGGACAAATGCCCACCCAAGCTTGGCATCCTGGCAATGCCTCTGAGTGGAGGTTGTCTCTGAGTTTTTTGCATATTTGTCACACTTAAATGTTTCAGATCATCAAACAAATTTTAATATCAGACAAAGATAGCCTGAGTAAATACAAAATGGAGTTTTTTAATGATGATTTCATTTATTAAGGGAGAAAAGCTATCCAAACCTACCTGGCCCTATGTGAAAAAGTAATTGCCCCTCCCCCTTGTTAAATCATGAATTAACTGTGATTAACCACACTTTTTGAGTCCAATTTCACCAGCCACACCCAGGCCTGATTACTGCCAGACCTGTTGAATCAAGAAATCACTTAAATAGAACCTGTCTGACAAAGTAAGCTAAAAGATCTCAAAAAGCAACACATCATGCAGCAATCTAAAGAAATTCAAGAACAGATAAGAAACAAAGTCGTTGACATTTATTAGTCTGGAAAGGGTTGCAAAGCCATTTCTAAGGCTTTGGGACTCCGGCGAATCACGGTGAGAGCCATTATCCACAAATAGAGAAAACTTGGAACAGTGGTGAACCTTCCCAGGAGTGGCCGGCCTACCAAAATTACTAAGAGCGCATCAACTACTCATCCAGGAGGTCACAAAAGAACCCAGAACAACATCTGAAGAACTGCAGGCCTTACTTGGACAAAAATGGCATTCATGGGAGAGTTTTGTATTTACTCGGGTTATCTTTCTCATTTTAAAATTTGTATGATGATCTGAAACATTTAAATGTGACAAATATGCAAAAAAAAAAAAAGAAATCAGGAAGGGGGCAAATACTCTTTCACAGCTCTGTTAGTCTAAACACAAAAGTCAAAGACCCAGATTCCTAAGAAAAATGGGATTGAAATTTATGTTCTTCCTTTGCTTCATAGCTGAAAATTCTATATGATGGATCTTTATTTAAATTAATATATAAAAATGTTAAAACCCCAAACTGGATGAGCCAAAGTAAATAAATATGCCTATAAGCTAATTTTACACAATTCCTTCAGCCAGCCTGCAAGTGCTGTCACTTTGCTGCAAGTAATTCAATTTTTTCGGAAAAGCCACGAGATAATGATTGCTGGCAATGTAAGTAAATTGATGCATAAAGAGAGAGTGAAAAAATGTGCTGATTTTAATCTCTTTCAGAGATGCTACACTGGGCTACTCTCATGATGTCCTTGGTTTTGGGACCCTACCTATGTGATTGTAGATCTGGTAAGCTTGTCCTGAAAATTAGATTTTAAAAAAGTCTAAATGCTGTATGTTTAACAAAATTCTGTCAGTTTTTTCACTGATGGGGTGTTCTCATGTTGATTTGAGATATTAGAAGATACTCCATAATCTGTGTTTCACGAAGAGTTTCCCTTTTTATAATTCTCATCGGTGATTATTGCAACTATTGCAGTGTAACTTTGCGGTTATTACTCTAAATTGTTAGCTTAATCAGATATAGGTGATTATAAATTGACCGTGAATTGATTGAATAACATGTGGATACTCTTGTAAATTGACTGCCTTAACACAGAGGAACGGTCCATAATGGATGGTTTGAATGTATTTCTTCACTTTGGTATGAGAAAATTGTGTAACTTACCCCATTTTCTACACTGCAGGAATTTTAGCTTAATATGCAACAAAAATTTCTGCTGCATTTCCTCACATACAGTATCTCCCAGTCATCCCTGTCCCAGTCAGGGCTTGACATAGAGTTTTTAGCTCACCAGCCACTGTGGGTCACAGTTTTCCAAAGTCACAAGCTGCTGAGGATTTTAACCAATCATAAACCTCTCCCAAAAAAGAGCCTATTCTGGGTTCCTTTGGGCCCCAGGCAGGAATACCAACACATTCTCATCCCGGACTCGTCATATCTTGACGCTACCTGCCCAAACGTCAATATACGAGGCAGAAGAAAGCTTTTGGCGTCATTATTTGAGGGTTAGGGTTAGGGTTCGGGTTAAGGGTTAGGCGGTAGGGGTTAGGGGTTAGGGGGTAGGGTTCGTTTTACACTGGCGTCGATAAAGGACGCTAAAACTGACCTTTTGCCTCGTATATTGACGCTTGGTCAGGTAGCGTCAATATACAAAAGTATGATGCGTCGGAATGAGAATGGGCTCGGAATACACCGCAAGAGTTGGGCAATCATCTACCTAGTAGATAGATGTGCTTCTAAGTCGATAAATTTTTTCAGCATACAAAACCCTATGGGATCAATCTCACAAACTCTGCACTGTCATTGCATTGCAGTGACTAATGAGCTGAGGAGTACATTAACACCTTCGGTACAGTAATATTATGACCTACATTGTTCTGTCAGGCCGAGTTTATTTTCTCTAGCAGAATGATCTTGGACGAGGCACTTGTTAACTAGTAAGATAACTGATCATCGCAAGTTCTGGGAACTTTGATAACAAGTGTCATATAATGACCGCTGCCAAGTCAGGAAACCATTTTGCAAGGAAACTTGCACTGAAGAAATGCATATTTTTTTAAAAAAAAACTTTGGTTTGTAATCGGATCTGACACGTATCTATGACTATTCTTTATGACTAAAAAATTTAACCAGATTGTTGTCATGCATTGTTCTGGGCAAAATGTTCATGAAATGGTATTAAAAGGTTTTTTTTTTTTCAACTTTTTCAATGTGCATTTCCTCAATGCGTTTTGTGTCTATTGTGAAATCAATCAAGGAAGCAAAAAACTTTTTTAGATTTCAAAAAGGATTACATCAACAAGGTAACCGAGTAGTTCCTGCCACAGCTGCCCCAATGGACAAGAGGTCGTCGACAAGAGGTCGTCGACCAGCTGCCCTGTCGGCAGCGGAAAAACACCCTCAAATGGAAGAAACTAAGAATCCATGTAAGGACTGTATTGTTTGTGCAAAACACTGCAAACGCAGCCAGTCACACTACAGGTGTGACACCTGACACAGGTCAGTATTGGCATGGAGTCATGCTTCAGACTATATCATACTCATGCTGTATATTGATTTGAGAAAAATAATATGTACATTTCTATTGATTTAAAATTTAAATTCTGTTCTTTGAGGGGTAACATAGAAATGGGCTTTTGAAAGTGCTGCAGTATTTTTGCTTGTTAGGACTGTAAGTATAGCACTTAGTGGAAATCAGTAAAACCAAATTAGTCTACTTCCCTTCCAAATAACCTGTCAGATCCAGTCTAATACCCGAACAGCAACAGAAATTGCTTGCAATTTCTTTGTCTAAACAAATCAGGTTGTAGCAAGCCTGGCGAGCCCACTAGTATACAAGGCTCTCGCCCGCATAATGTATTTATTTCCATACTAGCATACAAGGTTCCCGGACCGAAGGGGTTAATATCTGAGTATCTGAAGTGATAGATTCACAATGGTAAAAAGAAACTGGCGAGCCTAGTTGGGCTGAACGGCCTGTTCTTGCCACTCATGTTATGTTATGTTCTGTTATGTTATGTTAATATGTGTGCTGACTGATCTATGTTTCAAAATGTATTGCTCCTTGAAAATTTTTAGTTCAAGAACAAATCTGGATGAAAGTTTCTTTTGACGCAAGCTGAAAGGGTTGAGGAATTTTAAAGCAAATCACATTTTGGTTTATTACAGGACCACCACCTGACCGACCGAGTTTGTTGTGGATTCTGAGTGTTGAGTGGGAATGGAAACCAAACCTCCGAATTTGGTTTTCCTGTGTAGTTTTTGTTGTGCAAACAATTTTAGGGCAGAAAAAGAAATCACTGAACAAATCTTAGCGCCCACCATTGAACATTGGTTAATTTTCTAAACAGTGCAAAGTAGCAACAGCACCAGATTCTTGGGTTTAACGATACATCCCTTACCTACACCACTTCTTCTTCACGAGGGTTAGTTGTTGGGGAGCTGGAGCCTATTCCAGCTGACTATGGGCAAACAGAGCAGGGACACACTCCGGACAGCTCACCAATCCACTGTCAGGGCACACGCACCATTCAGGCACACACAGGCAAAAAAGAGTGTCCAATTAGCCTGACATGAATGTCTTTGGACTGTGGGTGGAAACCAACGCAAAATCCAAACAAAATGCCCCCACAACCCTCTTGCTTTGAGGCGGCAGTGCTGCCCACTTTGCCACTGTGCTGCCCATACTAGGTTTCTAAGATAATTGAAGCACGTTACTGATAGAGTATATGCATTTTAATTTTTCTGTTGCTCTCTGTGCAGTTTTCACAGGAGGGTAGTTAAACAGTTCTATTACTAACATTTGTGCTTGCATTACAATGTCAGTTAGTCTTTCCACTTCGCTGTGGCTTCCAATTTCTGTCCTTTTTTTTAGCACGTTAAAATTAGCTCCAGGAAATAATGTGCGCAAAGCATACATTCAGAGTTAAGAGGGAATCCTTATCAGCTGGCCAGCAGCCATTTTAAATATGGAGATGAGGTCATAAAATACACAGTGCACAAGTGCACTCTTGGGGGAACTTGTAAATAATATTGAGGAAAGATTGCTGGTGCGAGTTTCACAAAAACTGCAGTAGGAAACTTAACAGCAAAAATTCAAAATGTATGAATGGTGGCCATTTTGACTATGCAAAACAATCAAAAAATGTAGGAGTAAAGCTTAGGACTTGATGGAACCTGAAAAAAATTTAGCAAAGATCTGTAAAGCAGTTTAACAGGAATAGGCCAAACAAATTAAGCCTGGCAGCGATTTTGAATTTGCATAGGGTTCAAAATTACATGGTGCTCAGTCATACATTGGACCAGTGCTGGCGCCAGAACTGGAAATTGCGAGCCACAGAACATCCCTTTGTAACAACAATTAGTCTTGGCTAGTTGAATTGAATTGAATTGAATTGAAAGTTTATTTTGAACATGGTAAAAACAGGAAAAAAAATAAAATAACAATAAAATAATTATGATAATAACAATAATAGTCATATTAGTATTTACAGTAGTAATACTAATACCAATACCACTACCACCAATAATAATAATAATAACAATAATAAACAAATAACACATTGCTAGCAAATTATCGGTAAACATGTATAAATCAAATGAGTCAGTTCATGTTCAAAAAGGAGTAGGTAGAAGTTAAAAACTTTTCTAGACCTACCCCTTTTTCGTTCATTAAACTATGTACAATAATGCTTGTGCAACTCTCGCCTATCCACCATCAGTGACAGTCTCAATTAATTATATAAATACATATACTGTATACACATACATATATCTATATATACACATGTATACACATACACATTTACATACAAAAGACACAACACATTCAAACATAATAATAGCAAGACAGGGTGAATGCAATCTAAAATACTCAATCCACCCAGGAAAACAAAAAAAGAAGAGACAGATAAATGACCATATCACAATTCCATTTCATAGCTGTTAAGTATCTTGTTTTTAAAGAGTCTTTTAAATTTGGTTATTGATCCACGTTTTCATTTCATCACTGCATTGGTTCCATAAGTCAATTCCTTTGGTTGTGACACAATGATATTTTGAATTTGTTCTTACTAATTGTTTTTTTAGCATTAGAATTCCCCTTAATTCATATTCGCATTCCATAATTGGAACAACCTTTGTATACTGCTTGGTACATTTCGATGCAGTACGTTGTACATGATTTGAGCTGTTCTGAAGTGAACAAGATCTCTAAATTTGAGTGTTTTGAGTTTGATGAAGATTGGGTTAGTTGGTTCTCTATAACTAGATTTGTTTACCAATCGAATGGCTCTTTTTGGAGGATGAAAATGGGATTTGTGTTGGTTGCATATGTGTTTCCCCACACTTCCACGCAGTAAGTAATGTATGGGAGTATAAAGGAACAGTACAATATGTAACGTGCTGATTGAGTTAGTAGATCCTTGGTTTTGTGTAATATTGCAATTGATTTGGATACTTTGGCCTTGATATAATGTATGTGTGGTTTCCAACATAGTTTACTGTCTAATATTACTCCAAGGAATTTGGTTTCAGTTACTCTTTCTATTTCTACATCATTTATCATGAGTTTTTTGTTTGTGTTTGTTGATCGATTACCAAAAATGATACATTTCGTTTTACTTAAATTAAGTGTTAACTTATTAACGTCAAACCAATTCTTGAATTTGGCCATCTCCTTCCGCCGTATCCAGAAGTTGCTCAATTTATCTCCACAGCAAATTAAGTTTGTATCATCTGCAAAAAAATAGCCTTCATGGTTTTTGATACTTCACATACATTATTTATATACAGATTAAACAGTAAAGGCCCCAATACTGAGCCTTGGGGTATCCCACAGGTAATGTGTAGTAATTTTGATTTGGAGTGTAGTATTTCCACATATTGAGTTCTATTTTCCAGATAGCTTGCTACCCAAGAGAGTGCTCTACCCCTGATTCCATAGGCTTGCAGTTTTTTAATAGTAACTCATGATCTACTGTGTCAAATGCTTTTTAAGATCAAAAATATCCCTATTGCATATTTTCTTTCATCAATTGTCGTTGATATTTCTTCTAAAAACTCCATAAGTGCTAGTGAAGTTGTCCTGTTTGCCCTAAAGCCATATTGCTGATCATACAGTACATTATGCTTTATGATGAATTCTTCTATTCTTGTAAAAAATAGTTTTTCCAGGATTTTTGAGAATTGTGGAAGCAATGAAACTGGTCTGTAATTTGATAGAATATGTTTGTCTCCGTTCTTGTATATAGGTATGACTTTGGCCATTTTCATTTTGTTTGGAAATATACCATGTTGAAGGGACTGATTACAGATGTGGGTCAGAGGTTTTGCAATGTGTTCGATTATAGTTTTAACCGTATCCATATCTAAACCATCGCAGTCGGTAGACTTTTTGTTCTTCAGATTTTTAACTATGTCAATAAGTTCTTTTTCATCTGTACCCCTTACAAATAAGGATTCCAGAACATATTTATTTTTGCTTTCCACACACTCTATGCTACTAGTCTTTGCAATCCCTTTAGCCAAATCAGGTCCAACACTGACAAAAAAAAAGTTATTAAATTCATCAGCAACCAATGTCATATCACTGACAGCTGTGTTGGCTTTTGTTAGGAAGTAGGATGGGTAACCTACCTTCTTAGACCCTTTTTTAATAATACCATTTAGGATATTCCATGTATTTTTCATATTGCTTTTATTGTCCTCCAATAATTTACTGTAGTAGTCTTTTTTGTTATTTCTCATGATTCTTGTTAATTTTTTTTATAAGTCTTGTATTTTTGCTCAGCTTCTGTTGTTATTTTTTTCAAAAACTCTTTGTATAATAGATTTTTCTTTTTACATGCATTCAAAATTCCCTTAGATATCCATGGCTTTTCAGTGTGTTTTTGTTTCACTACTTTAGTTATCAGAGGACAATTTTTTTCAAACAATGTGGATATTATGGACAGGAATGTTTCATAGGCTTCATTTGCATCATCTATATAAACTTTATTCCAGACTTGTCTTTGTAAGTCTTCTTTAAGGGAGTTGACAGCATGTTGAGTCATGTGTCTAACTGTTTTGTAGGTTTTGATGTCTTTCTTGGTCATAATAAGATCCGGGATGATTGCAAAAACTGGTAAATGATCACTGGTGTCATTTATTATTATTCCACTTTCTACTTTCTTGTCAATTACATTAGTCCACATGTTGTCGATTAGTGTAGCACTGTGTGTAGTTATTCTGGTTGGTCGGGTTATCGTCGGATATAAGCTTGTACTGAACATTGAATTGATAAACTCTGCAGTTAAAGTGTGTCCTTGTTGATTTAGCAAATCGATATTAAAATCGCCACAGATAAAAACCATTTTCTTGTTAGTAATATTATCATACATTTCTGATAGCTTTTCCCTAAAAGCATCGATGCAAGACCCTGGTTTTCTATACATGCAGCTTAGCAGTATATTTTTTGATTTTTCAATTACAATTTCGACTGTGATACATTCCATGATATTATTAATGGCAAAAGACATTTTGCTGACATATTTACATTTGTAATTCTTATCAACGTATATGGCAACTCCCCCACCCTTTGAGTGAGTTCTATTTATGAAAAATGATTCGTACCCCTCGATCCCGACCAAATCTATTTGTTCATTATTGAGCCAAGTTTCAGATATTGCTATTACTGTGAACGTCTTATCGAGTTGTCTTAAACATTGTTTGATTTTTGACATGTTGGAATTAAGGCTTCTGCTATTAAAGTGTATCATTGATATCTTCCCGTCCGTGTTTACATTTATTTTAAACTGATTTTCAGTATAATATTCACAATCGCTGTATATACTGTTAAAAAAGTTATTTTCTGGGTCAATGTCGTTTTCTATATATTGTAGTTCTCAATCATTTTCCTTTATTGACACATTTTCCAATTATAGTAACAAGACTTGTTACTCACTCTCCCCATGCAATCAAACAGAGATGAAATAAAGGGGTAAATTCAGTACAGAAAAAATAATTTGCTTATAAATAGGCTAATACTTCACATTACAAACTGCTCTGAAACTTCTGCGCAACCTTTTCCGCACATCAGGCAATTTTACTTGTGCTTCACAATTGTTTAAATTGAAGACCCTAGTGCTAAAAGTACTAAGTCACAAAATGTTTATTTTTAGAAAGTACGGCCTGAATATATAATAGATTCTTAAAATCTGCTAATTGAAGATCCAAGTGCTAAAAGTACTGAAGTCAAAAAACATCCATTTTAGTAACTATTAAAAACATTTTCCTGTCCTTAACTCAAGGGTTGTGAAAATGTGACTTTTGTACTTTTAGCACAAGGCTCTTCAATTGTTTAAATGAGATAAAAGACCATTTGAAATGTCTTCATACAATTTTGTAGCTGCCAACCCCCAAGAAAAGGAAAGTGAGAGAAGTCTGGAGTAATAATCAGTTTCCATGTTAGGCTACTAGTGGTGAAATCTACTGCTCTTGAAACTGAAAAACTTCCATGCATAAGGACTTCAATTCGGCATGAGAATCTCTTATATACATGTTGATTGAATTATGACTGATCCGCGTTCCAATGAATTATTGCCTTTCACTCTCGGCACAGTGTGGGCTAATTTAAGAGTGGGATTCGGCAATTACATATGTAATGTGGTAAATAGCCACTAGATGGCAGTATTGACTTTTTTTTTTTTGTGAAGCCCAGTCTGAAGCTAGGTTGGGCATGTCCAGGGCATGCCCAGAGGGGAAAGTCCCAGAAATGGGAGGGGGCTGGACAAGAGTATATAAGGAGAAAAATCGAGAGTGTGTAGTAGGAGGAGAAATTGCAAGAAGGATACATTTGACCAGACCTGTCACTCCTTTCAAGACCTTTTAAGCTTTTTGTGGATTTTTGCCTGTGTTGGAGCATTTTCCTGTCCCAGGACATCACAACAGAGCAGCCCATCTCCATTACAGGGAACTGTAAATATCTTATTTTTTTTTTTTTTTTTCAATCTTGGTCAGTAGTGTAGGGTGTAGATTAGTTCTATATGTTTGTTTAATTAAATCTGTTGAAGTTTAACAATTTTGTCTGTCATCCCTTGCTGTCCGTGACGCCATAACAAATCGACGCCATAACAAATTGGGGCCATAACAGATTGGGGGCTCGGGTCCGGGGTAGACCATAGTGCGAGTCATTTATTGAAAATTGTGAAATTGTTTTTTGAATTTTCCTAGATATATATTGGCAGATCAACAGCAATGGATGATTTCTTGGCATCACCAACCGTAGAGGTTTTGAAGTCTTTTAAAAAGACAGAACTGCTAGAAATATGCAGACAGTTAGAGCTGACAGAGGTAAAACCAGCCATGCGAAAAGCAAGACTGGCTAGAGATTGTTGAATATTACATTGATGAAAATGTGTTTGCACCAGGAGATCTGGAACAGTTTCCGGTGGAAAATCCAAATGTAGAATTGGAACTTAAATTAAAAATGCTAGAAATTGAGGAAAAAGAAAAACAAAGAGAATTTGAGAGAGAGAAAGAGAGAAAAGAAATTGAGGAAAAAGAAAAACAAAGAGAATTTGAGAGAGAAAAGAGAGAAAAGAAATTGAGGAAAAAAAAAAAACAAAGCGAATTTGAGAGAGAGAAAGAGGAAAGAGCAGAAAGAGAGAGACAAAGACAGAGAGATTTCGATTTAGAAAAATTAGACAGAGAAGAAAGGCTCCAAATGGAGCTACTAAAAAATCAAAATTCAGGCTGAAAACAAATTTCAGGCTAGCCAGGAGGTAAAGCTGGTGCCTCCATTCTCAGAAAAGGAGGTTGATAAGTATTTCCAGTGCTTCGAGAAGGTAGCTAAGAGTTGTCAGTGGCCAAAGGAACACTGGCCTCTGATGTTGCAAACTGTCCTCAAGGGTAAGCTCAACAAGCCTATTCGGCTTTGTCTGCAGATGATTCCTCTGATTATGAGGTTGTCAAAAAGGTTATTTTGACAGCTTATGAGTTGGTTCCAGAGGCTTACCGACAGAAATTCAGAGGTCTGAAGAAATCTGACAATCAGACTTATGTTGAATTTGCTAACGAGAAGAAGGTTTGCTTTGAGCGTTGGTGTACTTCTATGGAGGTCAAGGATGATTTCAACTCACTAAAAGAGATGGTGTTAGTTGAAGAATTCAAGAACTGTGTCAAGGATGATATTAAGACCTACCTTAATGAGAAGCAAGCACTGAATTTGCAATCAGCTGCCAAGTTTGCAGACGAATATGTTCTCACACATAAGTCCAAATTTCAGTCTAGCAGTAACAATAGATGGTCCCAATTTCAGAAGAAAGGTAACGGTGATACCCAAGTTTCCTCACCCAAAGACAAAGACAAATCTGGTGATGGTACTCAGAAATCCAGTAAAAGGTCTGAACAAAGTGTGAAAGCTGACAGTGACAAAAGTGGTCTAGTTTGCAATTATTGCAAGAAATCTGGTCATGTTACAACTAACTGTTGGTTCCTTAAAGCTAAGAAAGAACAAGAAAAGGATACCAAACCCAATGCCTTTGTGAAGACAAGGTTAGAAACCCTTGTAGTAGATGACCGATCTGCTAAATTGCCTGCTCCTTGTGAGGCTAAGAAGCCTGATACTGCTGACTTTGTGAGGGAGGAATTCCTTCCATTTGTGTCAGAGGGATTTGTGGCTCTGAATGAGCATTCTCCTCCTGTCCCCATATATATCCTAAGGGATACCGGAGCTTCTCAGTCACTTTTGTTGATGGACTCCTTGGAGTTACGTGATGAGACCGCTTCTGGGGATTTCATACTTGTACAAGGTATTGAAGGAGGACTGTATCTGTACCCCTGCGCTCTGTATTCTTGAAGTCAGATTTAGTTACAGGACAGGTAAAGGTGGGACTTATGTCAAGTCTACCTATCAAGGGTGTTTCTCTGTTGCTAGGCAATGACCTGGCTGGGGGCAATGTAGTTCCCCCTGTTCATCTTACTTCTGCAGCCGAGCACTGAAGATGGCGATGAAGACCCATCTCTGTATCCTTCCTGTGCAGTAACTCGTGCTATGGCCAAGAAGGCTCAAGAAGAAGATGATGTGGTGCCGTCCAGCACCTTGAATAGTCATGACTCAGGTGGTTCGCCTCATGACTCTGTTCAGCCTACTATGGTTTCTCCGTTTGAGGACTTATCAGACACTTTTATCAGTTCTCTATTCAGCCAGCCAGATGGGTCTGGTGATTCTGATGTGTCTGGAGACTTGTCTCTGTCCAGAAAGCGGTTGATTCAGGAGCAAACTAATGATCCTGAAATTTGTGTACTAAAAAAGAGAGCCCTTCCTGATGAAGAAATAGAGACGCAGTTCCAGTTGGGTATTATCTCAAGGATGGAGTGTTGATCTGCGGAAGGGCGCCCTCCTGATATCCCTGCCAATGCAGATTGGGCAGTGGTCAAGCAAATTGTTGTTCGAAGGTCTACAGGAATGAGATCTTAACAATGGCTCATAGTTTGCCTTTAGGAGGTCATCTTGGTGTTAACAAGACTGTTGACAAGATCATGAAACACTTCTTCTGGCCTGGACTTCGGAAAGATGTTTCCAACTTTTGCAAAACCTGTCACACTTGTCAGGTAGTTGGAAAACACCAGTTAGACCCACCTGTAGCTCCATTGCAGCCTATCCCAGCATTTGGGGAGCCCTTCTCCAAGGTCATTGTTGATTGTGTTGGTCCATTACCCAAGACTAAATCTGGAAATCAGTACTTGTTGACAATCATGTGTGCATCTACCAGATTCCCTGAAGCCATACCTCTACGCAACATCAAGGCAACTGCAATTTCGAAGGCTTTGATAAAGTTCTTCACGTTGTTTGGCCTTCCCAGGGAAATTCAGTCAGATCAAGGTAGCAATTTCACTTCCGGATTGTTTCAGCAGGTTGTGTATGAACTAGGTGCGAAGCAGATTCTTTCCAGTGCCTATCATCCAGAGAGTCAGGGTGCCTTAGAGCGGTTTCATTCCACTCTCAAGACAATGATGAGGACTTATTGTTATGACCATGAGAAAGACTGGGATGAAGGGGTTCATTTGCTGTTGTTTGCAGCTAGAGAAGCAGTGCAGGAGTCTACTGGATTCAGTCCGTTTGAGTTAGTGTTTGGCCATGAAGTGAGAGGACCTTTGCTATTGTTGAGTGAACAATGGCAAGAGAAAGAGCTGCATATCATTCTGTTAGACTATGTTAGCAAGTTCAAGGAAAGACTGCATGCAGCTTGTGACCTAGCCAAAGAGAACTTGAAATCAAGTCAGGGAAAAATGAAAACTTGGTATGATCATAAGGCTAGAAGCCGTGACTTTAAACCAGGAGACAAGGTCCTTGTGTTGTTTCCCTTGCAGTCCAATCCATTGCAGGCTAGATTTCATGGTCCTTATGAAATTCTGACAAAACTCAATGATCTCAATTACATTGTGAAGACTCCAGACAGGAGAAAGCCAAAACAGTTGTGTCACATTAACATGCTGAAGCCTTATTATGATAGGAATGCTAGGGTTGCAGCTGTCACTTCAGATCCTCCTATGGCCGAGACTTGTGAAGATGAGGGGAGTTTCAAGATGATGAACCTAGAATTAAAGCTGAAGTTCTTTCATGTAAATTGTCAAATTCTGAAGTGTTGCAAAATCTTGATGTAAAACTCCAGCACTTAGAACCCTCACAGAAAGATCAGTTTGAGAGGTTGATCAAGAAATATAAAGATCTATTTCCTGATGTTCCAAAGAGAGTTTCTATAGCCTCTCATGACGTAGATGTTGGTGATGCCAAACCAATAAAACAGCATCCGTGCGGATGAATCCTGAAAAGAGAAAGATTGCTGAGAAAGAGGTTGAGTACATGTTAGAACATGATATTATCAGACCCTCTAACTCCGATTGGAGTTCACCCTGTGTTCTAGTTCCAAAACCTGATGGAAGTACTAGATTCTGTACAGATTATCGCAAAGTCAATGCTGTAACTAGAACTGATGTGTTTCCAATACCTAGGATTGATGATTGTATCGATAGAGTAGGGCAAGCAAAGTTTCTGACCAAGATTGATTTATTGAAGGGTTATTGGTGCGTGCCACCCATAAGTGCTAAAGTCCAAGCCATCATGGACTTTCCAGTTCCTGACAACAAAAAAGCTTTGCGCCGCTTCCTTGGAATGATCGGGTACTACCGCAAGTTCTGCAAGAACTTTGCTGAGATTGCTCTCAGTCTCACCAACCAACTGAAGAAAGGCGTAAAGTTCACTTGGGATGAAGCATGCCAAAGAGCCTTCGATCGCCTGAAGTCTCTGCTGTGTCACTTCCCCGTGCTCAAATCTCCTGACTTCAACAAACCGTTCTCCATAGCGGTCGATGCTAGCGACCAAGCTTGTGGATCTGTGCTCCTACAGAGAAGTGACTCTGATGACATTGAGCATCCCGTGGCATACTTCTCCAGGAAGTTCAATCGCCACCAAAAGAACTATTCCACAATTGAGAAGGAGCTGTTGGCTCTGGTTCTATCCGTACAACACTTTGAGGCCTATGTTTGTACGGGGCAAAAGCCAATGATTGTATATACTGACCACAATCCGTTAATGTTTTTGAGTAAGATGAAAAAAAAAAATCGGAGATTGTTGAATTGGAGTTTGATTTTACAAGAGTTTGACTTGGAAATTAAGCATGTAAAGGGTGCTGACAATGTAATTGCCGATTGCTTATCCCGTGTTTGAATATGTGTATATATATCACCTGTGTTTATTAGCATATTGTATTATATGTATATGTATATATACAAGTGTCTATTAACCATTTTTTAGTATTGAAAAGAAAAAAATTTTTGCCTTTTTAAGTCAAAATTTTTCCCTTTTTGAATGGAGGTGTAATGTGGTAAATAGCCACTAGATGGCAGTATTGACCTTTTTTTTTTTTTGTGAAGCCCAGTCTGAAGCTAGGTTGGGCATGTCCAGGGCATGCCCAGAGGGGAAAGTCCCAGAAATGGGAGGGGGGCTGGACAAGAGTATATAAGGAGAAAAATCGAGAGTGTGTAGTAGGAGGAGAAATTGCAAGAAGGATACATTTGACCAGACCTGTCACTCCTTTCAAGACCTTTTAAGCTTTTTGTGGATTTTTGCCTGTGTTGGAGCATTTTCCTGTCCCAGGACATCACAACAGAGCAGCCCATCTCCATTACAGGGAACTGTAAATATCTTATTTTTTTTATTTTATTTCAATCTTGGTCAGTAGTGTAGGGTGTAGATTAGTTCTATATGTTTGTTTAATTAAATCTGTTGAAGTTTAACAATTTTGTCTGTCATCCCTTGCTGTCCGTGACGCCATAACAAATCGACGCCATAACAAATTGGGGCCATAACAAATACAATATTGTTTGCTGAATTAAAAATTTTCAATCTTCACTTTTGTTATAAAGTGTAAGACTACAGACTAAAATGCGAGAATGTAATATGCCACTAAAAAGTGTGAGACTCTCACCATTTGTGTGAGAGTTGACAAGTATACAATTTTGAATAACGCTGATTTAAATGCACCAAATTACGCATCCAAATGAATGATTGTCGTCATACCTAAACGAGGAGATTTAGCAGCACCTAATAGTCTGGAGTGCTCTCAAAGTGAATCTATTGTTAAATATGAAAATGATAGAGAACTAGCCAAGACTAATTGTTATTATAAATGGACGTTCTGTAGCCCCCAAAGTTCCAGTTCTGCCACTGCCACTGCATTGGACAGAACCTGTATGCAAAACTGGAGAAAGATATATCGAGCAGTTTTACAGGAACAGTGATAACAAACTTCAGTGTCAAAATTCAAGATGAAGGCCTGCCAACCATTCTGAATGTGCAAGTGAGGCAAAAAGCTGCAGTACATGGGATTCAACTTGACAGTTTAGGGGAAACTGATGCAGGATTTGGTGAAGATCCATGGTGTAGTTTCCTTGGAAGAGTCATAACAAATTAATTGAACATGACCTTGGGCAAAGGGCAAACCTTAATACAAAAATTTGTGAAAATTATGCCCAGCAGTTTCACATCCCTAGTTCCAAAAACCCTGAGTAAAATGCAAAAAAAAAAAAAAAACAAGATGCTTTGATTTGCAAATCATTTAAACTCTATATTTAATTGAAAATAGTACAAAGACAGTATATCAGATGTTGAAACAGATTTTTTTTTTTTAAAGATTTTTTTTTTTTTGGGAATTTTTCCTTTATTTGACAGTTATACAGTGTAGAGAGACAGGAAGGTTGGGAGAAGAGTGGGGGAAGACATGCAGCAAATGACCTGAGCCGGAATCGAACCCAGGTCGCTGCGGGAAGGACACAGCCTTTATGGTGTGCGCGCTTAGACCAATGAGCCACCGGGGAGGCCCCAGATTTTTTTATAAATATGCTCTCATTTTTCAATTAATGCCAGCAGCAAGTTTCAGAAACGTTTGGGACAGGGACATGTTTACCACTGTGTTGGATCTCCTTTTAAGACCCATTGTCTGTAAGGTTCAGGCAGGTGGTGATAGTCACCTTCTTCAATTTTGCTGAAACTTTGGTTATGTCCCTACCCTAACTAAAAAATTCCCCAAATTTTTTGGCCCTACCTGCACCAGATTGGGTTATAGGGGTCAATCAAGTGCAAGCCGAAATAGGGCCTAAAATGCCAAATTACCAAAATTAGATTTTTGCGTTGCTCTTATTCTCTGCGCAAACTTTATCCCAAAGTAAAAGCTGGAAAATTGAATTATAGGGGGGATGGTCAGTGGAAAGATAGATTTTCGGCCTGGGATCTTCTTCGAGCAACATATAGGGGGTGCTCCAATATGGCCGCAATCCATTTTCGTCACTAGTTTGCACCCCTTATACTCTGTGCGTGATCAGTGCCCAAGAACTTTACAGCTGCACCACACTGGAATGTAGTTAAACTATCTATTTGAGGTGAGAAAAAGTTGGGATAATCTATGCGCACACCAAAAGGTGGCGCCGAACATGGCAAAATGCTAAAATTTGGCGTAATTCGGCGCCACCTGTTGGCATGCGTGGTCGATTGACAGGGCAAAGGTTTGTTGCATAATGAAGTATAGAGGTCACCCTTCTAGTTTATGAAAGCCATTTCTTGGGATAAGGACTACTGTCCATAATAGGTGGCGCTTTACTAACAGATGTACTGGTACACGTGTAAAGCAGTACCCACTCAAAATTGCTCATGATTGGTCCAGCTGAAATGCACGGTGAAAATCCCAAGGAAATATTTTTGTATGAGATGTCCTTCACCCTTAAACTTGTAGTTATTGCAAAGGGAACAATGGGATCATGACTGCACAAGTCAATACAAGGGGTGCTAAAATGCTACTTCCGTGGAACATGAAGAGTTGAATGGAGCATACAAGATTGTTGTTCGTTTGTCAAATTTTGTTCTGAATCACTGAAAAATGGATACAAATACAATAAAATGGAACACAAGAGCCCAAGCCTAGTCTGCATGCAAGTCTATCCACCAGTATAAAATGGGCCTGTAACTATACAAGAAGTTGTTTTGTGAAAAAAAAATGCCAGTTTTGTATACATTGGGAATGTTTGTATATTCATCCAAGCCAGTTCTGGCACTTTAAGGACGTTCACATACATGGATGATTCTGGATAAAACCTCAGATTGAAAAAGTGGCTTTTCAATAGTCTGAAACAATGGAGTAAACAGGAAGTACTAGTGGTGCCCTCAATCAAGAATTGATGTAACTAATGAAACCACACATATGCCAGAGAGGGTTGAAAAATCAATAATCATTACCTGAAATAAGGTCAAGTCCATCACAAGGCCTGTTCTACTGGGACACACCATCGAAATGCACCTATAGCAGCTTATATTGACATGCACAAAGAATATCCCATGATTTTTGTCATGGGAATTTCATTGATAAAGGCTAAAGACACAATTCATGAAAACATATCCTTGGGATAATGGGTGCGCATTTCATAACTTGACCAATCATGAGCAATTTGGAGCGGATATTGCTTTACACGTGTACCAGTACATCTGTTAGTAAAGCGCCGCCTATTATCGACAGTAGTCCTTATCCCAAGAAATGGCTTTCATAAACTAAAAGGGTGATCTCCATACTTCATTATGCAACAAACCTTTGCCCTGTAGGTTGACCGCGCACACCAACAGGTGGCACTAAAATACGTCAAATTTTACCATTTCGCCATGTTTGGCGGCACCTATTGGTGCGCGCATACATTATCCCAACTTTTTCTCACCTGTAATGAGGTATTTCAAATGGAGCAGGGAGTTTTTGTGGGTTGCAAAAACTATTTTCACATTCAATATTTGGGGGATTGCAAGCGTTCTCGGAGAAAACATTTATTTATTGCCATTTTTTTTGATCATATCTATTAAACTATATATATAAAAGAACAGCATGGTAACCTTTAAGTAGTTTAAAAAAATCAGTTTTCTGAAGCAAACATTCACCATGGGATTGATACTATGTCATTCTACTATCAATTATAGTCATTACATATTAAAAACGAGCAATTTCCTACCGTGGATTTACGCGTAGATTTGTCTGTCGAAGAGTTCACCTGTCTTTTGGAGCCTCATACAAGCACTCACGGAAATACAAGGGCTTCAATGGTGATTATATGGTATCTGCTTAACAGGACAGCTATAGTTCACACCCAAGTTAAACTCTCCCAGTAATTCCCTATTGATTGGTACAATTTTTATCCAATTGCATACAGTATAAGCTTTCCTCAGTAATTGAAAGACATTGATTGGACTCTCAGAAACATATTTAAAACACTTGCGTAATGGAAATTTTTATTGTCTCAACTTTGTGTAGCTGAGAATGACGTAATTGCATGGAAAAAAAGACTTCCAGAATGAACTACTTTTTCACACAGGGCCAGGTAGGTTTGGATAGCTTTTTTCCCCTCAATAAATGAAATCATCATTTCAAAACAGCATTTTGTATTTACTCGGGTTATCTTTGCCTAATATTAAAATTTGTTTGATGATCTGAAACATTTAAGTGTGGCAAATGCAAAAAAAAAGGAAATCAGGAAGGCACTGTACATACCACCAACAAAGTTTCCTTCCAGCGTCAAGTAGACCTAGTCCCTAGTATGCTTGTCACAAAATATGAACATCCTAGGAGCGCAAGTTTTAATACCAGGCCATTGCAAAGGGCCTGTTTCCTCTCTGAATGTAACGTCAGTCACTGTGGAATTGCCCATAATGAAAAGTGATATCACAGGTTTCTCTGGTAGATTCATGAACCCCATGGGGTGGTTTATCAATGCTGAAAAGTATTTTGAAATCAATGGTTTGGGCCAGAAAACGCCCTTAATGGGACTCCACCTTTCGAGATTGCTTTCCATTGTTGTTGTGAGAATTAGTGTTATGGCTGCTCGTGGTTGCAAATGTTCAGCGGATTGCTTCACCTTCACGTGTGGCGAGTTCTTTGCAAAGACGGCTAAAAAGCACTGCTTGGACAGTTGGACTCGTGCAAAAGAGGCCTATCATGCCTACTTCGGGATGCCAGTCAGCAACCAAGACAAACGTTGGGCCCCACATTTCATCTGTGACTACTGCCACCACGCTCTTGAAGGTTGGTTTAGAGGGGAGAAGAGGGCAGTGCGTTTCGCTAATGGTGTTAACATCAATTAAAATAATAATTAACAGGATTCACCTGATTCAAAAGCAGATACTGTGAAAAACCCTTAAATTAATGAGCAAAAATCAATAAATCAATCTCCTGAACTCAGTACCAAAGTCTTAACTTGGTGACTGTTCATGTTTACCTATTCATGCCCTCAAAAATCAGAATAGTTGTAACTCATGGACAAATTTTGTGTTAGACGGTGTAATTTTTCATATTTGTATGTTAGCTATGTTTGTAAAAGCAAATTTGTGGCTTTTGCCCAAATCGTCTGTTTCCCCTGGTATCTAACACCGATATTTCCACAGAAATAGCACAAACGTGTTTTGTCCGAAATTGCTATTAATTTGCCCGTGGATTGATTGGGAATAGCGACAGTGGAATTCCACAACAGTGGAATTATGATAATTTACTTCTGACTACTACATAATGTGCAACAGAGAATGCCTTCGTCAGTATGTATTGCTAACACGGAGACTGTGAGTATAAGTTTGCATTATATTCATTCTGGGGACTAGATTACACATATAAGGATTATATCACGCTGGGAATTCAGTTTGTAGTGGACTATGTTTGCAGTTAGCATGTGGACACGATGCCGTTTTGAGTGCACCTTGTCCCTTTTAAAAAAATGCAGCATGCTCCCAAAATGAATTTAAATTGTCTATAAAACTGATGTTGCACGAGATACATTATGACTGAAGCAGTAAATGAATGCTCAGAAGCCGAGTAGATCTTCCCGGTCTCTGAGTAAGATTTGGAATGGGGCCAGAGATAAAATATCCTAGCCATAGCCATCAATGAGATAAGGAATGTCATTTTCGAGAAGTGCAGAATCACGTTTTTGCAGAAATTCACTGATCCAAAAACTCAGGAATTTTGGCAATCGCTGTTTGTCATCCACTGTGGCTCCCAGGAAATAATAAGTCACTGCTGCCTCATTCTTAAAGGCCTGAACAATGGAATTTCCAGTGACTACCATTGTTGGGCACAGGTGTATTGCAAGATGCTTGTAGTGGCCGGAAAGGGTGATGAACACCGTCTTCCACTCATCTCGCTCCCCACGCGCACAAGGCGGTGAGCATTGTGCATGTCCAACTTGGTAAAGTAATGACAGCCCTGGAGGTTGGAGAGTGCTGAGTCCATCAGAGGAAAAGGATAACTATCTTGATAGTAATAGAATTGAGCCCACAGAAATCTATATCGAGATGCCATGAAGATGAAACCAGCCCTGGCTGACAACACAGAAGCTCAAATAATTCTGGATGCCAGTGATTGATTTATGTATTTCTCCATTGCTTTGGATTCCTGTGCTGTCCAGGAGTACAGTCAACCCTTGTGGGGTAATGTTCCAGGTAACAGGTCGATGGCGCAACCGTAAGGTCTGTGCAGTGTAAGTGATGTGGCGCACACTTTACTGAATGCCTGAAGGAGGTCGTGGTGGATAGCAGGAATTCCTTTAAGGTCTGGTGACTCCTTCAGGAGGTCAGATGAAGAACGTGTCATTGGACTGGATGCTGAAACAAGGACAGGGCTGGGAACAAGATGAACTCCATTCCAGGATTAACCCGGATGGCCAGTCCACACAAGACTTCTGGCATTCAAGCTAGGCCCTTCTTTACACCACAGAGACATGCGGTGACTCCTTGATAAAGAATGCCAACTCTTCAAAATGGTAACCAGAGGTCAGCGTCAGCACTGGTCTGAATACTGCTGTGACATCAGGAAGTGTATTCTCCATGAGGCCCTGGGATCGAACGGGTTTTGACAGTGGCTCACTTGGAATCTTCTGGCGACGAATGAGACCAGAATGGATGAAGTTCTCGTTCTCCTGTACGTCGACAAGCGGCCTGTTAGAAACTGGGCAACCCTGCCAGGATAGGCAAATGGGATGGAGTGGTCGGGAAGATGCAACAGCAGCTCCAGATACCACCTCTCTTGGAAGTGAAGCTCAAGTTTGTCGGACAGGACATTCGGCAATGACATAATTGGCACAACGCAGGCATAGGTTCTCATACGACACACGTGTTCCTGTGGGGGCGGCTTGTGAAGTCGAGCATGGTTGACGGCCATGGGTGTAGAGAAAACCAGATGAGTTATGGCTCTGAGCTGAGAATCTCAGCGCATAGGCTGAACAGATGCCTGCAACATGCCCACTGATCCTGCCGCCTCTCTTGCAGTCGTACATCAATCCGCACTGCCAAGTTGATGAGGCTGTTCAGGTCTGGAGGGAAAAAATGGCCGACAAACAACAATAAGCGAAAAGTTGAAAATTCATTTTTTATGTCTATCATTTTCCTGAACTTCAGAAAACATCATATTCAGCATTATATTGCCAAACACCATACATATTAAAATTATTTTAGAGTCAACTGGTATTATGGAAGCCCTGTCTTTAAGTAGCATGCATTGTCAGGCATATTCACCATTTATGACTCATCCCTAGTATTACAGAGCATTTGCACAGAGGAGTACAATTTAAGGTTGCCTTTTCTTGCATTTACAGCTTTTACATTTTGATTTGCAAGAGCACTTTTAATGAGTTCTTTGCTAGCACTGGACAATTCTGGGATGCCAGCACATGCAGTATTATTAGCAAAGGCTATCGGCTACTCTTGTTAACCAATGTGGAAAACTAGCTGTGATCAAGGTGGAAAACTGAAAATAAGAAATAGCTGGCGTGTTAGCTTGCAGGCTAGAAGTAATATAGAGCAACTCCATACAAAACAGTTCAACTCAGATTGCAAGAGGAAAAACTCTCCATCATTGAATTTCTCCTCCAGAATCAATGCTGTCAGCCCTCCAGTCTGTTCCATTCAGAATAACTGCCATTTTCCATCTCCGAATCACATTTCCATCCTGAAAATATAAGCTCAGCACCCCAGGGTTGGTTTTGGAAGTCTTTTTTTCCATTCAATCACGTCATTCTTAGCTGCACAAAGTTGAGAGAATACAACCAAACTGCTATTATGCAAGTGTTTAAATACTTTTCTGAGGGCCCAATCAATGTAAGGAGAGCTTATACCAGAGGTCGCGTTAACCAAATATTTTCCATCATTGACAGATTTTTTTTAACAATGACAGAACATTTTGAAGGCTGTCCGTCATTTTGACAGAATGTAATTCACACCCCCGTCCAATTGGTAGTGGGTGTCATATTGTCTCGAGCATTGTCTTTGATCTGTATGATCCTGTATTCCTCATAGTTTTGTAATATGATCATTTGCTCTTCATTTGTAAAATATGCTGCTCTGCTGCCGGTAGACGATTAGTCATATGCTACAAATGCCGTCTCTGTTATGTGAACATGCAGATATCTAGGTTGGGAGAGCCCCGGTTGACATAACAAGTTAATACGCAGCTTCGTAGGACCGTTTAGCGAGACTGCGGTTGTTAGGCGTTGTGAAGCCCAGCAATAACTGAAAGCATTGTTCATGTGCGCACTGTTACTGTGTGGGGGGAGAAATCATTTGTGATGTTTAATAAAGTTCATACAGCAGTAAGTTCGAAAAACCACGCAGTGCTGTATTTAACACAATGCGCAATGTGTGTCAACATGAATCACTGTCGGCATCTGCTAAAGAGTAATCTATAAATTATTCTGTTTAGTTTAATAAGAAAAAATAAACGATTATCATTTTAAAAAATAAAATTACAATGACGGATAATAATTGAGTATGACGGAATTTTTATGCCCCTGTCCGTCACAATGACGGCTTGTACTGTCTGGAACTGGATTTAAAAAAAAGCGTCAATCAATAGGTAATTACCAGAAGGGACTGGATGAAGCTCAGGTAGGCCTTCTTATAAAAGATGTTGTTTGGAAGATAGTTGTTGAATGGAATTAAGTTTTTTGAACAAATATATCATTCGGAGGTGCTCCCATTACATTTGCAATAACATAAATGAACCGGTTCTAATTTTTCAAGAACTGTGGATTCGTTAAGACACATGCATCTCAAATCTGCTTATCGGTTGCCAACTTTCAATCGTCATCCAAAATGAACTGCAGTGAGAATAGATTTGGCAGGACCTGCAACCGCTACGCGGACCTAATGTCACATGATTTGTTGGGCAGTGCGTCATCATAACAAGAGGAAACACTTCTGTTTGGGTGGTGACCACTCTTATTAGTCAGGTCACGAATATTCATTTTTGTCCAATGCGAGGCTTGAGATGCACAACTGGATCGCTGGCTTTGTTTACATGGTGTTTGCATTGGCTTGCCCGTAGAAGAGAACCATGATTTGGCATTTGTTATAGATTTTTCTTCATCACATAACTAAAGCACTTTTTCCATAGCCCAATTCGTGACATATTTCTGATATTACCTAAGGTACATGTCATTTTTGCAGAAATTTCATTGTCTGAGAGCGTGAGAAAAAATATCACTCCATGTTCAGTCTTGCTGTTAATATTTACCCAAACTGAATGCCAAGTGCAATGTTGGTTACGACTTAGCGCTGTGGCAGGCTAGCTAAGTGTTACTCTCATACTTAAGTTAATGTACAGAGCCTAAGTGTTTTGAATTTATTGCCCTGAATGTTGACTGTGGACATAATAACTCTGTTGTGGTGGTAAGGTTATATAGACCTTCTTCAGCTGACCCTTGCTCCATAGTCAAGTTGGGGGATCTCCTATCTCAATATGCTCACAAAGAAATGATTATGCTGGGTGATTTTAATCTTGATTGGCAAACTGATGTATCTAATGATCTTAAGATATTATGCTCCAATTTAAATTTATCACAACAAAGCCTACCAGACCAAATCCACGAAATGTAAACAGATCCACATTAATTGATCTCATAATGACAAACAGGAGTGAGAAAATTGTGGGTTCTGGTGTTTTTGATCTGGGTATAAGTGATCACTGTCCTGTTGTTTGTGTTAGGGATACCCATTTGAAGAAAAGTAAATCAAGAATTGTTCTTAAAAGAAATTTTAAACATTTTAATGAAGAGGTTTTTATCATTGACCTTTTTAACAGTGTAATCCATCTAACATCAGATATGCCTGATGTTGATGGAGCATTAAACTACTTTTTAAAGAATTTCCTTTTAATAGTTGATAAACATGCACCGATGAAAAGGTTCAGATTAAAAGACCGATGCAATCCCTGGTTTTCCTCAGGGCTGTCTGCTCTCTTTAAACAGAGAAACAGAGCATGGTCTACTGCAAGATGTTCAGGCAACCCATCCCACTGGCTTGCCTTTAGGCAATTGAGAAATAAATGCACTGCTAATGTGCGTGAAGCCAAACCGAATTATTATTTAGATATTATTCACCGATCTCAGTCAGATCCAACAAAATTTTGGAGAGCAGTAAATTTGTTCAAAAAATAAAAACAATAATTCTTTACCCACACACCTTAATTACAATAATCATGCATTATCAGACCAAAAAGATATTTGTGTGGCATTTAATAAACATTTTGCAGCTGCAGGCCACCTATTTGATAATGCCTGTATGGGCAATATACAGAATGAATTTACCTATACTCAGGCAAATAGTCATACCTCTCAGTTCACATTGCAGCCCTTCTCTCAATATGAAGCTTATCATGCCCTATAAAACATTAATCCAAAGAAATCAACTGGTGTAGACAATCTGGATCCATTCTTCTTAAAGCTCTCTTCTCCCTTTATCGCACATAACATACATTTTTAATCTTTCCATTTATTCTGGCACACTTCCTTCAGTATGGAAAACTGCTCAAGTGACTCCTCTGTATAAAGGAGGAGATAGTAGTGATCCTGATAATTATCGACCAATATCCAAACTACCCTATCTGTCAAAAATCCTGGAATCACTGGTAAATAATCAACCCAAAAATTCCTCTCAGTATATTCCATTTTAAGCCCCCATCAGTCTGGTTTTAGACCCATGCATAGTACTGTCTCTGCTGTTACGTCAGTTGTCAATAATATTTTCCTTAATTTAGACAAAAAGAGGCATTGTGCTGCTGTTTTTATTGACTTGTCAAAAGCATTTGATACAGTTGATCATGAACTCTTAGTTCAGTCACTTTCTAATATTGGTTTTGATTTAAATGCTTGTAAATGGTTCCAGAGTTACCTCTCCAATAGAAAACAATGTGTAAAAGCCGGAAATACTGAGTCTGAGTTTATAACATTAACAAAAGGTGTTCCACAAGGATCAGTTTTAGGACCCTCCTTATTTACTATATACATTAACAGTATTGTATCTTCTGTAACTGACTGTAATATTCATCTTTATGCAGATGATACTATTTTATTCTGTTCTGCCAATTCTGTACATCTCGCTGTTGAGAAATAACAACTTGCTTTGAACAGTCTTCAGACTGCATTTATCAGCCTAAAACTTGTTTTAAATGTCAGCAAAACTAAATTTATGATATTCTCTAAAGCCAGAGATGTTGACTTAAATAGTCTACAGATATCAATACTTAGTGGAAGCAATATTGAAAGGGTCACAGTGTATAAATATCTAGGTATCTGGCTCGATGAATCTTTTTTATATAAGGATCATATTAAATACCTTGTTGGCAAACTTCGACAGAAATTAGGGTTTCTCTATAGAAATAGAAGTAATTTTCCTGCTAGTTGTAGAAAAAGTATTGTTGAAGCCGTCTTCTTGTCAGTCCTTGATTACGGCGATATTCTCTACAGACACGCTGCTGCTTCTACCCTCAAATCCCTAGATTCAGTTTATCACTCTGCTCTCAGATTCATAACTGGTGATCCCTATAACACTCATCACTGTATTCTCTATTACAAAGTTGGTTGGTCTTCTCTGGCACAGAGACGGGATAAACACTTGTATCTTTTTATAAATAAATCCCTTATTGGACGGTCACCTGCATACATTACATCTATGCTGAAGTTGAACTCTGGACATTACCAAACTCGCTCAACTGACTGTCTAATGCTTCAAGTTCCACGAGTTTTCTCTGAATTTGGAAAATGTGCTTTTAGCTTTGATGCTCCAAAAAATGTGGAATTATTTACAACAAAGTCTCAAAATTGACACTTTAGTTTCTCTTGGAGAATTCAAAAGGTTGATGACAAACCATTTTCCTGTCGTGTGCAACTGTTTAAATGATTACTGTCACTTTTTTTCTGTTTAATGTGAATTCTGTATCTCAACATCGTCGTAAATGAGGGACACCTCAATGATTTTCGAGGCCTAAATAAAGGTTAATAATGTTACTTAGCTAGTGTGCTCACAAAACCGTTCAAGAAGAATTATGTAACAACAGTTTGTGAGCTAGTGAGTTAGTTTATTAGCCACTCAATTGACAGTGGAAGAAAACTGTGATTTGGCATTTAATCCATATTTTTCTCTATCACTTAAGCTGTAGTACTTCTCCTATAGCCCAACTTGTGATGTGACAGTGATCAATACAAACTGTTGTTAATTCAAACGGGAAAGTGATAGCTTGACCGCTGTGTAAAATGATAGCATTACTATTCTGGCGCTTATGGAAATTACATTGGTTTTCTTTAAAATTGTGAAATTCAGTTATGTGATAAACAGCATCTTATACTCTCAATCGTGACTTAATCAGGGCACCACTAATGCCATGATAAATAGAACCACTGGGAACTTGTATCATGAGCATAACACCCAAATAGTTCTGGCCCTTTATCGCTCCTTACGAAGATAATCTTTCGAAAAACAACGAAAAGTAAGATCAGCGTGAAATATTGTATTCCCCGTATACTGTAGGGCACAACAATGAAACACTGATTGGGATAGATTTGTGATGAAAGGATAACATCCCTCTGCTATGGTTGAGTCTCCTAAAGCCCGTGATCCACTTACGCTTTTAAGGTCTCCGATTGTCCCGATTCTCCCCTTCCGACCAGTTACGAGCGATTATGAGTGGAGATTTCTGTTATGCGCGAGACGTAGGTGGATCATGACTTCCGACCTGTTCCAACCCTTCCGTGTGAATAAGACAGGTTCTGACTGGATCGGATCACGCGGATCCCTCTTCCGACAAAATCAAATCAGTTTGATTTTGTCGGAAGGTATGGGGTGTCGGAATGACGCGGGAGTATCGGTTCATCAAGTGCAAACTAGGTGGCGAATATTTCCCCTGCAATTAGCCAATTAGAAACCGTTTACAAAAACAACCGCCATCTTTATTGTTGACGTTGGCAAAAATCAATCAGAAGTGCTCGTGTTAGTGGATCATGGGATAAAGTTTTTTCCCCAATCACTCTGACTTTCTACGATTGTTTGCGCGAGTTTCGGATGTTCCCGGCGCTTCCAAAAGCTTCCGACTGGCCACGATTGCTTGCGTGCGGAAGCCTTAAAAGCGTAAGTGGATCACAGGCATGAGTTTACTTATGCAAAATATAAAGTGGAATCAAGTCAATTTTTTATATATAGCGCCTTATCCCACTAATAATACAGCTACTTCCTAAAAAAATAAACAAAATATATACAGCTGTATTCCTGTGAATATAATTCAGCCAAAAACCAGTTTTTTTTTGAAAAAAATATTTACCTGGGAAACTCCCAGCTGGAAAACATAGGGGTCTGCTATTCAGGAATAACCATAGACATATTTTTGTAACTGAAGAAAAACATTACCAGGATGCCACATTCAAAAGATTTTTATATTCAGAACAATACGGTATTTAAAAACCAGTGTTTCCGCACATGAAAAAAAATATTCGCACATCGTTGCTACAGATGCAGAACTGGGTGCACAGCACAGCAAAGGTCAGTTATACATAGTAGCGGTCTGCTATTCAGAAATAACCATAGACATATTTTTGTAACTGAAGAAAACAGTTGCCACAGTTAAAAGTTTATTAAATATAGCCTAAATATGCAAAGAATAAGGAGTCTAATTTTCGTTCTTGAAATATTTGTTATTTCTTCTTTTAAAAAAAAAAATACTGCAATCGGAACCAAGATTCAATGAGAACCGATTCAATAAGCAGATTCGGAATCAGACCTGGAATCTATAAAATTGAAACAATACCTCGGCATATCTGCTGGTTCTATTCATCAGCTGGATTGTTGCTGTTATGATTTATTGATTGGTATGCAGTAACAATAGGGAAGGGTCGAATCCTAGAGTGAGCATTTACCTGCCCAACCAGTTGCGTCCACGAGCAGATGCCAGGTGGTTTTAACCCTCACCGAAGCAGGATTGTCAGACAAATGGTCCGAAGGGTTTAGCAATAACACTGTCCCAATCCTTGAGACGGACAATAAGGCTTGAGAGTTTGCTCCTATTAATAAAATTTTGAAGAGTCGGTAAGTATTTCACATTCATACAGACATTTTTGGGAAACAAGGAACCTATTCTAAGTGTGATCTGGTCCGAAGGCCCGCAAGTGCGACCAATAATATTGAATGCCAGACAGAGTTGCAGAAAGCCCACTGAACTTTATTCTTCTGAAGAATACAAACAAGTTCTCACCATTACAATGTACATACAGAGCATAAGGAAATGATGTCTGACTGACTATTCACCAAATCAAATGGTGAACCAAAAGGGCTCTAGTTTCTTGGCGAAGCACAGGGTGGCGCAGCCCACGCAGTGGTAATTTTGTCCGGTGCAGCCCGCGCAGTGGTAATTTCGTGCGGTGCAACACCGTGCACAGCCACCTTGGCAATTTAGTAGACGGACGTGCGCTGAGATGGGTGTGGCGGCGTAGTAGGGGGAGGTGTCACATATTCATCGCGATGCAGTGACAATTTTGTGGCAAAAAAGGTTCCGCCGTAAGTGCGCAAAGAGCTCGCCAGCTCCAACCTGGTTTACTTTCTGTGCAGTAGTAATTTGGCTGACCAGCGCACAGTGCGCACACGTCACCAAAACCTCACAGGCAGGTTTCCAGAATGTCAGGCACATTTCAATGCAATAAATAATTACAGCAACCACTATTTAATGTAACTATCTGAATCAGCACATAAATTATAGTATCTATATTGATTGTCCTGATGTCAGATCAAAGAGAGAGAGAGAGAGAGAGATGTGTGCATGTGGGCAAGTGAGTGCGTATGTAGGCTATGTGGGTATGTGTCCTTCAGCTGCTTTCACACCGGACGCAAAACGAATTTTTCGCACGACTGATTACATTTAAAGTCAATGCAAAGACAGTGTATTCGCGTCTTTGCATTGACCTTGAATGTAATCTGTCGTGCGAAAAATTCGTTTCGCTTCCAGTGTGCAAGCGGCTTAATACTATTATTGTCACTTAGGTTTTATCTTTTTTAGTGGGGGAAAGGTATACAGCCTGATTGCTATGATCTCGTGCTGAGTTAAGATCACATATTGAAAATAAATGTGTAACGTATCTTGCACTGTTGTCCATGCACGTTAATCCCAAAATTTTAAGCAGCAACAGGGTTTAATAATAGGAACACGCTATCCATCGTTTCTCTTCCCAATGATGCAACCGTCGTATTTCATTCCAACTTCATAAGTTTGAATGATCTGACGTAGTTTCGTTTTGAAATTCCATTCAGGTTCACTAGTGGTAATAATTCGCGAATGCCCGAGCTAGCCAGCTAATTCATATTCGTAATGCTTAATATAGACGTAAGTGGTGCAGAAAACATGCCTGAAGCAGCAAAGTAAAATGCAACATTAACACATCATGCAGATATAGGACAGAGGCTTCTTCATTCCAACACTTTAAAGGTCAGGAGAGGAGCTCATTTGATTGGTGAAGATTTGATTCAGCTGTGTTAAACCCACTCACGCCTTCTCTCCTCCCTCTTTGCCACTTGCGCGCCGGCAGAAGGGACAGAGGTGGAACAGAGGAGTACTTGCGCCTGGCTATGCCGGGCACGAAATTGCAAAATACGCCTGGATACACCCCGTTGGCGCGGCGCTCCCCCCATTCGCCGTGCCTGCACCTGGTCAACGAATTTAGAACCCAAAGTATTACTATTACAAATTGTGACAAATGTACAACTGTACTAATGCTCTTTTATCTTTACTTTACATCATTACCTATTGTAACATTTTGTTAAAGTCTCACATTCAGGCACCAGGGCGAAATACGCTGCAATATTCCCACGCTTGGATGCTGACATGTTCCCAAAAAAACTGCCAATAAAATACACTTAGCCGCTGCCCTACGCCTTCTGCAGGCTGCGCGGAATGTGAAAAAAAGTTCACAAACTCTAACCTTTTTGTACCGATGCAATGTTGTGGCAAAGTTCCAAAAATGTAATCAAATCTCTCTGCAGAAAGTTTGCCGTTGACTGACTGACGCAGCATAGATCAAATGTGACCCCGCCTGTGAAAACCCAGGGAAAGTCAGTTTTTGGCGATGTACAGGTTTTTTTTTTTTAAACAAAGTCATTTTACATCACCTAAGGAATATTCTATGAAAAAAATCGAATCGATATCTCTATTATTGACCGAGGTGGCCTGACATGTCTTCAAACTAGGCTGGTTAGCTTCACAAGACGTTCATCAATAAAAGTTATAGATTATAGATTATTATGTCAGAAATTATTTCTGACATTTCCGAGGTGATGCGACGCAATCCATGGAGAAATCCTCGCAACTCTTCTGCCATAGAATGACCGTCTTTACAATGGTGCGCTTTGATGTTATCGTCTACATTCATTTTCAATGGTAGAAAAGAAGTTCCCAAACAGAATGACAATCAAATGATCGGGTGTTTATTCGCCAAAGGTAAATTAAAAGCTGATTGAAACCATAGTTGAAACGAGTCTTGTGGAAACCAACTTCCGGTATTTCTCTGTCAAAAAATGTAAACGTTGTGTCAATAAATTCATTGATTTTTTTTCATTGATATGTATGATGTTCGAAATTAATTTTTGAACACTATATTTCAAAAATTTACTAAGGGTTGGCTCACGTACAGCTAAGGTGCGTGTCTGGCGCATGACTTTGATACGATAAGTGTCAAAGACGGTAGCTGGTACAACTCTAAACTAGAGGACATAAACTAACTGGTTGCTTAAGGGGACAAAGCATGTCAATCCAGCAAGTCTGCTGCACAGATAAAAGGGTTTATAGCACAGGAACACAAGGAGACAGGGCATACAAATGCATATACGTGGAATAGAGAAGGCAAGCAAGATGTGAAATCACTTAAGGACATAATACCTCTAAAAGTCGCACAGGTTACCAAAGAGAGGGAGAAGACAATTAAGGAGACACAAGGGGTGTTACATCATGTACTGTATTTGCAATCATCTGATTATCACTGAAATCTTGTTATTTACAGTAATCTGTTTATTTTGTTTTTGTAAACACAATCGCTGTCTGTGTTTTAATATTTTTTGGGGGCTAGCTTGATCATGCAGTGATTAATAGCAAGAAGGCCATTGAGCATTTCTGAGAGGAATTGGAATGTTAACCCAGTGTTTGCATGAAGTTTATCTGGGTACTCAGGTTTCATCATACCATCTGAACATGTTGGGCTAATTGGAGACGACTTTGCCCAAAGGAATGAGCGTGTGAACGAATGGTATGTGAGTGTGCGTGCCCTGTGATGGATTGTTTCAGGGTGTTACGCCTCCTCATGCATTGGGTGCTGGTATTGGCCGATATAATTGTGAATTGACCACCATTAAGTGCAGGCATGACTGTGAATTGAAAGCTTGAAGGTAAGGAAATTATTGTGATTTTGCAGAATGTCCATTTATTTTTCTTCTGGTCCTACAGTAAACCAACCACATAATGATGTATACCTGGGATTGGAAAAAATGCTGAACAAGTTCCAATATGTTGCCCGGAGCTGCAAAGAACTCAAAGAAAAATATCATGTTAATACTGGTATGCACTTATTCGCAATCAGAACCCAGCATTGACAACTGCCTCTACTTGAATTCATTAGATAAACAAATAGAGGTTTAAAATGGACTGAGAATTGGAAATGTAACAGCTGCTTTCATTTCATCATTGGTACTCTGTCATCTACTGTATATTATTTCCAGATGGGCTGTATTACCTGTCCACTGATAACAACATTCTGTACCAGGCGTACTGTGACATGACCACAGCAGGAGGGGGCTGGACTCTGGTGGCCAGTGTCCATGAGAATAACATGTATGGGAAGTGCACTCAGGGAGATCGCTGGTCCAGTCAGCAGGGCAGTAACCCCAATAGGCCCGCAGGGGACGGAACCTGGAGCAACAAGGTTACCTTTGGGTCTCCTGAGGCAGCCACCTCTGATGATTACAAGGTGAACTGCTGACTACTGTCCCTCAGACCCAACACCACTCACAGAACTGACCATCTCACAGTACTGACCTCACACACAGAACTGACCATCTCACAGTACACTGATTTTTGCACCATGACAAAAATCCCCTAGGTGTTTCCTTTATTATGATATCGAGATTATTCAAATCGACCAATTCATTGCAGAGATATAGTCATTTCATTTTGGGCATGTCATTTTCTAGCCAGAGGCTCAGGGCTTTAGAGGTTAAATAACAACTCACAGTTTGCTGAATCCATGAACTAATTTCTCATCATGATTTCTCATCATGATCGGATAGACCTGTCTATTTTAAATTAATGATAAAGGAGAATGTACTGAAGGGGTTCAGAACAGGTGGTTGAAATCCGCGCATAGAATTAACCATTTCATCCGATACCAGTTTACAGTTATAAATTAATGATATTGCGGAGGAGAATGAGCAACATTAAACTGGAGATAAAGCAATTAAATTTTGTGCTAAAATTTTCAAAGTAACATAATGAGTTTCATAGGACAGGTGTTTGTGGTATGATCCCAAGGTTTAAAGACAGTATAAAAGAATTATTATTCAAATAATTAAATTTTTTAAATGTAATTTCGCTTCCCCACTTCTTAAAATAGCACTACAACCCTGGTCACAAGAGATTATTTTTTTGAACTGCTGGAGAGATACTATATGCAAATATATTGAGCAGTTTGCACATCAGGCTTAGCTGAGGGGATTAATTCATACAACTCCTGAAAAACAGGGATGAGACTGAACTCGTCCATATTCTAAACCATGTTCGAGCTCGGCTTGCTAGTGAATATTCAATAAGTGATCTAGGTGTGTCATCTAGTGATGGAATAGTGTAACTGCGTGCATCTGTGTGCATAAATAGAGCAGCTCCATGTCTGCTGGTGTATATATCTGCAGAGAGGGGTTAAAGGTTTTTTAGCAATGGCTTTTATCTTTCATGTGGGTTCTGTGTTCTAGAACCCGGGGTATTATGACATCCCAGCAAAAGACGTGTCCGTGTGGCATGTTCGGAACGATGCCGAGATGAAACAGTGGAAAGCCAACTCCATCCTGCGCTACCACACAGAGATCAACTTCCTGACTTTATATGGTGGAAACCTCTACCAACTGTTCAAAGTACAGCATTTCATTTGATTTACCAATTCATTCATTCAATCATCCATTCATAAATGAATTCAATGAGACACTCTTTTCTGCAGGAATTCTTGCTTAGTTTTGCAAAACCTGAAATGTATCTCAAATTTATTTCAATTATCCATTTAAAAAGCTAAAAAGTTTACATTTGTGTGCATGAAAGCAGAAATGCATGATGCAGTATATCTTCTTGTGTTGCAGCGATACCCTGTGAGATACCAAGCGGGTGTATGCAACGGCAACAAAGGCCCCAGTATTCCTGTAGTGTATGATCATGGGAATGCACATACTACTGTTGCCCTCTATGGGCCATACACAAGGGGTATGAAAAGATGAAATCAGCAAATACTTTTTAGAAACAGCAAATATGTATTAGACACAGCACAGACTACTGAGACTACTGTGTGTATTAAAAACTGAAGACTGATGTATGCATTGGAAACAGTACAGACTAGTGCATGTGTGTTTGTGTGTGTGTGCGTGCGTGCGTGCATGTGTGTGAGTTTTGGAAATTGCTCAAGACAATGTCTGTAAACAACAAACTGGTGTTTGTATTGGAAACAACGGACTGGAGTTTGTAAAATAAAAACAGAGTAGTGTATGTTTTACAAACAAGATACTGAATTGTGTATTCAAAACAACACAAATTGGTGTATGTACTGTTTATAACAAAGACTGGTGTGACTCTTAGAAACATTCCTGAGTGAAATGTGAATCAGAAACAACGATTGGTGTATGTATTGGAAATAGGAGACTGGTGAGAAATGTTCAGTTACTATAAAAAACCTTCTTTTCTGAGAATAGAGGAAGATATCTCACCAGTGGGAGGCACAGTTGTGTTCGGCCGACCACAGAAACTCCATGATAGACCAATCATGCAACTTCTCCTCCCTTTATCATGATATGCATCATCTGGGACTGACATTGTCATGCATCTTTTCTTGCGTAGGGTAATGGCATTCACAATACCCTATGTCAGGGATCCTCAAATCCAAATCCAGCCCTGGTTTTCTTTCATCCCAGGCCAGTAAATGAACACTTTGTGACTCTCATTGGCCAGACTGTCAAAACACCTGAATCCCTGGTAAAGGGTGGGTGGTGAACCAACTGTTTTCGGACCTCGAGGACTGTGATTTGAGGACCAGGGTCCTATGTCCTCATGTGCTGCCCAGAGTGCAGACTGCATTCGCTTCTGATGGAGCTGTCAGAACCGTGTCACAAATACAAGAGACATGTCCCAGCATGCATCTGTGCAGATGTACTGCTCTGTGTCCCCTCTGAGGAGGGCCCATAAGGAGGCCATTCCCATGGTTGAATGGGCCCACAAACCATCCAGCGCCTGCTCTTCCTTTGACTCATATATCCAGCCGATCACCTTTAAAATCCAACGAGACAACCAATGTCACAATACAGTCTTACTCTTACTCGTAGAGGCCCATGACATGGACAGCTGGTTGCTCAGAAACAATTGGTACTGCATTCCGTGTAGAGAACATAGGCATGGGCTGCTCCGCATTAACAGTCCGTATGCCACTGTGGGGAGTTTCATCGATGGTATACCTCCACAGTATACAATGCTGTTTCCAAAAAAGTTTGGATGCTGTGTAAAATTTAAATAAAAATAGAATGCATTGATTAGCAAATCACTTTTACCCTAAATTTTATTCAAAATAGAACAAAGACAACACATCAAATGATGAAACTGGATTTTATTTTATTTTTTGAAAAATATCTGCTCATTTTGAATTTTGTGCCAGCAACGCATTTCAAAAAAGCTGAGACAGGGGCCACAAAAGACTGGAAAAATTGTATGATGCTAAAAATACACCTGGAGGAACAATGGACAGCTTATTAGGTTAACTGGCAACAGGTCTGTCACATGATTAAGTATAAAAAGTCTTTCCGAAGTAAGGATGGCGAGGGCTTCACCACTGTATGAAAGAAAGCATGGAGCAATAGTTCAACAATGAAAGAATAACATTTCTTAAGGTAGAATAGCAAAAATTTTGGGGATTTCATTCTCTGTTGTACATATTATTGTTAAAGGATTCAAAGAATCCAGAGAAATCTCTGTTGCTGGGGACAAGGCCAAAGAGCAGTATTGATTACCTGTGATCTTCAAGCCCTCAGGCGGCACTGTATTTAAAAGAAACCAAATTCTGTTGTGGAAATCACTGGATGGGCTCAAGAACACTTAAGTAATCAATTTTTGATGAAGACAGTTTGTCTCTGCATCCATAAATCAAAGTTTAAAATCTGCCATGTTAAGATTTCAAGATATATGAACAAAATCTAGAAATGCTGCCGCTTTCTCTGGGCCCGGGTTCATTTAAAATGGACTGAGGCAAAGTGGAGAACTGTCCTGTGGTCTCACCAACCAAAATGTGAAATTCTTTTTAGAAATAATGGACCATCCAGCTTGATATAAGCGTGTAGTTTAAAAGCCGGCATCCATCATAGTATGGGGGTGCATTAGAGCACATGTAATGGGTAACGTACATTTCTGTGAAGACACCATTAATTCTGAACAATAGACTGTATGCAGGTTTTGCAGCAACATATGGTGCCATCTTGACATCTTTTTCAGGAAAGGCCTTGTTCATTTCAGCAAGATCATATCAAACCCCACACTCTGCACATAATACAACAACAAGCCTCCGTAATAAGAGTCTGGGTGCCAAACTGGCCTGCCTGCAGTGCAGACATGTCAACCCCTAACATTATTTGGCACATTATGAAATGAAAAAATATGACAAAGGAGGCTGTGAAGTGTTGAGCAGCTGAAATCCCACATCAAGCAGAATGTGAAAACAAATTGCTTTCAAAGTTACAGCAATTGGTCTCATCAGTTCCCAAATGCTAACAGTGTTGTTAATAAAAGGGGAGACACAACACAGTGGTTAACACGTCCGTATTCCAACTTTTTAAAAACATGTTGCAAGCATCCAGTTCAAAATGAGCATATATTTTTCAAAAAACAAAAAACTTTCAGTTTAAACATCTGATATGTTGTCTTTGCACTATTTTAAATTGGATAAAAAGTTCAAATGGTGTGCCAATCAGTGCATTTGGTTTTTATTTACCTTTCACACAGTGTCCCAACTTTTTTGGAAATGAGGTTGTACATAACAAAATACTCATAAATAAAGCCAAATTTGTTAAAACGGACACTTGTGCACTCCCCAGACCATTTTTTGCCACAAAGCACAAAATGTGCTCAAAGCACTGCTTTTTCCGAAAGAAAGGTGCAATGTATAGCAGTAATTTGCATTTACCTGATTAGTTTACTTGTGTGTACAAGGTATAAAATCAATATGTAAGTGTGTGAGCACCGCAAACTAGAGATTAATCCACAGTCTGTGTTATACCTGTAATGGAGTATGACCTGTCGCTCTCAATAGTGCACTGAGGAGCTCCGGTGTTCATGCAGAAGAAAGTGTGAACGTCATTCACAGGTGATGCAGACCATTATAAGGGGAGGGGTAGTCACTTACTATGTGATTGGACTGTCATTTGACGGATTTATTGATATTGGAGCTACCATTGGTGATCACGCCTGAAGGCACTTCACATTCGTGAGATACCGAACAAAGTTTGATAGAGAACAGCATAGATTGATTTATGTGAGAGTAACACCAAAACTCACATATCTGCATTAGAGACAACACACAAGTATATCCTCATTATTGTCCACCTTTTTTCAGGGGAATTCATTCCTGGTTTTATCACCTTCCGGTCTTCAACTATGAGAGGGCAGCTATGGCCATCTGCTCTGGAGTCAATCCCACAGGATGCAACACAGAACATGTAAGACCGCAAACAACATGGTTTGCTTCAGCAAGACAGCTAAGACTGCTTATAGAGTACTGTACCTTAAATAGTATCTACCTGGCAGGCTACAGCACTGTGTGATTGAAATGGGATGTGTATAAATCATTTAAGCTTGGTTATGTAAAACCCACACAGCGAAACCAATGATGGAAGTGCTAGGAGTGAAGGTTTATGTGTGTGTTCCGGCTGTTGTGAGGCAAATGGGATAACGTTAATCAACCCTCTCCGTTCACAAACAGGGCCATGCTGTAATCATGGGTATATCTAATCTCCTGCCGTGCTGTGAATAATCCAATGTGAGCATTAGAATATTACACAGGAGCGAAGCAAGACATTAGATATATCAGTGACCACGGGAAAATAAGCGTAACTGTTACTCTTTTACTCTCACTTAAAATCTGACTCCAGTTAGAATTACAATTTATAATTTAATGTAAACATGCGCAGATCTCAGGGTGGTTACACCTCTGACTCTTCTGCAAAAACCGCCGTACTCCAAGTATGCCCCCGGGTATTAGCATTATGGCCAAATCTTAGTTCGTTGGTAGTCTCAGAGGATGGAAGTCAATCACCGCAGCACTAGCATCCTGGCATAAATTCTGCGAACCCAGATCAATGCACGCCCATGGGTCCCTTCAGGCAAGTTTGACAGGAACCAGCTTTATCCCCCATGGGTTCCCTCTAATGCAAAACTCCCAGAACCGACGCAACACAGACCCTTTCTATAAGTAGACCGTGATCGACCATCCAACTTGAGGCAACCAATCCCCGTACCAGGCTAATGATCAGTTGGTCCTTGGCCAGGATTATCTCCCTAAGTATTGGTCATAACGTGGCTGAAAAGAATGTTAATATGATTAGAGTCATGGAGACCACAGAAGTAACAAGGAATAATAACAATTTTATTTGCCAGGAAGGCAGAAGCTTAAATCAACAAACCAAACACAAGTCACAGTAAATTTAGACAAAGAGGGTGAAGTCATACCTGGCAAAAAACTACACACGGAAACAGGCATGCGGGAAGTCGATTATGAAGCTTCCTCAGATGTTTAGGTTACACACGGCATGCAGAAGCACATGTGGGAAGTCGTTTTCAATCTTCCTAACCTGTTTTAGCTACAAACGGCATACACTGACGCTTAAAAAATCTGGCAAGGGAAATTGTGTCCAATCTTCCCAAACTTTTTGGGCAAACACAAAGAAAGCTCCCAAACAAACGCATACAGGAGCGCGTGTGAGAAATTGTTTGCAATCTTCCCTGAATGGATTGTCTCTCTTTCTTTTAAGCCAAATCACTTCTTTGATCCAGGCGGCATTGCCATAAATTACCTGGACGGGTGGTCGAATCCGGAATTTAGCCCCCACCATTTGGAGGATAAGTAAATTAATTAGTTGACGGCAAGGTAAACAAGATGATTACCAGAGAGGATATTTTACTTTGATGTTTTCTCTGGAGTTTCTAAAATTGAACAAACCATAATTTTATTTGGCATGAAACATATTCCATCCAACTCCTTGAATTATTCTGAACATAAACATACCAAACATGTTAAGATAATGGGTTCTAAATTCGTAGACCAGGCGCAGGCGTGGCGAATGGGGGAACAGCGCTTTCGCCAACGGGCGTGATCCAGGCGTATTTTGATGAATTTGGTGCCCAGTGCAGCCCGGCGCCATAATGGCCCTCCTCTGTCCCGCCTCCGTCCCTCCTGCCAATTGGGCTCTAAAGTGGCAAAGAGGGGGGGAGAGAAGGCGTCAGTGGGTTTAACACAGCCGAAGTCAAATCTTCACCAATCAAATGAGCTCCTCTCCTCACCTTTAAAATTGGAATAAAGAAGCCTCTGTCCTATATCTGCATGATGCGGGAATGTTGCATTTTACTTTGCTGCTTCAGGCATGTTTTCTGCTCCGCTTACGTCTATATTAAGCATTACGAATATGAGTTAGCTGGCTAACTAGGGCATTCGCGAATTATTACCATTAGCGAACTTGAATGGAATTTCAAAACGAAACTACGTCAGATCATTCAAATTTATGAAGTTGGAATGAAATACGACGGTTGCTCATTTATTTCTTATGCCTGCATTATTGGGAAGAGAAACGATGGATAGCGTGCTCCTCTTATTTCACCCTGTTGCTGCTTAAAATTTTGGGATTAACATGCATGGACAACAGTGCAAGATACGTTACACATTTATTTTCAATATGTGATCTTAACTCAGTACGAGACCATAGCAATCAGGCTGTATTCCTTTCCCCACTAAAAACGATAAAACGATAAAACCTACAATAATAGTATTAAGCCGCTTGCACACTGGACGCGAAACGAATTTTTCGCACGACAGATTACATTCAAAGTCAATGCAAAGACGCAAATACACACGTGTATTCGCGTCTTTGCATTAACTTTGAATGTATTCAGTCGTCTTGGCGGGATTTGTTTCAAAGAGTCCGGTGTGAAAGCAGCTGAAGGACACATACCCACATAGCCTACACACGCACTCACGCGCCCACATGCACATCTCTCTCTCTCGCTCTCTCTCTTTGATCTGACATCAGGACAATCGATATAGATACTATAATTTATGTGCTGATTCAGATAGTTACATTAAATTGTGGTTTCTGTAATTATTTATTGCATTTAAATCTGCCTGACATTCTGGAAACCTGCCTGTGATGTTTCGGTGACAAGTGCGCACTGTACGCCAGTCGGCCAAATTACCACTGCATAGAAAGTAAACCAGGTTGGAGCTGGCGAGCTCTCTGCGCACTTTCGGCGGAACCTTTGTCCACGAAATTGTCACTGCGTCATGATGAATATGTGACACCTCCCCCTACTACGCCGCCACACCCATCTCAGCGCACGTCCGTCTACTAAATTGCCAAGGTGGCTGCCCACGGTGTTGCACCGCACGAAATTACCACTGCGCGGGCTGCACCGGACGAAATTACCACTGCGTGGGCTACGCCACGCTGCGCCACCCTGTGCTGCGGCAAGAAATTAGAGCCCAATGTATTAATATGATGCAGTTGTCATGAAAAACTCTTTTGCTGAATTATTTTACATGCAACACAGGTTATTTGTACACAAGTCATTTTACAGTTGCATAATGAACATTTGAGAACAGATAGAAGCTTTTAGAGGCATGGAATATTTTAAGTAGGTGATTTGAAGTCCAGTTTCAGGAAAGACATGACTAAGTGTAATGATGATGATGTTCATAAGGGGGCCTGTGGTAATACCCCTCCACTTAGCCAGAGGCCTGGTTATTGCTCCTGTCCATAATGGCCCCAATATCCCGCAGACACAACCATCAACACATTTCTGTTTCCCTTTACTCTAGCTGGGCAAACACTCTGGGGAGTCAATGGCCCACCCATCCTGAGGAAGTCTGAACAATTTATGTCCTTTGACATCATGAGTCCTTTGGAGTTCAGGATGAGCCTCAGTTGTTCTAATTTGTCAGCCTTTTGCTGCTTCCCAGCTTGATTCTGTTCCAGTCATTTAAACTTCCCAAAGGTTTAATTAACAAAAGTGACTTAGTCACAACAAAACCAGGACAAAGAAATCATAATCCAAAGACAGGAATAGATGCCAAAACTAGCAGACAATTTAACTTGAAGATACAGTTTTGAAGTTGGCATGACAGAACCAAAGCAGTCTTGGCAATAATGCTAAAAATTGGTTGCTTGAATTATTTAGAAGTGACTATCACGTCGCGGGTTCGAGCCCGCGCTCGTACCAGCCGGCAGTGGTCGGCAGCTTTTTTCAGAGCAGCGCAAATTGGCTATTGCGCTGGGGTTGCAAATTGGGAAGGACTGCCAGGAAGGAAAATAATAGTTGCCTTGTTCGTTTGCTTTAAGCGCCTCCTGTTGGCCAGACGGGCGCTTGTCAGGAAGATTCTAAGTCTGTTCATGTCCGGTATCCTCTGCCCTCATTATCAACTGTTCTAGATTCAACCAATGAGAGTATAAGAAGCAAAGGCTGACAGGCACGTGCAAAACCAGGACTGTCTACACTCTCCTGAGTTGGCAGCAAGGGCCACATATGAGCAAGCCTTGTACATAATTTCCCCAATTGGGCATTCCAGATTTGGGTGGGATTGGAGATGCCAAATTAAAAAAAAAAAAAAAAAAAAAGCAAAAATTTCCAACAACCCAACTGCAAACTCGCTATGACAAACAGGTTAATAGTCATTAACCCCATTGTGCAGATATAAACGGTGGTGTCTGTAAATTCTGAAATTTAATTGCTAAACTTCGCCATACTCGTGCACCGCACGGGGTTGATTGTGACCAAAAATCCTAACGAATAATGATGTCACCCGTCATCATGCTAACGAAAGGCAAAAATGGATAAAATGTCCCAAATTTCAGTAACAGGGCAAGTTAATTCAATCCCACATGGCGGACGACAGAGGCAGGCTCGTCTCGAAAGTATATGCCAGAGGCCGCGGGGATCTGTTGGGCGGTTTGGGAGGAGATACTTCACAAAGGCTGGGCAAACTGAGAATAAATATATTGATAATTCTGTTATTGAATTTCCAAATATATTGCCTCCCAGGAATATTTTTCCCAATCTCTGTGAGATAAACACTGAGTTCTGAAGCCTGAATTAGGCTCATGGACAACAGGCAAAAATTGACATTATTTGGATAGTGTGGTAAGGTCTGGAGTGACGTACCATGTGATGAGCACGGAGGACAGGAAATAGTGGACTGAACTCAGGTACAGGGGTGGACTTGATTGTAGGTTTTAATAAGCCGCGTGCGCAAGCAGACGGCTTGCACTAAGTACACACAAAACAAAACAGGAAGCAAGGTTCCTTAAGGGGTCTTCAGGGTAAAAATTTCAATTTTTTTTTTTTTTGAAATGGCAATATTTTGGATTTTCACATAAAATAAATGAAGGAATGCAGTGAGATGCCAGTAATTACCAAGTTTTTCCTCTGCCTCAATTGATAAGTGCATCCCTAGGGGGTTAATTTTGAAAATGAAGCAAGTTGATGGTAACGATTTTTGTTATGGTTTCATAACAGAGCTCATTAAATATTCACAAATGTTCCAAACAAAAAAATCCTATATCATTTCATAGAACTATCTTAAACTTTCCATGAGACTAATTTGAGTAAAATCTGACCATGGGTTATTGAAATATCAGTGCCATAAAATATTTTCATATTTTGTCATTAAAGTGGCATTTCCATGGCAACCATGTAAATTTTTATCAAAATATACTGAAACACAGTGAAAATGCAACGCCTAATTTTTAAAATTGGAGATTTTTTTAGAAGTCATCAAAATTACCACAGAAGAAATATAGTGGTGTGAAGGTTGAAAGTTGTAATTTGTGCAAGTCTGGGTTCAAACCCAGTTTGTGTCTCTGTCAGGGATCACTTCTCCAAAACGTAACTTTCTCATGTCATTAGCAGCAGGTTGAATGCATCACTTGATTGACATGCAAGTGCAAAGCGAGACATTGGACACATAAAAGGCACAGTGGTTCATCCCCATCTGCATCAGTGTCAGAATGCCACAGCTTACAGAACAGCAGAGGAAGTGAGCTTTGGGGATGGTGCTTGGGGGAACATCTCAAAGAGAGATTGACTGCCGGTTCAGGGTCAGTCAATCCACCATCAACAGACTGGAGCAGCACTACCAACAGACAGGAAGCGTTCACCACTGTCCCCGACCAGGACAACTTCCAGTTACGATGGCACATCAGGACCAACACATCCGGCGTATCCATCTAAGGACCCGCTTCTAAACAGCAGCAGACATGGCTCAGAAAACGATAGGATGCCATGGACGCCCAATCCATGCCATGACTGTGATTTGCTGACTGCGAGCTGCGGGGTTAAGGTGCCGGAGGCCGATCGAGGTGAAACGACGTCACAGAGACAACAGACTTCAGTTTGCTCGACGTCATCATCTTCAGCCGGCTCGATTCTTCCACCGTTGGGTTTTTTCAAACAAACCGAGGTTCTGTGTGTCATTTGTGGCTTACAACGGGTGTACAGGAAGCAATATGAACGTCATCAAGACAGATGTGTTCTGGAGAGCAATCGGTTTGGTGGGGGTAGTGTCATGGTCTAGGCTGCCATTAATGCGAGATTTTGGAGTGAACTTGTTGTGATTTGTGGAGGTCTAGCGGCACAGCGATATGTGGATAAGATTTTAAGAACAGTTCACCAACACTGTTGAACAACCATGGACAACAATGATTACCATTCACGTTCCAACACGACAACACCCGTCCTCATACTGCACGCCTCACCAGAGACTTTCTCCAACGAGCAGGGGCCGATGTTCTGCCTTGGCCATCCAATTCACCGGATCTTAACCCCATTGAACACGTGGGATGAACTGGGTCATCGTGTGCGCCAGCGTCAACGTCAACCACACAACGTTGCCGAGTTGACAGCAGGACTAGAGGAGAAGTGGAGGAACTTTCCCCAAGCAACTGTGCGACGTTTGTGTGAATTGATGCCTCACCGTTTACGCACATATGCGCAAGCACAGGGAGGACACACTCGCTACTGACAGTTTGTGGAGGGTCTGTGCATTCACAGTGGCATATCAGAAACATTTTTTGAGATGATGTGATGAAACTCTATTGTGTTATGTACTCTAGTAATAGCAAAGTACCGATGAACTGGGGGATCAGCTTCAACCACACCATCTGTCCCATATGGGCAAGATCCGCTAGCCAATGCCTCCACTTCTCGAATGCTAATTGCACCACTAACAGCTGTCAGTCTCGAATGCCTCTCAGCAGAAGACAGCCTTTGTGTAAAAAAAAAGCACATGGATGGATCTTGCCGTCAGTTGCATGCTGAGAGAGGACCGGCCAAGCACACACATCAGGGGCGTCGACTTTCATGATTCATTGGCACTTGGGATCCGGGATCATGAAGACGGGGGGGTGATAAATAGCTCCTTAAGCTGGCGATAGCTGAAGACAGCCTGAGGGGCCACTTGAGGGGGTTCTTGATGGATGTAAGGCCTGTTAAAGGAGATGCTATTGTGGAGTACCCTTGAACTTACCGCCAGTAGAAATTAGCAAACCTGAGGAAACTTTGCAGCTTTTTTTGGTCTTTAGGGTCTGGGCAATCCTGCATAGCCTGTACTTTCTGGTGATCCATCTACAAGGCAGCCTGTTTCATGGTGAAGCCCAGGAATGAGACAATGGTGCAGTGGAATTTGCGCTTTTCGGGTATTAGATATAGATGATTCTTCTGTTATCTTTGAATGATTAGCCATGAAAGCAGACAAATACACTGAGAGACCATGTCTCAGAGGACATCATTAATGAGATTCTGGAACACAGCGAGCCCGAACAGTATCACCAAATATTCATAGTGGCCAGGAGGGGGTGTTAAGTGCTGTCTTCCAGTTGTGTCCTTCATGACTGTGCACAAGGTGGTAAGCACTGCACAAGTCCAGATTGGTGGAAAATTGATCACTCTGGAGGTTGGAGAGCACCGAGTCCATCAGAGGAAGAGGGCAAAGATTCTTGACAATGATAAAATTTAGCCCACAAAAATCACAGGATGTAGGGATGCAGTGGCCCATCTATCTTGATCACAAAGAAGAAATCAGCACCAGCTGGCAAAGAAGACGCTTAAATAATTTTGGCAGCCTGGGACTTATTTATGTATTTCTCCATTGAGTAGGAGTACAGGGAGTACAACTACAACGTAACTCCTGGGGGGCAATGTTCTGGGTAAAAGGTCACTGGCCCTGACATAGCATCTTTGCGGTGGAAGTGACATTGCTTGCACTTTACTGAATACCTGGCCAAGGTCATGGTAGGTTACAGGAACTCCCTTCAAGTCTGGCAGCTGCCTCTGGTGGTTGAGGGAGGGGAGGGCCACTTGACTGAGAGCTGACTGAAGAAAGGATTGGGAACAAGAAAAATTCTACTCCAGAATGGAATTAAATGACTATTCCACACAAGATTAACATAACATAACATAATGAGTGGCGAGAACAGGCCGTTCAGCCCAACTAAGCTCGCCAGTTTCTTTTTACTATTGTGAGTCTATCACTTCAGATACTCAATGATTCGATGGTATCTAGGTTTAAGTCAAGCCTGCTCTTGAAAATTCCCAAGGTTTCTGCCTCAACAATATGGTCAGGCAAGCTATTCCACATTGAAACTAATTCAATTCAATTCAAACATCTTTATTGTCCCCGAAGAGCAATTGGTTTTACAGCAAGTCATCATCGCAAAAAAAAAAAACAAATACTGGGACACAACAAAAGGCCTGACCCAAGGCAACAAAGAATGAATAAATACATAAATAAATAAATCAGTAAATACATCAATAAATACATCAACACACAACAATACCACCATCAACAATAACAACATCCTGGCAAGGGCTACATTAATTGCAACCATCACCTCCCCTTACCTAAGTTCAATCAATCAATCAATCAATCAAATAATAACATTTATTGCAGGGTAGTCCCACAGAGACAGAAAAAAAAATATATATATATATATACATATATGTATATACACACACACACATAAGAACATAGGACAGAGAAAAATAAATGAGCAAATCCTACCGTAAACTAAAAGCAAATACATCTGGCCTCCAGAAGCAATATATCCAACAGTAATTTCTTGAAAGACACGAAGGGGATAAGGCTGTCTAGCTTCAAGGTAACCTGGAAATTATTCCACATACAAGTAGCGAATGCGCGAAAAGAGGTACCGCCCAAATTTGTTCTACTCCTGGGAGCCTCTAACAAAAACCATTCTTGTGTTCTGGTATGCTGACTTCTGATTTTGATGAATAAGAGCTTAGTGAGATATGAGGGAAATTTGCCTAGCAAAGCTTTATAAATAAATAAAATACACTGAACAAATTTTTGAGTTTTTATTAACAAAAAACTGGAACCAGGATTCATCTGTAAGTAGCACTCTCCTCCAGCGTGCCAAGGGCCATCGAACGTGTGTGTTTGCCCATGCGAGTCGGTTCCGACACTGGACAGCGGTGAGATCCAGACCACGGTGAGGACACCAAGCGTGCAAGTTGGCTTCTCGCAGGCGGTTACGGACTGTCTGTGGTGTGATGCGTCTGTCGTGCAGACCAACGATCTCATCCGCTGTGCGTGTCGCTGATCTGAGCCGATCCCGCAGGTGGATGAGCCGGATGTAGCGATCTTGTGCTGGTGTGGTCACACGTGGCCGACGTGGATGAGGTCGATTGGCAGTACTGCCCGTCTGTCGGAAAAGAACTCTCAAACGGCCTATCGTCCGATAGTTAACATTCAGCTGCACAGTGACCGCTCTGGTGGACACTCCTGCATCCAGCATGCCAATGGCACGTTCCCGCATGACCTGAGACATCTGAGGCATGATGACTTTTGACAAAATTTGACATTTTGGGGTGACCTTTTATTGTCCCCAGTATAAGGAGTGCCTGGGTACTGCTCATTCTGTCTGATCACCGTCTGGAAATGCCACACCCATGTACTGAGTGAAATCCCTGCATCACTGAGCAAATGCTCACTGACAGAGAGATGGATTAAAAAATGGTACACAAATCAAGAAAAAAATCCCTATTGTACAAGTAAAAGTCAGCATATGCTCACTTAGAGTTGTTAACTCCATGTGGCATCAATATTTGACATGGGGTGTTTATATTTTTGTTCAGTGTACAATGTAGCTTCCTTCTAAAATGAAGGGAAAACCACCCTACAGAATTATATAAAGCACAGTGATGGGTTTGGAAACCATCACCTGTGATGAAGCGCAATGCGCTATGATAGATTGCATCCAAGGATCTTAAGGCACTAATAGAGGCGTGCCTGTATAGGACATCTCCACAATCAAATATAGGTAATATTGTTGCCTCGACAATCCTCTTCCTATTGTCCAAAGAAAAACAGGACCTGTTTCTGTAAAGAAACCCGATTTTCATTCTAAGTTTCTTGGACAGGTTGGTCTTAAAAGAGAAGTCATGATCCAACCAGATACCCAGATATTTGTAAGACTGAACCTGCTCAATTTGAGCACCAGTCACTGAGAAAATTGAGTCACCTGGCATAATTACATTCTGTGCAGAAAAGATCATGAACTTTGTTTTATCAGTATTTAAAACCAGTTTAAGATCAGCTAGAGCATGCTGTATAATGTTAAAAGCAGATTGTAAATATGTGAGGGCCTGTAAGCATGTTGGAGCAGAGGAATAAAGCACTGTGTCGTCAGCATAAAAATGAACCTTGCAATTTGTTACATTACGAGCAATGTCAATTATATAAATTGTGAATGTATAAATTGGACCAAGAATGAAACCTTGGGGTACACCTTTTGTCACCTTTAAAAATTGAGACTGCGCATTCCCAGAAATAATAGCTTGTGTTCTATTTGAGAGGTAGTCCTGGAACCATGAGCATGCTCTGTAAGCAAGACCAATGGAGGACTACTTATTTAATAAGATAATATGGTCTACTGTGTGAAATGCTTTTGCTAAATCAATAAATAGGGCTGAACATTTTTGTTTACTAACCAGAGCTGTTACTGAATCATTTATAACCAATGAAGCTGCTGTAATGGTGCTATGTCCAGGCCTGAAACCAGATTGCTGTGATGTTAAAATGTTGTTGGAAGTTAAGAAATTGCAAAGTTGTTATTTTACAAGAGATTCTAAAATGTTAGCCAGGCATGGCAATTTTGAGATAGGCTGATAGCTGTTTACTGAACTGGGATCACCCCCCTTAAATAAAGGAAAAACATGAGCCGCTTTCCATATACTGGGAATAGACCCGGTGGATAATGAAAAGTTAAAAATATTTGTTATTGAATGTGCAATCAGTGGGGCTGCAAGATGCAAAAGACGTGGGACTAAGTGATACTCTCCAGTGGAATTATTTACATCTATACGTTTTAATTCTAGAGGGACCTCATTCACGTTTAATTCCCTGAAAGAAAACAATACTCTAGGATTATGAGAATTTGTAAATCCACTAGAGCTAAGGTCAGACCTATCTCCTATAGTGGATTGATTATTAAAATTTTCAAAAAGGTTTCCGGCCGCTATAAAATGTTGGTTAAAAAAGTCACAGATTTTGTGCTTATCAGTAATAGGACCAGAATCTGTGTGGATAGAATGAGGTAATGAAAAGGAAGGACTATTATTCAGGGACTTGAAAATTTTCCAAAATTTTGCGGATTACCTTGACATTTAGCCAATGACGAAATGAAATATTCATATTTTGCCTTTTTTATCAGTAAGCAGCATTTATTTCTTAGTATTCTGAAAATCTGCCATTCTGAGAGTGTCTGAGTTTCCCTAGATTTAACCCAAGCTTCATCCCATATGCGAAGATCATTGGATAAAGCAAACTAAAACTAAGGATTTCTTCTGTTTTTTACTCGGAATCTCTTGACCGGAGCATGCTTATCAACAGCACGATTAAACACAGAAATAAAATGAGCTAACGCTAGGTCAGGGTCTGGAATAAAACCTGCAAAGCTTAAATCACTCCAGAAAATATCGTGGAGGAAGGCCTGTTCACAAAAATGTTTAAAATTTCTTAGTAATAAAACATGGGGGTGTCTTTGAAACTTTCATATCCTTAATACACGCTACTGGGCAGTGATCACTAACATCCAAGGGAAAGACGCCGCTCAGAGCGTACTTGTGCAGTCTATTTGTTAAAATTAGATCAATTAAAGTTGACTGGGATAAATCTTTAAAATTTGGTCGCGTAGGCTCTGAGATAAGTTGCCACAGAATCAGGTCATCACAGACTTCTTTGAAATGGTTCGAGGACGTCAATAGCCAGTCGATGTTGAAATCGCCCACAACAACTAATTCAGCGTGTTCATAAGCAGACAAGATTTTAGAGAGATTGATTATTGAGGAGGAAAGCGCACTCGGTGGGCGATACACACCTGCTAGTATAATACTTACACTACCCAAAGCTATTTTAGGAACAAGACACTCAAATTGCTCAGGCATAGAGGAGGATAATAAAAAATTATCAGTGAAAGAGGATTTTACAAAAATCACTACACCTCCCCCTCTCTTACTCCTGTCACATCTAAAAACACTATAACCAGCCAATGCTATATTAAGGTCTGACACAGAAGCATTCAACCAGGATTCAGTTGCAAGAAATATATCAGGATTACTTTGAGGAACCAAAGCCCTAATACAATCCATTTTCGATTACAAACGCCTTACATTAAGACACAGAATACCAAGACCACATTTGCGAGATTGAAATGCTACTGGAGTTAAAACAACAGGAAAGACAGTTAAAATAACATCAGGCGACTGAATATGGACTTGTGACAGGTTAGTGACAGAAACACCACTGGGTCTGTATTTCTGCCGTGGCAGGCGTGTGCGAGTGACTTTCGGAATAGGCTGTGCAGTTATACCAGTTGTCACAGAAAATGAAACACAATTTCTAGCGCTGCCTGGGATATTTAAAAAAGTCCACTATAATATGCAACGACAGCCGGACACCAGGGGGAGCTACTAAGGGAGACAGTAGGCCGGTGACGCACCAGTGAGGAAGAGAGTGAAGGAAGGTCCGACCTGTGTGAACAGGAAGTTAACAGTCAGTCCCGAGGGAAGGACAACACTGCATGGTGCATGTTGGCCGAAAGCATTTGGCTGCCCCATTTGTTGGGATGTATCCCGTCTGATTTAAAAAAAGGTGAACGGTTCCAAAATAAGTAAAAATTGTCAATAAATCCCATATTATGAGATCTAGTGGCGAATTGAAGCCAAGTATGCAGACTAAGTAGTCTGCTAAAACGGTCAATTTCGCGACCGATAGTGGGGATGGGACTAGAAATAAAAACGGACTTTCCACAGTTTTTTAAGAGTTAAAAAGGAGGTTAAAATCGTTTTTTGTACGTTCCGACTCCCAACGAGTGGTATCATTAGTCCCCAACATGAAAAATAATCCTCTTAACAGAAGGCGGGAGTGAGGCGAGTAACCCAGGTAGCTTACCCAGGATTACCGGGACAGTAGCACGAGGGAAGCAGCGGGTCGCCACATTAATGAAGCGAATGTTCCGGATTATGGAGTCTCCCACCAGTAATGTAGTCGGGGAGAAGAGAGGACGAGGCGGTGGCAAGCGCGGGGCGAGTGACTGTGCAGGCGTACGCTGCGGCAGGACCTCCTCTTCAGGGCTGGGCAAAGGACTCCTCAGCACCGCACCAACAGGGCTGGACTTGCGGGGCCGGATTGCCTCTCTTCTCGACACTGACGGCGGCCGAGGAGCAGCTGGACTTACAGGGGAGGAGGGGGGTGTCGCTTCCTCCTCAGCCAGAACGGAAAACCTGTTCTCCAGCTGCAGGTCCCAGACAGGCGGGACACGAGACGAACGCCTCCCGCCGCGTAATCCGACCCAGGGCTCAGTGGGGTGGGGTGTGGAGCTGACAATAGCCCTGGGTCTCGCGCCCTGCTGGATCCAGGGGTCCTCAGCTCGGATCGGTGTGGCTTCAGTGGGGAAAGCCAAAGAGTCGCGTTCAGCCGTGGTGGTGACACTCGCAGTAGCAAGAGCTGGAGCAACCAGGGAGTCGATGAGCTGCTCATCGTCCTTAATCTGGTAAAGGATTTTTGTGAGAGGCGAACGCAACTTCCACAGGCCGGCAGGGAGGTGAGTGGAGCCGTATTTTTTTATTTTAGCCTGCTGGGCCTTACAGCAACCAGCCAGCCAATGCAATAAATAATGAATTGAATATTAAAAAATAAAAAAATAAAGAAAATAAAACAAAACGATAAAACAAGTAAAATAATAAAATGTTAAAATAATGATAAAATCATAAAAATAGACTAAGAGCGAGGCAGCAGCAAAACCAGACAGCTGACAGGAAACCGGACGTGACGTGGACTCGTGGACTATTGCCTGCGTTCGATGAAGCTAATGAAGCTGATGAAGTGGTGAAACTGAAAAATTTGCAAAGATGAGTTAGGAGAGAGACGGCACTGGAGAGAAATGAGTGCCTGTACCTGCTGCTCTTTACAGAGGAAATCTAAAACGGGAACCAGAGAGTAATAACTGAAACTCAGAGTGTAGGGGGTGAGTACTGACTGACAGGACGGAGTGCGCCTTTTTCAGTACACATCTATTGTACAGGTCAGAGAAACTACTTTGCTGAGCGCCTATGATTTTGCCACTGACCTTTTTTTTTTTTTTAATAAATTTGGCATCTCCAATCCCACCCGAATCTGGAATGCCCAATTGGTGAACTATGTACAAGGCTTGCTCATATGCGACCCCTTGCTGCCAATTCAGGAGAGTGTAGACAGTTCGCGGCTCTCCTCCGAAGCACTCGCCTGTCAACCACCGCTTCTTGTACACTCATTGGTTGAATCTTCGCAAGTTCAGAACGAGGGCGGAGGATACCCGGACATGACCAGGCTTAGAATCTTCCTGACGAGCGCCCGTCTGGCCAACAGGAGGCGCTTGAGCAACGAACAAGGCAACTATTGTAATCCCTTGCCAGCAGTCCCTTCCCAATTTGCAACCCTGTTGCGCTATAGCCAATTGTGCGCTACTCTGAAAAAGCTGCCGACCACTGCCGGCTGGTACGAAGCGGGGCTCGAACCCGCGACGTGATAGTCACTTCTGCTTCGCAACGCGATGCTTTACCGAGTGAGCTATCCGGCAGCTCCGCCACTGACCTTTTTAATTTTGGAAAGCGCAGTTTAGGCTTTCACACTCAGGTTGCCATACCAGCAGATCACAGAAAAAGTTAAAATAGACTCAATGTAGGATTTATAAAACATGGTCATTATGGTCTTATCTACCTTGAATTTAGCCATTTTGCGGAGTCAGAAAAGTCGTTGCTGGCCTTTTTTGCAGACCATTTGTGTTTGCATTGAAGATCAGTTTATTGTCTATCACACTGCCCAGGTATTTGTAGGATTGTTCCACCTCCACTACCTGCCCCATAATGGTGGAAATCTGAGGAGCAGAGGGCTTGCACCTAAAATCTATGATCATGTCCTTAGTAGTGTTGTACAGTATACTGGTACTTAATAAGTACTGCGGTACCAAAGCATTCAAAAAGATACTATACTGCGTTTGGAAAAATACGGTACTTATTCTTTGATGAGAATGCATGCTTGACTCATCTCTGCTGCTGTTAGCGGTGACGCTGCTGTGTGACGTTGCTGCAATCGACGCATTGCGATATGAGCCGAGGCACACAAAAGAGGGAGACAGCGCTGAGAGTAGGCTAGTGGTATTATGGCGCTTTTTCTCTATGTGGTACCGGCTCTACTCTACTCTACTCGCCTTGGTACCGGGTACTTTTCTGCAGGTGGTTTTCCATTGGAGGATAGTACTGCCTCTGTGTAGCTGATCATCATCGCGGTGCAGCACCAAACTTCCGCGACATCATCCTCAACACGACACGCAATGTAACTGCAGTTAGCCTATATTTTTGTTAAAGATTTATGTGTTCAAATCAGGGGACGCGCACTTCCGTCACCACGTTTTGTCACTAAAGTCCGGAGAGTGTTGAACTGTATTTTTTGTTTGACATTGCCGTGTCAGATTCAGTTGCACATTAGTGTACCACCTAACAACACAAAGCAATGATATCCATAAAAGGCATGGAGAGCGAATGTACATTTTATCCTGAAATTCATCCTGCAAACATACAAATTGTTAAAGCATGGGATAATTTAGTGATCATTGCAGAGTTCCACATTGCAAATGCGCAAATCGCAGGAGATGGCAGAGAGTCAGACTTCATCGCTTTGATGATGCGTCATCTCATCTGTGATAAATTTAAGAGAAAAACGACTCGTCAACACCCTTAGTTATTTTTCTGCGCGATTTTTTTTAAACGGGGGTAGCATCACATAACTTTCTCAAGGGGAATTAGGGGAGCATAACTGGACACAATACCGTCACTTAATTTTGCAAACGCATTTCATGATTGTGGCAACTTTGGTGAACAAGCAAAACCGTGTTTGAAAGGTAAGGCAACGCACAGTATATCGAACAAGTTGCCTAAAACAATAAGCCGATGATCATAATAACTACGCTAATCTTGAGACTCGTCAATCTAACTCGAATGTGATGTCCCGAGGTCAACTAAGAAGTTGTCTTTTGCAGTGACGACTCTCTCTGACCAATAAAGCCACTTTCCCACTGAACGCGAAACGAATTTTTCGCACGACAGATTACATTCAAAGTCAATGCAAAGACGCGAATACACACGCTGCTGCGGTATTCGCCTTTTGCATTGACTTTGAATGTAATCTGTCGTGCGAAAAATTTGTTTCGTGTCCGGTGTGAAAGCAGCTTAAATGGGCTGCGGTGTTGTCACGTCACATTTTAGTTCAATCAGGAGAGACTCAAGTGAAATCAAGAAAAATTTTAATATGCATTGAGCATAAGTAGAATTCAATTCAATTTTATTTATATAGCGCTTTACATAGAGAAAAGGGCAGAGCCCAGACTAATCCCTAATCCCCGAATAGCAGGCAAAAAACTCCCTGTAGGGAGAAAAAGCCTCGAATGGTGGTGAGAAAAAACTCCTCATTGAGAAGAAATCTCAGGAGGAACCTGGCTATTCTGGGGAAGCCCATCCTCCGCTGGCTGAATAATAAATTGATGGAAAATTAGGTATGAGAGGATCAGGACAGCAGGAAGACAGCAGTCAGAATTAACATGCTTAAAATCAGACAAGTCCTTGGCGCTTGGACTCTTCTGGAAGACTCGTAGAGCAGGAGCACGGCTCAGAGCAGCAGCAGGAAAATCCCCCGAAGAGTCCAGACACTGGTGGCGGTGGTGGCTGAAGGCTGACAAAGCTGGAGCGGCAGTATGGAAGGTCTGATGGAGCAGGGTGGCGTTGGGGAGGAGGAGGGTCAGCGAACGGCAGCATGAACGAACTAGAGGGGGCGTAGCACTCTATGTGAACGAAAACATAAATGTACAGGAAATTCCCGAAATTGAACCTTCCTGGCCCTGGGAAGATATCTGGTTCAGGCTCATTGGCGAACACGAGACAGGTTTAAACATAGGTGTATGCTATCGACCACCAGCTTTGGACAGTACAGTCAATGAAATGCTTTTTAAGAGGATTACGCAAGCTTGTGGAGGTGGAGGGACTATTATAATGGGAGACTTAAATTATCCTGGTATCGATTGGGAAATGGTGAAAGGACAGGGTAGGGGGGAGGAAGAATTTCTAGATGTTATAAATGACAATTTTTGGTGCAGTATGTTAATAAACCTACAAGAGAGAAGGCAATTTTAGACTTAATGCTCTGTAATGACCCTGATAGAATTAGCAATGTTGAGGTACTGGAGCCACTTGGGACAAGTGATCACTCTACTGTTAATTTTCATGTTTTATTGGAAGTTAAAAAGGTGTCTTCAAAAACAAAAATTTTCAATTATAGGCTAGCAAACTTTGACAGGATGCGCTCATATCTAAGTGAAATAAACTGGGAGCCACTCCTGGACCGTGAGCCTGTAAATGAGATGTGGGAAAGATTTAAGGGGGTTTTACTTGATTCACAATGCAAATTCATTCCAAAGGTGTCCAAAAGTAAGCTGAAAAAGCAGAATCCTCAGTGGATGACCACAAGTATTCGTAGGATTAAAAAGAGGAAATTAAAAGGGAAAAGAGGAATCTTTATAAGATGCACATAAAGGATAACAATGAGAAGACTAAGGCTGAATACTGTAAAATGCGGGCTGTGGTAAAAAAAGAGCTGAGGAATGCTGGAAGACTGTATGAAAGACAAATTGCAGAGGGGGCAAAAACTAACCCTAAGCGCTTCTTTAAGTACTGTAGCAGAAAAAGGAAAGTCAAAGAGCAGGTTAAGTGCATAAAGAATAAAAATGAATCGCTGCTATATGATAACAAGGATATTGCTGATACCTTAAACAGTAACTTTGTTGAGAATTTTACCTCAGAGTGGGTCTTTATTCGGCCAGAGGGCATGTCAAATGCTGAAGATTATTTAGCGGAAATTGAGGTTAGGGATAACGAAGTATTAGACAAGTTGCGTAAACTAAAGGTAGATAAGGCGGCGGGTCCTGATGGCTTATATCCTAGAGTGCTCAGGGAAGTTAGTGAGATCATCTTTAAGCCGCTATCCGTCATCTTCAGAGGGTCTTTAGAAACTGGAGAAATACCAAACGATTGGAAACAGGGCATTATCATACCAATATATAAGAAAGGGGACCGTACTGAGCCAGGAAATTACAGACCAGTCAGTTTAACTTGCACTGCGTGCAAAATATTGGAATCTATCATAAAAGATGAGCTGGACTTATTTCTTGAACGTAATAATATCTTGAGGGATAGCCAGCATGGTTTCCGTAAGGGAAGGTCATGCCTGACAAACCTTCTGGAATTTTTTGAAGAGGCCACCAAGACTTATGACCAGAGCAGGACTTATGACATCATATACTTGGATTTTCAGAAAGCATTTGATACAGTACCGCATTACAGACTAATTTTTAAAATGAGCTCCATTGGAGTTACAGGAGGTATTCTGAAGTGGATTCAAAACTGGTTACAGGACAGAACACAAAGAGTGGTGGTCAGTGGTATCACATCTGAGCTTGGTATGGTGGGGAGAGGCGTCCCCCAGGGATCGGTGTTGGGACCCCTGCCGTTCCTCATCTACATTAATGACCTTGATAGGAATATTGAGAGCAGATTAGTTAAATTTGCAGATGATACTAAATTGGGAGTTTTGGCGAATAGTTTAGAGTCCACTAAAGTGATTCAGGATGATTTGGATAGAATCCAGAATTGGGCAGAAATGTGGCAAATGAAATTTAATGTAGCGAAATGTAAAGTTGTACATGTAGGTAATAAAAACATTAGACGGGATTACTTCATGAGAGGTTTAAAACTGGAATGTGCTCCACACGAGAAAGATCTGGGAGTGATTGTTGACCAAACCCTCACAGGCTCTAGCCATTGTGCCATAGCAGTTAAAAAAGCCAATCGGATGCTGGGATACATTGCCAAAAGTATTGAGTACAAATCCAAGGAGGTGATGCTTTTTTGTACAACACATTGGCCAGACCACATCTGGAGTATTGTGTACAGTTCTGGGGACCATACTTTAAGAAAGATATAGAGGCTCTAGAGAAAGTTCAGAGAAGAACCACTAAGCTAATTCCGGGTATAAAAGATGAAAGCTATGAGAAGAGGTTGAAGATCCTTAATCTCTTTAGGAAAAGGAGACTAAGGGGTGATCTGATTGAGGTCTTTAAATATGTTAAAGGGATTAACAAAGTGAATTATGTAGGATTCCTTCGACCAAGTGTTGTTAGTAGAACTCGGGGTCACAAATGGAAGTTGACCAAAGGTAAATTTAGCACTGATATTCGGAAATATTTTTTCACCCAAAGAGTAATTTCGATGTGGAATAGCTTGCCTGACCATATTGTTGAGGCAGAGACCTTGGGAGTTTTCAAGAGCAGGCTTGACTTAAAGCGAGATACCATTGAGTCATTGAGTATCTGAAGTGATATATTCACAATAGTATAAAGAAACTGGTGAGCCTAGTTGGGCTGAATGGCCTGTTCTCGCCATTCATGTTATGTAATGTTAAATGAGGTCTAAAGAACTATTCAATCCAGACATTAGCAAGCAATGGCTAGGGGCTGCAAAGCCCTGCATTTTTTTTTTCGCTGCGTGTTGATAGCCAGCAATGGCTAGGGGCTGCCAGACTCTACATTTTTTGCATGATGATAGCCAGCAATGGCTAAGAACTGCAAAGCCCTGCATTTTTTGCATGATGATGGCCAGCAATGGCTAAGGGCTGCAAAGCCCTGCATATTTTTTTTTTTTTTTTTTTTTTGCATGATGATAGCCAGCAATGGCTGGGGGCTGCAAAGCCCTACATTTTTTTTTTTTCCGCTGCGTGTTGATAGCCAGCAATGGCTAGGGGCTGCCAGGCTCTACATTTTTTGCATGATGATAGCCAGCAATGGCTAAGAACTGCAAAGCCCTGCATTTTTTGCATGATGATGGCCAGCAATGGCTAAGGGCTGCAAAGCCCTGCATATTTTTTTTTGAGGGGGGGGTTATGATAGCCAGCAATGACTAGGGGTGCAGAGCCCAGCATGCGATTAGCAAGTGACCGCAGGAATACAGATAAAACAACCACCGACCACCAGTTATTTGCAAGCTTACCATGGACTGAAAAGGCTTCAGGGATCTTTAGGCTACGATGATTGCAGATGCTTCGGGGCGCACGTAGGATGCGTTTGCTGAAGATGACCAGTGGCTTAGTTGATAGAGAGAGCGTAGATATACCTTACATAGCCGCTGAAGAGCAGTACTTATTCTGAACAAACGATCCAGGTATTGCTTGGGGCTATTAGAAATAGGCTTGGAAAAGATGGGTCAGAACATCTAGCTGCAAACTGAACCCCAGCTACAGACCTCATATATGGTGGAGTTTGAAGTGACGAACAACAACCCATGACAACAAGAAAATCAAAGATTGCAGGCCCTCGCCCCTTAAAGCATTCGCAGTGGTGACAATGAGTAAAAAATTTCAAGTTAAACAGATATATAATTTTTTTTTTTTAATTTAAATAATACAAGCTGACAAATAGGCATATGGAGTAAAATCCAGAAAACTGTTCCCAAATCCAAATCTGGATCCTGATCCAGATCATTGCAGGGGAGGACCGAGAAAAGGTAGACGCTCATCTGTAAAAAAAAAAAAAAAAAAAAAAATCAAGCTAATCCGATCAACGGTTGATGAGTTATGTGAGTGGACAGATAGACGGATAAATATATATACATACATACATACATACGGACTGCCGATTGCAATACCTTCGCTCCCCAACAGGACGAAGGTAATAAATGCGCAGACAGCACTGACTGAAACAGGACTTAATGGCAAAACAGAGAAACACAAACGAACATCCTCCGGCAAAATCATGCAGTTTTAGAGCAGAGAGAGCGAAACTCTTTTCATATAGAACATAGCAGAATTCAAATAGGGCTGCATGGGAGGCTGAACCTAGAGAGGGGACTGCAACCGGTGATGAGCTGCTTTTAGGCTAAGGCTCCTGAAAACCTGGAAATTAAAGTGTGACAAGGAATTTGCGTGACCTGGCAAAAATATTTATTTATTTATTTAGGCGTGATGATGGCCAGCAATGGCTAGGGGCTGCAAAACCCTGCATGCAATTAGCAAGTGACAGCGGAAATACGGATAAAAGCCAACCACCGACCACCAGTTATTTGCAAGCATACCCTGGACTGAAAACGCTTCAGACATCTTTGGGCTTTGATGATCGCAGATGCTTCGGGGTGAACGTGGGATGCGTATGCTGAAGATGACTAGCGGCCTAGTTGTTAGAGAGGCCGTACGTATACATAGCTGCTGAAGAGCGGCACTTATTCTGAACAAATGATCTAGGTATTGCTTGGAGGCTATTAGAAATAGGCTTGGAAAAGATGGGTCGAAACATCTTGCGCCAAACTGAACCCCAGCTATTAGACCTCTTATATAGTGGAGTTTAAAGTGACAAACATCAACCAATGACGAACAAGACAATCAAAGATTACAGACCCTCGCGCCTTAAGGAATTAGCAGTAGTGACAATGAGCAAACTTTCAAGTTAAACCGATAAGTAATTTTTTTGTTTTTTTGAGTAATAGGGGCTGACAAATAGACATATGGCGAAAATTCAGACAATGGTTCCCAAATCCCCGGAGGAGGACCTAGCAACGTTAGACACTCATGACCTGAAAAAAAAGACTCCAAGATGATCTGATCAGCAGTTGTTGAGTTATGCGAGTGAACAGACATATTACAATTACAAATATACAAATAATTGCAATAGATGCGCCGACGGCACTGACTGAAACAGGTTTTAGTGGCAAAAGCAGAGAAACACAAAACATCCTCCCGCAAAATCATGCCGTTTTAGAGCAGAGAGAGCGAGACCCTTTCTCATGTAGAACCTAGCGAAATCTAAATAAGGCAGAAGGGGAAGCTGAACCTAGAGAGGGGACTGGAGTACCCAGAGGAAACCCGCGCAAACACGGGGAGAACATGCAAACTCCACATGGAAAGGCCCCAGGCTGGATTCAAACCCACGAGCTTCTTGCTGGGAGGCAGCTGTGCTAACCACTGTGCCGCCCTGACTTTTGCCAATGGTGTTTACAGCAGCTTCACTGTCGCACAGAACTGCAATATGTTTGCGATGCCAGAACATGCTCCAAATGCAACAGGCTACGGCAATGATTAAATTTCGTGCACTGCTGAGGATTAGGGCTTAGGCAAAGGCAGAGGCCATTTACATGGGAACCACTTACCTTGAAAATAACCATTGAACCCGACAGAAGGGCAGCATAGGCAAAACTGAAGAGAATTGGAGGAACAAACCGCATTATAGAAAATGTCATGCCAATCCAATGAGTCGATAGTCTTGACCAGAATTTCAAATCAGGCGGCAGCCCTCATCCAGGGATATGACGTCATGCAGTTTAGGCACAGAGGAGGCCGAACGCAGTAGATGGGAATTGGGCGCCTGACTTTGGAGAAATACATGAATCAGTTGAAAAGATACATTCAAAACAATAGCAACCTCTTATGACCATGCGCCCCCAGACCAAGGGCAATTAATATGCATAATAAATGCAGTACATACCCGAATAGCAACATCTTCGTTCGGCATACGCTCAAGGGATGAATTCTGATAAAACTCATTATGACAGTTTCCTAAACCGAACACAATTCAAGCATCAATCAAGTACGTAAGCATCTAGCAAAACATAGGATAACACAATATTAGAGCTCTATCGCTGACATTTCCACTGGATCTGTGCCATGTATACCAACGATACGTCAAATGAAAGAGGAAATCCACGGAATCCAACGATATAAGCCTTGACATTTTAAACCGACAGCGCACTGAATGAACACCAGGCCTGCAATTTACATGCTATGACGATGGGCTTTTTTTTTTTTTTTTCACTTTTATTGGCCCATTTCGTAATAAAACTGATTGTGGGTAAATCTGCGCAGGCTATTTTTAGCCGAATGTGTCCATGTTATTTTTTAAAACTTGACCCGTCAGCCTCCGTACATGATACTTTCCGGTGTTGTACCGGAGCATCTCAGCAAACCAGAACATCATCAAAAAGAAAGCCGATTAATTCCAGTAACTCGGCTCAAAAGCGAAACTCATACTATACGGATTCACAACATGCAGACCAACCATTTCAAGTGTCCACCTCTTCCAACTCCAATGATCACAACCGACAGCCAATGGAAACCCAAAATTCAGCATCTCAGAAAACAGAACATTATTAAGACCAATAAAAGAAAAGGATTTTTTAACACTGGAATAATGGACTACTAAAAGTATGAACATGTACAGCACTCAATACATGGTCGGGGCTCCATTTGCATGAATTACTGCAGCAAAGCAGCGAGGCATGGAGGCGATCAGCCCGTGGCAAAAGGGGCTTGCGCTGAAGTAGATGGCTGGAAAGCTGGCACTGGAGATAACGCGCGTAGGGTAGGGGCGGCCGAAGCGTGGTCTGGATGATGCAGCCAGTGCATATGCAAGAAAAGGAGGTGAGCGTAGATTGCAAGAGTGGAGCTAATCTCAGCGAACGGCAGCATGAACGAACTAGAGCAGAGAAAAATGACATTGTTTAAAAAGACAGCGACCTAACGATTGGCTAGCGATGCGACTGAAGTGTGCCACGGTTGGATGGAAGAGATCAGCTGTTACACCAGCTGACTGCTCAATTGACAGCCCGAGACATTGACTGCAGAGGTTTATGGGTGAGCATGCGAGTGAATGAAAAGAAAATAAACGGAGTTGACATGCGCGAGAGAGAGAGTCTTCCTGACTGAACTTTCGCTAAGCTTCATTTGTCCAGCATTTTGAATGCCATTGCTTTATTTATTCTTATGATTCTAAAAGTGTGTTTACACTGACAGAGAAAAGTTAGTTTTAAACTTGAATTTATTCTGTTTACTATGGTTTTATAAGAGTTTGTGTTAAAATAAAAAAATTAATAACAGAGGTGGAAAGTCCAGGTTCAGAAAGTAAAAATCCCCCCCAGAACTTTATTCCAACCACCTGGATTTACTTCTGACAGGAGATAGAGCCAATATGAGTGATCAGCTCATTCTGTGGGAGGGAGAAAAACCTGGCTGGATTTTTACTTTCTGACCCCTGGATTTTCCACCTCTGAAAAATAATGACATTTTTTGTATATTGCCTTTATGTTGAAGAGTATCGAAAGTATCGAAAAGTGTCGAAATTCATTTTGGTACTGGCATCAAAACAAAATTTTTGGTATCGGGACAACACTAGTCCTTCGTCTTAAACACATGCAGTTGCAAGTAAGATCAGTCACACCAGGGAACAGAATCATCCAGAACAGGACCATGATCATTTTCATTTGCACGAAGGAGACTGACAATAGCTGAATCATCTGCAAATTTTAAAATATATCTGTTGTCATGCTGGGTGCGGCAATCATAAGTGTAAAGGATGTACAACAGAGGAGACAGGACACACCCCTCAGGTGACCCTGTTGAAGATGTCATCTCCTCTGACAAAAGTCCATTCACCTTTACCCTCTGAGTTCTGTCTGATAGAAAATCCAGAATCCAACCCACTAAGTTAAAATCCAGCTTGAAATTATTTAAAAGTTTGTCAACTAAAATGTGTGGTTGGATTGTGTTGAAAGCAGATGAGAAATCAACAAATGAAAATCCTGGCATGTGTCTTACTGCCTTCAAGGTGTTTAAATAACCAATTGAGCAGAGTAGCAGTAGCATCTTCTACCCCCTGCTTAGCCCTATAAGCAAACTGCAATGGGTCGAGGAGGCTCTCTGTTTTTTGAAGGAGCTCATTTTTTAGCAGTTTCTCAAAACATTTCATAACTGGGGAAGTCAGAGCAACTGATATAAAATCAATCAAAACCTTGGGGTGAATGTGTTTGGGCACTGGAACCACTATTGACTGTTTCCAAATTTTAGGCACTCTCTGTTGACTGAGAGAAAGTTGCAAAATGAATAAAAAATGGGGCCAAGCTAAAAGTCATCTTGGCCCAGGACTCTTCCTCGCTCTGGAGTGCCTGAATGTATCAATGACAGCAGATAAATCAAACCTATCAAGAGGGGCAACCATTGTCACATAAAAACATTTTAAACATTTTCTGCTTTGAATGACATCCCATGAAAACCATTGGTGTGTGAAACCTCATATAAGACTAATTCAACTCCTGTTTTTTGCTTTTCTAAATCCATCCAATGAAACCGAGCTCTTTTTTTTTCTTTTTATACCAACAATCCCATACCATCCCCCTAAATTGATGTTTCCAAGCTCCCTCCCCAACTTTTCTTTTGCCTGGTTATCTAAGATTTCACCTCTTTTTTATTTATCTCTAAATATTTGCCCTCACTTTTCAACCTTTCCAACAGTCTAAATAATTTTGTCACTGGTTTACAACATCTGTTAGTTCATCAATGTTAGAACAGGATTCCGGGAAACAGTCCCACACAATAACAGCCCTGCAGAGCCTGACAACATCCTTAGTCCAGACCTTAGAACAGATTTGATGATGGGCAGTCTGTGCACTCATAACCCCTGCAGGACAGGATGGAGCCTCAGTCCAGACCTTAATCCGTTTGATGATGGGCTTTTCTCTCCGGACCCTTTATGGAGCCATAACACAGGTCCACAGTCTTGTCACATCTGGTTGGACATGTGACATGGATAAAAAAGCTTTCAGTGTCTGTTTTAAGGAACAGTGGTTAGAATCACAGAGGATTAAAACTGGTTGGACATACTGATAAAAGTTTGGACTGCAGTGTTTGTTTTACATGCAGTGCAGAATTCAGAGGATTAAACATTTTGCCTGGGATGAATGTACAGGACTGCACTCTTTGGGTTACATGCAGGGAAACTCATGGGGCAAATCCACATTTGGGGCGTGAGATGATATTTGATGCACAGTCTTCCTCTCACTGAAACGTTTTAGCAATATCTTTCATTAACATAAAAACAGACTCCACCACCGTGCGACATGCCAGTCACACCGGTGTCTCAGTTGAGGTGCACAGGTGCACCAAAAGCCATTATGGCCACTGCTGCACCCAGATCTCTCTCTGAGAGCCATGTCTTTGTGAATGCTAGTAAACAAGCATCTCTAAATTCATGTTGAAATCGTGCGTTCGCTTGCAACTCGTCTGTTTTATTTCGGAGAGACTGTGAATTAGCGAGAATGATCGAAGGCAAGGGGATGCGGGAAATTACTCTCTGGGTGAAAAAATGTTTCCCAATATCAGTGCTTAATTTACCCTTGGTCAACTTCCATTTGTGACCCCGAGTTCTACTAACAAAACTTAGCCAAGGAATTCTACATAATTCACTTTGTTAATCCCTTTAACATATTTAAAGACCTCAATTAGATCTCCCCTAAGTCTCCTTTTCCTAAGACTAAAGAGATTAAGGATCTTCAGCCTCTTCTCATAGCTTTAATCTTTTATATCTGGAATTAGCTTAGTGGCTCTTCTCTGAACTTTTTCTAGAGCCTCTATATCTTTCTTAAAGTATGGTCCCCGAACTGTACACAATACTCAAGATGTGGTCTGACAAATGTGTTGCACAAGAGAAGTATGACCTCTTTGGATTTATACTCAATACTTTTGACTATATATCCCAGCATCCGATTGGTCTTTTTAACTGCTACGGCACAATGGCTAGAACCTGAGAGGGTTAGGTCAACAGTCACTCCCAGATCTTTTTCATGTGGAGCACATTCCAGTTTTAAAACTCCCATGAAGTAATCCTGTCTAATGTTTTTATTACCTACATGTAGAACTTCACATTTCGCGACATTAGATTTCATTTGCCACATTTCTAAGTCTGGATTCTATCCAAATCATCATGAATCAATAGTGGACTCAAAACTATTTGCCAATTTAGTATCATCCGCAAATTTAACTAATTTGCTTTCAATATTCCTATCAAGGTCGTTATTGTAGATAAGGAACAGCAGGGGTCCCAACACTGATCCCTGAGGGACGCCACTCCCCACCATGCCTAGCTCAGATGAGATTCCACTGACCACCACTCTTTGTGTTCTGTCCTGTAACTAGTTTTGAATCCACTCCAGAATACCTCCTGGAACTCCAATGAGGCTCATTTTAAAAATTAGTCTCTTATGCCGTACTGTATCAAATGCTTTCTGAAAATACAGGTATATGATGTCATAAGCCCTGCTCTGGTCCTAAGTCTTGGTGGCCTCTTCAAAGAATTCCAGAGGGTATATCAGGCATGAGCTTCCCTTACGGAAACCATGTTGGCTATCCCTCAAGATATTTTTACGTTCAAGAAATAATTCCAGCTCATCTTTTATGATAGATTCCAGTATTTTGTATGCAGTGCAAGTTAAACTGACTGGCCTGTAATTTACTAGCTCAATACGGTCTCTTCTCTTATATATTGGTATTATATTGCCCTGCTTCCAATCATTTCGTATTTCTCCAGTTTCTAAAGACCATCTGAAGATAGCTGAGAGCATTTTAAAGATGATCTCACTAACTTCCCTGAGCACTCTAGGATATAAGCTATCAGGACCCGCCGCCTTATCTGCCTTTAGTTTATGCAACTTGTCTAATACCTCATTATCCCTAACCTCAATTTCTGCAAAATAATCTTCAGCATTGGACATGCCCTCTGGCCTAATAAAAATCTGCTCCGAGGTAAAATTCTCAACAAAGTAACTATTTAAGGTATCAGCAATATCCTAATTATCATATAGCAGTGATCCATCTTTATTCTTTACGCACTTAACCTCCTCTTTGACTTTCCTTTTTCTACTACAGTACTGAAAGAAGCGCTTAGGATTAGTTTTTGCCCCTTCTGCAATTTGCCTTTCAAACAGTTTTCTAGCATTCCTCTGCTCTTTTTTGACCACAGCCTGCATTTTACAGTATTCAGCCTTAGTATTTTCATTGTTGTCCTTTATGTACATCTTATAAAGTTTCCTCTTTTCCCTCAAATTCCTACGAATAACTGTGGTCATCTGCTGAGGATTCTGCTTTTTCAACTTACTTTTGGACAACTTTGGAATGAATTTGCATTGTGAATCAAGTAAATCTTAAATCTTTTCCACATCTCATTTACAGACTTACAGTCCAGGAGTGTCACCCATTTTATTTCACTTAGATATGAGCGCATCCTGTCAAAGTTTGGTTGCCTAAAATGGAAAATTTTGGTTTTCGAAGACACCTTTTTAACTTGCCATGAAACATCAAAATTAACAGTAGAATAATCACCAGTCCCAAGTGGCTCCAGGACCTCAACATTGCTAATTCTATCAGGGTCATTACAGAGCACTAAATCTAAAATTGCCTTCTCTCTTGTAGGTTTATTAACATACTGCATCAAAAATTGTTATTTATAACATCTAGAAATTCTTCCTCCCCTTTACCCTGTCCTTTCACCATTTCCCAATTGATACCAGGATAATTGAAATCTCCCATAATAATAGTCCCTCCTCCTCTACAAGCATGCCTTTTCCTCTTAAAAGAGCATTTCATTGACAAAACTGTCCAAAGCTGGCAGTTGATAGCATACTTCTATGTTTAAACCTGTCTCTAGTTTGTCAATGAGCCTGACCCAGATATCTTCACAGGGCAAGAAATGTTCAATTTCAGGAATTTCCTGCACATTATTGTCTTTGTTCACATAGAGTGCTACACCCCCTCCTCACCTATTACATCTATCCTTCCTTGAGAGCTTATAACCTTCAATATTTTTTTGTCTCCATCCTCCTCACAAAGCCATGTCTCTGTAATCCCAACTATGTCATAGCCCTCACTAATCATAACAGCCTCAAGTTCTGGAAATTTATTTTTTTTATACTTCTAGCATTTAAATAAAAACATTTCAGGATATTACGAATGCATTTCCCCTTCAATTTCCCAGATGCCTGCTTCTCCAAGGCCCCCACTACACTTTGTTGCTTTAAAAAATATATCCTCAATAGTGCATGTAGCACTGACAGCTTCCATCAGGGCAGTCTGCATTTCCCCATTTATAACACTCTCTAATCTCCCTGCCCCCAAGTCCCTAGTTTAAATAACCCTAGTTGTGCTACCCTCAACATACGCTCACCCAGTGCAAAGGTACCCCTCCGGTTCAGGTGTAGCCTGTCCAGCTTGAACAGGTCACCCCTGTCCCAGAAGAAGTTCCAGTGCCCCATAAACCTGTACCCCTCTTTCCTATACCAGGTTCGTTGCCATGATTTAAACCTCCAGATTTAATTCTGCAGCCCTCTGCTAGCATGTGGTACTGTTAGAATCAAATGGACCAAACAAATGACTCGTTTACTATGAGAGCTAATCACGGAATCCCCCTCCCCCCGACAGGCTGTCGCTAAGCACTCAAACAAGCAAATAAACTTTAACGAGCTGATCAAGGCACTGCAAATCGGAGGAAAATACAAAAATAATGTAATTTGCAATGTGTTTAATCAGAAGAGCCCTTTGGTAAAAATGAGATGTGAAAAAGATTAAAACCCCGGTTAGCACTAATATTTAATTCATGAGGGTTGAGGCAAGCAAGGCAAGGCCTCCCCAACACCATCGACAAATGAGGTGACTCCATGATGAAGAATTCCAACCCTTTAGAGAGGTTACCAAACATTAGCATGGGCACCAGTCTAAACACTTCAAAGATGTCAGGAAGGGCATACCCATGAGGCTCTGAGACTGAATGAGCACTGGCAAAGGTTCTTTTGGGACCTTCAGGTGATGAATGAGAACAGGATTGATAAAGTTCCCTCCAACCTTGAGTCAACTAGCACCCTGATGGAGACTTGGCATCCATGCTAGGTTAGAGGAATGGGCAGGAGTGGTCGAGTAGGAGAAGCAGCAACTCCAGACAACACCTCTCATATGAGTCGCTTTGAGTCGGTCGAAGGTTCTGCGACCTTTGATGTTGCGTTCCTCACGGAGCAGCACGTGAAGCCAGGCCCGATTGACGACCATAGATTCCGAGGGAGCAAGATGTGGACTGACTCGGAACAGAGTATTTTGGCACCTGTACCAACACTTTTGTCTGTAACTTAGTCTGTGGATCCAGTCGCCTCTACCGAAGTTGGTGGTGTATTCTCAGTGTCAAGTCAATAAGGCTGTCTCATTTGGGAGGAAGGACATAGGTTGTTAACTCGTCCTGGACCTGATCTGACAAGCCGAATAGGTTGGTGTCATGAAACACCTTGGAGTCCCAATGCGCAGAGGCAGCCACAGTTTCGAATCAAGAGAGTGTTCCGTGATTGACAGACTACCTTGCTGCAACTGAGAGTCTCCGGGCAGCGGCATCAATAGTGTGATACCACTTTCTTGGCAGGAAAGGTTTGAACAACAGGATCCCCTGCCTCCCAACAGGCAGCAACTGAGTTGCTAGTGGGTCTTGGACTCTTCATCCCCAGATTTTTTGTCCCTGCATTTTTCTTCCTTGGACTTTTCGTCTCCTAGAATTTTCATCCCCATGAGCTTCTTGTCCCTGGAGTCTTAGTCCCTGGATAGTTAATCCCCAATAATGCATTTCCCTCTTCCTGCATTATAACACTATCCGTAACCCTAACTCTTTTATATCGTCCTCTGGGACGAAAAGTCCAGGGATGAAATGTCCTTGGGGACAAAGACTCTGGAGACAAAAAGTCCTTCAGGACAAAAAGTCCAGGGAGGAAAAATTTGGGGACAAAATTCAAGGGACGATGAGTCCTGTAACTGTCGCAGGCACATCCAGGGAAGTGAGTAATGATGAAAGCCGCCCCGGACTGTTTAGTGGGGAATGATGATGGCTGAAGCTTACAGAGCATCAAGCACTTCAGCAGTTGATATGGTTGCCGTCATAGGGGTCCAACACAGTTAGGGTTGGTTCTTAATCAGTAATTGCCTGAGGGAGAGTCTGCTGCAGAATAGAGCTGTCTGACAGGTGATGGGAACAATGGACTGGTGCAGTTGACAGAGCTATTCCTCTTGCCGACTAATGCGCACTCCCTGATACCTCAGGGTGTCAACTGAGCTTGACAGATCTGCTGGTTCCATTCCTCGGTCAGATTGTACTGTAATAATCCAGACAATGAACAAAACACAGATTCAAAGTATAATGCAATGAAGGGTATTTATTTATAGGAATTGGATAACTGGGAGATGAACTGAGATCCAGAATGACAAAGTGACAGTCCAGCTTAGTTGGTGTAACTGGTTAGGGTTTAGGGGCGTGACTGTGCCCAGCCACTGGCCTCCCGAGCTGAAGCCAGGTGCTATAACCCTCGCTGAAGCAGGAGCACTTGACAACAGGACTTAATGGTTTAGCAGGAATGCAGTCCCAATCCTGGAGACCGATGATGGATTAGTAGATGTTCCTAGTAAACTGACCAGAGGAACAGACTAACACAGATGATTGTCAGGATCCCAATGCAGAGTCAGGATTTGTTCCCTTCAAACAGAAATCCATTTGTCAGAATCATGCAGGTAATGATGCATTCAGACAAAGATCAAAATTTTTACTTGAAGACATTGTTCCATAGGACTTAATAAATCCAGGAACTTTGTTAAACAGAAATCACATTTTCTCGACAATCATGGAAAGTAGAATTCAAGGTCTAAAACGATATTTTAATTTGATAATAATCCAGTGCATTTTAAAACCAAACTGGCATCAATATCAGGGGGCAGACATTTTTACTTGGGGAATCTTCTGATTTTGATCTTCGGAAACCTGACCTTTAAATGTTTAAAAACCTATTTAACCAGGGAAGTCCCGTTGATATTGAAATCTCTTTTTCAAGGGAGCCCTGGGGGTTGAGGTGGGGAGGGAGAGGGCAATTGGCACAGCCTATTAGATCGGGGGATGATTGGGTGGCAGGTTGAAAAACCCAAGTTGGGACTTAAGCCATGACACCAGGGAACCCCCTACTCTTATCGATGAGTGTCATAGCATCTTTAATGACCACAGTGAGTCAGGACCTCAGTTTAACGTCTCATCTGAAAGACGGCGTCTCCTTTACTTCAGTGTCCCCATCACTGCACTGGGGCATTGGGAATAAATCCACCAGAGGGAAGATCGCAACTGACGGCCCCACCAACACCTCTTCCAGCAGCAACTTGGTTTTCCCTGGTGGTCTCCCATCCAAGTACTGACCAAGCCCACACCTACTTAGCTTCAGCCACGCAGCTGGAGCAGATCAAATAATGTTATGGCTGCTCTCTCACAGTTTACTTCTCATGATTAGACAGTCTAATTTATTTTTGATAGCATTGTAATGCATTGCACCACAAAATTATGAGGCATTTTCTTCCGAGCATAAATGATGATGTAAAATATCAATATGACTCTATAATTTCTGCGCTCGTGTAGCAGCATAGATTTGCGTGAATTCGTCTACGAGGCTCATTTAGCCATGAGAATCCGTTCTATATTCTGAATTTAGTCACGGCTAAAGGGCATTGTTAGGCGCATTGCACAACTGAGTGACCGTTGTAAGGATGGCGAAAAAAAATTCTGCAAAGTCAGCTGAAGTTTTGGATTTTCTGCATTTATATTGCCATCCTTACAATGCCATATTAAGTATATAAATGTAGGCAATAGGCATTCACTTTTTCATTATTATTTCTTATTATAGGTAGTGTATTGACCTTGGTTGCTCAGTCGATAAATTGTTTGATGGTTAATCTGGCCAGTTTAAATGAGAACAGCTTGCGGGCAATCAAGCCGTCAAGGGCGAGCTGACTAAAGGCCCTCTAGACAACTACATGGAGACAATGAAAGGAAAGAGCACTGACGTCACGTGCACTGTGGCACAGTCTCGGGAACTGGTGTTTGATAGGATAAAATTCGATTCCCCAAGTAAAAATGTCTGCCCCGTGATATTGATGCCAATTTGAAGACTTGCTGGTTTTAAAATGCGTTGCAGTGGATTATTGCCAAATTAAAATTAATAAAACTATGCGTTTTAGACGCTTCAAGAATTCTACTTTCCGCTGAAATATATTTTGGTGAGGTCTCCTCCTTTAAGTACACCACAGAGACATAAGCGAACAGGTCACACAATGGATTACACCTAGGGAGGCATGCAGGACACCAAAACAATTCAGGAGACAATACCTGGAAAAGACATGCAGGTTGCTGGAAAGGGGGCGGAGACAATTAATGAGACAAGAAGATTTGTGACAGTGTTAGTTTTGCTCCAGATGTAAAGAGATTCCTTTCTTTAATAAAATCCCACTTTTGATTCAGACCACAGCATATTATCCCAGAAGTTTTGAGGGTCATCGAGATGTTTTTTTTTTTTTGGAACATATCTTTATTTGTGCAGGAGAATGAAAATTGAAAAAGAAAGAAGAAAATAATCTTTCTCGAGCATTTTCTTTTTCATTTCAGAAAATGAAAGGACGAGAGTGAGCTGCCTCTCTCGTTTTGTCTCTTTTTAGTCCCAGCTAGCAACACAGCTAGCACGCACTGTGAATACTGCTGGGTACAGTGACCACGATGGACCACAGGTGATGCTACACCAGGCGGCAAGATTTATTATTCCCAAACCAAACTGATATGCCTCCCTTATGCTTCTCTCCCTCCAATAAGTACAGATAGCTCAGTTATAATGGCAACCTCGTTCTCATATAAATTTCAGTCAGAATAAATGTGAATATTTGAATATCGTAAACATTCATCATGAACGTTAGTGAATAGTAATTGCTTCAGATAGTGTCTCTATGCGAATAACTTCAGCACCCCAGACAACGCCCGAAAGCTCAGGTGGGGCTGTCCTCAAGACAAGTGAATCATGATTAATGCAGAGATTAAACATCAGTGGCCCTGTGCACTGCCCACCAGCACGTTTCTCAACATCGCAATGTAACATAACATCATGTCAGCAGCGGATGTAGGAAGTGAAAGAACGCAGCTTTAAAACAACCAGCAACAGCAAAATACATGACACATAAAATGTGACAGCGTGCCGACACAGTGAGAACAATATTCATGTCTGTGCAAAAGCCATATAAACATGAAGCACAAGTGTTAAGGATCATATTATGTCAAACACATGATAAATTTTACCTACATCAGAGGTGCACTCTCTGAGATTTTCACTGTGCAAGGTCGTTTAATTAAGATAGATTTTACCATGAGCAGCACCGAAAACGATAATGATTCCGCACTTCTCACGCGTTTCTTTTCTCAGGGGCTGGAAGCTCCAATGACGTTATAAAAAAACTGTTAATAAAAGTGGAATAACTGAACTGCTTGCTCATTGATTATGCCATGGGGGTGACACTTTGTTATACTGCTTTGTATGCGATCACATATGAGGTTATTCTTTACATTATATAGCCATCCAGTGAGCCAGCTAGTTACTGTTAAGGAGCTAAGGAGATCCTGGTAATTAATAGCTAGTCATATCAAAGCGATATGATCTTGGTTTTGCCCTAACTTTATTGTCTACCTATACCATGCATGAACCTATCTGATATGATTTCTGGTGCTTTCCTGTGTCCCAACTGTACTGCTAAATTACTGGGACCTTATTAGCTTGCGAGCTAGCTGAAGAGCAATCGCTGTTCCAGCTAGCTGGAGAAGGCAATAAATCGCATTGCCTTCATATGACAGTTATTTATGAAGATTTTCCATAACTAGCTAGCTAGCAAGATGGCTATATAATCTAAAGAGTAGCGTAATATGCAATCACATGCGTAGTTAGCAGAAGTAACAAGTCTCCAACTGAACCGCGTGCTTGTGTTCAGTTGATCAAAACTTTTAATCAGCGTTTTAGGCGGTGGTGTGGGTGTGGCACGTGATCTCCTTGAAAGGAAAGCTTCCTTTGCAGGCTGCATGAGGTGAGCATGTTCTAAACTTGTTTTCAGCCAATCAGAGTCATTAAAACCCCATCTGCCACGGGCCCTTAAGCAGCTGAATTACTATGGTAGTTGCGCTGCTTGTCACATGCTTGGTGAGAGCCAATCAGAGTATTCTTGAGTCAGTTCAGTTGGGGATTATAAATTCGCTATGGAGCAGTCTGGGGACTGGACAGGAGCGACTGTTGCGATATTCGCTCTCGCTTTATATTTTGCCAGAGCAATTTTGGAGCTTACCAGTGTGAAATGGCTTGCCGCTCCTGTGTATTTTTGTCGCTGCTGTAAAGGTTCACCTCTGTCCCAAGTTTTTTTCTTTTTGTGGGTGATGGGTCTCACCGCAGTTTTCTGGAGTCCCAGAGCCTCAAAATTGGCTTTGTAATATATTCCAGTCTGGTGGATGTGAAGAACTTTGTTTCTCCTCAATGTCTTCTTTGAATTTCTTAACCTTTCTGCACAGATTTAGATGCCAGTGGACATGAAGCCGCTCTATTTATGCACGCAGTTGCACTATTCTATCACTAGATGGCACAACCAGATCGATCCTTGAATATTCTCTGGCAAGCCAAGCTCGAACAAGGTTTAGAATATGAACAAGTTCAGTCTCATCCCAGTTTCCCTGGAGTTGCATGATTTAAATTCCTCAGCTAAGCCTAATGTGCAAAGTGCTCATTATATACTGACCAAAAAAAGAAATGCAATTTTCTGTTTCTTGATTTTATCGAGTGTAACTGTTATTAATCAACACTTCATTGGTATCAAATGAAAGAGGGAATCTCAGACAATAGATATAACAGAAAATCAGGTTGGAGTATCGCCATGTTGGCTTGTATTTAACAAGATGAAGCTCGACATTACGAAACACAAATGACACTATCAGTATCTCGTATGTCCCCCGTTAGCGTTGCGCACCGTGGTACACCTGCGTCTCACAGACATCACCAGACATCTGATTGTTGCTTGTGGAAGGCTGTTCCACTCTTCAGTCAGTGCTTTTCTTAGCTGACGTACTGTAGCTGGCGGTGGTTGATGTCTCTGGATCGCTCTATCCAGAATGTCCCACAAGTGTTCTGTAGGTGAAAAATCTGGAGAAAACGCTGGCCAGGGAAGGATTTGCACGTTTTCGGCCCGAAGGAACTCCATACAGATACGTGCCACGTGCGACACGTGTTGTCCTGTTGGAAAGTCAGTCGGTGATGTCGGACAAACGGAAGGATGACTGGACGGAGAATTTCATCATGGTAACAGATGGTGTTGAGAAACGCATCTCAGCGGCAGTTTGATTTGCCGACCGGAAGCAATCCCGCAGATGCAACAAGCGGATACAACGGTCAGACGCTGGAGTTGTAACACGTGCCCTACCGGATCTGGGGCGATCGGCTGTGTGTCCAGTGGCATTAAATCTGGTTCTGAGGCGACTAATTGTTGCAGAATGCACGCTGAATTGACGGGCAACTCTATCTACTGGACTTCTGGCCTGTAGCACCCCAATCACGCGTTCTTGTTGAACTTCCATTAGTCATGGCATAATAACCCGTCTGATTTTTACTCATTTTCGGTTGGACTTTTATAGGCCCTGGTGTCTACGAAGAACTCAAAACAAAAATGGAAGTGTTAGGACAATGGCAGTACTCGAACCCAAGCACTGCCGATGTTTGGTTCTGGACGAATGGCGGCTCCAGAATACGCGCTGTGACCGCAAAAATTTGTATGGTAGAAGTACTCACCTCCAAAAATAACTCAGAGCAAAAGCATCTTTCTTAGTGGGTTTGCCGAAATTTGGCACCGGATTACGTAATTGTGTTTCTTTTTTAGGTCAATATAGTTCTCCATAGCATCTATCCAGCAGTTCAAAAAAAAGATCTCTTGCGACAGAAAAAAATAATTGTCCTTTGTAGCAAACACTATAGCTATAATGAGCCAACTGTATCCCAATTAAGTAGTTAAGAAAGTCCATTTTTCTGAAGCAAAGATTTGATATGCCACTAGCTGCGTGTCCATTACCACTAGAAATGCGCAAAACCTAAATATTGCAATAAAAAACTGGTAATGGAAACACCCAATTTTCAAAAAAACTCTCAAATATCGATAAAAAGTTTTTATGCTCTCATGATGTGTTCTTTCAGACGTGTCGATAAAGAACTTTATGGCAAAAGTGTAATGGAAACGCTTTTTTTGCTAAACGCGACGTCACCGGACATCATCTATGAACTCCTCGGTCATGATCACCTCCCAGAAATCCATAATTCATGGCCGCTGCCACACATAAGGACTCTGCCGCTGAAAAATGACCCGCTGCCTTTGCCTTCTGTTAAAAATCGCCACAGCAACAGCAGTAGCAGAAACCATTACTGTACCAACGTGCACAATGTTTTGGCCGTCCATATGGTGTGCAGTATCTCAGGACGTGTGACTTTACGAGAATTACCGTAAGTTACGCAAAATACCTTTCAATGGAAACAGCAGCAAGTCGCAATTGTACTTTATCAAAACTTGAGAAATATTGATTTTATTTTGTGCAAAACTGTAATGGAAATGCAGCTACTGATACTATGTCATTCTGCTTTCAATTATAGTCATCACATATCAAAAATGCGTAACTCCCTACCATGGATTTACATGTAAATTCCTCCATCAACAAATTCAGCGCTCCATTATATCCTCCTAAGTACTATCCTTGATTAGCCAGACACTGAATTGCTTACTTCTCATCCTGGCAACGCTCAGTCATAGTTCACACCCACAAGAAACTTCCTCGGTAATGATCTATTTATTGACACGTTACTTATCCAATTCCAGAGAGTATAAACTTTCCACAGTAACTGAAAGACATTGATTGGACCATCAGAAAAGTATTTAAACCTTTGTGTAATGGACGTCAGGTCATATTCTCTTAATGCTGTGCAACAGAAAATGACATGATTGCACAGAATGAAAGACTTCCAAAACTGGCCTGAAGTGCTCACTTACAATTATGGGATTTAAATGAGATAAGGACTTAGTCAATGGAAATTATTTGGAATGAAACGGGACTGGAGGGTTCCTTCTACTGAATAGATCTACGGTCTGGAGGAATTCAATTAAGAAAGGTTTTTGTTCGCTGCCGGGTTGGCTCACTCAGTTAAGGTTTTCCATTGCGGAGCAGTAGTGACCACCATGACGCGGGTTCGATCCCTGGTTGTATGAGCCGGCAGCAGTCGGTAGCCTTTTCAGAGCAGCGCACAATTGGCGTTGCACTGCAGAGAAATAAACTGGGAAGGGACAGTCGGGTTGGGATATTAGAATAGTAGCTTTGTTTGTTGCTCAAGTGCATCCTGTTGGGCAGCTGGGCGCTTGTCAGTCAGATTATAAGATTGCTCATGTTTAGGTATCCTCTGCCCTCATTCTGAACTTGCAAAGTTTCGAGCTATGAGTGTGAAGAAGCAGTGGCTGACAGGCATGTGCTTTGGAGGAGAGCCGCGAACTGTCTTCGCTCTGCCGAGATGGCAACATGTGGTCACAAACGAGCAAGCTTTTGTATGTACACAGTTTTCTCACTAGGCATTCCAGATTCAGGTGGGATTGGAGATGCCGAATTTAAAATAAAAAAAGAAAGGATTTGTTCATTTTATGAGTAAGTGCAATTTTATATTTTTGGCTTACTGTAAGCCATTGTTGTGGTGTGGCGTTCGTCGTCCGGAACATTTTTTATCTTTCTTTGGCCTGATGAATTTTCGTATAAATTTGCCATAAAATACTATTAGACCATATCTCCAAACTTTTTTTTCGGATTTTTGATTGAATCATTTTTGTCCGTTTTATGGGCCCTTGAAATTTTGGCCCCAGTGTTAAAGATAGGACTGAGAAATTAAAAAGAATTATTTCTCAAAAACTGCGGGATAAATCTTTTTCTAAATCAGGCATTCAACTTACCTTGGTACCGTCAATGTACAGTGCGAGCACCATTTTGATTGAATCGGCGGAAGTGGGTCAAGTGGGTGTGCTGTACTTTATGAATATGCAAGATGGCCTGTGGAGGCCAAATGGTTTCAGATAGAGATTAGTTTGTATTATCAGACATATAGGAAGTCATATATGACCTATATTTTGGCTTGTTAAATTTGACCTCAGATGACTTTGAAAGGTCAAGAAAAATATTAACAATGTTAAAAGATAGGACTAGAAATTTCAAAAATTATTTATCAAAACTGTCTAATAACTTTTTTTTCTAAATCTGGCAATCAACTCACCTTGATACACTTTATGTACAGTGTGAGTGCCATTTTTATTGAATTGACGGAAGTGGATCTTGTGGGGGCGCTGTACTTTTACATTGGGTCTTATGGAGAATGGGCAAAATTGCCTGTGGAAGGTAAATGGTGGCAGATAGAGATGAAGTTTGTATTATCAACATATAGGAAGTCATATATGACCTATATTTTGGATGTGTTAAAGTTGACCTCAGATGACCTTGAAAGGTCAAACTTGAGGTCAAGCAAAATGTTACAATTTTCAAAGGCTTCTAGGCTTGAAAATATTGAAGATTGGGAACGTGTATTGAACAATTATATGAAGTCATACATGAACTTTCATGTGGCGCCCCTGAAATTGTCCTTCGGTGACCTTTAAAGGTCAAACTTAACATAGTGAAATTTCAATTACTTTTATCACCAAAATTATTACAGATAGTGCTTAGGTTTGTATCGTGGGCATAATGGAAGTCATGTTATGAAGTTTCATTTGGTGACCTTGAACTTGACCTTCAGTAGCCTTCAACAGCCAAACCTTACAGTGAAATTTCAATAACTTATGTCAGCAAAATGGTTACATATAGGGCGTAGGTTTGTATTGGAGACGTATAGGAAGTCATGTACGAACTTTCATTTGGTGACCTTCATATTGACCCTCGAAGGTCAAACTTGACCTAGAGAAAATTCAATGACTTCTATCCATAAAAAGGTCACAGATGGAGTCTAAGTTTGTATCACAGACTTAAAGGAAGTCACATATGAACATTCAACCTGACTGTTGGTGACCTTTGAAGGTCAAACTTGACATACTACAATTACACAATGACTTGTATTGCCGAAACGGTCACAGATGGAGCCTAAGTTTGCATTAGAGACATATAGGAAGTCATATATGAACTTTCATTTGGTGACCTTCGTATTGACCTTCGAAGGTCAAATGTGACCTAGTGAAAATTCAATGACTTTTATCACTAAAATGGTCATAGATGGAGCCTAGTTTTGTGTTACAGACATCTAGGAAGTCACATATGAACTTCCATTTGGTGGCATTCAACTTGACTGTCAGCGACCTTTGAGGGTCAAACATGACAGTGAAATTACCCTGACTTTTATCACCCAAATGGTCACAGATGGAGCCAAAGTTTGTATAGAGACATTTAGAAAGTCATATATGAAGTCCCTTTGCTGACCTCAACTTGAACCTCTGTGACCTTTTGAGTTCACATTGACATATTGAATTTTCAATGACTTGTATCACCAAAACTGCTTCAGAGCTTTGGATTGGGTATTACAGGGGTCTTATAAATGTATGTGAACTTTTATTTAGTGACCTGGACATCAACCTTCAATAATTCGAAAGTCAATTGTCACATTAAATTTTCATTACTTGAATCATCACAATAAGATTGCTTGCCGGTAAGCTACAGGACACTTGGTCCTATTTATTACTTATAGCAAGCTGGCTAGCTGTTTTTCATTCTTGGTTTGCCATAGCCATGATGATCACAAAGCTTGTTTGCCACATTGGTTTGTAAGAATAATTATTATTCTTTGCTAATATCACTGCATGTGGTTGCATTTTGCTCAATGTGGCTTTTTGTTTTAGAATTTATACCGTATTCAACAAAATTGAAATGCCGCGGTTTTGGCTTGTTGAAAATGCAAACAGCTCAAGCACTTCAGTAGGCCCTCTGCTAAGTTCGTTGCCTGGTTCTATTCAATCTAGGGTAGCATATTGCCTGTTTTTACTTGATAGTGGAATGTCTGTTCTGTTATAATGAGGTATATTTCAGATATTTCTGAGTTAGTGAGTTGTACTTGTTCCTTATAAGGTGTGGAAGGTGTTTACAAGGTTGCAAGCTCAGTAGTGGGAACTCCTTTAATGAGTATGTGTGCTGGCTTGTGGGACTCTGAAGAGAAATGGACAAAATTCTAAACTTAATCATGGAGAAAAGGCATGTTTTTTGTTTGGAGAGGTTACTGGTGACCATTGATGTCCAGCTGCACCTATATTGATAAACCCATCCTAAATTCAACCAGAAAATCATTAATTCATATTGCAGTGCGCCCTTTTAAGGGATCTGAGAGTATGGGGAGCCACCTGGAGAGCTGTCTTATTTGGCTCCTAAAGCATAGATAACTCAGAATTTCATGCTCAGGCCAAGAATACCTGTGGTCAAGGAGTTTATGATCCCAGAAATGTGTAGTTTTAACCCCAGCCATTTTTTAATTCTCAGTGTTATTTTTTTACAATTTCAATGCTGAATTTAATAAGATTTTTTTATGTTTTCGGCCCTTTTTCTCTAACAAAATCATGAAAATAAACTGAAATACGATGTAATTCTAAATGCTACAAGTGTCTTGACTCAGTTGAGCCATTCCTTTTCTCTCTGTGAAGCTCTAATCTTGAATTATAAAGCATTAAAGAAGGTAACACATAAATAGCCAGAATTGGCTTTTGCACGACGGGGTTAAGCTTGCAACATCATATCATGCTTTTTGCCTACCTCACTTCGCCAGACAGGTTCTGTTTGAGTAATGTTTACTGTCAGCCTTGTGGAGTCCAATCATGACTCGTGTGACTAGAAAAGTTGGACCCAATTATCAGTTGAATTTGTTTGTCTGGTTGATTTAATAAATAAGGGGGAAATTGCTTCTTCTTATATGACCAGGTAGGGTTGGATAGTTTTCTTTCCTTTAATAAATGAAATCATAATTTAAGAACTGCATTTTGGGTTTGTTGCACATTTCATCCATAATATTTACTTATGAATTAATCATAAGTGGCAACCTAACCAACCAGCTACCAAATGATTTTATTATTGTTCGTCAGTGACGCATATTGATGCGCCAGAACTTTGCAAAGAATTCATAGTGTGTTGCACATTGATTCACATTTTTGATCTAACAGGCTGAGAGAGCATCAGCTTAAGTAATTTAATTTTATACATGTTTGAGTAAAATATTATAAGCCTAAAGCCTTCCTAATGTCCCATAATATCCTTTAATACTTTTTAAGTTTCACAAAATTGCACATGCTGGCTTGGGCATAGTGATTCAACTCACAGATATGCAACAGTATGTATTTATATCCATGGAACTCGAGCACCCATTATGGATGGTCAGAAATTGATGATTAAGCATGAGATGTACAAACAACATGACATGAAGTTTCCAGATCAGATACTGCAGGGTAATATCACCCCTGGTTTCTGGATTCAAAGTGAGCGACCAGTTGCGCTTGGCTGCACTTTCTGTACCATTTATGCCATTCTTCTGAGACTAGAGAAGACGAGAAAGCTGCTTTTAAGAAGAAAAAAGTTGTCTTAGTCAAACCAACTTTATTGGAAAGTTTAATTGGCTCTTTTCAGTTTTAGCAGTTTTGAGCTTCATGATTGCCTCATCTGCAGCTTCATCTCAGCTTCAGCGTACTTTTCTTTAAGCTTCAGTGCTTTTTGTTCTTTTACAGTACTGTATTGGTGGAGGAGGGCATTTCCCTGAAAAAGCACCAAGGCAGTGTGGGGATTTTGCTGGATTTGATTGGAGTGGCTATGGTACCCACAGAGGATGGAGTGCCTCCCGGGCAATGACCGAGTCTGCTGTACTGCTGTTTTACCGCTGAAGACACCATAATTTTTCAGCAATCTCTTTTGCCTATTTTTGATAAATTAAGGGAGCAACGGGGCACTATTGATTATCTTGCAGAAGAAAAAGGTCACTTCAGTTAATATATTTTGAGCAAATTTTGTGAAGTATCATCAATTTTCTTCTTTCTGTTTTCCCTTTCATTTGCAAACCTTCAATAAATTAATGAATTCATGAAGCAAATATTGTTCATTTATTCTACACACAATAAGTTAGCGATATTGGTATGTTGTTTGGTGTGGTTCAATTTGGGAATTAAATATTTTCAAATGATTGTTCTCACCTAATTGTATGACTAATGATGAATTCCAAAACACAGCTATTCATTTAAACATTTATTTCCCACAAAATCTGCATGTACTGCACTGGATTTTCATATGGTGTGAAAGCTCAACAGCAAACAAGTTGTCTGTTCTAAACACAAGACAGTAAACATCTGATTCACCACTGCACTCTCCCCTATGCAGAATAGAATACTCAAAGCTGATTTTTCTTCAAATTATTCACCATGGGTAATTTTTCATTATCATCATCATCATCATATTGTTATGAGCATGAACCCACTGTTGCCACATACCTGATGTAAAAGCTATAGCTAAAGATTTGTGCCCAAACTAAGCGCATTTTGTGCCGTAAATGTGTGAAAAAAGCAAGAAAAAAGCTTAAAGCACCTCAACCAAGGCTGGCCAGCTTCCTTTAATTGCCTGAGAGGATTACGAACAGGTGGGGATCCGAGCAGCATTGTATCCAGCCAGGTGTCTTAGCCTAAGCTGTTTTCTCGTGACTCCAGAAACCTGTTAGAGGTCTGCCATTTCATCTATCCATCTAACATCTATCTATCTGTCTATTGAGAGAATTATATGTTATAAATTATGTCTATACAGAGAATTGGAAATTACCTAGAAGCGCTTGGTTATTGCATTATCAAAACGATGCTATGCAAAAGAGCACCATTTCTTTCCATCTAGGTAAAGGGTTGCCCAATTATACGCCTTCTTAGTGTCTAGTGTTTTTTATTGTTGAACATATACAGTGCTGTGAAAAAGTATTTGCCCCCTTCCTGATTTTTTTTTTTTTAACACGTTGACTGCCAGCTAATGGCGGGTCAGGGCCAGCGCCAGACTTGAAAATTCGGGGGAAATTATCCATCCCTTTATTGACAACAATTGGTCCTGGCTAATTCTTGATGGTTTTCCTTTATAAGCACGTTTTCTAATTCAAGAATAATCAAGTGGCAATTGAAGACACGGCTTCTCTCCCCCATGCGATCTAACAGCAAATAATGGGCTACATTCAGTGCAGAAAAATAATTTAATTATAATTAGGTCTATGCACAGGCACTCAGCAACGTTAATTTTTTTTCCAGCAAGAGCGGCATTTCAGAACTCATTTGCGAATGAAGCTAATTACGGCAAGTACCTACACCTGTTTTTGCAGCACGGTCACGCAACTTGCTGTAAAAAATAGCCAGCTGTTAGACTGGAAAATGAAAACGGAGGAAACCACGTATACTTGTCACCAGAATTACCTTCATTCGCGAAGAGTTCTGAAATTCCGCTCTCGCTGGAAAAAAAATTACCATTGCTGAGTGCCAGTGCATTGACCTAATTATAATTAAATTATTTTTCTGCACGAATGTTGCCCATTGTTTGCTGTTAGATCGCATGGGGGAGAGAAGCCGTGTCTTCAATTGCCACTTGATTATTCTTGAATTAGAAAACGTGCTTAAAAAGGAAAACCATCTAGAATTAGCCAGGACCAATTGTTGTCAATAAAGGGATGGATGATTTCCCCCGAATTTTTCTGGCGCTGGCCCTGACCCGCCATTACGAGTTATCTCGTAGTTGGCAGTCAACGTGTTAATATCCCGCCACCACCCCCCGCTTTGGAGGACAACTTGATTAATTCAGTCAGTTATATAATTGTGTACGAGTCCTCCTACCATCACCCAACAAAACAAAACACACACAAAAAAATTAAATAAATAAATGAATAAAAATAGAAATACAATAACAATTACATTCACAATGCTTTTCTACCTTTTGCATTAGTCATTATTAGCTCACCTATTCCATCTCTCATTATTCCCAACCTTCAGTCTCCCTTACTATATCCCATCTTTTGGCATAAATTACAAGTCATGTCTCATGGGCCATCACACACTCAATTCTACTGTAATACTTGACAAAATTTTTGAATTTCTCAGTTCTTAATGCCTCCACAGACGTCAACCCGAAAATAAATATTTTTGCTAAATATATAATTATATTACAGATTAGGTGTTTTCCTTACATCACCAAGTAACACTTTAAATAAATCTAATTGTATATTATTGTACTGAGATATCCAGCCTTGTACCTTAATCCAAAATAAGGCTTTTATAGGACAGTACCAAAATAAATTGTCTACTGACTCCACTTCTTCCTGACAGAATCGACAAAGGGGTGATGACTCTATTGCCCATATATTCAGCATCTTTTTAGTTGCTAAAAACTTATATATTTGCTTATATTGAAAATATCTAATCTTTGGATCAAGTGATGTACTGTAAAGGATTTTGAAAACTTGGTTCCATGGGACTTGTGTATCTAACATTTTCCCAACTGTCTAGAATCTTGTATGGTATAGGCATGGGCATTACAAATGAATAAAATGACAACATTTCTTGAGTTGCTGAGAACAAAGTGTTTATTATTTTCTAATGATTTTTTGCAGGTAAGTACAGAAGACACAGACGAAGAGTTTGCCACAAGTCCAACGCCTTTACAGGAAAGGGTCTAAGAGCCACAGGGTCCCAAAAATGGCTGATTTCGGCATTTTTCAGCAAAACCCATTGTGAAAATTGGGGGGTGAAGCCTGAGGGCATTTTCGAAAATACAGTCTATTCAGGAATAAACCAGGCCAAATTATCCATTAGGGTACCCTAACAGAAATAATTGATGCTAAAGTCATCTACTCCTTTTCTGAAGTACAGCAGCGCCCCCTAGGCCCTTTTTAATGGAAAATGCATTGAATTTCACCCAATTATGTTCAACATTAGGTTTTGCATTGATATTAAAAAATGGTATGAATGGGTTGCCTGTGAAGTTTTTTTTTGGATGAATGGCCTGCAAAAATGTCAAAATTATCGGTGGGAGGGCAAACATTAACGCTACTCGCCCATTACTATACAAAATGCAGTGAAGTCGCTGATGCCGGCAGTTGTTTGCCCTCCCACTGCTACGAAACTTCCCCCATTCAATAACCTGTGGTGATTTAAAAAAAAAAACTTTGCACTGTTTTTAATATGTCCATATACCCTCCTCCCATGATAGTTTCAATGAGCTACTGTGAATAATTCATAGTAAAACACAGTGACGTGCAGTCGGAGGTTAGTTTGGCGAGGCAGAAACCTCCCCTTTGCTTGATTAGCAATCAGACGATTAACTAGTTTAGTAAGACTATTCGGCAGAATGACAGGCCAGTTTAAGTTTCTGTGGCGTTATTACTCAGTACATCAAACCTGAAATGCTCACTAGACAGCAGATTTGCGCGTACTTGCTTCCAGGAAGCCAAAGCAATGTCATCAACAAATATTAAAACAGTTCGACTTATGCGGAGTTCAATGCTTAATCAATATACAATGTATTCTCCTTTAAATACGTGCTTTTACATCCAAACAAAAAGCGGGCGCTTATTTTCAGTCTTCTTTCATAATCCGATTAACAAAATGTTTAAACGATATACAGAATTACCGAGAGCCGAGAATTTTTCCTAATTGATTATTTAGATTTCCATCCTTGAAGTCCCGAATTGAAGCGTATATGTGAATTAATCTTGTGACCGGAGGGCTTCAAACACCTGGCGCCGGTTTATTCCTTGGTATATTTTACTGAAACTTCACAAATAGGGTCACAGGATATTCTGTCAACAAACTATGTAGGGTAAAGTAAAAAACACGCTCACCTTTCTTGCTATTGTTGAGAAGAAATCACGGCGAACTCGTGACGAACTTCACCAACTTCTGTCAAACTTATTTCACATCCCCTGGAGGTCTAGCCTGGACGAACAGACTCGTAATTTCTCAAATTAGATGGCTGTAAGCAAATCAGGGCCGTAGCTGGGATAAGACGTCGACGCGGGCTGTTTGAAGTCTACCTCCTAAATGGATATATTTGCCATGCTGTGCCCTTGAAAATTTGTAAACACGGCGCAAATTGAGGCCACGCATTCATCCTACGGGCGAACAATAGCTCTGTTCAAATCGTGTTTTTGGCCGTAATACGCAGAGTTCATGTATGAAATGCGGGTATCCTATAGAAAAGGTTGCTTTTAATCAAACCATGGTGTTCTTTTTGTATGTAAATGGTATTTACGTCATTTTTTATAAGTTTTCTGAGTTTTCTTTACCGCCCCAGTTCAGCTGTTACGCATTGCATTAGAGTTTATGCAGAGCGTTGCCCATGCCTATATGGTACAGCGACTAAGTTCTTTATTCTTAAATAAAATGTGTATATATGTTTGTTGATCTTTATTCTATTTAACCAATTTGCCATTTTCAGATGTGGCCTACAGACTAAATGCCCTCCTGTTCCTTTTCTAATTTTTGATTTCCAAGCACTTGGTAAAGCTCCAATAAGTTGATTATATTGTTGCAGTGTACAGACTGTTCCATAAAAACTAGTTAATTGTTTGTGGGACATGAGTTTGTAATCCTCATTCACTATATCTCTTATAAAAATAATACCTATATCAAACATGCGTTTCCAAAAAATCATCACTCTATCAACAAGTATATTAGAATTGAACCATATTATTTGTTGTACAACTTGTTCTGCATTTTCTGGTGGGTGAAACTGAAACTGTAACCAACTTTGTAGAGCTTCTTCCAGAAAAGGGGAGACACCAGAAAACATGTCATTACTTAAAGCAAAATGCATAGGTTTAGTTTGCAGAAATGGAGAGAAGCCTTTATCAAACATAGGATGGACACTTTTAAGTAATTTGCTAGAAAACCAGTTTGGATTGAAGTAGAATTTTGGAATAAGGGAAGCCTTCAGTGAAAGATTTAAAGCTTTCAAGTTTAAGAGTTTTAGCCCACCAGATACGTAATCATTGTAGAGATATGTACGTTTAACTTTATCAGGTTTATCATTCCATATAAATTTGAATATCTTCTGTTCATATATTTTGAAGAATGATTCTTTAGGGGTTGGTAATGCCATGAATAAGTATGTAAACTGGGATACAACTAATGAGTTAGTTATTTTGCCATAAATGGTCAGATGTTTCTCTTTCCAGGGCAGCAGAATTTTTTCGATTTTACTCAATTTCTTATTAAAATTAATTGCTGAAATTTCACTCATATTTTCTGGTGTTACGAACCCCCAAGCGCCTAGGAAAAGTAGGGGTCACACTTTGGCTTTTAACCGAGGTGATGTAAAATAGCGTAAGCCTGTGACAAGCAATACTTAAGAAAAACACAACGGGATATGGGGCAATAACACAAAATCCACAAGTGAAATAGTGCAAATGGGTGCTTTTACTGTGCAAATAATGGTATTTACAATATTTACAGGACAGAAAACAAGAACATGTCAACAAAACACACATCCAAGGTTCAGGGACCTGAGTGTTGCCCAAGAAAAGAACTAAACAAAACCAAAACAGGACTAGCTGGAAACAAAACGGGTAAGCTACCTAACTGCTGAATGTATATACAGAAAGAAAACCTACCTAACTATACTGAATAGCCAAAACATAAATACAGCGGGTGGCAACCACTCCTAACCTTCTGTGTGTAACAGATTTCTGCCTATGTGCAGGTGTACAGAGGCCTCTTTCTTACCCTTCCCTGGGCTTGATGTGGTCAGAAAGAAACTCAATACACAAATGAAAAGAAACCAGGACGTAGACGGAGTTACAAACGGATTCAAAGCAAAAGACTGAGGTACAACAAACAGATGGGGTGAACAGAGATTCTCTAAGGTCACAAGATCCGGATTTAAACAGGTGAGGTGAAAGATGATTGGTGGACCAGTGTCAGGAGACTCCCTCTGATTGGCAGAGGCGGGACATGGCATGTCATGGGGTTATGATGATGGACAGGAACCTGGACCAATAGAGACACAGCAACAAAAAACCAAGGAAATACAGGAAAAAAAAGTGTGGCACGTAACACTCCCCCCCCTTAAGAACTAACTTACACCGGGAAAGTTAGTTGCACACTTTTTTTTTGTTTGCCATCCCATGTATATTAAAAGCAGTAGTACGAGAAATATAGTTTACACAAAGCTCCTAGACAAAGCATCTGCTAGCACATTATCGGACCCCTTTTTATGTTTAATGTCCAGGATATAATTTTGCAAAATCAATGACCAGCGCATCAACCTCTGATTCTGGTTGTACATTTGATTAAGAAATGTCAGAGAGTTATGATCTGTGAAAACCACAATAGGCACAGAGCTAGATCCAACATAAACTTCAAAATGTTGAAGGGCTAAAAGCAATGCAAGGGTCTCCTTCTCAATTGTGGAATAATGTCTCTGGTGCTTGTTAAACTTCCGGGAGAAGAAACAAACGGGGTGATCAATCCCATCGGCGCCCTCCTGCAAGAGTACAGCACCAGCACCCAGGTCACCTGCGTCCACCTCTAGTTTGAAGGGGACCGCAAAATCTGGGACGGCGAGCACAGGAGCACTACAAAGCAAAGCCTTGACACATTCAAAAGCAACTTGACACTCCGAGGACCAAGCAAATTTCCTTGCCAAACTGAGTGAGCTCGTTAGGGGAGCTACAACGGTGGAGAAGTTGCGGCAGAAGCTGCGGTAGTAGCCGGTCATACCTAAAAATCTGTGCACTCGCGTTTGCTAGCAGGAGTAGGGAAATTAGTTATGGCCATTATTTTGTCACTGATAGGCGCGACTTTTCCCTGCCCAACCTGTTTACCTAAATATGTGACAGTCGCCCTACTAAATTCACATTTGGCGAGATTGATTGTTAAAAAGGCCTTCACCAGTCGGTCGAACACAATTTTTAAAAGATGATTGTGTTCCAGCCAGGAATCATTATTCAACACAAGATCGTCGAAATACGCTTGACAATTTGGTACACCGGTCAGAACCACATTGACAAGTCTTTGGAAGGTAGCTGGCGCGTTATGCATGCCGAAGGCTAAAACGTTATATTGCAAGAAGTCATCAGGAGTTACAAATGCAGAAATAAGGGAAGCGCGAGGGGTTAATGGGACTTGCCAATACCCTTTCAACAAATCAAGTTTGGTGACAAACTTTGCGGAACCAACATTGTCAATACAATCTTCCATTCTCGGAAGGGGGTATGAATCAGGTACGGTAACCGCGTTGATTTTTCGGAAATCGGTACAGAACCTGACACTACTGTTCGGTTTCGGGACTAAAAGGCATGGCGAGCTCCAAGGACTCGAGCTGGGACTTGCCAGGTTATTTTCTAACAAATACTGCACTTCTTTTTTCATGGCTGCACGTTTGGCAGCATTAACCCGGTACAAGTGCTGACGAATCGGTGCAGCTGAGCCAACATCTATATCGTGCTCAATTACTGGGGTACGAGTGGGAGTGTCACCGAAGAGCATGGGATATTCTCCCAACAATTTTCTCAAATCAGAGGCTTGTTCCTCAGACAAATGAGCAAAATGGGAGGACAAGTCTGCCAAAACTTCCGAATTTAACAACCTTGTTCCCTGTTGAGGAGCTTGCCTAAGCACAAGACCACCCTCATCTTCAATAATGTCAGGACTGTCTGCGAGTGGTACAGAACCTGTTATTAAGACAGACTGAACTTTTTCATCTCCATGGCAAGGCGTTTTCCTGACATGGTACTCCTTCAGCATATTAATATGGCATAAGCGCGATTTACGCCTGCGGTCAGGCGTGCGAACAATATAGTTGGCATCACTTATTTTCTCCTCTATTGTATAGGGACCGGAGAAACGAGCGGACAATGCATTGCCAGGGACAGGCAATAACAGCAATACTTTATCCCCTGGACTAAAACAGCGGACAACAGCCTTCTGATCATAACGGCATTTCATGCCACTTTGAGATGCAGCCAGGGCATCTTTTGCCAAAGACCAGGCCTGATGCAAGCGCTCTCGAAACTGACTGACATAGTCCAGTACATTGGGCTTTAAAGGCGAGTCAGACAGTAAGTGTTCTTTTAAAGCTTTCAGACGCCCTCGCACAGAGTGTCCAAATACTAAGTCTGCGGGGCTGAAACCAAGTGATTCTTGTACCGCCTCTCTCATGGCAAACAACGCAAAGGGAACCCCCTCATCCCAACATTTCCCCGTGTCCAAACAATATTTATGGAGGACAGATTTAAATGTCTGGTGCCAACGCTGGAGTGCACCTTCCGTTTCTGGGTGATACGCGCTAGAGACTTGATGAGCAATTGACAGGGACTGCAAGACTTGCTTTAATACTCTGGATAAAAAGTTTGTTCCTTAGTCTGTCTGCACAACCCTTGGAAACCCGAAAGTGGAAAAAAACTTTGTTAGGGCTTTTACAACCGACTTGGCCGTGAGGGCACGAAGAGGTTCAGCTTCTGGGAACCTAGTGGCTGCGCACATGATTGTGAGTAAAAACTGATTTCCCAATTTGGTTTTCGGCAGTGGCCCCACACAATCCACTATAACTCGCTGAAATGGTTCGCCCATCACCGGAATCGGGCACAGAGGGGCAGGAGGAATCACCTGATTAGGTTTCTCCGTAATTTGGCAAGTATGACAAGTTTTACAATATTCTGCCACTGCTGCTTTCAATCCAGGCCAAAAAAAATGTTGTAACACTTTATTGTACGTTTTTGTGATCCCTAGATGACCAGACCATGGGTTGTCATGAGCCAGGGACAGAACCTGGGGTCAGAAACCGGTGGGCACCACTATCTGGCAAACCACGCCCCACTCCATACCTGCTGCACTGGCAGAAGTACACTTTCGTAATAACATCCCGTTGTCTAAGAAGTAAGCTACCGTCTTCTGTTTAGCTACCTCGGGTGTAACCACCAGCTCAAAACATTTGTTTAAAGACGGGTCATCTTTTTGAGCATTGACAAATTGCTCACGGGTGGCGGGTACCTTAACTGATGGAATTTCGGAAAGTAAGGGATTGTTTTTTGACTGTTCCTGCACGCCCAGGGAATCATTTGCGAACAAGACATCGGTCTTCAAGGTAGGTGCTAAAATAGACTTCGACAAATTTACTTCCTCCCCCCATTTACGCGACCGGGCTCGGGTTAGCACACAAGCAGAGAACAGTTCATGGTGCAACTGAGGAACCTCAGGAGCCACACACGCTTCGGGTTGGTTTAAAACCTCAAGCATGGGCAGGACTTTGCCACCAGCAATATCGTTTCCCAATATGAACGAAACGCCCGGAACTGGTAAAGCTTTGCATACCGTGACATCAAAACAGCCAGAGACTAAATCAGTCTGTACACGAATCTTATGTAAAGGAACGGTGACAAAACCCATTTCAATTCCCTGAACTACTACGTTTGCCCCACTGAAAGTAGTGTCAGAGACCTGCAGGATATCGTCTAATAAAAACGACTGGGAAGCACTCGTATCCCTTAAAACACGAACTGCGACTTGATCAGACTGTTTGTCAGGCAGAGATACAAATCCTTCAAACATGAATGGACCAGTGTCAGGAGACTCCCTCTGATTGGCGGAGGCGGGACATGGCATGTCATGGGGTAATGATGATGGACAGGAACCTGGACCAATAGAGAGACACAGCAACAAAAACCAAGGAAATACAGAAAAAATAAGTGTGGCACATAACATCTGGGATGTGTATACCAAGTACATTGACCAATCCATCTGTCCAATGAATTGGTAAATTACATGGATGAGTGAAATTTCTATTTTTCAGGGAACCAAGCCTCAATATTTGGCATTTCTCATAATTTGGCTTCAGCTCAAGTAGGTTCGAAAAGTCATCCAGGTCTTTTGTAAGCCCCTGTAGCGATGTATAGTGAGGGCTCAATAGAAAAATTGTATCATCAGCATACATTGACATTTCTGTATTTAGACCTTCCATTTCCAAGCCTTTGATATTATTATTTGTTCTGCCCTGATTTCTTATTTTTTGCATATTTGTCACACTTAAAGAGCATGAAAACCCTTCCTTCGCTTTCGCTCTGCTTTCGTGTTTTGTTTGAGTACCCACCCAAAACCATTTTGGAGACATCAGTTCCACCTGGTGGTCACCAAGGTTTGAAAGTCACCATTTCGCGCTGTCTGGCTGCCTGGCAAAAAATAGGATGGCGCTCTTGTTAGAGGCATCTGAAGTCAGCTGAAGAACACAAATCAACATTCAGGTGGCACCAGGTGCACATGAACAGCCATAATTTGCATTCAGCCATTGACTCGCGTTGTTTTGATTGTTTATCTAGCTTTTTGAACAATGGTTCAGCGTTGTGTTGTCAAGTTCTGTAGAAATTCTGAGAAAACCGGAAATAGTATTCACAAATTTCCAACCTACCCCTCTCGCAGTTTACCTCTCCAGATCAGCAACAGTTGCTCAGACTAATTGGCAGAACCGACGAGAGTCATTTATTTTTGAAAGCCTCGTTATACATTGCACTACGAAATTATACGGCATTTTCTTCCGCACATCAATAACAACGAAAAATATCAATAAGTCATTATAATTTTTGCACTCGTGTAGCTGGTGAAACAGCACATATTTGCGGTTTGCGAGGCTCATTGAGCAATAAGCTAGGAGAATCCGTTCTACAGTCTGAATGAAGTGACAGCTAAATGGCGTTGTAAGGTACGATGCACAGCTGAGTGATGGCGAAAATAAGTGCAGCGAAGTCAGCCAAAGTTTCGGATTTTTTTCAGATTGTCATCCTTGCGGAGTCACATCAATGATATCAACATAGCCAACAGGCAATCACTTTGAAATTAGCATTTCTTTATCATTACGTGTCATACATTAGCGGTGGTTGTTCAGTTACTAAATTGTTCGATTGTTAATCAGGCAAACTTGATCACAAACAGTTTAAAACTATTTTTGCTGGAAAGGGTGATGTTACTGAAGGCCTTCCTGACATCTGACGGTACGCCACTGTATGCAGCAACTTGGGAAGATCTGGGATGTTAAACTGTGTCAAGTTATTCCTTATACACTTGATTAAGTTAGTTTTGTTTTCAAATAAACGTTACCGTAATTCAAACTATAGGAAAATAACATACCAAGTCGTATTGCCAAAGCAATTATAGGGGTCCCCAAAATTGTGCTACATCAGCTCATTGAGTTACAGGATGAAGCCTGGTGCAGAATGTTCAGCAAACCCCCCTGGTTCAGGAATGGCCACTGCCAGAAATTTTCTGTGGTGCAGTACCCCCAGCAGGAGCCCCAAATGGGCCACACCCAAAATTGAGCCTGATCAGGTCATGAGTCAGGTCTGCGGCACACAATCAAATTTTTAACCAAAGGTGGTGTTGCATCAGCATGGGAAAATTGCCCATGAAAGCTTTTGATTCCTTACCATATTGACTGTGTGGAGAGATGTATGTGGGCCTAGAAAATGCATTTGTTTTTGTATCATATGTGCTCAGACAGATGTGGGCCAAATTTAGATGAGCACCCCCCTAAAACCAACACACTAAAAAATAATGGTTCTTCAGTGGTTCTTTGGGGCGACTGAGGTGCCATGTAGCACCGATTCTGTACAAAGAACCATTAAAGCCCAGCATGGTTCCTCAGTGGTTCTTTGTGGTAGTTGAGGTGCCATATAGCACCACTGCTGTACAAAGAACCTGCTAAGCCCCTGTAAGGTTCTTCAGAGGGTTCAGATGATAAAAACTGGATTTTATCACAGAATTTATCTGTTTATAAATTTTAAAATCACTGTCCATTTTGACGCTGAGGTTTGTGACTGTGGGTTTTACAAAGGGTTGCAGTGAACCCAAGTCCATCAGAGGGACATTACAGGCCCGACTGGGTCCAAACACCATGACTTCAGTTTTTTCTTCATTCAAATTTAAAAAATTCAGGGCCATCCAGGCCTTGATGTCCTTTAAACATTCTAGCAAAGGCATCAGGGAGCTGTTATCATTTCTTTTAAGAGGCAGGTAGATTTGGGAGTCATTTGCATAAAAGTGGTAGGAGATGCCATGCTTTTTAAAAAGTAATCCAAGGGGCAAAAGGTATAAAGAGAAGAGGATGGGCCCAAGAATTCAACCTTGGGGAACACCACAGGATAGAGGGGCAGACGACGATGCAGAGTCCCCGAGTCCAACTGAAGAGCACCTCCTTAACAGATATGACTTAAACCACTCCAAGGCAGTGTCCCTGATGCCCACACATTCTTCTAATCGAAATTAGATTAGAAATGAGAATTGTATGGTCAACTGTCGAATGCAGCAGTGAGGTCAAAAAGCATAAGAATTGCGGAGTCACCAGAGTCAGTAGTTAATGTCACTGAAAACTCTTAAAAGTGCAGACTCAGTGCTATGAAAAGCTTTAAAACCAGATTAAAAATTTCAAGAATACCATGTTTATCTAGAAAAGACTAATTGTAAAAGTACAGTTTTCTCTAATATTTTCGAAATGAATGGAAGCTTCGAAATAGGTCTGGAGTTTGAAAAAACTGAAGTGTCCAAATTTGGCTTTCTTTATCAGGGGTTCCGCAACTGCTTCTTTGAGGTACGCTGGGACTACTCCTGAAGCAAGACTACTATTAATAATTTTTTGGACAACAGGTCCGATAGTCCCCCAGACCTCTTTAAAGAGATAAGGAGGGATAATGTCTGTGGGACAGGATGAGGATTTGAGTTGAGTGACAATTTTACTGAGAGATATTAACGACACAGGCTCAAACTGATTAAAGACAGTTGAGCAAGTGACGGTTATGAAGGGTTCAAAAGAGGGGAATGAGATATGGGCTCTAATAATATTAACCTTGTCTATAAAATAGCAGAGAAAATTTTCACAGACTTCAGATGAAGCTTCCAGACAGGTGGATTGGGGAGAGTTTAAAATTGAACCAATAGTTTTAAAAAGAACGCGTGGATTATTAAAATTTTGAGAAATAATACCAGAAAGATATTGCGTTTTTTCAGCTTTGGCAATTCTCTGATACTTTCTCCAACTTTTCCTACGGATTTCATAAGGTACATGGAGCTTATCCCTCTTCCACCTTTACTCAGCTTAATGCACATTAAGTCCATTTTAATTACCTTACTGATGTAACCACTCATAAGCATCAATTTGTTGTATCTGGCTTCGTTGACATCCCGAGTCTTGCTCTGTGCGTACAGTTGGCAGATGAAGTCTGATGCAACATTTAGGTCCAAAGTGCAATTTCTGTCTCCCATGCCAATGAAAAAGTTGAGAAAAGAGCCCGTCTTGTCTTTTTCAATGAGACTAAGGGGTTTCACTTTCTGGAAAGAGGACGAAAGCACCATAAAAATCAACTCGGTCACTGCCAAGGACACTGAACTGCAATGGTACAGCATTCACACAGTCCAGTGTAATTAAGCCACCAAGAATGAATGTTAAAGTTACATAATATACATCCAGATATTTTAGTGCACTGTAAAAGAGGCATCTTCAATAGAATTATGTATGTGTGCCTAACTGTAAAATGCTGATGTGAAGTCGCATTCAGTGAAAGCATGGTACCCGGGTAATGCTCTTGAAAGTCCAGGCCTGCGATCTTCTATATAATTGACAATGTTTGTCAGGCTGATGTACCTCCTGTGGTTTCCCATGCCACAATCCATGACCACGTTGGACATGGATCGTTTTTCTGGTTGCCATTTACCAAGCATGCCAATTTATATCACTAGGACATCAGCGTCAGATGCCCTGACTAGGACATCCCCAGAGATATGTCTGGCATGGAATGCAATTAGAGTGTCAGCCTCCTCATGGTCACCTTGCAGGTACGCTGGCGTTGTCACAGCGATGCCCTGGCTTTCTTCCTCGGGCACATACTGGTAGCATTCACCACCGTGTGGTGCAAACAGGGTCTTTCCTCCCATTATGTTGCTGTAGTGGTCTTTCATCCACTCATTCAGGAGGAATTTTGTGAGTTCATTTTTGAAGACACCATTGCTGAGGAGCTTTTGTCCACTCTGCCTTATTTTCTGCTCTGGTCCAGTTATTATGTAGGGAGAGTCCATGGCTCCACGCAGTTTCCTTTCATTGTCCTTTATGGCGTTTTCTGCATACTTATCAAGGCACAGATGTACCTCTTTTGCCTTTCTTCCAGAACACACAACTGAAAAAACTGAATGAGCGATTGAGGCATAGGATGCTCCCACATTTGTCTGTGACAGGACAGAATGAATGACAAGCCCACCATCATAGATACACACATAGTCCAACGGCAACTCTGTCTCGGTGAGGGTAACATTCTGAACAGTCTCGAGTTTCTTCAGTAGTGCCGACTTGTCCGATTTAACGCGTGCGCCATCACAATGTGCAAGTAACAGTGGGCACTGGGTGATTGGGTATGACAGGACACAGGGAAGGTCAAACGTATTCTGTGCGACAACAATGATCATTCTTACGAATGTGTCCCTTAGGCTTTCAGCAGTCTTTTTTGCCCTCTCCGTGACAGGTACTTTTGACTTCTTTTTGGAATTTTCGGCAGCGAAGTTCTGCACTGGGATGCGCTTGACTTTCTTCTGAAAGCGGCTGGTGCTGTTGTACCATTCACCAACGAACTGTTTTCTTGTCTCCTGACCCCTTTTCAGTGTGTTCAGTAGGTAGGATTCTGTAGCCTTTGATGCTGCTGGCCCCGTTGCAACATTCAGCAATGTGCTGGATACCTCATCAGAGACAGGATTGCAGAACTCATCAATTTTTTCACTTAGTGCATCCATCTGGCTGTTGTCTTTCTTTGTCCTTGACTGCCGACATTGAGCTGCTGCAGTTTCACCTTAGTCAAGGCCTACTAAGGATCTAAGCTCAGTGACAGCCATAGCCCTCTGGGCCATTGTCAGTGACCATCTTCGTATTGCACTCTCGGAATTTTGAAATGCAACAATGCCTTTCATCTGAGACGCAGCATCTCGGTTGACTGTCTGCTCTAGTGATAGGTCGACGGCTGATCTGCTGTAGTCTTTTCCTGTGTGTCTGATTGAAAATGCGCCTTTTTGGAGAACTTCACGTATTTCTGGTGCACCATTTTTCAACTTCTGTAGGTAAAGGGTTCCCCATCTGGCATAGTTAGGGCAGTTCAAGGCAAAGTACACATCCAATAATGCTGGAAAAACATCAATGTATCCTGTGAGGTTGTTCGTTTTCACACATCTCTGGATATCCCTGTGTACACGATTGATCAGATAGATGTAAGTTGCCCAGTACTGTGCTGTTGCTCCATGGCTCCCTTCAAGCATCTTTTGGAAGAAGTCCGCATACTTCTGAAGATGCCACGTGATAGCTCGATCTGACAGGTATGTCTCCACTTCCTTTGCGTCTGAAGGTACATCTTCCAAAGCCAGTTGAAATGATTCCTGCTCTTCATCGGTCAAGTCCATGAGCAAGCAATCATGGAGTTTCTTCTCCTGGACATTTGCCAGTAACTGGTGAATCCTTGTGCAGCGGTTGTAGAGCTTTCCTTTGATGAATCCCATCATCGATCCTTCAGCCAAGAATCCTGCCTCTGAGAGTATGAATTTGATTCCAGATTCATGTATGAATGTCCCTACTGCCCCAAAGAAATACTATTCAATGTGGAAATTTCCCAGCATTATGAGCAGTTTATCGAATAGTGGACTTTCAAGTGCCTGAATTGAGTAAGGCTTTGTCGCAACTGCCAAATCGTGAGTTACGACTGCATAGTCCTGCCCAGTTTCATGTGCCACATTCACGGTGCGAATCATCGTTTCCCGGACAACAAATTTCCTGGTTGGTGAACTAGATATGGTTGCATATAACAAATCCATAGAAAAGGCAAAGGATCCTTGATGTACTTGCTGACAAACCCAGCATGCAATGGTACATGTTCCTCCCTCAGTTTGCAAAGCCAACAGAGATCCAAAGCTTTCATTTTCAAGCTTTTCCTGCCATCTTCTCCAGTATTTTTCTCGTTAGCTGGGGGCATTGCAGAATGTGTCAGTTCATATGCGTTTTCAGTACCGGTATCTCTTTTTTTTTTTTCGTCCAGGTCGAAACTACTGAGGAGTTTTAATGGTTTCGGATTGGACTGAAGGATCCTTCAAAATATTCTGGTATGTATGACCAACTGTAGCATGTAATGTTGCTTTGCCATCTAGTGTCTCAATATATGCATCATTGTTGTCCCACACACAAGCTGTTGCTAGATTCGGATTTAGGTGGATGCCATGTGGAGCGTCCTGCTCATCAGATGCTGCAGAATAAGCAAATTCAGTCTCGAGACCTTTGACAGTACTGTAATCGATACATTGTCCACTCCTATTCAGAATCTGCAGGGCCAGTTTGGAACCAGTCAGTGAAGCTAAACCTAGGCCCATAATGCTGTTCTTCCATGATTTGACAGTACCACATGTAACATTATAAATAGCATCAGATGCCATTGCGGACACCTTTCTGTCAGTTGCTTCTTTAGAGTCCTTGTGATGCGTGTCCAAGCCACAAATAAGACATCGAAAAAATAGATCCAGCTGAGTAGGGATTTATGGAGAGCACTTTTTCAAATTCTGCACTGTTGAGTCTTTGATTTCGATAACTGCAGCATCTGAGAGCGAAGGTGAAGAGCTACTCATCTGATTTTTTCTTCTTTTTCACATCAGTCTGCATCATCGTGGAGTTTGGCCCTTGCGTCTTCTTCTGTGAAGTCAGAATTATATAGGATGTTTCCCTTCCGTTGGTCAAGCAAAGTGACACTGATGTGTTGCCCAAACTTTTCAGAGACCTTTCTTATAAGATTCTGAGTTGTGTAGGCAGAGACATCTACCTCTTTACCCCCATTCCCAATATACTCTGCTTTATAGCAATCCAGCAGTGAAGAGACTAGTGCTGATCCCTGCTTCTTTATGACCTCATCTTCGATGTGGCTACAGAGGGAGGTGAATGCCATTTTGTGAAGGTGATGAGAAGTATACATGTGTTTTGGTGCAACGTCATCAGTTTCTTAGTCAAAGAGAACACGGCATAACCTGTGTTACTCGGCTTCTTTAGCAATAAGGCCCACTCCACTCTGGAGGAGGGCTCTGATCCGTTCATTGTGTGAACGCACTGATCATGCACACAGGGATTGACAACCTGAGAATGTAGCAATTTTCTGTCTTGCTTCTTCTCGTCCTTTTGCTTTCATCCTACTTTTTCCACAGATTATACACGAACCTTTCAACAGTCCCTTTGGAAGAGAGCTATTCTGTCTTGTCTCAACGTTAGCTTTTTTGTGAGGAGCAGCGCAGGGAGAGGAAGCAATGCGTTTCACAGCAGTGTAGTTTTTGTGGCAGGATGTGTGATACATGATACAAGCATCATGAACTGCACCTCCTGAAATCCTTTGTGTGACATCCAAGTATCTGTCAGACGTACGATTCTTCCGTAAAGCAGCAGCATTGGCCTCTCTTAACAGAAAAGAGAAGTTGTACATAATACTAGTAGTAAGCCTTTCACTGCTACTTTTCATTCACACGTTACAGTTCACCACTGGGCATTCTAGTGATTTTTTTAATCAATGTTTACAGTGCCACTTCATTAACATGATTAAGTACTAGTATTCTACTCACCGTTTCAGCAGATCACGAACTTCATTCTTGCTGTTCTTCCTCCAGAACCTTGTCTTGAGGTACATGTTCTAGATCCATTGGTGCAATGATATTACACTAAAATCTTCATGAAGTCAAAACAGGGTTTAAACCAAAGCACTATATCAGTAATCTGTCATATGGTGCAGGAGCTCTTTTTAGGACATGAATGATATTCATTGATTGTATTTTGAGTAAATAATAATTACGATTGATAACTTCAATATTTACAAACACAAGACCCCAATCCACCATACATCTCAATTAACATAAAAAGCCTTAGTATTTGCGAGAATATTTGCCGGTCCTATAAAATTTTCCCAAAAAACTACAATATGCAGTCTCATAATATTTGTATGGTTAATGGTTTTTAGACCTACTAGAACTCTAGGCAAAAGAAAAAGTGGATGCATGTGATTAATGAATCACCCACTGGGTTCCAAAACCATGGGACAGTTTTCTGGTGGCATCCTGCAACTTGCCAATGGTAATTAGTGTGCTTGCAAGGCAAGCACACTATTGTTCTTCTTAAGTTTTCTTATTCCTCTTATTCCCTTTTCACTCGTTTCTGTGGCCCCCTACTCCTCCTAGGGCTTTCGAGATAGAGACACCGTTCCAACTCTGAGACGTCCAGGCCGATCTGAACATGATGGCTTGTTCAAATGGTCTCGATATCCATTGTCGTTCGTTCGGTATTGGCGTTTTTCCGGCGAAATTGGGTGCCATTGAAATGAATGGGTAGAACTTTGGAGTGATGATGTCATAATGCACTCCTCCACTCTATACGTTAGAGTGGGAGCAGCAGAGAAAAGACTGGGAAAAAAATTTTTGAAATCGCTCCCCCGGCCACAGTTTCCAACGTACACACACAAATTATACATCAAAACGTAGGAAAATTTGTGCAGGCCTGAAAAATGTCACTGTGGAAGAAACCAGATAAAGGCTTGAAACTCTAGGCGCCCTCAAGCGACAGGAGCGCAGACCAACTGCCCCATAGACAGCCATTATAACAGGAGCAGAAAAGTTTGAGAAGAGAGCAGACAAACTCCTCTTTTTTAAATCGCCACCCTCACCACATACTTTACACTACAAGAAAAAAAATACATGGGGACGAACAGCAGAGTCTCCTCTCACTCACCGTATTTTTGTTTTTACCATAGGACTTACGCTCTGCCAGAAAATGGCAGTAGTTCGGACAGTGTCACTGAGCAACTCCCCCATAGGCAGCCATTATAACAGGAGCTGACAGTTGAGACACCTTTTTGAAATCGCCACCCTGACCACATACTTGACCCTACAAGAAAAAAAATATATGGGGACGCTCAGCAGATTCTCCTCTCGCTCACGGTGTTTTTGTTTTCACCATCGGACCTACGGTCTGCCAGAAAATGGCAGTAGTTTGGACAGTGTGAATGAAGAATTCTTAGAATTTATCTCTGCCTCACAGCGCTTGTGAGGCAGCAAGCAGACAGGGGTGCGGCTGTCTCCATAGAGACAGGCACACAGGCATAGGAGCTGCTGTGTCAGACTCACGCACACACACACACACACACACACACACACACACACACACACACACACACACATCTGTGTTTCTCACTGGTAAAAATACTGCGTCAGCGATTAAACTGGCCGGTATAGACAAATTTCAGACTGCGAAGCGCTCTGAAATTTGTCCTTTAAACAAGGTCAGATTATACCTGTGTGTGTGTGTGTGTGTGTGTGTGAGAGAGAGAGAGAGAGAGAGAGAGAGAGAAGACAGAGACTGACAGTTATAACTGAGTGTAAATGTCATTAGAATGTTTGGTTTTTAAGCTGCTACCAACATTCTAGATTAGGATTCTATAGAACACTCTTCACTGGTAGACAATGCAGGTGCTGCTGATAAGTGACTCAGACACAAACAAACTTATAAAAGCCCTGCCAGACAAAATACACACACACACACACACACACACACACACACACACACACTAGGCAGACACGCACACTCACACACACAAAAATTCTGTGCCATTAAAATGACTAAAAGAAAGACTCCTTTTCAACCATGACAGTGTGTGTGGTTAGGGGTAGTGATTCGGAGAGAAAGAGAGAGAGAGAGAGAGAGAGAGAGAGAGAAGCAGAGAGTGTGGCAGTTAAAGCTGAGTTTTGAATTAAGTTTAAAAGCATGTAAAAGGGTAGAAAGAAGAAATCTCCCTTCTAAATGATGTTAAAGACACTTCCATGTCTAAACCATGACCGTGTCTGACAGATGCAGAGAGAGACGCATACGCACGCACGCACGCACGCACACAGACAAAGACACAGACACACACACACACACACACACACACACATCTGTCTGTGTTTCTTACTGGTAAAAATACAGCGCCAGCTATTAAACAGGCCGGTAAAGACAAATTTCAGAGCGCAAAGCGCTCTGAAATTTGTCCTTTAAACAATGTCAGGTGATACATGTGTGTGTGTTTGTGTGTGTGTGAGAGAGAGGGAGAGAGAGAAAGAGAGAGAGACACAGACAGACTAACTACCTACATTCTGCCAGACTGCCACTCTAGTGTGTGCGTGTGTGTGTGTGTGTGTGTGAGTGAGAGAGAGAGAGAGAGAGAGAGACAGACATCCATTCACTGTTCCTGGCAACATTTGAGCAAGCACACTTTGCATTTTCTCTGCGGAAATGCAGTCTAGTTCCTCTTATTCCCTTTTCACTCGTTTCTGTGGCCCCCTACTCCTCCTAGGGCTTTCGAGATAGAGACACCGTTCCAACTCTGAGACGTCCAGGCCGATCTGAACTTGATGGCTTGTTCAAATGGTCTCGATAACCGTTGTCGTTCGTCCGGTATTTGCGTTTTTCCGGCGAAATTGGGTGCCATTGAAATGAATGGGTAGAACTTTGGAGTGATGATGTCATAATGCACTCCTCCACTCTAGACGTTAGAGTGGGAGCAGCAGAGAAAAAGACTGGGAAAAAAAATTTTTGAAATCGCTCCCCGCCACAATTTCCAACGTACACACATAATTTATACATCAAAACGTAGGAAAATTTGTGCAGGCCTGAAAAATGTCACTGTGGAAGAAAACGGATAAAGGCTTGAGACTCTAGGCGCCCTCAAGCGACAGGAGCGCAGACCAACTGCCCCATAGACAGCCATTATAACAGGAGCAGAAAAGTTTGAGAAGAGAGCAGACAAACTCCGCTTTTTTAAATCGCCACCCTGACCACATACTTTACACTACAAGAAAAAAAATACATGGGGACGATCAGCAGAGTCTCCTCTCACTCACCGTATTTTTGTTTTTACCATAGGACCTACGGTCTGCCAGAAAATGGCAGTAGTTCGGACAGTGTCACTGAGCAACTCCCCCATAGGCAGCCATTATAACAGGAGCTGACAGTTGAGACACCTTTTTGAAATCGCCACCCTGACCACATTCTTGACCCTACAAGAAAAAAAAATACATGGGGATGCTCAGCAGGGTCTCCTCTCACTCACGGTGTTTTTGTTTTCACCATAGGACCTTCGGTCTGCCAGAAAATGGCAGTAGTCGGACAGTGTGAATGAAGTACTCCCCATGAATTATTCTGTGTCTCAGATACACCTTTTTGAAATCGCAGACAAGCAGGCAGGGGTGCTCAGCAGATTCTCCATAGAGACAGGCACACACGCTGCCATAGTAGCTGCAGTGTGAATGAGACTCTCTGTCTCCAGCGCCCCAGCAAGCACACACACACACACACACACACACACACACACATCTGTCTGTGTTTCTCACTGGTAAAAATACTGTGTCAGTGATTAAACTGGCGGTAAAGACAAATTTCAGAGCAAGAAGCTGGCCTGAAATTTGTCCTTTAAATAATGTCACATTATACCTGTGTGTGTTTGTGTGTGTGTGTGTGTGTGTGTGTGAGAGAGAGAGAGAGAGAGAGAGAGAGAGAGAGAAGCAGAGACTGGCAGTTATAACTGAGTGTAACTGTCATTAGAATGTTTGGTTTTTAAGCTGCTACAAACATTCTGGAATAGGATTCTATAGAACACTTTTCACTGGTAGACTGCAGATGCTGCTGATGAGAGACTCAGACACAAACAAACTTACAAAAGCCCTGCCAGACGAAATACACGCACACACACTAGGCAGACATGCACAATCACACATACAAAAATTCTGTGCCATTGAAATGACTAAAAGAAAGACTTCTTTTAAACCATGACAGTGTGTGTTTTCTGGGGTAGTGATTCGGAGAGAAAGAGGGAGAGAGAAGAAGAGACTGTGGCAGTTAAAGCTGAGTTTTGAATTAAGTTTAAAAACATGTAAAAGGGTAGAAAGAAGAAATCTCCTTCTAAATGATGTTAAAGATACTTCCATGTCTAAACCATGACCGTGTCTGACAGATGCAGAGAGAGACGCATACGCATGCACGCGCACAGCACACAGACACACACACACACACACACACACACACACACACACACATCTGTCTGTGTTTCTTACTGGTAAAAATACAGCGCCAGCTATTAAACAGGCGGTATAGACAAATTTCAGAGCGCAAAGCACTCTGAAATTTGTCCTTAAACAATGTCAGGTGATACATGTGTGTGTGTTTGTGTGTGTGTGAGAGAGGGAGAGAGAGAAGAGAGAGAGAGAGACAGACAGACTAACTAACTACACTCTGCCAGACTGCCACTCTAGTGTGTGCGTATTTGTGTGTGTGTGAGTGAGAGAGAGAGAGAGAGAGAAAGACAGACATCCATTCACTGTTCCTGGCAACATTTGAGCAAGCACACTTTGCATTTTCTCTGCGGAAATGCAGTCTAGTTAGTGTGCTTGCTCAGAGCACACAGCAGCCGAAGGCTGCTGTGTGCTTGCAAGGCAAGCACACTATTGTTCTTCTTAAGTTTTCTTATTCCTCTTATTATTCCTCTTAAGTTTTCCCTTTTCTTGCAAGGCAAGCACACTATTGTTCTTCTTAAGTTTTTCTTATTTCCTCTTATTCCTCTTATTCCTTTTCCTCGTTTCTGTGGCCCCTACTCCTCTTAGGGCTTTTCGAGATAGAGACACCGTTCCAACTCTGAGACGTCCAGGCCAATCTGAACATGACACCCTGGCTTGTTCAAATGGTCTCGATATCCGTTGTCGTTAGTTCGGTATTGGCGTTTTCCGGCGAAATTGGGTGCCATTGAAATGAATGGGTAGAACTTTGGAGTGATGATGTCATAATGCACTCCTCCACTCTAGACGTTAGAGTGGGAGCAGCAGAGAAAAAAGACTGGGAAAAAAATTTTTGAAATGGCTCCCCGGCCACAATTTCCAACGTACACACAAATTTATACATCAAAACGTAGGAAAATTTGTGCAGGCCTGAAAAATCTCACTTTGGAAGAAAACAGATAAAGGCTTGAGACTCTAGGCGCCCTCAAGCGACAGGAGCGTAGACCAACTGCCCCATAGACAGCCATTATAACAGGAGCAGAAAAGTTTGAGAAGAGAGCAGACAAACTCCACTTTTTTAAATCGCCACCCTGACCACATACTTTACACTATAAGAAAAAAAATACATGGGGACGATCAGCAGAGTCTCCTCTCACCATATTTTTGTTTTTACCATAGGACCTACGGTCTGCCAGAAAATGCCAGTAGTTCGGACAGTGTCACTGACCAACTCCCCCATAGGCAGCCATTATAACAGGAGCAGACAGTTGAGATACACCTTTTTGAAATCGCCACCCTGACCACATACTTGACACCACAAGAATAAAAAATACATGGGGATGCTCAGCAGATTCTCCTCTCGCTCACGGTGTTTTTGTTTTCACCATAGGACCTACGGTCTGCCAGAAAATGGCAGTAGTTCGGACAGTGTGAATGAAGAATTCTTTGAATTCTTCTCTGTCTCACAGCACTTGAGAGGCAGCAAGCAGGCAGGGGTGCTGGTGTCTCCATAGAGACAGGCACACAGGCATAGGAGCTGCTGTGTCAGACTCACACGCGCCCAAGCCACACACACACACACACACACACACACACACACATCTGTCTGTGTATCTCACTGGTAAAAATACGGTGTTAGCGATTAAACAGGCTGGTATAGACAAATTTCAGAGCGAGAAGCGCTCTGAAATATGTCCTTTAAACAAGGTCAGATGATACCTGTGTGTGCGTTTGTGTGTGTGTGTGTGAGAGAGAGAGAGAGAGAGAGAGAGGGAGAAAGAGAAGCAGAGACTGACAGTTATAACTGAGTGTAACTGTCATTAGAATGTTTGGTTTTTAAGCTGCTACAAACATTCTAGATTGGGATTCTATAGAACACTCTTCACTGGTCGACTGCAGATGCTGCTGATAAGAGACTCAGACACAAACAAACTCACAAAAGCCCTGCCAGACAAAATACACGCACACACACTAGGCAGACATGCACACTCACACACACAAAAATTCTGTACTATTGAAAAGACTAAAAGAAAGACTCCTTTTAAACCATGACAGTGTGTGTGGTTAGCGGTAGTGATTCGGATAGAAAGAGAGAGAGAGAGAAGAAGAGAGCAGAGTGGCAGTTAAAGCTGAGTTTTGAATTAAGTTTAAAAACATGTAAAAGGGTAGAAAATCTCCCTTCTAAATGATGTTAAAGACACTTCCATGTCTAAACCATGACCGTGTCTGACAGATGCAGAGAGAGATGCACGCACACAGCACGCACATATACACACACACACACACACACACACATCTGTCTGTGTTTCTTACTTGTAAAAAAACAGCACCAGCTATTAAACAGGCCGGTATAGACAAATTTCAGAGCGCAAAGCGCTCTGAAATTTGTCCTTAAACAATGTCAGGTGATACCTGTGTGTGTGTTTGTGTGTGTGTGAGAGAGAGAGAGAGAGAAAGAGAGAGAGACACAGACAGACTAACTACCTACACTCTGCCAGACTGCCACTCTAGTGTGTGCGTGTGTGTGTGTGTGAGAGAGAGAGAGAGAGAGAGAGAGAGAGAGAGAGAGAGATCCATTCACTGTTGCTGGCAACATTTGAGCAAGCACACTTTGCATTTTCTCTCTTGGAAATGCAGTCTAGTTCATCTTATTCCCTTTTCACTGTTTTCTGTGGCCCCTCCTCCTAGGGCTTTCGAGATAGAGACACCGTTCCAACTCTGAGACGTCCAGGCCGATCTGAACATGATGGCTTGTTCAAATGGTCTCGATATCCGTTGTCGTTCGTTCGGTATTGGCGTTTTTCCGGCGAAATTGGGTGCCATTGAAATGAATGGGTAGAACTTTGGAGTGATGATGTCATAATGCACTCCTCCACTCTAGACGTTAGAGTGGGAGCAGCAGAGAAAAGACTGGGAAAAAAATTTTTGAAATGGCTCCCCCGGCCACAATTTCCAACGTACACACACAATTTATACATCAAAACGTAGGAAAATTTGTGCAGGCCTGAAAAATGTCACTTTGGAAGAAAACAGATAAAGGCTTGAGACTCTAGGGGCCCTCAAGCGACAGGAGCGCAGACCAACTGCCCCATAGACAGCCATTATAACAGGAGCAGAAAAGTTTGAGAAGAGAGCAGACAAACTCCGCTTTTTTAAATCGCCACCCTGACCAAATACTTTACACTACAAGAAAAAAAATACATGGGGACGATCAGCAGAGTCTCCTCTCATTCACCATATTTTTGTTTTTACCATAGGACCTACGGTCTGCCAGAAAATGCCAGTAGTTCGGACAGTGTCACTGACCAACTCCCCCATAGGCAGCCATTATAACAGGAGCAGACAGTTGAGATACACCTTTTTGAAATCGCCACCCTGACCACATACTTGACACCACAAGAAAAAAAAATACATGGGGATGCTCAGCAGATTCTCCTCTCGCTCACGGTGTTTTTGTTTTCACCATAGGACCTACGGTCTGCCAGAAAATGGCAGTAGTTCGGACAGTGTGAATGAAGAATTCTTTGAATTCTTCTCTGTCTCACAGCACTTGAGAGGCAGCAAGCAGGCAGGGGTGCTGCTGTCTCCATAGAGACAGGCACACACGCATAGGAGCTGCTGTGTCAGACTCACGCGCCCGCGCACACACACACACACACACACACACACACACACACACACATCTCTCTGTGTTTCTCACTGGTAAAAATACAGTGTCAGCGATTAAACAGGCTGGTATAGACAAATTTCAGAGCGAGAATCGCTCTGAAATATGTCCTTTAAACAAGGTCAGATGATACCTGTGTGTGCGTTTGTGTGTGAGAGAGAGAGAGAGAGAAGCAGAGACTGACAGTTATAACTGAGTGTAACTGTCATTAGAATGTTTGGTTTTTAAGCTGCTACAAACATTCTAGATTAGGATTCTATAGAACACTCTTCACTGGTAGGCAATGCAGGTGCTGCTGATAAGAGACTCAGACACAAACAAACTTACAAAAGCCCTGCCAGACAAAATACACGCACATACAAAAGGCAGACACACACACTCGCACACACAAAAATTCTGTGCCATAAAATGACTAAAGGAAGGACTCCTTTTAAACCATGACAGTGTGTGTGTTTCAGGGTCGTGATTCGGAGAGAAAGAGAGAGAGAGAAGAAGAGACTGTGGCAGTTCCAGCTGAGTTTTGAATGAAGTTGAAAAGCATATAAAAGGGTAGAAAGGAGAAATCTCCCTTCTAAATGATGTTAAAGACACTTCTATGTCGAAACCATGATCATGTGTGACCGATGCAGAGAGAGAGAGCTGCGCACACACACACTCACTCACACATCTGTCTGTGTTTCTTACTGGTAAAAATACAGCGCCAGCTATTAAACACGCCGGTATTGACAAATTTCAGAGCGCAAAGCGCTCTGAAATTTGTCCTTTAAACAATGTCAGGTGATACCTGTGTGTGTGTTTGTGTGTGTATGAGAGAGAGGGAGAGAGAGAGAGAGAAAGAGAGAGAGACACAGACAGACTAACTACCTACACTCTGCCAGACTGCCACTCTAGTGTGTGCGTGTGCGTGTGTGTGTGTGTGTGTGAGAGAGAGAGAGAGAGAGAGAGAGAGAGAGAGAGACATCCATTCACTGTTGCTGGCAACATTTGAGCAAGCACACTTTGCATTTTCTCTGCGGAAATGCAGTCTAGTTTGGATTGATACCTTTGATTAAGGCCTTTTAAAAGCCCCTTGAAAGGCAATGCCTAAATATAATAACTGAATGCAAATAGCCCAGTCATGGGAATGGGCAACCCGGCCAAGGGGGCCTGCAGCACCCAGATCTGCCGTCTCCCCAAGATATTCTAATTCCTTCAGAGATCAGAGGCCAGCTTCTGTGCCAATGATCACTTTGTAAAGTATAACTGGGTGATTTCAAAATAGCCAAAGGAAAAATAAAAGGGTCCCACAACTGGCCCCTTTCCTCTCCGCCCACAGGAGGTTGGGGTTGCGTTCTGTTCCGATTTTGCCAAATATAAACTAAGAACTTTCCATACAATGTTGTACTTCACCACACCCATTTGAACATACCTTACAAACTTTAAGCAGTGAAACATTTTTAGTAAAATTTTTTATGACCCGGCTCGATGGCCACAACAAAAAGGGAAACACACAATCAGCAATACGGTTTACAAATAATTCATTTCCAGAAAATTAAAGAAACTGCCAAGGTTATGAGATGTGATCGTCTGTGGATCAGTGTGTTAGCTGTTAGATGTATGCGTGTGATGTGTGTAAGGTGTTGTATGGTGTAAAATAAAGAAAAGAATGGGGCCGAAGCCAACAAAGGAAAACACGATGCCGCGTGGCATGGCTCACGGTGGCTGGAAAACTAATGAAAGAGAGAGGAAGGGCACGCAGCTGATGTGGGGTTTAAATGCTCCTGGGAGACTGGCCAGGTACTCCCAGATGCAGCGCAACCCCGCCTACTTAGCACCTGCAAAACAGAAAATGAAAAACAAGTAAAAGGAACCAGAGCAGGATTTAGCACTGCCAGGGGTCGCCACACCCCCCTCCGTAAAAACGTGGTCCCAACCACGGAACCAAAATTTTGTCTACTTTAATTCAGTTTCTTAAATGACTAACAATAAATGTAACACATGAAAAATGTCTCATTTGAACGAATTTTTGTAAACTTTACCTACTTTATATTACACTTACATGATACACAATACATATTTACTAAATTACCATACAGACATTGTGCTTGAAACTTTGCCTCACTGCCTCCACTCGCATCGCCTCCCCCCACTTCAGCAACCTGGTATCAGTAAGAAGCGATTTAAGAGGGGAAAAGGAGAGACACAAAGGAGCAAGTAACGGAAAAGGTAGCACACAAGGTCAATTAAACTCACTGGCATGGAGCTCTTGATTTTTAACTTTAGATTTTAACTTTAGCACATAGCAATCTGCTTTTACGTGTCCCCTTTTATGACAGTAATTACAGAGTTTATCTGAATTTCGCACATCACAATCTGTTAACTCAGGCTTAACAGCGTGGACAGAATTATTCACCCCTGTGGCTCCAGCGCTCTCCTCGTAACCAAAACTCCGAGTGCACACTTCAACAAAAGAGCGCTTGTGCACCAACACATATTCGTCTGCTGAAGCAGCAGCTTCCAAGGCAGTTTTTATCTTATAGTCACTCACATACTGAGCGGTGACCTCAGGTATCGAGTTTTTAAACAGCTCCAACACTACAAGGTCGTGTAAGTCCTCAAAATTGACCACATCCAATGCAGAAATCCAGCGAGTAAAATGGCTATTTAAATCCCGAGCAAACTCAAGGTGTGTTTGCTTATCTCCTTTCCTCCACGTATGGAAATGCTGACGATAAGCTCCGGGAACCACATCGTACGCTTTTATTACAGCAGATATCACAAGAGAATAGTCTTTACAGTCAGAAGAAGACAAAGCTGAATATGCCTCCTGCGCTCTGCCCCTAAGAATGAATTGAATGAATGAATGAATGAATTTATTGACTCTTACGACCCCTTCCGAGGTATGAGAGAACTACAAAAACACACAAAGATTAATTTTTTAAAATAACAATAAAAGGCAGTAACAGGCGGGACTAGTTTACCAACATAGTAAGCCTTTTACAAGAGGTAATCATAATCAAAATCGATGTTTCAACATAAAACTACAAGCAAAATAAACAATATGAGAGACAATTACACAGTAACACATTCTATAATTTAGACGATATTGGCCAAAAGATCAGAATTTTGATAAGATAGTTTTTATGAAATTGACCAAGTTGGATAATTCACTAACATTTCCAGTCTGAAAAAGTTTCCCAAATTTAATTATACTAGGTCTTGAGTAGTACCATTTTTTAATAAATTTTGCATGTTCAGAATTAAAATTTGAGCAGATTAAAATAGAATGCATCTCATCTCCTATATCACCATTGTTACACAAAGTACAGTATCTTAATTGATCATCTTTCTCATATCGACTAATGTTGACAGGGATTTTGCCATTTGCACAATGAAATTTTGACAAAATTATTCGATCACAAGGAGATAGACTATTTACATATGATTCAAATTGACAATATTTTTTGAAGAGCCGATAGCTGTTACATGAGCTGTTTGTAGCAATGTCAGATAGCCAATTTTGTTTGCATATGTCATCGATTCTTTGTTCGATACTAAGTTTCATCCACTTATGATTCACAAACATAACATCAGACCACAAATTCGAGTACCCCCAGTTATCTATGATACTTTTGATTTTAGATTATCAATTAGATTTAAAAATATTTCTATTTTAGAAAATGCTACACTGCAGCTTTAACGTGCAAGCTGACTAGGGCCTGTTCCTCGAGTTTGCAACTCGCTCAAACAAAGAAAAGAATGTCTCCGGGTCTATCTCATTAAATTTTGGCAACAACCTTAAATTGCCTAAAAGATCAAAAGTGTCACCTCGGAACTCCGGAAACACGGAAGAACCCTCAAAATCTACAGACCCGTCAGCTACAGATTTTCCACTTCTAATCAAGTCTAGCCTGTACTGCTGTAAAGACAACTTTGCCTGCTCAGTCTCAAAATGCATTTTCTCAACAGCCAATTGCTTTTCAATTTTAGCTTTATATTACATTTTGTCATACTTTAACTACAAAATTAACATTTCCTTCTGCTGCTCAAAAGTTAAATTACTTACTGCACCCCCTGGTGAAGACACACCCACTTTGGAGCACAAACGCTGCTCACTCCTGGCAGCCAAAACACCCAGGTCACTTAAGTTTGCTTTCAAAATGCTCCTAATTTTGTCATTTAAACGTTTGTCAGACACCTCCACATTATAATGCTCTGCAATCTGTAAAAGTTGTTCTTTAGGAAATTTATCCAACAACTCCTCCGACGGAGCCTGAATAAAATCATCAACTTTTGCCATAGTAACAAAATTAACCAAAGATTAACAAGTAATTCTAGCTATCAAAGTTTAGGCAACCTACCTAAAAACGAACAAAACACCGGAACCACACACCACCGAAACGTGGCGCAGCCAGAGCCCACACAGCCGGTACCAGAGTTGGGACCAAGTCATCATGTCCAAGTCAAATCAAGTCATTGGTCATTAGCTCAAACTCAAAGCAGACGAGGGAGAGCAATGAGGAGTGAAAGGGGGCAGGGGAACAAACTAGACAATGAGCTAACTAATTAACAAGCACCCAATTAAAACATTAGCTAATGGCATGTAGCTAAAACACTAGCTAATGGCATGTAGCTAACATGAGTCCTTGGGATGACCTTGAAATGTCACAGTGGAAAAATGGACATAAAATACCCCTTTACGCTGACACAGTATGGGAGTGAACCCTCAACAAGGAGCCGCTTTCCAGATAATTTCACTGAAAGCTTTTCGCATAGGATCCTGTGTTAAAGGATCCCTGACGAGAAAATGCCCGAAAATTCTAATAGTTATGTTTTCTAAAGTATTTTCCTCATTAAAAACAAATCTAGCAACGTTTTCCCACCAACTTGAAGTATTTGGAAGTTTGGAAGGATTGAGGCAGTCAAATTCATTGCCCGGTAACACGCCTTTTGAAATCGCCTAAACCTCCTATGTACTGCTGTCAAGCACCGCGACGCTTGTGACGTCAGCGAAGGAAGCATTTCGGAAGTTCGTGCCAGGTAGTATGCGTATAATACGTGTACTCGGCTTCGTATCTTCAACACAACAAATAGAAGTCTTGGTCTTTTATAGTTTTCACAGAAAGTTAATTAAGGAATCTCCCCTGTCATTTGACCTATCAGATTCAGAAAATACTGACTCTGAGGTGGAAATCGATCTAGGAATTGAGAAAGACGGAGTAATTCTGCCTTATAGATTTGAGCCTGAGCAAGAGGCTAGCAACAACGATGCAGAGAATCTGCACTGGTAATCAATTAAAACTAAACTGTGAACCAGAATAATTTGTCAGCAGTAGACCCTATCTTGCGTCGGTGTTGCTCCTTGCGGCCAGCAGGGAAGGTAGGCAGTACAGCACGGACGGGTCAGTAAGTTACTTGGCAGAGTTTTACAAACTAAACCGTTGCTCTGCCTCTATTTCATTAGTTTGATTTTTGATACTGAGACAACATTTTGATAATGAATAAACATACAGTAATTATAAAACTGTAATTAATTTGGTATCCACAGTCTCAGTCACAGACACAAATCGCGACAGAGGCAGAGACGCATTAGGTCTACTTACATAACATGAATCAGAACAATGACAGTTGACACAGCTAGTAATGTCTAACGTTACGTTAGATCTATTCAGTGCCACCGACTTCTCCTTTTCCTTTTATCTGCGGCCGTCCTCATACCCGCCCTTTTTTGGGCATGATCATGACTTGTAGGCCAACTAGAACTTGACTTTTTATCACGTGCACTGCCTAAGGCTTGAGGCGTCATGCTTTTTTTTTTATCTGAAAGTCTGCGTGCAGCCCCTCCTCAAAATCCGAATCAGCGAAGTGTGCACTGCATATCGTGCTTGATGCAGTCGGACCGCCCCAGTCGCCCCTTGTCAACCTCACTCGAGCAGTCCAAACCTTCCTCAATTGCACGACTTTGGGGATGAAATGAAGGCTGACCTCATGTTTTGATGCAGTCTGCAACAACACATCTCGTCGGCATTCCGCTATTTCGTGCCTCCAAACTTTATTAAAACTATGTAAACTTTCAGAACTTTTGACAATGTGCTATGGGGTCTATTCTCCCATGCGCGCAAGTTGAAAAAAGCGAGTAGCTACGCGCTTTTCAGCCTATGCGTATTCTCCCCTTGACTTAAGTCTGTGCATTACGCGCCCCGAAGGCAGTTACACTCTTCGGGCAGAGCAAGGCCAAAATCTGGACGTTTCTCAGGCAAACAACACTTACGTTTATTCTCCCCCTGGCTTACGCGTTTGTTCTCTTAAGCACTTTTGAGGGCTGTATTACGGTCAAGCGCCAATATAAGGCGAAATAGAATATTGCGTTTGATGTCGGTTATAGGCCGAATTTTAACATTTATTTTATTTTATTTAACATGGTAAAGGTTGAGACATTCAATATTCAGTTGTTCATCCTTATTTCTAAACTACATTTCTCATAACCATAATAAATCATCAAACAAAATCATCACATGATATTACGCAACAGCCTGTTCTCCATCATTCTACCATGCCCTCAAAATCTAACACCAAAATGCCAGTCCTGCATTTGCTTGCACTCTTGCGTGATTGGGAAAGAGTAAAAGGAGCGCACCGAGCTCGAAGATGACCACGCATATATCGGCCTCATTTGGACATCCTGGGACTAACACACCGAGTGCATCCAGCGCTTTCGTCTGGACCGTGAGGCAATCATCTATCTTTGCTGACTTCTGGATGAACAGCTATCCAGCCGCTGCAATCATCCACAAAACATACCCGTGGTCATCAAGGTCACAACTGCGCTGTCGGTCCTGGCATCTTGGTTGGAACAAACAGGCTAGTGTGGGAGGGGCACATTTTCACTGCTCTGATTGCGCTGGTTGAGAAGCGCTAAATTCTTTATTTGTTATTTCATTATCGTGGCAATTTGTTTGTTTACATAGCTTTAATGTCATGGTGATTTCACCGATTTCAAAATAATTTTCGATATTGAATAACCACCCCATCGGGTTCATGAATCCACCAGAGAAACCTGCGATATTATTTTCTTTATGACAAAAAATGATATTTTTAACATTTTTTTGTTTTTGGGAGGGGCCACCCATTCTGGAGCCCCACAAAGTGTCACCAATGATTATAATAATGTGCTTATCAATGCACATTGTACCTGATATATTTTCCTAATGAATGAAAAAAAATTGTTGAAATTGATGTCATACTGCCGAGATAGGAAGATATTTGTTCAAAAAATATGTTCTGAAATGGGGATTTCCAACGGTTTGCAAACTACGGTACATTTGACAGATTTCCCGGCGCTCTTTTCTTTGGTGGTTGGGCATATTGCATCTAATTGGAGACAGAAGCAGCCAATCAGAGTTGTGGCGCATTGAAAGAGACATGCTTTGAGCAAGCATGCTGAGGTCTGGCAGCGTGCTGACCATGAGTTTGTGAGAGGGCACAGAGTGAAACTGAGTGAAAGGGGTTAATATTGCATGTTCATATTGATCATAGCAAACATGCAAAGTCATTTGTTGAGCACAGAATAGAGTTTTGTTCGCTCAATCGGAAGGGGTTTTTTTTTTGCTCACTATTTATTTTTCCTCAAAACAAGGTTTGTGTGCTTGCACAATATATATTTCTGCGCTGAAAATTCCCAATTGCTCACTCAAGATTGTGGCACAAATATAATTCCATATTTAGCTCACTAGCTGGCATTAAAAGGCATCAAAAATAAGGTTTGCCTGTTAATGTTGACTAAAGAAACCAACAAACTAGCTAACACGCTAGGCTATCAAGCTAGTGTGCCTGCCCAGCTTGCTAAATTCAGTACATATAAACCAATAAAACAGTGAATCGCCATAATTTTGCTACTTAAGTAGTGTTGCAGTAGCAAGAAGTCATGAATTAGCTGCATAGCTAAGTCAGATACCATTGGCTAGGCTGGTTAGCTCGTTCGCCAGCTACCGAGTTTTTGCACTAATGTGGGCCAAAGATACTTGGCTATTAATGTAAATTGGTACTAGTTGCAAAAAATTTATATCTAGCAAGCTAGGTAGTCCAAACTAAATAGGCTAGACCTTAGAGTAGATTATTTTAGTACACACAACTTAAAAGCTGTGAAAACTGAAAATTTGTCTGGGAAATATGTTTTTTTTTTTATGAGGACACAAATGGCGGAGGACAAGTTATATGCCAGCTGCCAAACAACTTTGTGAGAGACTAGAATTTGCAGTATAAGAGAACATGATTGCACTTTTTATATATAAATGAATCTGAAGATGATAGGCTTTGTTCTTTTAATTATAAGTCTTTATCAGGGTTTATGGCGAGATGATAATGAGTAATGTCTGGTATTGTGAAATTCCTTATGTCATGTGGAGATGATATTAAATATCTGGCTTATGAGGATTTTATTTTGTATCATGGGTAAATATTTATTGTATTTACATGATGAAGAGAAGATATTAAGTCTTGTTGCCTGTGTTTTTTGCCATTATGCTATATACATTTTGAGTTTTTATACAGCATGTTTTTTGTCAGGACATGTCAATGTAATTGATTAGCTCTCTTGGTCACAGCAAAGATGCTTGGGTTATAGTTGAAGTGAAAAGTAAATTTTTTTTTTTGGAGAATTGTAATTTTGTTTGCCTGTTACAAATCTCCCCAATTTCAATCTTCAGAATACTTTTTTGCTAATATTCAACATGCATTCATAACATGCAAGTTTATAAATTTCATTGTTTATAATAAAGATAATTCCACAAACAGAAATCTATTCCATGTCTTTTTTTCTCAAAATTGTATGAACCACCAAGACTGATGGATATGAATAACTTTCTGGGCTGTGAGTTTAGCTGGGTTAATCTGAAGAGGCAGTTTAGCATTCCAGCATGCTAATTATGACAATCCCATACATTTTCACAGAAAGGAAATCTTATCTCAACATATGACTACGCAGGGAAAGTGGGTACAACAAGCAAACTTGATGCTCCTGTTTCAGGAATTTGGTTATGTAGGGTCTCTTGCCATATGCATATAAGTATCACATGTGGGTTTTATGAGATGACATGTGGCTTCAATTATTCTCATGTGATTAAGATGTGGGTATTTGCAGTCACATGTGATTCACATCGTTGTTTTCCCCTAGAACGTGTGGTTAACACGTGGGTACATGCAATCACATGTGATTCACATGGTTATTTTCCCCAATAACATGCGGTTAACACATGGGTACATGCAGTTACATGTGATTCACATGGCTTGGAACATGTTTACATGTGATTCACGTTTACACGCGTTTCACATGTATTTACATGTTTTCACATGTGTATCCCATGTGAGTTTTCCATAAGGGTTGGACTTGGTACAAACCACAATGTAGCCCCTGATGTAGATCTAATATAGCGTCCCAAGTACTTGAGGAAGTAAAGGTATCAACTTGCTTTGTTTTAAAATTGGAAGAATGCATGCATGTTTGCAAAGCAGATATACTGCTCTGAATGAGTTTTGGCCTGCTTCCAGTGGAAACTGCAACCTGGAAAGATCACTAATAATCACTGCTCTCTCTCTCTCTCTCTCTCTCTCCACTTAACTAATCAGAGTCAATTCTTGTTCCTCACTGCAATCAAGACCATGAAAAGAAATAGTCTGACCTTTGAAAACACTTTGCGAGTTTCCCTGTCATTAGTTCCTCAGTATGACCATAGAGAAAGGCTGTCCAAACAAGGCGCTGAACTTCAGTGAGCCCACGTCCTGGAGTGGGGGCTCCACTGGTCTCTAGGCTCCTCATCAGGACCTAAAGAAGGTGTGCGTGCAAAAGTCATGGACTAGAATGCACCCTTGCTTGCGGACAGTGCAAAGGACTCAGCTGCAGCAATGCTTCAAAGATTCAGGTGGATGAGGCCGATGGAGATTCTGTGATTGAGTGAAACATTAGCAAGCATTGAGTGAAAGCATTAGCAAAATTTACGTCTTCTCACAGCAGACAGAGGAGTTCATTGCAAACTTTGTGTTACACAGTCGGTTATATGGGTTCAAAATATTTTTACCATTTTCCTTGACCCTGAAAACATAGGTGTTGAAACCATTTTAAATCCAGTGGGTGGTTGTGGAACTGAGATATAAAAGAACATACGTTTTCTTGTAATGGCAGAGGTTCATTAACATATTTGGTTTAACATAATGGGTTGTGATTGTTATAAATACTTTCATTGTATTCCTTAACCTTTAAAATATGGGTCTAGACACCACTTTTATTTTGTTTTGATGATCAGGGACAGAAATATTTCAAAAATAAGGTTTTTTGATAATGGCGGATGACGTATTACGTAGCACCCCTTATTTGACCCACTTCCCCTACCCGAACTGTGGTAAACTTTTGATATATTACTAATATGGTATCAATGAAACAGAAACAAGTGGAATTAATTCTTTTACAATTTGTTTTGGGTCAAGCTACATTTTGACTGGACTAAGACTTCATGATTGACATTAAAGTGTAAACGAAAGTTCAATTACGAGAAACGCCCAGGCAATTTCATTCACCCAATCGCAATCATAGGTCTTTTATACAAATACCCATAACATGTTTCCGTTTGCTGTTTGCTGAGATTTCACATCACCCACCACCACCAACTTCTGGCTCCACCCTCTTCAGCATCAAAGCCATTGCCCTGCAGACCAGATGACCCTTCCCTCAAAACGGGGGATGGCTTCGCCTCTGCCTGCTACGCTGGCAGATGTGCACGCCACCTCACTGAAGGGTCCTCGAGCATAGAGTCATCGCCAAAGAAAATATCAAATTCATTTCATTGTTAATAAATCTTTTATCCTTTAATTCTGGAGTCTCCATCCATCCATCCATCCATTGTCTTCCGCTTATCCGGGGCCGGGTCGCGGGGGTAATTAAGAATTAAGAACTAAGAACTTATTAATTCAATTAAGAACATTGTTTTAATTACGTGAATAAAAAAGTTAAATAAAAAATTACACTACTCTGAACTTCTGTGCTCACTTTTGGCACATCCTGCAATGCAGGCTATCTAACGGGCGCTTAATATTTTCAGTCCATGAGCCACCGCTCATGTAGATGTAAGGGATCAATTTGTTCAACTTATTTTGAGACTTCATGAAGACACAGCTGCTTAATTGTTACTTATTGGTACTACTTGCTTCAATCTTAGCAAATTTAACAAGGTGTTTTATTAGTGTTTAGTAGTCCTTTGCACTATTAGCTTGTAATATACAGTCCTTCAGATAGTACTCCAACTACTCATTTACTATTGCTCTTTTATCATCTAATCTCCTTGGGTTTTTACAGTTTGTCCCATATTTCTTATTAGTTTAAGAAGTTATATTTTTATTGTATTATATGTTCTTTATGTAAATTGCTTTGCCTTTTTTGTTTTTATTTCATCAGGTGCACTTGCTCACCTTTGGAAAGGATCTGAGAACTGGAAGACATGGGGTACATCTCAAATCTCTTATTTCATACTTCCTTGCTCCTCACTTGAACCAGAAGTTGTCATGGATCAGCCATCTTGCAGGTCATATCAAAGCTCTTATTTCTGCTGCGAGGAGAGAGCTCTGAGGAGCCATGAGCGAGTATTCACATGGGCAGCCTTCCTGGAAGACTTCAGCTGAAAACCATGCGGTCAGTCCGTAATGACAGACACTGACAGCAGATCCAGCTGTGTGCCATCATCAGAAATGGACGTGGATTCATGCGATTTTTCAGAGGAAAGGATTCCTCGTGTCTTTACTCCTCACATAGTCTCCTTGCATCTCTCCATGGTGGGAAGGACTGAGACGCTAGGAAAAGACTAGTGAGGGAAACATGGATGCTATTTAAGAGAATTGCGATGTACCCATGGTGTTGCATCGTATCCACTCTAGACCTGCCATCACTAATCTTTGCTGTAAGCAGCTGTGGTCGAAGGCTAATTATTGATGCTGTTGCAGTCAAGTTGCAGTGAACGACAAATCGGTTGCCCGAGCGCCTGGGACAATCAGTTTTTCACGCGGACAAGTGAAAACGAAAAATCAGTTGCCCATCGGACAACTGCCTCTGCTCGCTTGAAACATTTCTGCTTGCACTCAAAACATGCTGCTCGCGCTCGGATTTTTTCTGCGGTATATTCCTATCAAAAATCGCCAACCAATAGAATGCCAGGTTCCGTGTTGACCAATGAAATTATCGCTGCCTCGCTGCAGGCCCATTCGTTTAACTTCATATAGTGTACCGTGGGGGCGGTGACGTTTACACAGACCCACTCTGAAGATACCGTAGAAACTGTGGCTATGCTGCGAATACGCGACGGCTTATTAAACTATGTTACTTTGTAGATTGTGTAGCCATCTAATTATCTTGCTAATGTTAACTATGGAGAATCTTTGTAAATAATCGTCATAATTAAGCGGTGTCATTTATTTTTGCCCTAACTTCACTAGCTAGTTCGCAGTACCAATGATTGCTTTTGAGCTAGCTTGCTAGCTAGACTTATTGACTTAATATAGCTTTCTATAGCACCTTCTAACATTAAAATTATCAAAAGCACCTTAGCTAGCCAATGTCCCAAAAATGTGAAAGTGCAGTTTGGACGCATGGAAGCTAGCTAAGATAGTAAAGTCATGGCCAAACCAAATTGTATCGCTTAAACAGGATTTTCCACAGTTAACGTTAGTGTGACAGAGTGGTTTTTAAATCCATCGACTCTCAGCAGGTGTAGATCTTTCACCATTATTGCCTTGCAGTTCCCTGAAATGTTTGCCGTTTTTCCCAAGCTATGCCTGTAATGCAGCTCGTAGCAATTTGCATAGAAGTTGCTTCCATGTGAGACAAAGTTGTCCAAGTTTTGAAGCATTTGATTGGACTTGAAGATGCCCACTCAGATATATATGTTAATTGGAATGATTGCATTTACTCTCTCTCGATAGTCAGTCTGCCATGGGATGCAATGAGAGCAGGAATATATCCGTGAGGTTGAGAGACCGCTTTGTCTAATGCCTTTATGCTGATATGGTATATGCAGCAGTGAAGTAAGTGAATAGTAAGTAAATTTTATTTATATAGCACTTTTCACAGACAAGTGTCACAAAGGGCTTTACAGACATAAAAAGCAACAGTAAAATGTTAGCAGTATGCAGCAGTGAATGTGCACCTCGGGGCCGTGACATATCTTGTCTTTGCCACAGAGGTGCAAATAACAGTCTACTGTATGCATCTGAGGTGGCTGGCATCCTTCTGAGTCCGTTACATCAGCTTACTAGATGGCTAAATAATCAAAAGAGTACTGTAGTTTAATCAGCGATCGGTCACACAGCATATAGCCAAAGATACTGCAGTGTCTTCGGGAGTAGGTCTGCGAGTCACCGCCCCCAGCCCCCACGGTAAGCTACCTCAAGAGCAATCACTGGTACAGCTAACAAGCGGGTTAAATTAGGGCAAAAACAAATGACGCCACTTAATAGGACGATCATTTACAAAGATTCTCCATAGTTAACGTTAGCTAGCTTGCTAGATGGCCACATAATCTACAGAGTAACATATTTCAATAAGCGGTCGCACATTCGCGGCATAGCCACACATTCCGCAGAATCTTTGGAGTAGACCTGTGTAAACGTCACCGCCCCCACGGTACACTGTATGAAGTTAAACGAATGGGGAAAAAAAAAAAAGTTAAACGAATGGGCCTGCAGCAAGGCAGCGATAATTTCATTGGTCAACACGGAACCTGGCATTCTATTGGTTGGCGATTTGATATACGGACAACCACCATTCCAGACAGGCAACTGATTTTCATTGAAGAGCTTGTCTGTGGACAACCAGTCAAAAAATTGATTTGTTGTCCACTGAGTTGTCCTTGTTAGGCAGTGGTCCTGAAACATTTATGTGTGAATTTTATAGTGTTGCAATTATGCAGATTTGGGATAGTTACTTCTGTATGCACAGTAGTGTTGACTGCACAGAATTTGTACCAGAAGCTTTAGAATTGGGCGCTACAAATGCATCAGTTGGCTCTGAAGCAGTGCCCTAACAAAGTACATTTTTTCTAATAAAATTGGTTTTATGTAAGTTTTTCATTTTCATTCATCTTTGTCCAGTAATGACTTGAGTTTCTCCCTTTTTACATGAGCACGGGGCCTGTGCCAAACCTGTTGTACGCTCATGTAAGCAGCAGCAGGGACATAGGTGGAACCAAGGGTGCTGTAATGGGCTATGATGTGGGCTTTGTTTGACAGTTTAATTTCACAAATCCTGAAGATTCATTTAGTACACCTGGGGTAAATTTAATAAATAAGGTGGCCAGACTTTTTAAGTCTCAGACTGGGACACCTGGCAGTGTATGCGTGCCACCCAGTTGGGCTTGCTTAGCCTACTCATGGATTTTACCAACAATAATGATATTATAGTTACGATAATTCATTCACTGCTGTTAGATATCTGGATTTGAAAAACCCATGGGTATTCAATTTACTTGATGGGGCATTTATTTCAGTATTTCCCACATATGATAACCGGCTATAAAATAAAAAACACATGAGCAAAATAAGATTGATCGACATTTCTAATACATAAAGGGTAGTAAAACGTAATTTTGCTTTTCATTTGTGCAGTACATCTGTCGTCTATATTACATCAATTACATATTTACCAAGGAAGCAATAAAAATCATTTTTACCGTGTTGTTCCGAATATAAGACGATCCTGGATATAAGATGACCCCCCTTTCACAAGACAGATTTTTGGAAAAAAGGGGGTTTTCATATCTTGTTTTAATCACAAAATAATAATCAAGAAAAAATATATAAATAATTTGAAAATACTGATAAAAAATTGAGAAAAACCAATATAAAACAAGGCAGGCTGTTGTTCGGCGTCATCTATTGTTGACAACGTATATTAACCAAAAAATACACACTTATTTTGACTTGAAAGCCGAGTCCCCGAAAATAAGGCGAACCCACATCTTTTTCAAAGGGGATTTCCCGGGAAGAAACATTGTTTTATATTCAGAACAGTACGGGTAATATATATATATTTTTTTGGTTCAAGGCTATACCTTAACCAACTCTGGGCAGCTATGGTCAATATTAATTTTGTTGATAATCGGTGCCTTGACGGAAAACTGCATTTTCGCCTTTTTGGGAATACTGCTCCTGGAGAAGAAAGCGTTGTGTTGGCGAAGGTTACTGGGCTTTCAGTGGCTACCCCAGATGGAATGCCACGGTGACTGTTTAAAACTCAAGTCGCAGCAGCTGCAGTAATCAAAAAGAAACGTCAGGTAATGGTCGTCATTAGCATTTGCAATATCGTAATTTACTAGCTAGCTAGCTAGCCATCTACTGCGAAGCAAGTAACATTTAGCCAGGCTTTCTTTGCAAGCTGGTGGGGCAAACCTCAAGCTCCCTATCAGATACCATTGCTAAGCGTTCTAGCCTGGATAAAACCGAGCTTTGTTTGTGACAAAAAATAAAATATGGACTCAAACCTAACACAACTCACCTAACTAGCGAACCCCCCAATCTCGCCTCGTTGCAGCTACAACCTTGGTACCTTAGCTAGCTTCTCAACCTTCCTCAGTGACTGAACGATAGAACACCCAACCCTTGTGACCACTTTCCTTGCAATGTCTGAGAGTAGACATAGCTAGGTAAAGTAAAAAAAGCATACAAAAGCGAGTTTTACAAACACAGGCATTTATTAAGTCATAAAGTCATATGCTAGCTAACATATTTACAGGCAAACTAGCCAGATTAGCTGAAATGCCAGCTATCATAAGCCATACATGCAATCAAAAACGCATTCAAAGAAAAGGCTAACCTAATAACCTTAGACAAATTTATACCTCCTCACGCTCCCCTGTAATTCCAAAATATGGACCACAACTGTAATCATCTCTAACGGCAAAATAAGAGGAGATTGCGAGAAGACAAATTAAGAGTACATCCCGCTATGCTTCTGTCGTGTTAGCCACAGGAAGTATTTTTCCCTGCCTTCCGGTAACCGTCACCATATTGTGAAATAGGCCTATTTTCTGCACATTTATGTTTCCATTCACATAGAGTGCTACACCCCCTCCTCGCCCATCACATCTATCCTTCCTAAAGCACTTATAACCTTCAATATTATATTCATCTCCCTCCTCTTCACTAAGCCATGTCTCTGTAATCCCAACTATGTAATAGCCCTCACTAATCATAACGGCCTCAAGTTCTGGAAATGTATTTTTTATGCTTCTTGCATTTAAATAAAAACATTTCAGGTTAGTACGAATGCTCTTCCTGTTGTAGGAATTTTGATTTTATATTCCTGGTGTTACCTTCTCAAAAAAGAACTCAAACAGAAACAGAGGAATTAACGTCCAAGTAGAAGTCAGTTTACTTCATCTGCAGAGAAGGATCCTTGCACACAACAAGTCCAGTCAAACAAGAATAACCAACAAGGATTTTGCTGTGGTTTAAGTAAGAGTCCATCTTGACATCCTCCTCCCCCTCGAGCTGATTTACGCATCATGGTATCAACAGGAATGTTGCAGACGCACACAGCCCACGTAAAGCCGGCCCCGGAGCATGCATACATCGTATCGTTCGGCATCCCAGGCTCAACTTGTACTGTTCTTCCTGAGAACACATAAACTTGACAGAGAAAGAGAACATCTTGGCCCTGTCAGAACTGCATGGCTCCAGATAAACTATAAGCAATTACGCATTGTTCAAATTTGTGGAAGCTACAGCTATGAAGGCCTAGGCTAATCAGAAACAGGCAAGAGTACACTACCATAGCCTAAGAAAAATTGAGCCAGAGCAAGCAAGGATAAACAATTAATAATAATTAAATGAATCAATATAAAAATGATTCCACACTTCCCCTTCGATTTCCCATGTGCCTGCTGCTCCAAGCCCCCCACTATGCTTTGTTGCTTTAAAAATATATCATCAATAGTGCATGTACCGCTGTCAGCTTCCATCAGGGCAGTCTGCATTTCCCCATGTATAACACTCTCTAACCTCCCTGCTCCCCAAGTCCCTAGTTTGAATAACCCTGTGCTACCCTCAACATACGCTGACCCAGTGCAAAGGTACCCCTCCGGTTCAGGTGTAGCACGTGAGGCTTGAACAGGTCACTATTTCACTAAATACAGTTCATGCAAATAAAATTCCAAGACTGAGTCCTGATCTCAACATTAGTGATGGGATCAGCAGTTCTTTTGATGGTACTGAATCACCAGAATCCGTTCATTAAAAAGATTCATTCAAAAAATGTGTTCACTGGATCGTTCAGTGCTTAGCAGGAGTCCTGACTGCATAGTGCTTAGCTCTCCAACTCCCTGAACTGGTAAACAGCCAAACGATCCGTCATTCGGTTCATGATTCAGCCCTGAGGTTCACATTCACTCTGTAACACGTTAACCGCACGTACTGAGGGACGGTGCGTTCATAGACCATAGTACACAGTCATTGGCGGGAGACGCAGCGCTACTTTGAGTGGTATACATGCATTAAACTAACTACACGGTGAAATGAGTCCTCAGCTCTGTGCGCAGTAAATTCACTTAACGTGCTACACGGGTGTTAGCAAGTTGACAAGGCGCTAATTTTAGCAGTACGCTACTGTTATGAATGTGAATGCGCAGTACGTGAACGTGAATCACATTCTCAGCGACAGTTCTCTGTGTGCGAGTGAGTGAGAGAGCGCTACTGTCGGCAGTTCGTTCTTTGAACGAGAATCACTCCCCCGCCCTGAGAGACTCCGCTCTCTGTGTGTAGTACGTTCATGAGTGACACAACACTACTCTCAGCCGTACGTTCACTGACCGAATCAGCGCTGACTGGTGGTGCGTTCACTGTGTGTAGTGCATTCAGTGGTTGAATGGATCCCTCGCAATGAGAGGATCAGTCTCCACCACCCGTTTTCGAGTGAAGTGTTCCAAGAAAATATTGAGTTCAAGAAAAAAAAAATCAACAAAATCTTCATTCTTCACTCCTTCTCTCTTTCTTTCATTTCAATCAGGAGGCTGCTTTATGATGATTGACTGGGCTGAAAATAGCTGAAGTTATGGGAATATCATAAATGAAACTTACTTATTGTGCATTGGCAGGCTGTAAACTAACCCTTAGCTATAAAACAACAGACATAGATTTCATGGCCATCAGAAACTTTCGTAAAAACTTTTGCGGACAAACTAAATCATCTGAAAATAATGCATTATAATAATGAAAGAAGCAAGCTCTGTCGTGATAAAATCAAAACCTGGGGCCATATTCATGTCGGGACGTTTTCCGCCTATCGGGACGACAGATCATGATGGCCCTATTGGTGCAATTCATGAACGGCCGTTTGGCCTTATCTGCCGAGCCTATAGGCAGACAACTTCGAGCGCCGAATTTGGGCTGATAGACGGTATTTTCGGCAGTCCTTCTTGTCACACTGAAAGACGACGTGATTTTTTCAACTTTAGTTTCCCAAATGTCTTCTTTTTTCTTGTTCATTATCTGAGCAACAGGCTTGGGGAGTAACGGAACACATGTAACGGCGATACATAATTACTTTTGTAGGATAGGCCTACCATAAAATGTAACTGTATTCCTTTGGGGTTACACACAAAAAGATGTAATTGAATTACAGTTGCATTCTGTAAAACATGGGGATTACTGGATTACCATTGTAAATTAGTCTGTAATCAAGAAGAACAAGACAGACAATCCTGCTATCTTAGCTAACTGACCCAATTTACCCGACCTGTAACCATTTTTTTTTCTGAATGAAAATAGTTTTGCTTTGAAGTGTGATGCTGGTGAATGGGATGGTGTTTGGGTAAAACAAGCTCCAGCCTGCTATAAATAGCTGTTGTTGACTTGAAGTTTGATTATGAAGTGTTTTTACCATTAGCTATGTAGCCTAAGCCTCATTAGCATCACTACTTCTACTGGGCAGTGGCCGCTTTTCCGACAGCCCAGTAGTCCGTGATATGCCCTCCGTCATTGCGTTAGTAGAAAACAATGAAGTAAAGATGCAACAAACCAATTTAGTTATGTTCTGCAAATAAAGCAGTTTTTGTTTCATCTTTCCGGAACCTTGAATCAATTGTTTTCAGATGGAGACATTAGTAATATTTTCTGTACTGGCCGCTTTTTCCTTTCAGTTTTTTTACTTCCTTCAAGTGAAAAATTGTGACTATCCGCTGCTCTGTCTTTGATATTTCGTGCATCCAAGATATACGATGGTACATGTCGTTACACTTTAATTCCAATAGATGGCAGTCTAAGACCATAAATCATGACGCTATGGTTTTGTTGGTTCTTTAATGCCGATAATCGCTATTTTTTCGGATATGGTATACATGGCACGTCTTAACATCAGTCTTCACATCAATACAATGATGCTTTAATTCGTTAGATGTCCTATTTATATATTATAGTTCTATCTATCAGGGCCAGCGCCAGAACTGAAAATTTGGGAGCAAAGATACATTATTTTATAACAATTAGTCCTAGCTAGTTCTCAGTCTTTTTTAATTCAACGCGAATTTCATCGAGAAGTAAAATCATCTCTCCATGCTGCCAATTGGGATCCCTAACTCTGCTTTCCTCATTTTCTGGCGCTTTTCGTTTTTGCTTGAAAGGCATATTGTACAACAAGAGAGATAAAACTCGCTTAACCTGCCAAGAGACAAACAAATCACTCATCAACACACCAACGAACAACACAAACTCCCCGCTTTGAAAACAAGAAAGGTAGATAGCCATGTCACTGCGCATGCACCGCTCATCAACACTTCATATTCCAAAATTAGACAGGCCATCAGCTGGTGGCCCGCCTAACTAATGTTCATGAATACCGCTTGGCGCCGCGGACTTGTGGTCCGTTAGCTGTCGGGAAGATAAGCTTTATCAGCCCAATAGGTAAAACTCCCGACATGAATACGGCCCCTGGACTGTAGTCTCATTTGTCTGGTGCCCTCACTGCCCCAAATTGGCTAAACTACCTGAGCAAATCAAAAATGTAGATCACCTTACATACCATTTACTAACGGGCGCTTATTTCATTTAGCTAGGATATTATCACAGTTTACCTAATTTAACAAATGTTTTTCTGTTACTCACCTCAATCACACATGCATCACAAGTTCCAGTTCATTATAAATCCAGCATAACATTAAAGTTACTTGATGAATTAATGAAATGAATTAATTACCATACAAATCAAACTTAAAGAACCTTTACAACAGATGAAACACTAAATAATTAAAAAAACACCAAAATATTGGTGCCGCCATCACCCAGATTGATTACCGGTGAATTGGGAGAGATGGAGAGGTCAACCCATTCACCACAAGGCTAATCGTGTTATGGTTTTGGAGGCTGGTGGTGGCTTTGAGAGCTTTCTTTGTTGCTCTCGTCCGGGACGATATCGTTTTGCCCACAATCGGACTCTTGGGCCAGCTGGCATTAATTGGGGGCGGCGCCCGGATTCTATTTAAGCCCAAGTTCCGCCTCACTACCCTTGCTAGAGTGTCAGTGTTTTGTTTGCACTATAGCCGGTAAGGTCTCTAGTTAGAGAGTTTTTGAGGAATTAGCTGCAAAAGAGGAGAGTGCTAGTTAGCAAGGGAACCTGTCTCTCTTCTTTCCCTCTTTCTGGGCAGCATCTGGTGCTATATCTTTTTATCTCGGTTCCCGAGATTTTTCCCTTTTCTTTCGTTCTGTCAAGCTCACGTTTGCTTCCTTATTTTTGCTGGGACTGGATCTAGGTCTTTTGGAAGCGCGAGTCTCCCTCTCTTATTTTGTCCGTTTGTCTCTTATTTTGCTATACTTCCTTTCGTTCCGGCCACAGCATTTGGCGTCTGGAAAGAAACTAACCATCACAAATCACTCCAAGCTTTCAAGAGTGGCACCAATGTGCCCTCACGCACTACCTAAATGCCCCTTCTTTTGTTTATAGTTTTCTTGCTGCTAAAGGGGAAGCCATTTCAGATAATTTCTACCATGGCTGTGACCATAATGCATCATAGTCACAGGTGGGAGAAAAGGTCCATCCCAGTATTTTGTTCCAGTCACTTAAATTTGAGCTGGGCAGTAGAATGAATAGGTGAAATCCATTTGGCCGAATTCAAGGCTGGAAGTGATACGTGGCACGACTTCCGCTTTCTGGCACCAGGACTTCACACGTCTGATAATGAGCATATGTTAGGTCTCGAGTAGAAAGGCTTTTTGAGCTGCTGCAACAACATCAGGAGCAAAGTGATTGTAATAGAGCGGACAGATAATGTAAATTATTGGCGTATAAATGAGATGCTTAAAATAGCAGAGGGAGGAGTACAATGGCATGTCATGGGAAGACTAACATTACAGTTGTAATCATTAGGTAATGAGCACTCAGTTGCTCACATAGTTTAACTGGTTGCAAGCTAACATTTCACCAGCCAATAATCTGGTGAAAAAGACAAATAAAAGGACCTGTCTCTGAGGGGTTTGCAAGCATCGGATGATATTGGATGTTGTGGTGGCCGAGTCACTAATTTTTGAACTGTTCTCTTCTTACAACCTGTTACCGGCACCATAATCATTGAATCCAAATATCATTTTTACTGGCCCAGCCTCAGTGCTAGAGGAAAGTAACTGGCTGGGGATTAGGTTTTTATGGCCAGGGCCTGACAATCATAACTATTTTTCTTGACTGTTTATGGCAACAGATTTGGGTAGATTAACTGCTCCAGTCTTTTTGGCATTGAATCTATTCCCTAATGTCTCTGTAGCCTGTGTGATACCGTGTCATTATTTGGGAAGCAATAATGAATAAACTAAACATAAAGCTGGCAGAACAAACAATAACCAAATGATACCTCATAGGGAACAAGGAACACATATAGACAATAAAAGAGGTCGCTGCCCACTCAAACATGAGTGCAAAAAATTATAATATAATGACACAAACCAATGTGACCAAAGGGATAAAAATAAGAACTAGATCTTCATAGCTTGTTGTGATAGGAGGTCAGAAACAGGAACAGGTTACCATGGTGCTGCTGAAGTTATGATACAGGCAGGAAGAGCTCAAGGGCATTTTACTAATGGAAATTTGAATGCTAAGATACCAAAACAGCGTTGGGAGGCCAACTGTGCCATTCATCCACCACAATCACCTCATGTTTCATCATAATTGTGAAAGTCCCCATGTCTCATAGATCTTCACCTAATCCCTGCGAGCAAAAAACATCACTGCACTCCCTGCATATTCAGTAGAAAAGTACAAAACACACAGAGAATGTTCACCATGCTCTGAATCAGCACATGTGACAGAATGATTCAGTTTCCACCAATATTTTGCAAGTTTATACAGACGAGCAGTATGACAGCATTTTACAGGCCATAATAACTGTATGCAAAGGCAGGCCAACAGACCCTTCCATGTAAGACTGTAAAACCATCATTTATGATGATTTTACAGTCTGACATGGAAGGGTCTGTTTGCTTTGGAAAGGCAGATATGGCACCAGCTCTGTTTGCTCTTACTTGGAAGGACAGATATGGCACCTGCTCTGTCTGCTCTCTCTGCTGCCTCCTTTGTCTTATTGAGCCAGAGCAGATTCCTCCACAGCTGAACATTCCAGTTAGTTTTTCATAATTAATTTGAAAATACACCAGTCATACTTTTTATGATAAAAATCGTGGTTCACTCAGAGATATATAATAGAACCAGAGAGAACGAGGAAGTACCTTTGCTTCAGCCAGTTAGCATGTTAGCTTCCTGCTTCTGCGTTTCCCAAGGATGCAATTTTGTGGCCAAAGCTCCATAGACACCAATTGAAAAGTGTGCATTTTTTTCTTTCCATATAAAGTGAAAACAAAAGAAAATGTATTCAGTAATCCTTCATCATTTTGCTCTTTGTCTGATGCAACTGTTCGATGTTTTCAAGAGGACCTGTAAAATAAGAACTGCTACTTAGAGCTTGATGACAGCTCGTGCACGAGTTTGGTTGTCCAGCTGTTGCTCTGACTGCAGCAGTTCAGCCAATGAGTGTATAGTGCGTGCGCGTCCCGGATTAACAGCGTTGCTCATCATTTCCCCTCGAACACATTCGCCAATCCGCACAGACGACACATTTTCTTGGCCATTTGTGCTGTGTAATCAGATTGGCAATCTTATGAAATGGTGCTGGAAATAAGCACCCATGGAACGCCATTTTTATAGATGGCGTCGGTCAATTCCGTACTTCCTGGGCTGAAGTAGCTAGCCTAGCATCTCCCATTGAAAGTAATAGGGGTGGTACTTCCTTGCTCTCTCCAGTTCTATTATTACCTCCATGGGTTCACTTGACAGCAATGATTATTTATACATTACCAAGATTATGTAATCTGAAAGATTTCAAAACAGAAGCCCAATGCAAGTGACAGAAAAAGACAAAGTGGCTTCTTTATTTACTGAAATGAGTTAAACTCAAAGGTTCTTAAGTAAAGCTTATACAGGAGATGGTCCAATGTCAGGCAAATTTTGGAATTTTAGGTGTTTACACCAATGACGGAAGAGAACAATCCAGGAATGGGAAGACCTAGACCAGGAATTTAAATACATTACAATAATCAATAATGAGGGAAGATGACCATCTTTACCGGTGTCATCAAGCATCCATTGTTATCATCATTAAATGTGTTCTCAGGTAGCTAATGAGGCCAATGTTGGCACTGAATGTGTGGGGGCAGGGGGGGCAGGACAGTGAAAGAAGATACTCATGGGCGAGGAGGTTCTGTTTTCTCCGGCTTTACGTGTTGCACGTTTTGACTTGGCTACAGCAATGCGCCACTCTTCATAGCTACCGGCACCTTTGGATACTGCTGTTCGCCATGCAGGGTGATTTTGAGCAAGGGTCTCTCAGTTTTCACGGTCGAGGCTAAAGTCTTTCAGTGAGGCTTTGAACATATCTTTATATCTTTTTTTCTGGCTGCCATGTGATCAAGCTCCAGTTGCAAATTCTCCATACAGGATGCACTTCGGGAGACGCTCGTTAGACATGCGAGTGACATGACCCTTCTTGACTGTTCCAGAACCTCTGTGTCTAGGATCGTGTCTTGCCATTTTATCTTCATTAGTTCGCAAAGGCAGCTGAGATGGAAGGGGTTAAGCTTCTTTGCATGTCTCTGGTAAACATTCCAGGTCTCAGATGCGTATTGGATCATGGAGAGGACTACTGCTCTATAGATTTTGAGCTTGGTTGAGACGTTCACTCTCTGATGTTCCCATACTGATGAACGTAGTTTTTCAAAACAGTGCTAGCTTTGGCTATTCTCATGTCTCTCATCATAAATATGTGTGCTGTAAGACTGGGTGCTACTAAGGTAAGTGAACTTGTTCACAGCTGAGAGCTTCACTTCATTTACAGCAGTGGTTCTCAAACTTGGTCCGGGCACCCCACTGTGTATGCTGGTTTTTGTTCCAACCACAACTGCAATCTTAGGATTTTAACAAGCTGTTGATTTGTCTTCATTAGCTGCTTTCCATGATTAGGCCAGTAATGTACCATCTTAAGCCACATTTTTATGGACATATCCATTGTGCCATGAAGAATAAAAACCCTTGAACATCTTATGCTTATTTTTCTACATTGTGAAGATTTTCAGGAAATTTTTTTTTTAAACAGATCAAATTAGACTTAAAAAATCAGTAAGCTCCAAAGTAGATTGCTGAACACAGGTGTTTTGAATTATTTCCAAATAATCTGCCTAAACTTAAAGACCCTGATAAGAAAAATCTGAGATTTGTTTCAAAATATAAAATAAATGTTGGAAACGAATTGTTAACAACATGCAAAAAGAGTCATTTCTGTATGTTGCTCAATTTCGTAGTTAAGAGTTTTATCTCGATTTAACGGTTTCAATTCGCTTTCGTAGTTTGAGGTTTTTTTTGGGTGGGGTTAAAGAGGGGACCGCACTATGCACTGCTGCCCCTACTTGCATAACTCCTCCCACCCGCCGAAACATTATAAATACTTCAGGCATGCTGGAATCGGTGGTTATCCTGCTCGTTTTCGAGTCAGAATATCATCGATATTGTCTATTCTTTAGCTTGCTAGCCATGCCCTCATCTCGGAAGTGTATTTTTTCCAGTTGTGTGAGTTGAAGTTAATGGTGCAACATAATCGATTTATGGGGTTAAACATTAGCTAGCTGGGTACGTAGCTAGCTAGCCATCTTAATTAAACGAGCTCAATAACGATCTAGCAGGTTAACAACATTCTGTCATTCCCCAGCATACTGTAAACACGCAACTGGCAAATTCATCAGGCTAACCAGATGTGAAGTTAGCATTAAACAGTGGAGCAACATAATTTGCCATATTCTCATACTTCACCATTATGAGCCATTTTGACAGAGAGCGAACACACGCTTCGCTGGCCAGAGTAGCTAGGTAGTGGCAAAGTAGACAATTCATTTGACCCCGGCTAACTTATTCGGTCAATCAACGACATAACATTGACAATGGAGTTACCATTAATGTTAGTTTTCTGGATACCGAAGTTCGCGGCATCAGTGTGTCAATAGAGCTCTAACATGTTTGCAGTCAAGCATAGACGATCCAGGCATTAAGTGCCAACTAGCTCCTGATTCGATCAATAACTTGCTAGCTATCCAAGTTCCATGGCTTTCAACGAGAAAACATCCCATCAGAGCTTGATGGGAGGTGAGGCTAACTTAAACTTTGCTACGAGAAAGTCAATAGAGAAATGAGGTTCGCTACTAAGAACATACGCATTACATTGTTTGATAATGATAGTTGTAACACAATGAAATCAGATAGCTCACGCTAGCCCAGCCGAAATCACGATATGTTCAATTAAATTGTAGATTGTGTCTATAGGTGTATAAAATAACATTACATTTACCCTCCAGGTAATAAGCCTTGCAGCCGTCATCCCGGAGCTTCTGTAACAGGAGCCCAAGGACTGAGCTCGCTGCGCCGTTCTCCTGCCAGTCCGAGGTGACCTCGTCATACAGAACCACAGTGTTCGTTTTGCACCGTTTGACAAACTTCTCCTTATCCTCATTATTCTGAATAATTGATCGTATTGGCAAATTCCCCTTTTTGAACCTCCTAAGCATCAGCCCAGGTATATGCGATGATTATTGCCTTTCATTAATATATTTAGACAAATGAGAATGTGTTGTCAAAGTATGTCCTCATGTTTATAATATTTGTTTATCTGAAACGTGGCTGACAGATTCTTCACCCAGTTCTGCATATATGATAAAGGGATATAACGTCTTCAGGAAAGACCGAAAAGCCGGCAGGGGTGGAGGTCTGATTATGTACGTGAAAGATTGTTTTAACTGTAAAGAAATTGAATTTGACCCCGCTTTGGATATGGAGTGCATTGCTGTAAAATTTATTTTGTCTCTGTGTCCTTTACTGTTGTTGGAGTGTACAGGCCTCCCTCATCAAATAACATGTTTTATGAAAATTTTAAAAACATTTTAAAAGAGCTTGATAAAATTAAGGAGTTAATCCTGCTTGGGGATTTGAACATAAATTGGGCAGAAAAGTCAAATAGGAAAAAACTTAAAAATATAACAAATCAGTTCGACCTCCAACAACTTATCCAAGGCCCTACTAGGATTACTCAGTCGTCCAAAACCCAGATCGATTTAATATTTAGCCACAAACCAGAAAGAATAATAAAATCATTTAATTTAGTGACTGGGATGTCAGATCATAATTTGACATTGATAGCAAGGAAACTAACAAAGCACAGGTTCATGTACCAGCAAGCAAGTAAAAATATGATCAAAATTATTCCTAAGAGACTTGACAGTGAATTCGAAACAAAGTTTCAACAACTAACTTGGACTGATATCTTGTCCTCAGATGATCCACTCTGCTTCAAAATGTTTTGTGTCCACAATCAACAAACTTAAAGATGAATTTAGTAAAAATACAAAATGTTCTTGGAAAAAAACAAAATTTGCCTTGGATAACTGAACATCTGTGGAGTTTAATGAAACAAAGGGATCATTCCTTAAAAATCGCACTCAAATCAGGACTATTCCTGAGGGCGCTACTGTAGATATGATTAGGGGTGCAACTTCCGGCGGAAGTAGTTTTTAGCAAGTGGCTAGTCAAGAACAGCGGCGTTTCTTTCAGTAAACTTAGCGATTACAGTTCGTTTTTTTTACAAATTAACTTGCTTTTCTTAAAATGTCCCTTCAGAGCTCCGACACCTATTGTGCTGTTCGAGGCTGAACTAACAACCAGAGGAAGCTAAATTTATGGTTTGATCAACAGTGTTTTGAACACGCACCCAGAACATAGGGGATTGTCCTTGTGTTCAGCGAAACAGTTTCCATCACCTACCTACAGAAGAGGAAGCCAGAATTCGGCTGAAAAACCTGAATTTGAAAAGACCCCCGAAAACATTAGGTGCTCATTTCATTATCTTGACAAACAACGATTCCTATTTTATGGCTAGGCTCAGACAGACCGCCGCAGAGGAGACGCCGGGTCCTCAGAAGCATTTTGACAGCATAGCCAGGAGAGCACAAGGTATGATTTCATGTGTAGGGAGGACAGTAAATTGTTGTATTCGTCCGGTAATGCCAGTCAGTGTAACTAACGTTTCATCCTGTACAGTTTAAGATGAGGCTGTAGAAGTAGCAATAGTCTACTACAATTTGAAAATGGCCTACTCTGTTCCAAACAATAGTCTTGCACTCCAAACCTCATTTCACTAAAATTAAAAGTATGGGAAAAATGGACTCACTGTGTTTTACGTGTTATAGTACTGGATTAGCTAGCAACTTAATACCGTATAATGTAGTTGGCTGGAGTAGAGCTAATTTGACTCGTACTGTCGGATGGCTTAATTTACTCTGTATAACAATCCATTACGTTTCATATATAGAGCAATATTTACCGCTGAAATATAGTGTTTCCCTCATAAATATTCTCTGAAAGTACTTGTATATCTGTTTTAAGGTACATAAGGTCATACCTCCTCTAACAAAACGTGACTGACCTTGTTGCTGGGAAAGTACTGCATACGCTTCGGAGCTTTGTAGATTGTTCATAGCTTCGCAGTCTGTGGCAACGGAGTCACTAATGTAGCCAAATGTGCTAGTGTGGCCACTGCTTCAGGTCGTTCTCCCATTCTTCAATAGTAGAAGGCAGCGGTACTGTAACTTTATCCCGTCTGAGGGCTAAAAGGTGATGTTTTCCTCATATATTATTTTCCAATCGCTTAAAAAAAGAGGATTCGCGTGAGCCTCTACCATGGTAAACAGTTCAGTGACAGGATGCAGCGGAAGTTGCTCCCAGAATTCGCACAAGGGATCATGGGACGTGGGAATAAAGTGGATAGAGTTGTCAATGAATTGAGGAAGGAAAAAGCTAAATTTTTTATAAATATGATAAATGAAGCTAAAGGAAATAGTAGGCAAACTTGGGAAAACATCAACAAAGTTTTAAAGAAAGATAACAGCAAAGGAGCCAAAGGATTTGAATTAGAAGTTCAAGGAATTTTAACGCAAGACAAAAATATGCTCTGTGTTTAATAATTATTTCATCGATTCAGTCCAAGATTTGACACACAAATTTGGCTTAAGAAGTAAAATTGTTACTTCACCAAACTGCGATTTTCCTGTTTTTAATATTTCTGAGGTGTCAGAATCCTCTATAATTAAAGTCTTGAACCAATTTAAAACCTCCAAGGCTAAAGATATTTTTGATTGTGATCCTGCATTTGTGAAGAAGTACAAAAGTAACCTCTGTGCTCCTATTAGTCATCTTGTAAATTTGTCAATAAAACAATGCAATTTTTCCAGCGCTTGGAAATCAGCAGTTGTAACTTCCATCTTTAAGGCAGATGTTAAAGCCAATGTAGCAAACTACAGGCCCATAAGTATTCTCCTGGTAATCTCTAAAGTCACAGAAAGGGTCATCTGTAACCAGCTGATCGATTATTTAAACACCAGTCATTTTCCATTGCATCCTATGCAGTTTGGTTTCAGGAAACACCACTCAACCGAGACAGCAATCTGCTATTTTATTGAGCAAATAAAATCTAGTCTTGACAGTGGAGGTTTTGTTGCTGCGGTTTTCCTTGATTTCAAAAAAGCTTTTGATCCTGTAAATCATATTGTCTTGTTGTCTAAATTGTCAAAGTTTAATTTTTCTGGTAAAGCACTGACATGGATGGAGTCATACTTATGCTCAAGAAAACAGTGTACAAGAATTAAAGACACGTGCTCATCTTTTATTGGTTGTGATGTTGGAGTTCCGCAAGGATCAATCCTAGGGCCAATTTTATTATTATCCCACCGGTATGTATACCGTGGGATATAGTCATCGCCCTGTCAGTCTGTCTGTCCGTCCGTCCGTCCGTCCGTAATCATTTTCGTTTCCGGAGCAGAACTCAAAAACTATACCACTTACAAACTTCATATTTGGTATGCAACTTCCCTTAGGGTGCCATTGTGCCTTTTGCGGGTTTAAATTCCATTGGGCCCCAAAATTTGTGAAATTTTCACCAAAAACAGCCCAAATTTCCTTTTTGTTTAGTTTCGGAGCAGAACTCAAAAAACTATACCACTTACAAACTTCATATTTGGTATGCAACTTCCCTTAGGGTGCCATTGTGCCTTTTTTCGGGTTTAAATTCCATTGGGCCCAAAATTTTTGAAATTTTCACCAAAAAGCGGCCCAAATTTCCTTTTTGTTTCGTTTCGGAGCAGAACTCAAAAAACTATACCACTTACAAACTTCATATTTGGTATGCAACTTCCCCTTAGGGTGCCATTGTGCCTTTTTTATGGTCTAAATTCCATTGGGCCCAAAATTTTTGAAATTTTTCACCAAAAACGCCCAAATTTCCTTTTTTTTTAGTTTCGGAGCAGAACTCAAAAACTATACCACTGACAAACTTCATATTTGGTATGCAATTTCCCCTTAGGGTGCCATTGTGCCTTTTGCGGGTTTCAATTCCATTGGGCCCAAAATCTTTGAAATTTTCACCAAAAACGGCCCAAATTTCCAACTTTGTTTCGTTTCTGGAGCAGAACTCAAAAACTATACCACTTACAAACTTCATATTTGGTATGCAATTTCCCCTTAGGGTGCCATTGTGCCTTTTGCGGGTTTCAATTCCATTGGGCCCCAAAATTTTTGAAATTTTCACCAAAAGCGGCCCAAATTTCCAACTTTGTTTTAGTTTCGAGACAGAACTCAAAAAGTATACCACTTACAAACTTCATATGTGGTATGCAATTTCCCCTTAGGATGCCATTGTGCCTTATGCGGGTTTAAATTCCATTGGGCCCAGAATTTTTGACATTTTCACCAAAAACGGCCCAAATTTCCTCTTTTGTTTTGTTTCCGGAGCAGAACTTACATACCACACCACTTACATACTTCAAATTTGGTATGCAACTTCCCCTTAGGGTGCCATTGTGCCTTTTGCGGGTTTCAATTCCATTGGGCCCAAAATTTTTGAAATTTTCACCAAAAACGGCCCAAATTTCCTTTTTTGTTTTGTTTCCGGACCAGAACTTACATACTATACCACTTACAAACTCCATATTTGGTAAGCATCTTACCATTGCAGGGTTGCATTGTTCATTCTCTGAGACTATAAATTCCATAATTTGCATTTTTCTTTCAAATGTTTTAACAACAATACAACAGCAGCACTCCAGGTAGTCTACTTCCTCGCAGTGAGTGCTGGTAACATGAACAGCAAGATGCTAAAGGTGATTATACTTCTGATTGATGTTGTCATCTTCCCTGCACTTGGTGTTCGGTGTGCTTTCATCATATATCATCATTGCTCAAATCCCCTTTCCTTTGCCTATTCAAGTATATATAAGTATTAAATTACTAAAGGGATGAGAAAGTATACAACTCTCCTGCAATCAGTAACTCACGAATTATGTGGGGACCGGTGGGATATGTCATCTTCTGATGACTCTTGTTTAGTTTGTACATTAATGATCTGCCCCGATCTGTTCAGAGGTACAGATCCAAGATGACACGGTTATCTACACCCATGCTAAAACAAGAGAACAAGCTGCATCTAAACTCTCCGCAGCATTAAACAAAGTCTCTGATTGGCTACCTCACAGCTGTCTAACGCTTAATGTGAGCAAAACTGTAGGAATGTATTTTTCTATCAGGAGAAATAATACACTTCAACCTGATATGACTGTAAATGGAGAAGTAATACAGATTGTCGAACATTTCAAGTTTCTGGGCATAACAATTGACTCCAATCAAAATTTTAAGAAACATGTAAAAAGTGTCTGCAGAAATGTAAGAGCCAGCCTTATGAACTTCAGACATGTCAGGCATCAGCTACCTTTGCAGGCCCGGCGCTAGAACAGGGAATTGGGTGGGGGGGGGCGCAGACACGGCCCTTTATGACAATTAGGATATTCCTGGCTAGTTCTCAATTATTTTCCTTTATTGACATGTTTTCCAATAATCATAATTGGCAATATAAGACGTGGTTTCTCTCCATATGCGATCTAACAGCGATGAAATCATGGGGTAAATTAAGTAGAACTGAGAATTGGGGAGGACAAAACACCCATTTTAAACAATTATTAGTCCTGACCTGTTCTCAGTCATTTTCATGATTAACAAAAGGTTCACTCCGAGAGCACTCCACACTTAGCAGGTGTTGCTTGTTCTCCCCGATTAGGTAAGACGACAATCATTCATCTGGACGTGTATTTGCTTAATTTAAATCAACGTTATTCAAAATGACTCTCGGTATTGAGTGAAAAAAGTGGCACTCGGCAGTGAAATAGGCTATAAAAAGCATGCGGCTCAAGCTATTTATGGGTATGCAATTTTGAATAACGTTGATTTAAATTCAGCAAATACGGCGTCCAGATGAATGATTGTCGTCATACCTAATCGGGAGAACAAGCAACACCTGTTAAGTGTGGAGTGCTCTCGGAGTGAACCTTTTGTTAATTATGAAAATGACTGAGAATAGGTCGAATTGTTTAAAACGGATGTTTTGTCCACCCCAATTTTCAGTTCTACTGAATTTACCCCATGATACCATCGCTGTTAGATCACATATGGAGAGAAACCGTGTCTTCAGTTGCCAATTACGATAATTGGAAAAAACGTCAATTAAGGAAAATAATTGAGAACTAGCCAGGAATATCCTAATTGTCATAAAGGGACGTGTCTGCGCCCCCCCAATTCCCTGTTCTAGCGCTGGGCCTGTACCTTTGCCGCTACTAAACTATTCATGCACTCAATGATTTTTTCCCATTTATCTTACTGTGTCACAAGCTGGTATCAGGCTGGAGCAACCAGTCTTAAACCATTATACACCCTCTACAAACAATCACTGAAAACTCGGGATAAAAAACCAAGGAACTACCACTACTGTACATCATCAAGAAATATAACTTAATGACCTTTGACAGTTTTCTTTGTTATGTAGATATGTGCCTGATATATAAATTAATTCATGATCAGGCCCCACCACCACCCAAACAATGTGTGTTACGCTGCAGGAACAATCTTAGGGAGACCAGGGTATCAGCAAGAGGAGACTCAGCTAAATTTAGGAAAACTGCATTTGGACAGTCTGCATTTTCAGTCAGAGCAGCAGAAAAGTGGAACTCAATTCCAACTCATATCAGAGATTGTAAAAGCCTCAGTGTTTTTAAAAGTAAATTGAAATCATGGCTCAAGGAAAAACAATCATGTGCACTGATTTAATCCTCTGAATGCATCAATCTTAGAGACAATGAAATGTAAATTTAAATGTGTTGTTTTTAGTGACGGAATGTTGTTCAGTATGTATCCTTTTAAATGCTAGTATGTTTGTTTTTATCATTTGTATTGTATACTCTTATCTTCCTGCCCAGGGACCACAGATGAAAATTAGCTTCATAGCTAACTCTGGCTTGACAATTTTGTTTTGCATGGCCCCTGTCAAAAAAACAAAACAAAAAAAAAAACAGATGACGACAAATGTTTCTATACTAAACCTATGCGTATTCATGTCAGAGATCCTCGCATATTCATCCTGTCAACATATTATTAGCTATGGAAAGGAACGGCTTTCGCCTGTGCTATGTAAGCACAAACACGGGAGATAAAATGAATGTTGTTTAAAATGATGGAAATACATTTCTTTGATCCGCAGCAAAATTATTGAAAGTCGAGGTACTCTATATCCTGCTTGCTCCACACAGTCCTCCCAGCGAGCTGAAGGTATTAGCCAGCGTTGCGACACCGGAACCGCACAGTTTTGGAATGGGAGAGGCATACTCCCTCCAAAGCTAGATTGCAGCTCCCACTTCACGCTAGCTCACCAGTTCCGGGGCTAACCCACTCTCGCCCAAGCTATAAATATCTACACTGCCTTGAATTGTAACATTTTTTCTTATCGTCGTGCTATGCAATGCTTGATTATGGTGATTGAGGTATAATTAACCCGCTTTATTATGCCAAAAGCATTTCATGTGACATTTATCACTGAGGTATCATTTTGCTTGGAACTGACCTTTGAGCAACTGCCCACTGTCCTCGTTATTCTCACTGAACCAGTCATGGTTCTTCTGCTTGTTTGTGCCAAGGATGTTGTAGGCAGATGAGTAAATACCTTTCCGGGGGGGTAACCTCAATTTCCTCAATATTGTCTGTAACTTCAGCATATTCTATGCATCCTTGAACTGCTACTAGGAATTGCAGATTAGTTTATCCTTTCATCAGCCATGAAAAGTTAAGGTGCTTTGGAGCTGGCATCACTTGAGGGCATCTCTTTGGAATGATCCTGATCTTCATCTTTGACACTATGAGCTGGTGATCGGTCCAGCATGCAGCATCATACATTGATTTTGTAACACATGCATCCTGCCTATCCCTTCTTTTCAAGGTGTCAGTGCTTTGATTGTGGATGCAGTCATGATGTTTTGTAACCTGCTGGTAGGCAGAAGACTGCATTAGTAGCAATAAGTTCATGTTCAGCACAGAAATTATCATTCTTGGTGACTTCAACGCAAGAGTGGGTGCCGACAACACAATCTGGGATGGCATCATCGGAAAGTATGGTCTTTGGAAGTGTAACAGCAATAGCCACCTCCTTTTACAGTTCTGTGCGGAACATGAGAACAGGTGTGGAAGGAAGAGGAATGAAGCTACTGGTCTGAGGTCAGTTACTAGGATAGCATGTTGCATGAAGCAGGGAATGTGGGAAGGTACACACCATACACAACTGGGGTATGGGAGTAACTGGAAAAAGCCACTTGAGTGACATTTAAATGAGGCTGCATAAGTTTTTGATATCTTTCTGACGTATAACATAGACCACAATTGATTTTTCAGAACAATGTCTAAACTGAAGGACAACATATTTTGGATTTCACCTGAAGGTAATCCAATGAAATTTCAGGGAGCACACATGGGTATTGACCCCCTACCCCCATCCAATATTGATGGAGCCAACCAACTAGGCTCATGTGCCCCCTGAAATATAATTACATTACCTTCTGGTGAAATTAAAAACTGGTTGCTCTACAGTTTAGATGTTTAGTTAAATACGGTCTGCTTTGCTGAGGCACAACTATCTTCTCCTTTGCATCCAATTTAACCTCTTCCACTCTGGAGTTGCCATCGGCGGGATCCTGGCACTGCTCTCACCATGCCTGAAAGTGCATTACATCTTAAAACCCATTCCCATTTAGGTTTCCTAATTACCAACTAAGTGTTAATTTGTTCAGTTGCGAGGATCAATCCATATCCATTTCCCCTCTGCTTGAATTATTGTTCACTGCAACAATTTTCAAGCATTTTCCCATCCGCATTAATTGCAGACCTAACATCAAACGCTAATGTCTTACGAAGTCTCTGAAGTCCTGCAGCTCGCAAAACGGTATTTCGGGGTCCGAGCAGCATAGCTGCAGGGAACCCTATTGTACTGGTACAGATTATTATAATTATTATTATTATTTTCGTTGTTTCCACAAAATCCTGACCAAAACGTGTCTAGGCAGCAAAAACCTACAAGGTGTACGGACACCAAACTTGGTAGGTAGGTTCCTGACCTCCAAAGGATGTCACACAATTACAACGGCATAACCATACCTCTAGGTGGCGCTATAATAAACACATTTACATTTTGGGTTATATCTCAGCCTGTGCATGGAATTTTTGAAAAAAATTATTTTTTTGTCTGATTCGCTGGAATCTCCCTAATCTATTGCACCCATTTCCATCAATTTCCGCCATGATATTTTTCCCACCATTTTCAAAAAAATAAAAGTGAAACTAAAATGAACTTGTCTGAGACTGTTCAGCGGATTCGCATGAAACTGGGTATGAATGATGTACATCGTATGCCGACAAAAAGTTACAAAATTTTGATATGTCATTCTGTTTCAAAGTTACATGTCAATCAATATTTAAGGCGTGGCCCTTATTGATTCAATTGCCTATATCTTGTGATGTGATCGTCAAAACTTGACGAAACTTGATACACACATTTATTACAACATTCTTGAGAAGCACACAAAAGGAGGTTTTGCAGGGTATAGGCAAATTTGCCCACAGCCCAATTTGAACCATCTTCTGTATATGTACCTACTTGTGGGACTGTCCAGAAAATAGATTTGAAATGTGAAATTTGCATACAGGAAGTGAACTGTGACCTATTTAGTGATTTCAAGATTTTTGTGGGACAAGGCCTCGAAAAGTCCATATTTAAACCCAAAAATGATTGTTCTGAAAAACCAGATGATTTTTTAATGGGTACACAACAACATGACGGACATTTTGATACCAAACATAAGTATATATTTACGAGCAGACAGTCATCACCCGAAACAGCTTATTAAGAATATTCCAATTGGACAATTCTTGCGTTTAAAACGGAACTGCAGCAGACAGGAGGAGTTCGAAAGCAAAGCAGTAGATATGATTGAGCGCTTCCGTGAAAGAGGCTATGCAGAGAAGGACATCATGTCAGCCTACCAGAATGCGATGCGCACCCCTCGGCCCCGCCTCCTAGATAAAAATAAGCGCTCATCAACACCACGACTATGTTTTTCTCGGTATATTCTCCCATTGCAGGGGAAATCAAAAACATTATAAAAAACACTGGCGTGTTTTACAATGCGACCCTGCCCTCAAACATATGTGTGCGGAACCCCCGATCTCTTTTTAGGAGATCCCGTTCTCTCAGAGATCGATTGGTGCACTCTGTGATGCCCCCGTCCTCCAAATCTACATGGTTGCCCCCTCCACCAACAGGCTTTTATCAATGTGGGCACTGTACCCATTGCTCCAATTCGTCCAATTCTAAATACTTTTGTCACCCACACACAGGTAAAAAATATAAGATCAACTCATTTATAAACTGCAGCACCACTCACGTCGTTTATATTCTCAAGTGTCCGTGTGGATTGCTTTATGTGGGCCAAACCAAACGCGCTCCTGAAACTCCGCATCGCCCGAACATAAAGGCGGCTATTAAGTAATCAAAATATGGACTATGCGATAGCAAGACATTATGCCCAAATGAATCATGGTTCGGCTGCATCATTAAAATTTTGCGGCATCGAAAAAATTGTTCCTTCCCCGAGAGGCGGAGATATTATTAATAACTTACTCAAAAAAGAGGCTTACTGGATATACACATTAAATACAGTGGAACCACATGGATTAAATGAAGAGTTAAACCTTTCATGTTTCTTGTAAAATTGAGGATTGTACAAACCCAAAACCAGTGAAGTTGGCACGTTATGTAAATCGTAGATAAAAACAGAATACAATGATTTGCAAATCCTTTTCAACTTATATTCAATTGAATACACTGCAAAGACAAGATGTTTAATGTTCAAACTGAGAAACTATTTTTTTTTGCAAATAATCATTAACTTAGAATTTAAAGGCAGCAACACATAGCAAAAAAAGTTGGCACAGGGCCTTTTTTTACCACTGTGTTACATCACCTTTCCTTTTAACGACACTCAGTAAACGTTTGGGAACTGAGGAGACCAATTTTGAAGCTTTTCAGGTGGAACTCTTTCCCATTCTTGCTTGATGTACAGCTTAAGTTGTTCAACAGTTCGGGGTCTCCGTTGTCGTATTTTTTCCTCATAATGCGCCACACATTTTCAATGGGAGACAGGTCTGGACTACAGGCAGGCCAGTCTAGTACCCGCACTCTTTTACTACGGAGCCATGCTGTTGTAACACGTGCAGAATGTGGCTTGGCATTGTCTTGCTGAAATAAGCAGGGGCGTCCATGAAAAAGACGTTGCTTGGATGGCAACATATGTTGCTCCAAAACCTGTATGTACCTTTCAGCATTAATGGTGCCTTCACATATGTGTAAGTTGCCCATGCCTTGGGCACTAATACACCCCATACCATCACAGATGCTGGCTTTTGAACTTTGCGCCTATAACAGTCCGGATGGTTCTTTTCCTCTTTGGTCCGGAGGACACGACGTCCACAGTTTCCAAAAACAATTTGAAATGTGGACTCGTCAGACCACAGAACACTTTTCCACTTTGCATCAGTCCATCTTAGATGAGCTTGGGCCCAGCGAAGCGGCGGCGTTTCTGGGTGCTGTTGATAAATGGCTTTCGCTTTGCATTGTAGAGTTTTAACTTGCACTTGCAGATGTAGCGACAAACTGTAGTTACTGACAGTGGTTTTCTGAAGTGTTCCTGAGCCCATGTGGTGATGTCCTTTACACACTGATGTCGGTTTTGATGCAGTACCGCCTGAGGGATCGAAGGTCACGGGCATTCAATGTTGGTTTTCGGCCTTGTCGCTTACGTGCAGTGATTTCTTTAGATTCTCTGAACCTTTTGACGATATTACGGACCGTAGATGATGAAATCCCTAAATTTCTTGCAATAGCTCGTTGAGGAATGTTGTTTTTAAACTGTTCGACAATCAGCTCACGCATTTGTTCACTAAGTGGTGACCCTCACCCCATCCTTGTTTGTGAATGACTGAGCATTTCAGGGAAGCCGCTTTTATACCCAATCATGGCACCCACCTGTTCCCAATTAGCCCGTTCACCTGTGGGATGTTCCAAATAAGTGTTTGATGAGCATTCCTCAACTCTCTCAGTCTTTTTTGCCACTTGTGCCAGCTTTTTTGAAACATGTTGCAGGCATCAAATTCCAAATGAGCTAATATTTGCAAAAAATTACAAAGTTTACCTGTTCGAACATTAAGTAACTTGTCTTTGCAGTGTATTCAATTGAATATAGGTTGAAAAGGATTTGCAAATCATCGTATTCTGTTTTTATTTACGATTTACAAAACGTGCCAACTTCACTGGTTTTGGTTTGTAAGTTCCTTGTTCATTGTCTATGTGTTACATCTTGTTTACTGTGATTGTTTTTTGGATTTATGGTGATTCTCAAGGTAACACCTCCTTTTTGTATGGGGTCACAGTATTGGCATGTTATGGTTACCTCCCTGTTCCCTTATTTTCCAATGGGAAGTTTTCTCTGTGTGTAGGAGGGTATTTAGCTCTCCCAGCTTCACCATACATGTTTGACTCTGAGGAAGACGCAGTGCGTCGAAACGTCAGTCTTGGCACCTTAATAAATTTGTGCTGGTGATTTGAGTGCTCCAGTTTCTTCTTTATATTTGGATTTACTGTCCTTTCTGCGAGCACCGACCTCCACTGACAGAGGGGCTGAAGCGCAAGGGGTTCCTTCATGCTTTGATTTGATATTGCTGGCAAAAGACCATGGTATAAGCGGGATAATCTACTCGTAGGTGTGCATTACACGGTTTTAAGGCACTTCGCGGAGGCAACCACCCTCCGCTTCGCGGAGGCAACCACCCTCCGCTTCGCGTGGGGTGGTTATGTGCCTTTGCGTCGTGCCTTAAAACCATGTAATGCACACCTACGAGTTGATTATCCCATACAGAATAAATACCATTCTTGTAATGCAATCCCAAGGAACATGCAAATGACTCATGTACCACCAATCACATGCCCTACTGTAGACATTGTTCTGTACCTTCTGCCAATGGTTGCACTGGCCTCTTTTTCTCAAGCACCAACAGGACTGCTATCAACACCACCACCACCTTTGAATAGCAAACACATTCGAGATGAATCTAAACCGAGTTGCATGTTTCCATTACCTCGAATATCTTACACCAATTTTCAGTAATGTGTCTGCTGCTGAATATATTAGCGCTAGTATTGTTGCTTGCCAATTAATATTGACTGCGTCCATATATGTGCATTTATATAACACTGTAAATTCAATCCGAATACCGCATAGCTAGCTAGCTAATCATTTATTTACTTTTGCAGACACATTCTTATTCTTTCTGCTGCTTTTCCATCGAATGTGAAACAAATTTTTCTTTCAAATGCGTGTATTCGCATATGTAAAAGTCCAACGCGCTTCAGCCAAGTTTCAAAAGTGAGGAGAGGTGCTCAACAGTAAAGGACGATAGACATAGAAAAAGACTTTTACCTGGGTACTTCAAAAAGACTACCCAAAAGTAAAAACACTGGAGCACACTTTACAAGTCTGCACGTTTATTGAGGGGAATAGATGACAGTCTTCTATTCCCCTCAATAAACATGCAGACTTGTAAAGTGTGCTCCAGTGTTTTTACTTTTGGGTAGTCTTTTTTGAAGTCCAGGTAAAAGTCTTTTTTCTATGCATGTATTCGCATCTTTGCATTGACTTTGAATGTAATCTGTCGCACGAAAAATTTGTTTCACGTTCTGTGGAAAAGCAGCTTCGACTAATTGTAGACTGTGTCACAATTTCGTAACTTTTCAGCAACTTGTCAGATAAGATCTAAAATGTTCGCTGAGTTGCTGTTATTTCATATTTGAATGACAGCACTGAACAAGCACACATTACATAACTCACTTGCAGAAGCATCACTTGTTTTTGGATGGTGCTACTGCAAGGGGGGGGGCTGAATAGCGAGGGCAATTTCAGGCACTTGGCAGCGTCTTCCTCAAGTGCCTTTCTTTTTTTGTCGCTCTCCCTTTCTGCACCACCTTTCCTCTTTTTTTCCCCGGATTTGGGTTGGGGTCCACGGCAAAATAAATTTTTTAACTTCTCCTTTCAACTAGAACTCCTCTTCTCCACAGACACACACACCCGAGTCGCCACACCCCCTCCTCAACATGCTGCCTGTGTACTCGGACTGTTGGGGCGGGGTGTTAATCAAAACAAACCAATCACGACTTGATCTCCTAAGAGGCTGCTGGCCTCTGATGAACCTAGCCTGTCTCTCTGACTTAAAAAAAAAAAAAGGTCAGACAGGCGAAGCCAGCCGGAGTGGACTGGCCTGACAGCTGATTGGTTCTGGCTGGCGACCTGTCTAAAAAAAAAAAAAAAAAGGACATGCAGGCCAGCAGCAGGCCAGTGACAGGCCGGCGCTTTGGGAATTCTCCCTATTCTCCTGATGTACAGTCCGGGCCTGCCCGAAACTGTCATAATACCGTAATTTCTTGCAAATTTAAGGTATGTATCACAAATTTTACACATAATGTGTCTTATAACACTTAAATGTCTACAAAGATTTCTGCTGCCAAAGGCAATAGCAACAACGTTAAAAAAGAAAATCTGAAAACTACATTGATGAAACCGAAATCAGCGATTTTTTTGTCAGACACACCTGTTAGAAAACCATTGCCATGGAAACGCGAAGATGGTGGACTTGACTTATTGGTATAAAATTGTTCCCCGACAAGTTTTAGGAAAAGTCACCAAGTTTGGTGGTCCTAGCTCAAGCTGTTCAGAAATTATACGACGTGAAAATTGACGCTGGCATAAAAAGCCCCCCCTCGGTCTAGATAGGGTTAAAGGGAAAGTTCACCCAAAAATGAAAATTCACTCATCATATACTCACCCCAAGGCTAAATGAAGGGTTGATAATTTCTTTTGTCCTCAAAACAGTTTTGGAGTCTTAAGGAAAAACAGCATTGATACTCTAAGACTCTTAATAACTGAAGATGACCTGACAGGCAATTAAGTCATTTCAGCCGGGGAAAACACCTGGCCTCGATGGCATACCAACTGAGGTATATCAGACTTTTTATGATCAAATTAAAGAACCACTACTTACATGTTTTAATTACTCACATGATAAGGGTGTACTGTCTGAGACCCAACAAAGTGGTCTGATTTCACTGCTATTAAAACAAGAAAGCAGTGGCCAATATGAAGACCTAGTTTATTTAAAAAACTGGAGACCTCTTACACTTCAGTGTTGCGATGCCAAAATACTAGCAAAATGTCTTGCCTATCGCATTAAGAATGTCTTGTCTGATATTGTTCACAATGACCAGTCTGGATTTCTACAAGGTCGAAATATTGGGGACAATATAAGGCAGCTGCTACAAATTATAGAGAACTATGAAATGTCAAAAAAGCAGGTTTAATTTTTGTTGCAGACTTCGAAAAAGCCTTTGATAAGGTTCGTCTGGATTTTATTTATAAATGCCTTGAATTTTTTAACTTTGGTGAATCTCTCATAAAATGGGTTAAAGTTATGTACAACAACCTAACATGTAAAATTATAAGTCATGGTCATATTTCAGGTAATATTTCACTGTCAAGGGGAGTAACACAGGGTTGTCCTTTATCACCTTATTTGTTTATAATGGCAATTAAAATACTTGCTATGAAGATACGACCAAATAAAAATATCAAAGGCTTAGAAATTCAGGGGCCGCATACAAAGGTTTCTATGTATGCAGATGATACTACCTTTCTGTTGACTCCTCAGTCCTTATCTTTGCAAAGCCTAACACAGGACCTGGATTGTTTTTCCTGCTTGTCAGGCTTGAAGCCAAATTATGACAAATGCACAATACTTAGGATCGGCTCTCTGAAAAACACTATATTTACCTTATGGTGTAATTTACCCATAAAGTGGAAGAATGGATCAGTTGATATGCTTGGCATTCATATTCCTGAAAACATGGATAATCTCTCAGAAGTTAATTTCAGTAAAAAACTTGATAAAATAGGCAAAATTTAGCAGCCATGGAGAGGGAAATATTTAACAATTTATGGTAAAATCACCTTGATTAATTCCTTAGTTGTGTCTCAATTTCCATACTTGTTTATGACATTATCTTCACGAAATGAATCATTTTTCAAACAGTATGAGAAAAAAATCTTCAAATTTATATGGAATGGTAAACCAGATAAAATTAAGCGTGTGTACCTTTACAATGAATATGAATCAGGTGGCCTATAGTTGTTAAATTTAAGAGCTTTGAATCTCTCACTCAAAGCCTCCCTGATTCCAAAGTTTTTTAAAAACCCAAGATGGTTTTCCAGGAGATTATTAAACAGTGTACACCCGATTTTTAAAAAGGGACTGTTTCCCTCTCTACAGATTAAATACCCCCAGTTCTCACAATTCAATAAGGAACTGGTCATTAATCTTTCCCCGTGTTTAATGGAAGCCATACAAAGTTGGCTGCAATTCCAATTCTATCCTCCAGAAAATACTGAGGAAATTTTGCAACAAATCATATGGTTCAATTCTAACATATTGATTGGTCAGAAATTTATTTTTTGGAAAAATATGTTTGATTCTGGCATTATTTTTATAAATGATATTGTAAATAATGAAGGTAAGTTAATGTCTTATGAAGAGTTAATTGACATTTATGGCAAGGTTTGCCCGTTAACAAAAGTTCAATCAATTGGTTGCGGCCATACAGCTAAAATGGAAAAGAAGAATTGCTAAAGGAAGTAACAAGGAGCTTGTCTGTTGACCATCTATGAAAAACGTTCAGTGGATTGAAAAAACCAGCATAAATAGAATGATATATAAGTTTCACCTTGAATCAGGAAAACTGAGAGCCAATGCTCACAATGTTCTTGATTCTTGGGAGCATATGCTAGATTTTCTGATTCCATGGAACCAGGTTTAAAGTTTAATTTACAAAACAACAATAGATTAATCAATAAGATTTTTCAGTTTAAATTAATATATAAATTTTTGGCCATTCAAAAGATGCTTCATATTTGGGTAATTGAGGGGTCCAACTTGTGAAGATTCTGTGGCGAAGAGGTTGAGTCAGTGGATCATTTATTTTGGTACTGCCCCTATGTAGGTCTGTTTTGGACAAGAGTTCAGAGGTGCCTGGCTTTATATTTAACTGACTTTGAACTGGATTTGCCCACCATACTTCTGGGCAGTCTAACAAATGACTCCGGAAAAATAGTCAATATTATAATACTTCTTGGCAAAATTTTCATTTTTAAATCAAAATCTGTGTACGCTTTGAGGATAGAGAGATTCAAACTCTTTGTAAAACATCACAGTAAAATTGAATGTATGATGGCACATGAAAACAGTTGGTTAAGTGTATATAAGGATAGATGGAGGGCGCTGAGAGTAGCAGAAGGCTGGGAATGAAAATAATACAAGTAAATGTGTATGAGTTTGTTATGATCCTGCTCTGTCTGTCTTGATTCTGCCATGTTCATTATTGTTCCTGCCATGCTTGTTATGTTTTCCCTATTCCCTGTTATGTTTATGATCAGTTCTGTTAGGTTTTGCCATGTTCTGTTTAGTTTTTGTACTTTGCCATGTTTTCATTTTTGCCCTTCCCAATCCACTATTCTGTTAGATTCCAGTCCATGTCTTTGTTCATGCCTTTCATTGCACTTTGTCTCCCCTGTCTGGTCTTTTGTTAAGCTACAGCTTCTCCCCAGTCCTGCGTGTCACATGCTTAGGTGATTTCATGGTTTCTGGGTTTCAAACATTCCTTCCAATCTCGTTTGCTTCCTTCGCCTCTCTTTTCTGTTTTACTAACCAATACTAACAGTTTGTTGTTTTTGTTAAAGTTACTAACCAAGACTAACATTGTATATAATACTACCTTACTAACGAGCACTAGGGATTGTATAGCTGCACTTACTAATTGATTAACAAGCTCTCAGCACTCGCCCTGTTCTAGTCTCCGCCTCTTGCCTTCACTTTGTCTCTCCTGCAATTCAGCGGATCCTCCGCACCTGCTCCACTCTGTCCTACCTCTCATTATCTGTGCACATTAGAACTCCCTAACCGGAGCTGTATGTTTTGTCATAGGTTGTTTCGTGTTCCCTGTCCGCGTTTTGGCTTTTGCCAATTTCATGTGATTAGGTTCTCCCTCATGTTCCCTCCTTTGTAATTAGTCTGATCCTCATCACCTGATCCTAATCATAGCATGTGACTTCCCTTGAGTGTATTTAAGTTGTCTTCTCACTGCAGTTCCCCGTCAGAACGTTTCCCTTGTTTACCTGTGCTGCTCTTGTTTCTCGCCTTGTACTCATAGTGTTTCTCTTCTGACTGGACCGTCCGACCTTCGATTTTTGGCTCTGCTTTTTGGTACTATTGTCTGCATCTGTTTATGAACCCTTTTTGCCCGACTACGAGTTTTGTGTTTGCTGCCCTGGTAACGGTTTGGATTACGCCCACTGGATTTTGGCTTTTGCTTCTCTGACATACCTGTGTCTGTGTACCGAACCTGTTTTTGCCCGACCACGAGTACTGTTATTGCTGCCCTGGTTTTCGACTCTGATTCTGCCCTACTGGATTGTGATTTTGGATTGTGGACTCTGTACCGTTGCCTTTTGCCCTGTGGGGGTTCACCCCCCAACTACAATAAATCACTTTTTGCTGCTACTTCCTGGTCTCGCATTTGGTTCCAGAAAGGTACCTCACAGTACGTTCTGACCACAATGGAACCAGCGAGTCTCCACCCTCTGCAGTCAGCTGTGAAGGAGCAGGGCGCACAGCTAGAGTTTCAGCAGCAGCAGCTACGGGCCTTGATGCAGCACATGCAGACGATGTCCCACCAGATGGCAGACCTTACCCGCTCCTTACAAGATGCGCAATCCCGCTACGCTCCCCAGCAACCCGCAACTACCCCTCCTGCTTCTGTTCCAGTGCCCACCTCTTCCTCACCTGCTCTGGTGCACGAACCACGCCTGCCCCCTCCAGAGAAGTATGACGGCGAACCTGGATCCTGCCGCGCCTTCCTGACCCAGTGTAAGCTAATCTTCAGCCTGCAACCTTCCACCTTCCCTTCTGAGCAATCCTGTGTGGCGTATATCATCACACAGCTGACCGGGATAGCTAAGCAGTGGGCTACGTCGGCCTGGGAGGCAGGACTACCGTGCGTGCAAACATCCATTCTGTTGGAGGAGGAAATGAAGAGGGTGTTCGACCGCTCCAGACACGGGCATGAAGCGGGGAGGGAGATTCTGCGTATTCGTCAAGGCACCCGCTCTGTCTCCGACTACGCCATTGAGTTTCGAACCCTCGCTACCAACAGCAAGTGGCAGCAGAGAGCTTTATACGACGCCTTTCTCCATGGTCTTTCGGAGCGAATCAAAGATTTAACTCCTGCCACGCAAACCTGCCCGAAGACCTGGACCGCATCATAGAGCTTGCCATTGGGTTCGATTCACGTTTGAAGGAGCGTAGACGGGCCTCCAAGGCACCAGGGCTGTCCAACTCTCCGCTGCAGTCTGTCTCCAGCCGAAAAGCTTCCTCTGACCCTGAACCCATGCAACTTGACCGTGCTAGACTCTCTGGTGAGGAGAGGGAACGCAGACGAAGAGAGCGGGCCTGCTTTTACTGCGGCAAGGTCGACCACTTCATCTCACAGTGCCCAGAAAAGGAGAAAAAGAAAAGACCTCACCCACTAACTAGGAGAGGAGCGTTAGTGGGCACCACCCCGACCGACCACTCTTCAAAGAACCGCACCTGCTTCCCCGTGTCCCTGGAGTGGAGTGGAGGAGGGAAGAAGACCTCAGCCCTATTAGATTCCGGTGCTGAGGAGAACTTCATCGACCGTGAGGCTGCTAAGAAATGGGGTGTACCGGTTGAGAAGATCTCCCCTACTCGAGTTGCCAACTCCCTCAATGGCCAGCAAATCGGCCTTATAACCCACACCACGGGCCCTGTCAAATTACGTATCTCAGGCAATCACCAAGAGACTATCAAGTTGTACCTCATCACCTCTCCGCATTCTCCAGTCATCCTGGGCCATCCCTGGATGGCTATGCACAACCCTGAAGTTGACTGGGGAAGACACGAGATCAAGGGCTGGAGTCCCAGTTGTTCACGTTCGTGTCTGAGTGATGCTCTCGATCATGTTCCTGCCCCCCTGTTGGAGGAAATTCCGAACCTGGAGAAGGTTCCCGCAGAATTTCATGATCTTAAAGAAGTGTTTTCCAAGTCACGGGCCACCTGCTTGCCACCACATCGCCCCTATGATTGTGCCATCAACCTGAAGCCTGGTACTATGCCCCCTAGAGGTCGCCTGTTTTCCCTGTCACGTCCTGAGACTCTGGCCATGGAAAAATACCTTAATGAATCCCGGCATCATCCGTCCCTCCTCATCGCCTGCTGGGGCCGGCTTCTCCTTCGTGGGAAAGAAGGATGGATCGTTACGACCTTGTATTGATTACAGAGGACTTAATGAAATTACCATCAAGAATAGATACCCCTTGCCACTGAACACAGCCTTTGACCTCCTCCAGGGGGCGAAACTGTTTACTAAGCTCGACTTACGCAACGCTTACCACCTTGTGCGTATTCGAGAAGGGGACGAATGGAAGACCGCTTTTAATACCCCTACTGGGCACTGGGAGTATTTGGTTCTTTCTTTTGGGCTCACCAACGCCCCAGCTGTGTTCCAGAACCTGGTCAATGACGTCCTAAGGGATGTAATCAATAAGTTTGTGTTCATCTACCTCGATGACATCCTCATCTTTTCCAAATCCCAGGAGGAACATACCAACCACGTTCGCCAAGTCCTCAAACGCCTCTTAGAGAACCGACTTTTCGTCAAGGCAGAGAAGTGCGAGTTTTCGGTTCAGACCACCACCTTCCTGGGGTACATTATATCTCCTGGCACCATCCATATGGACCCCACCAAGGTTGAAGCTGTAACTGAGTGGCCCAGACCTACCGACCGTAAAGCTCTGCAACGCTTCCTGGGGTTATAAAATTTCTACAGAAGGTTCATCCGCCTTCACAGCACCGTTGCTGCACCCCTCACATCCCTCACCTCCAGTAAAATCAAATTCATCTGGTCTGAAAATGCTGAAAAAGCATTCAAAGATCTCAAGGACCGCTTCACTTCCGCCCCGATTCTCACCATCCCTGACCCAAAGAGCCAGTTCATTGTGGAAGTCGACGCTTCAAATTTTGGTGCCGGGGCGGTCCTCTCCCAAAGATCATCTGAGGATGGCAAGATTCACCCATGTGCCTTCTTCTCCCGTCGCCTCAGCCCGGCCGAACGCAACTATGACATCGGCAATCGTGAACTATTGGCAGTCAAGCTGGCATTGGAGGAGTGGAGACAGTGGTTGGAGGGTGTCGAACATCCGTTCCTTGTATGGACGGATCACAAGAACCTGGAGTACCTCCAATCTGCCAAAAGACTTAATCCTCGCCAGGCCAGATGGGCACTGTTCTTCTCCCGCTTTAACTTTCACCTCGCCTACCGCCCCGGCAGCAAAAACATCAAACCTGACGCCCTATCTCGCTGTTTTGAAGCGCCCAGTGATGAGCCCGCCTCAGACACGCATTTGGTTCCAGAACGGTACCTCACAGAGTTGATTAATATATGATATGTTTGTCTGTGTTTGTACAAATGTACATATGCTAAAGCATGAGTATATATGTAAATATGTAATTATGATCAATGTATGTAATGGTGCAGGTATGTTGTTAATTTTCATTTCAATTTACTCAATTTACTTTCTTCGTATTTGAGTCCACCAGGTAACGGAACTTCACTCTTCCCGAGGAAAAAAACAGGGCACCTGGCTAAGTGGCTACATTGGACATTTAGGTGAAAAACATAGTGGAAAAAGACGTCTTTTTGAGTAAAATCATAATGTCGGGGCTTAGAGACACTTAGAAAATGTCACACGAGCAGTATGGAGGCATTTTATGTTTTTAACGTTGCTTTTTTTAAGCTTGAAAAAGTGGCCACCATTGAATTCCATTCATTTGGATTTCTCTTCAATGCTGTTTTTCCTTAAAACTCCAAAACTGTTTTGAGGACAAAAGAAATTAACCGACCCTTCAATTAGCCTTAGGCTGAGTATATGATGAGTGAATTTTCATTTTTGGGTGAACTTTCCCTTTAACCCTTGTGTTGTCCTCGGGTCAAAATGACCCGCTGCTGTGTTTAACAGCAGTGAAAAATCCCCTAAATGACATTTTTTCCACTTGAAATTTGATGACTTTTCCTAGATTGACCCCAACATTAGAAAAAATGAAATGTTGCCTTTATTCACATTTCCATGTTAGCTGCACAAAAAAAGTTACTCATATTGCCTTCGGGTCAAAATGACCCAGCAGTAAAATTAAGTTCAAATCACAGTCGCAGAGTCAGGTACACACCCCAAAAATGTGAGAATGCTTTAGTTTTGTCTAATTACAAAGATCAATGTTTTCTCCAGCAGAGTACATTGCCTGTGACCAGATCTGACCCAAGGGGGTGGGACTATAAATCAGAGCGTCTAGACATGCGGGAAAAGACAGACTCTCGAGATTGAAATGTAACTATATTGACACATTGTCTGTATGTGTGCAGTTTCAGACCCTACACAGGGTAAAAAGTGTAGGAAAGCACGTGCGGGAACAGACAGGCTCTCACGATCAAATGGAAACAATATTGCCACCATGTCTGTGTGGCCTGTCAGAGGCTATAAAGGTGCTGCAGATAACAGTACCCCAAATTCTCTCTGTGCTGAAGCCATGAGTGCGCGTTACACTGCCGAACAGGCTCGAGATCTGATTTTTTCAGATGTCCAGCAAGACAACTCTGATTCAGAAGAGGAAGTGGAGGAGGTATCAGAAGAGGAAGATGGGGAAGAATACAACCCGGAGCACGATTCATCATCTTCAGAAGAAGATGAAGAAGAAGAAGAAATCCCTCAAGCTGACAGAGAGACTTTCCTGTCAAAAAATGGCATAATAGCATGGTCCTCAGCAGCATATGAGAAACAGGGCAGGATGGCAGCACAAAATGTATTGAAGATGACCCCAGGACCCACAAGGCATGCCGTTTCCCACGCCCATGATGTTACCTCAACATTTCTCCTGTTCATCACACTGGCAATGGAAAAAATAATCCTGGAGATGACAAATCTGGAGGGTTTTCGAAAATATGGAGACAGCTGGAAAAGGATGGATAAGACTGACCTGCATGCCTACATAGGGCTGCTAATCTTAGCAGGTGTTTACAGGTCCCGAGGTGAGGCTGCAGCTAGTCTATGGGATGCAGAGAGTGGAAGGGCAATTTTCCGTGCCACAATGCCACTCAAACTTTTTCATACTTACTCAAGACTGCTACGATTTGATAACCGTGAGTCAAGGCCTGCAAGACGTGTGACAGACAAACTGGCAGCCATAAGAGAGGTCTGGGACAAGTGGGTGGAGCAGCTGCCATGCCTCTACAATCCTGGGCCTGACATAACAGTGGATGAGCAACTGGTTCCATTCAGAGGTAAATCTTTATTTTCACATATGTAAAAAAAAAAAAAGATTTTCCCGATTGATTCCTGTGACTGTTTTCTGTGACACTGAAACTAATTACTGATGCTAATCTCTTCTGTCCAAAGGTTGCTGTCTTTTCCGGCCGTATATGCCCAGCAAGCCAGCAAAATATGGGATCAAGATATGGATGGCCTGCGACGCCAAATCCAGCTACGCTTGGAAGATGCAAGTGTACACCGGGAAGCCGACCAGTGGAGGCCCAGAGAAGAACCAGGGGATGCGGGTTGTGCTTGATGTGACAGAGGGACTGAGGGGTCACAATGTCACATGTGACAATTTCTTCACCTCTTATGAACTGGGACAGCAGCTCCTGAGGAGGAAGATCACCATGGTTGGCACAGTTCGAAAGAACAAGCCTGAACTCCCACCTGCACTGCTTGCGTCAAAAGAGAGAGAGGTATTCTCATCAAAGTTTGCCTTCACACCCACCACCACTCTGGTTTCCTACCTCCCAAAGAAAAACAAGAATGTGGTACTTCTGAGCACACTGCACACAGGGGCTGACATTAGCGATCGTGAGGACAGGAAGCCAGCCATGATCCTAGACTACAACTGCAACAAAGGAGGTGTGGACAACCTAGATAAGGTCATTGGAACATACTGCTGCAGAAGGAAGACTGCCCGCTGGCCCCTGGTCATCTTCCACAACATCATTGATGTTTCCTCCTACAATGCCTATGTGATATGGCGAGAGATCAACCCTACTTGGATGCCTCGTAAGCGCAACAAGAGGAGGGTGTTCCTGGAGCAGCTGGGAAAGGCACTTGTGACTCCATGCATCGAAAGAAGGGAGCATCTCCCCCGCACAGAAGCCTCTGCAGCAGTTGTGAAAGCAGTTCAGAGGACTGGGTCTTCTGATCAACCTGAGGATCCAGCTGCCCCAGCCACTACCCCAGCTGGGGCAAGTAAGAGGAAGAGATGTCAGTTCTGCCTACCAAAGAAGGACTGTAAAACACATACTGTGTGCTGCAGGTGTAAGAAATATATCTGCAAAGGCTGTGCACTTGCATACTGCCCTACATGTGCTACTGTAATTGACTGAGTTATGTTGTTTGGTTCACATGTTCACATTTTTGTTTTGTATATTTCATTACACTGTTCACTGGCAAAAACAAAACAAAAAACTGACTTATTGGGATGAATAAAATGCATTCAAAACAACTTTTTGCACATTTCTGCTACTTTCATAGGCTTTTGAAATACTATACAAATATTGCTTGCCACCTACACAGTAAAAAAAAATAATGCATTTGACAGTGTCACGAGTGGTGTCTCCTGAATAAACACAATCTTTCTGCCATTGTGAAGAGGGAAAACTCAGGTATTCACACAATTTGTGGTGAATGACATGTTTCTTCAGGGAAAAAAATAGATTTGGTGTTTAAAATTCAATTAAGTTGCTTTATTTTGGGAGTTTAGTGAAGGCGGGTCATTTTGACCCGGAGGACAATGAGTGTATACAGAATATGAGGACAACACAAGGGTTAAGGCTTATTCACACCAAGTCTGACTTTTTGGTGCTAAAAACATGACTACAAGATTTTACAAAGCAATAACAGATCTATACAAATCTCTTCACACCAACCTTGAAATATTGCAATGCATGAATCAATCAGATTATTTTTGGATGCCTGGTCGAATTTCTTTTTTTTTTTGTCGGAGGCAGATGGAAAACTGACTGACTGATCAGATTAGGTTTTGGGTCATATGTACAGACAGTTGAAGCCCCGGTTCACTCAATTTTCCATCCCGGTAACTGACCTCAGACAAGTCGCTTCATTCTTCTTCCCTCTACACTTGTTCTCCCTCATTATTGGTTGTTGGTGTAAGATGGGAAATCCAGCTGAGATGCAGCAAAGGGCTGACAAACTGGTGGAGCCCAGGAGTCACCCCAGGATGTTTGCTGAGTGCTGTCAGGGGAAATGGGGTGTTTATGGTTGTGTCTGTGGAAGACTGGGGGGGTTTATGACGGCCCGGGACAGTAAGCAGGACTCTGGCGAAGTGAGGGGGGTAACTATCACAATTCTCCCCCTGTGAACGTCATCCCCGACCCTGGTCATTCCTTTTATGAAACTGGACCGTATCTGTTAAAATTTTCTGACATTTTAGTAATGTCAAACCTTTCTCATATATTCTATGTATTACTATGAAATAACTTATGTGCTTATAACCGAAATTGCCTATGCAATAATCCAGTTTAAGAGTTTTTCATGACAATTGCATTATATGAATACATATTCATATCGTGTTTGGTATTGATGATCTCAGAAAAATCCAAAGAGTTGGAGTATGTTTCACACCAACTGAAATTATGGTTTAATCACTATTAGAAACTCCCAAAATTTTGGTCAAAGCAGAATATTCTCTTGGGTAATCATTTGGTTTTCCTCTCTCTACTAAATTGTTTTATTACCTTCTGCCAATAGTGGAAACCCAAAATCCAGATTCGACCCCCCTTCCCGGTAATTTATGGTCATGCCACCTGGATCAAAGATGTGATTTGGCTGAAAGCAAAGAGAGAATCCATTCGAGGAAGATTGCAAATGACTTCCCGCACGTGCGTCTCTATGCCGTGTGTAGCCCATTCCATATAGTTGGGGAGATCGTATCTGATCTTACCCCCGCGCAGGTTGGTGCATGTGTAGCCAAAATAGTTTAGGAAGATTGCAGACGACTTCCCGCACGTGCATCTCTATGCCGTGTGTAGCCTCTTTAGTTACGGAAGATCCCAGACGACTTCCCACACGTGCATCTCTTTGCCGTGTGTAGCCCCTTTAGTTATGGAAGATCGCAACCAACTTCCCACATGTGCGTCTATCTGTTGTGTGTAGCCTATAGTTAGGGAAGATCATATCCGATCTTTCCCCACGCACGTTAGTGCGTGTAGTCGCAACAGGTTTGGTAAGAGACTTTTACGTTCAATTATTCTTTAAAATTCTAAATTATGTAGCGGACTAATGAAATTTTCTATGTGGACCTACCTACTTGTTTAATAAAATTTTCTTTCATATTAATAAATTATCCTGTTGTAATTTGTGTGGTTTTTTATGATTTTAAATCCATCTTGGTTCCTTTTAGCCAAAATTACAGTTAAAATACTTAGGGGAAACAGGTACTGACTGAGACATACTGTCAGAGGTCAGTTCCAGCCAAAAGTTTTAGGGAGTTCTGGTAAGTTAGAACGGGGGCCACGTTTGACTGCTAACAGGATTGGTGACGTATTGGCTCTGGAGGTTTGGCTTAAGAGGACCCATGGGCGTAATACGCCGGTTCTTGTCAAATTCTCCTTAAGGAGCCTGATAGGTACAAGCTGACTCGGGTCTGTAACTGTAGCGAGGGAAAGGTACTCGTGTATTATGGTGGCTGCTGGCTATCCAATGCAGGGCTCCCCAAACTAAGATTTTGCGATTGTGCTGGTCCGGAAATGCAATCATGTAAAATTGGCAAAAGACTGCATATGGTATTGTTATTTTAACGTCCACACATTTATTAACGTAATTTTATATTCTTAATTAATGATGTGGAGTCAGATAAATTGTAACCGCTATGCCATGTGCCCTGTTCCAACAAACAGAGATGTTGATCAATGTTTCTGTTTAAATCACACCAGCTAAGAAGAACTCACCGAGCCTTCACCTCCTGCTGTGTCCGTTGTTGGTATAGCTGTGGGGGTTCTACAGTTGGTGACCCCGACGTGATCTGTTTTCCGACGTGATTCCTTTGATCCGGAGTGTCTGCATTGTCATTTGGGGTGTGTAGACCTCAATGACCAACGTGATTGGAAGTGTCTCTGCATTGTGCTGGCTGGCGTGACTCAACAGCTGACGTGATGCCTTTAATCGGGAGTGCGAGTGATCCTCTTCTCGGGAGTGTCAGCCTTGTCCTTTTGGGAGTTCTGACCCCAACGGCCACCATGACACCCCTTGGAGAGAGGATCTGTGTTACCCTGCTGGTTTCCTGAACTTTGGTGGTGAGTAATACCATTTCCTTACTTACTATGTATGTTAGGGAAAGTTCGCGCTGCTCCACGTCTAACATACATTTGCTAAGAGATCGACATATCCCAAATAAGCCTGGGACCGTAGAAACCAGGCACAAATTAGTTTACAGCCCTTAACGGGAGTAGAGACCAAGGGCCAGAGAGGGAGAGATTACAGATATGCATTGATACTGTGTTGCCCACTGTTAAAGCGGCCAGTGTGTGTCATCTTCTGTCGCAAGGCCTTGAACTATAAGGGCTTGTGAAAACTTTTCGCTGAAATTGGTTTAACGCACTGTCATCAAATTACAGTGTTTATTTTGATATTTTCAAGCTTTTGTGTAGAAGGTTTAATGGCAAGTTGGATAAGATTGGGTTTCTATGTGCAGTCGGAATGTTCAGCATTTTTAAGTGGATGCAAATATCTGTTGTTGCTTGGCATTGGGCTGTGCTCTTCTTAGGCTGCAGGTTGTTTGTGTTACATACACCTAGGCTGTGCGGGTGGAAAGGCCTGTCCTGTGGCAATGCAATAGCAGGGATAAAGCTTGCCACTGATGATGTTGAATACTCTTGGCTTGTGCTTGAAACTGGAAAACATTGTGTCTCTATGAGCCGCGGAATGTGGGACGTAAATATACCATACTGTGGATATTGCGTTCGAAGGTTTGCTTATGTGTACAGAAAGTAAAAAAAAAAGGCAGTTGTAATGTGTTAATCCAGATGGATTTGGTGCAAGGTCCTGATATAACTGTGCAGACCATCTTGCCCAAATACTGGAAGAAATGGGGCACTGGTGAAATGCCGGTGAGATTGAAGGCGACTCGTATGTTGGGGAGTGAGAAGATAGCTTTGAAAATATCATTGTCATAACAAGTTCATCTGTTGTATCATTATATATTATTAACTAACCAGTTAATTTTTAAGCTTTGAAATACACCAGTAAATCAAAGTTATTCAAATGTATCAGATATTTCTAACCTGTGATCTGTCTAAATTTCATGAAATGCTAGCGCTGTTCTACAGCCTAGCAACTGTATAAGCTAACAGAGCGTAACTGGAGAACTGCACAAATATCTTTGCTGGAAATTAACGATTCATTATCAAGAAGTTCATAGCCACATAGCATTATGCACAGTGTTCTTTCTTGTTGCTGTTCTGGCGGGTTCTTGCTTCACCATGATGAAATCAGTGGTTCCATATGCATGCTGCCCGAACTTAATTGCCTGTGTGTTCTCAATTTAAAAAGTGTTTTTATGCGCTAACAAACTTACTCGTGTACTATCTACTCTCTGTAACTGAGACAGGGTACGATATCTAATTGCGTCATTGCACGTATTTTCTTTCAACACTTAACCATCTGTTAACAGTCAATGCCATAAAATGTCGTGCATCCTGCCAGAATTCTAACAACCTGATAGGGCATAGGGCCTGTCCCATATGCCCCAGCAGGGAGAGTGTTTATGATTATGAGGAAAGGCCATTTGATTCAGGGACTACAGACTTACATTTTGGGTTAAAGGAATCCTAACTAAATGTTCAACCAAATATGTTTTGAATGAGCTGTTATTCCTGTAAGGTTGATTTGAGTGCATCCCCTAACATTAAAACCTAGGATGTGTGGTGATATTTGGCAATGACTGGTAACTTCTCCCTTTGTTCAGCTTCTCACAGTCATCCATTCTTCTTCATGTGCCTTCTGTCGCCACTCTCACTCACACTTTTCTCAGCCACTCTTTGTAACTATATGTTCAACCAGAACATAGTTAACTTAAAAGCTTGCGCCTGCATTCCTACCAGAGTGCATGATTTAATGTATCTTTGATCTTTCTGTTTTGAACTCTTGCTTAATTATTTCAGACTTGGAACTATGCAAACATTAACCCTGCATAGTTTATTCTTCTACAGCTTTCACACTTCAGGCACCAGCCTTACGATGAGTGTCTGAAGGTGCTTGTATTCTCTATGTAAGATGGGTGGAGATCCTTAATGGGGCCATAAACTCATTCAACCCTTATGTGCCAAACACTAATGGTAACAGGCCCCCTGGTGGACCACCAAAGCAAATTTTACATCACTAATTTGTTTTATAGAGAATCCACCCATCCCGTTTAGAACAACACCACAGAGTTGTTGAAGTACACAAACTGGACCCATAATAACAACCTCACATGGCACACATCTTAATACACTTAACTACAGCATATATCAGACAAAGCAAAGTCAATTCCACTTGTATTTCTTTGTGTTTGTTTGTCTTTGTGTGTATTTCTGTGTTTGCTGGAAATGTTTTCTCATTTAAAATACCAAACTGCTATCATTTAGATTAGTTTCAGTCATTACCATCCTGTTATTGCATGCATGCACTGTTACTGACTTGCACCTTTTTTGCCAGTTATTTTAACTGTAATTTTACAATCAGTCTCTAACGGAGATTCTGTGTTTGTTAACTATAAACCAAAGTTAAATGCGCGCAGGATTCTACTTCCAGTTAAAATAACAAAGAGACAATTTTTTAATTTAACTGTTCAATTCAGTCAATTTATAACAGTGTACAGTGTGTTTTGCAAAGGAATGGGGTGATGTACTATTTATCTTATGAGCCATGGCATTAACTTTTAATTTTCTCCCACTTTCTTATTTTACATTTGTCATTTTTGATATTGTATATTTTGTATAGTTGACTTCTATTTTTATGTTATCTTTGCATGTTTTTCTTTTTATTTTTACATTAATCTAAGTACACCGGTAAATCTTCCCATTTCAAATGACTATCTGTAGATATACCTGATGATTATGGATATCTTACTATACAGATAATTACAGCTCGATGACATAGCCTCAAATTACTCAACATGAGTAGAAATCAATCGGCCGCTGAATTCTAACTCTTTACAAATATTCATATTCCAATCTTAATTGCAATTTGGGTTGAAATGCTGGCATTTCTCCCATCAATCATTCAATTTTCACCGTGAAACCGTGTCATCAAGCATAATTTAATCTGTACACCATACCACACCAATTGCACGTGTGAAGAAAAAAAAGGAAAATGTTTGCTTCTACATCAATTATACGGTTGTCTCTCTTTATTTTAATTCCCCAAATCAGACTTCTCCAAATTCTAAATTACTTTGCCCTGAGAGGAAACAACCCATTTTTCCATTTTTATCATGTGATGGAACTGTCATGAAAAGCTCAACTACCCATAAATCTGTAATTTCTCATCAATTTTTCCCTACATAATCACAGCAAACATGTTCTGGTCCAGTCTCTGTAAGGGTCTGAGGTGTAACCCGACACCGGATCCACCTCCCACAGGACACGCCACAACGCACCTTCCCTAATGCTCGCTCTTCAGCTCTGCAGCCCCCAAGCCTCTGAACCAATCATCTATGTCCCCTTGAGTGGACGTTCTGAGGTGTCTCTCATGGGGCCAGAGGGGGGAACTGTAAGACAGGAAATCCAGCTGAGATGCAGCAAAGGGCTGACAAACTGGTGGGGCCCCGGAACTGAGGCTCATCCTAAACTTCATAGGACTCATGTGGCCTGCAGTATGACAATAGGCTGTTAGGCCTTCCTTAGGATGAGCGGACCGTTGACTCCCCAGGATTTTGGCTAAGTGGTGTCAAAGGAAGTGGAGTGTTCATGGTTGTGTCTGTGGAAGACTGGGGGGGTTTATGATGGCCCGGGACAGAAAGCAGGACTCTGGCGAAGTGAGGGGGGTAACTATCACAATTCTCCCCCTGTGAACGTCATCCCCGTTCCTGGTCCTTCCTTTTATGAAACTGGACCTTAACTCATCTGTTTAAATTTTCTGACACTATAGTAATGTCAAACCTTTCTCATGTATTCTATGTATTACTATGAAATAACTTATGTGCTTATAACCAAAATTGGCTATACAATAATCTAGTTTAAGAGTTTTTCATGACAACTGCATCATATTAATACATATTCATATTGTGTTTGGTATTGATGATCTCAGAAAAATCCAAAGAGTTGGAGTATATTTCACACCAACTGAAATTATGGTTTAATCACTATTAGAAACTCCCTAAATTTTGGTCAAAGTAGAATATCCTCTCGAGTAATCATTTGGTTTTTCCTCCCTCTATTAAATTGTTTTATTACCTCCTGCAAATGGTGGAAACCCAAAATCCAGATTCGACCCCCCTTCCAGGTAATTTATGGTCGTGCCGTCTGGATCAAAGTCGTGATTTGGCTTGAAGCAAAGAGAGACAATCCATTCGAGGAAGATCGCAGACGACTTCCTGCATGTTCATCTCTATGCCGAGTGTAGCCTATTCAGTTATGGAAGATCGCAACCGACTTCCAACATGTGCGTCTATCTGCCTTGCGCAGCCCATAGTTAGGGATGATCGTATCTGATCTTTCCCCGTGCACGTTAGTGCGTGTGTAGCCAAAACAGGTTTGGTTAGAGCATGGGCGTAGGAACCGGGGGGGGACGGGGGGAACGTGTCCCCTCCAATATCAGAGACAGGCGCATTTGGCCCACCCAAAAATTATGCTGCGGAGGAGAAAAATATTTGATTTTGAAATTTTTAACTTACGAGCTTATTTTTTGAAAGCGCAACACAGAGTCATGTCACTGGCCCGTCCCCTCCCTCACCGGCTCTGAGAGTGTTTGGGAGGCGGGAGACAGCAGCAGTTGACAGCAGGCGGTCTGATGACAGAAACTCTTTTCATTATTTCCACAGAACTATAAGGGTCAACGAATGTTAATTAAACATGTTTGCTAGTTTCAACTAGCGAACTAAACCTGGTTTCTGTCACATGCTGGTTAGTAATCGGGTTGTTAGCAGTAGTAGCCAAATATAAGCCAGGTGGATATATCAAATTATGAGGTGAATTTAGGTGGAGCAATCCCGCGAAGGTGCCATTATTAATAAATTATTTTATATGCAGGAACCACAGCAGCAAGTTAGTGAAACAGAGCAAGCTGTTGGGGATACAGGTGTATCAGGGCTTCAGGTGAGGTCATAATTATGACTTGTTCTGTGGAATTATAGGCAAAGCATTAAAGTTAGTCTCATGATGTTCAGCAAATATAACCTTTGAAAGTCAAAATGTCTGAACCAACTTTGGCTCAGTGGGGGATATGAAAGAAACATGCAATCGTAAATCTAACATGATCCAGTCCGATTAACGGTCGGTTTGCGGCTTGTCCAGTTCATAGTCGGTGGTCCATTTTGAAGCGTTTATCGCGGCTGCAATTGCGTTACCACATATTAAGATGCTTAATTGGAAGGATTGCGAGCTGGCTTGCTAACGTAGTTATATATTCACTCACTTGGTATCAATGTCCAGGTCACTAGATCTGAGCGGGTTTCATGAGTGCGCTGATATGGTTTGCAGCTGTCAGTTAAGGTTGTGGCAAGTTTATGTATGTGGCATCTTTGTATGAAAATTTTGGAGGCACCTTGCGTAGCCTAATTAAAAAAACGGAGAAACACTCATTCGGATAATCTCTGTATACAGTAAAGGCAGTATCTGCACTCAGATTTACAAAAATTTTCCTCGCATGACATACGTGTCACTACCTATTCTCATAATTAAACTTCCCTCTTGGTCCCCCCCCAATGTTAAACTCATTCCTACGCCCTTGGGTAAGAGTCTTTTACGTTCAATTATTCTTTAAAATTCTAAATTATGTAACAGACTAATGAAATTTAGTATGTGGACCTACCTACCTGTTTAATAAAATTTTCTTTCGTATTAATAAATTGTCTTGTTGTAAATAGTGTGGGTTTTTTTTTATGATTTTAAATCCATCTTGGTTCCTTTAAGCCAAAATTATGGTTAAAATACTTAGGGGAAACGGGTGCTGACTGAGACCTACTGTCAGAGGCCAATTGCAGCCAAAGTTTTAGGGAGTTCTGGTAAGTTAGGACGGGGCCACGTTCGACTGCTTACGGGATTGGTGAGGTATTGGCTCTGGAGGTTTGGCTTAAGAGGACCCATGGGCGTAATACGCCGGTTCTTGTCAAATTCTCCTTCAAGGACCAGTATGTGAGATCTAGAGCCATCAAGTGGTGAGATTATAGATTGCAACCAAATGATTATTCCCGTTCTCAGAGAACCTACGGTGGCCGCAAAACTTGCAAAAACGCGAAAGGCGCGCTCTCTTGTCAGTGCTTTATTTAATTACTTTTTTCCCGTTCTGGGCTACTGTAGAAACATGGCGGTGCAAAATGGCGAGCTCCGTGGAAGAGGACCCGCTCTCTCTGTTGATATAAAGGGCTCTGGATAAAAGAAAACACAATGATTCTTATTTTCAGGAAATAATTCACTGATGAAAATGTACTTTTGAGTATTATATTCCATTCCTGCCAGTTATTCAGCCAGATTGTCCATCTAAATCTTACACACTGGTCCTTTAAGGAGCCCGATAGATACAAGCTGACTCGGGTCTGTAACTGTCGCGAGGGAAAGGTACTCGCATATTATGGGGACTGCTGGCTATCCAATGCAATGTTTTTAAATCACACCAGCTAAGAAAAATGCGCCGAGCCTTCACCTCCTGCTGTGTCCGTCGTTGGTATAGCTGTGGGGGTTTTACATTGGTATGTGTATTTAAGTTCCTGGTTTACGTCTTCGCCTCGCTGGTGTTTCCTCCTAAAATTACAAAATTGCTATTTAAAAGGGAATCTCTTGTGGTCCTGGAAAGTGGCTTCCTCCAGTTTTTTTTTGTTTGAAGGTCTGCACTTGCCTACACACCCTAGTTCATTCAACTTGCCATTACATTACTGACCTTTGATCAGTCCCTTTGACACGGCCTTGCCAGACTCCCAGTTCGCCTGACATTTGACCATCTCCTGTGCAAGCTTAACAAAAGTACCTTTGAGTTTAACTTATCTCAGTAAATAAAGAAGCCAATTCGGCTTTTTCTGTGATCTGTGTGTGGCTTCTGTTCTAAAATCCGTGACTGATTACTCGTTGCTGTCAAATGAGTCACGATTTCAATCATAAAAAGTACAAGTGTAAGATTGGTGTATTTTCAATTGAATTGTGATCAACAGGAAGATGCAGCTGGAGAGGAATCTGCTCTGTCTCAGTAAGACAAAGGAGATAGCAGGCACAGCAAACAGAGCAGATTCCATACTTTCCCTTCCAAGTAAGAGCAAACAGAGAAAGTGCCATATATACTCTACCGTGTAAGACTGTAAAACCATCATAAATGAACAGAAATAATAAACATTGCCAACCTTCGCGCACAGTTGTTATAGCCTGCAAAATGCTGTCCCACTGCTCGGCTGATAAACTTGCTGGATATTGGTTGGAACTGGATCATGCTCTAATATGCACTGATTCAGAGCATGGTGAACATTCTCAGTGTATTTTGTATTTTTATAGTGAATATGCAGGGAGAACAGTTGATGTTTTCTGCTTCCAAAAATTATGTACAGATCTACTACACATGCAGGGGTTGGGAAGGGCATGCGCCATGCGCATATGGCGCCTAAGTTCAAAATATGGGCCATTATAAACCCACCTAGCGGGCCTGGAATATGTCCGTGTCCCAATTAAGTCTTAATAATTTTTTTCTATTATAAAGTACTAAAATTCTCAGAAAAAACTCAACTGATCGCAGTTGATCGAGTACGTTCTGATGCTCGATCAATTAATTCTAGTTCCAGGCCTTCGCACGTTCCATCACCATTGCGAGGCTGTGAAAATCTCCATTGTGTGAAAGACTGATTTGGAGTGTATTTTCACAGCGGAATAAGTTTGTGACAATGTCTTTTGACATCACGTCGGATTTATATCAATATCCAGTAACAAATGACGTAGCCCTGGAACTGAGTGTTGTAATACTGATTGGGTATGTATTGAAAACTATTTCTTAATTGATTTTCTTTGTCAGAGACTATTTACTTTGTAATCAAATTGTCAGTTATTTACGAAAAAGGTTCAATGTTCACCATCAATCATGTACAGGTTAGAGCCCGACCGATATGGGATTTTTAAGGCCGATACCGATACAAATATTTGGTGATTTAAAAATCTGATATTCCGATATATCGGCCAATTTATATATTTAAAAAAGAAATTCCAGAAACTCGTAACAAAACATAAACAGATTTCCCTAACATTAGTTATATGTAGTTATTTGTGAGTCCTCGCTAAAATAGTAGGATAATGCAGTTTAAAAATAAACTTGCTTGTTTTATTGTCACAACAGAACAGAAGAACATCAAAATATATTAAAGTTCTGATAAATAAAATGTATAAAAATACAAACTTAACATATGAAACTCAAAGTCCTTTGAACAAAAACACAAAAACAAAAAAAAAAAAAATCAAAGTTACCAGTATTAATAGATTTGGTAAGCTTCATAAATATAACTTTGAACAAGACTGGAAAAAAAAAATTCTGTTAAGTTCTATAAGTTCTGATAAATAACAACAGCAAAATATAAACTATATGAGGTAGTGTACTGAACAAAAAAAAAAAAAAAAAAAAATCAAAGTTACCAGTATTAATAGAATTGGTAAGCTTCATAAATATAACTTTGAACAAGACTGGAAAAAAAGATATTCTGTTAAGTTCTATAAGTTCTGATAACAGGGACGTTGTAGAGTGCCCTCTGGTGGACAAACTATGCAACGGCAACACTCATAACATGGTTGAAGGGTGTTTCGTCCGTTTTTTTAAATATTCATTTATCGGCCATTATAAATGCCGATACGGATAGTTTGGAAAATGCCTAATATCGGCCGATAATATCGGCCCGCCGATAAATCGGTCGGGCTCTAGTACAGGTTTCTGACAAAAGGAAGCAGGTCAGATTCATTCTGGATCGAACGAAAGAGCAGTAATCTTTTAGTTAGAAAAACCACTTGGGCTGTTCCCATGTCGTCTTCTGGTCTGTTGTTTGGTTGATGCGCTTTTGGTCGACCGGGATTTGTTTTGGCCGAGCAATCGCAAATAACAACACATCGATAGAATAATCCACTCGGGATGCGGCTGGTATTGACAGTCCTTCATTCTCAACTTGGCCTGTGTTTACTCTGAGTAAATCATCTTAGGCAATTACGGAAATATTAATGTTTTGCACAATAAATCTTAAGTAATATAAGCAATATTTTATAGAGGGCCTAATTGTTTTTTATATATGTAGGCTTAAACTGACGTGTAACACCTCTCATACCTACCCCAGATAGCAAGGTCCGTCTGGCCAACTTCGGGGTAAGGTCAGCATTGGTCGGCCTTGCTCGGCAGCGGGTTGCCGCCGGTTTGCCAACGTTGGGCCAACGTCGGCAGTGGCAGCATTTTCACCAGCTGATTTGCAACAGTTTACCGATGTTGAGCCAGCGTCAGCAGTGGCAGTATTTTCTCTAGCGGATTTCCTATGTTTTATCAACACTAAAACAACGTCAATTAGGTTGCTATTATTTTTATTTTAATTGTCGGTTGCAGTCACTACCTGTACATTAGCAAAGCTGGCTGTCATAGCCTGCCAAATCAACAAAACTTTAATGACTAAGGCTACTCGTTTGTCAGAACTCGCCAGGTAAAATAAATCTGTTCACAAATGACATTCCAGTTACTGAAATGTCTCAACATTAAATACACATCTAAGGTAGTTTTTGAATGTTAATAATTCCCACTTTTTCCACTGGACGGGCGTATTAATTCATGCGAGGATCCATGTTGCGTTACGTCCCAGTGCGTTTGCAATTTGTATTTTTTGCAGACATGAGCACTCCAGCATTTTTTTCCCCCAAAGGCTCAGATATCATCACAGCCGCATTAATGAATGACCAGCTGGTAATATTTCAGTACGGCATTCCACCGCCAGGAGAAGGACAAATGATTAATTAATTAATGCCTGTTCAGAGGATACCAGGATCATCGCAAACAGCAAATTTAAAAGGATGCACTATAAATATAGTGGCGCATCTTTCATTCATTTGAGCACCAAGAGACAGAGGACGCCAACTTTATGCTTGGTCGCCTGCTGCCAACCTCCCTCTCGCTGACTCACCATTGCGTGTATATGTCCCTCACAAGCTCATATTCAATTTGTGGCAGTTAAGTTGTCAGCGCGAGCTGTTTCAGTTATTTTTAGCCACTGCCGGTTACCACTATGGTACTGCAAGCTATTTTGAGTGACATCCCTTGCTACATGATTCAGCAGTATATAACTGTACATTTTGTTTTATGTAAATAGTTCTAAATCTGAACGGTCTTAAGTTCATATTTTTGTCATTTCAAATGTTGACGAAGCATCAGTTCACTCACCTGTCGCCCTCTAAACAAACATGAGGCTAGGTAAGTTCACTAAGTGTCATGTAACTGGGCTTGAAGTAGCTAACGAGCAATCGCACACTAACCGTAGTCTTGAACTGGTTATAAAGGGAAGTTCCCCTTGTGTTTTGTGTGCTATAGTTACATTATTATTATTATTATCTAAAGAGGTACAGAAGCGCAAGTATGGCCCACTTCCATTTGAGATGCTCAAGTTAAGATTGCAGCTAACGCACTGTGAGCAAACTGGTTTGATATCCTCGATTTTGTTATCATTTTACTTGGACATGAGGAACATCGTCCATGGAGGTAAGTCGCTGCGACTTTAAAAATTATTTTGGAATAAATATACGAATCATTATGTTCCCCGCAAATGTTGCGAGGAACATAATGTTTTACCCTCCGTCCGTCCGTCCTTCCGAGCAAGTTTGTCCGGGCCATAACTTTTAAACCGTTCAATATTTTTGCACAAAATTTGGTATATCATTAGATCCCATGGTGTAGATGTGCCTTTTGATATTTTGGTTGTTTAGAAATTTTCATTTTTTCCAGTTTCCATGGTAACAAGTTCAACTTAGTGCATATTGAGGGTGGGGACCTTGTCCGGACCACAACTCTTAAACCGTTCAATACTTTTTCACAAAATTTGGTATATCATTAGATCCCATGGTGTAGATGTGCCTTTTGATATTTTGGTTGTTTAGAAATTTTCATTTTTTCCAGTTTCCATGGTAACAAGTTCAACTTAGTGCATATTGAGGGTGGGGACCTTATCCGGACCACAACTCTTAAACCGTTCAATACTTTTTTTCACAAAATTTGGTATATCATTAGATCCCATGGTGTAGATGTGCCTTTTGATATTTTGGTTGTTTAGAAATTTTCATTTTTTCCAGTTTCCATGGTAACAAGTTCAACTTAGTGCATATTGAAGGTGGGGACCTTGTCCGGACCACAACTCTTAAACCGTTCAATATTTTTTCACAAAATTTGGTATATCATTAGATCCCATGGTGTAGATGTGCCTTTTGATATTTTGGTTGTTCAGAAATTTTTAGTTCTCCGATTTCCATGGTAACCTTTTCAACTTAGTGCGCATTGAGAGTGTGGACCTTGTCCGAACCAAAACTCCAAAACACATTTCTCAACCAAACTAGGCATATTGTTATATTACATGGTATAGATGTGCCTTTTCATAGTTCTCTCTTCAAAATGTGCAACCAAATATACATAATGGCGGGGAACATCATAGTGCTTCACAAGCACAGATTCTAGTTCAACTTGCAACTATTGTGGTTATTCAAAGCACTTCTAATGGTAGTCCCTTTAACAGAGATACTATGTCTTGTCACCATGTACCCTGTTTGTCAAACTGGGGCGATGTTGCTACTTCATATAGGCCTGTAGATCAATCAAATGGTGCATGCAGCAATGCCATATATTTGTCAATACATATTCAACAAGGTTAAAGCAAGGCTTCTGAAAATGTCGCCACTGCAAGTTCTGTTGATCATTGTCCTTTGTAGAGCCTACACTGAAATAGTTGAGTCCTTCAAGGGAAAGCTCACCCAAAAATGAAAATTCACTCAATCTACTCACCCCAAGGCTAATCGAAGGCTAATCTGTGAATTTCTTTACTCCTCGAAACACCTTTGGAGTTACAAAGAAAAACAGCATTGAAGACAAATCCAAATCAACTGAAGTCAATGGAGGCCACTCTTTCAAGCGTAAAAAACAACATTTAAAAACCACAAAATGCCTCCATACTGCTTGTGCAGCGTAATCCAAGTGTCCGTAAGCCCCGACATGAAAATCTGACTCGTAAAGACATCTTTTCACCATGTTTTTAGCCCAAATGTCCAGTGTAGCCACTTAGCTAGGAGCCCTGTTTATTTTCGCGGAAGACCTGGACCTCGCAACGTTGGCGGACCATAAAAATGCGCTGTTCAGTCAGTAAATACTAACATTTGAAGCTGCAGCGCATTCCTCCAATTAGAGATGTTTAGGGCCGTTGCAGCATTATTTGCCCTCGTTGGCCAACGTAACTAGAGGTCTTGAATCTGGAAACTTCTTCCGTGAAGATAAACTAATGGACTAACGTGTGAAATACTTTATTAATGTTTTGATGGTAACAACCAAAATCATAACAATCATTTAATACAAAATAAATTTCAACAAAGGCAAGGTATCATAATAACTGGCACCCTTCATTAAGTACTTGCAACCACCTCTGGCAAGGATAATAGCATGGAGTCTTTTCCTGTAATTTTTGACAAGGTAAAGGCACGCATTTGGGGGAATTGGGACCATTCCTCTTAGCACATCCTTTCAAGAGCCTTGACATTCTTGGGTTTGCATTTATCAACTGCCATTTTCAACTCAACCCACAGGTTTTCAATCAGATTGAGGTCTGGCAACTGAGATGACCATTGCAGAATTTTGATTTTGTTGTCACAGAACCATTTCTGTGTGGATCTTGATGTATGCTTTGGGTCATTGTCTTGTTGGAAAGTCCACCGTATACTTTGTGAAATTCATTATGCCATTAACCTTAATCAGTGCCCCTGGACCTCTTGAATTAGCCCCAAAACATGACTGACCGAGCATCACATTTCACCATGGGTATGAGGTGCTTCGTCTTGTGTGCATCTCTGTTTTAACACCAAACATGCTGATGCTGTATCTGACCGAAATATGCAATTTTGCTCTCATCTGACCATAGCACCTGTTCCAGTCATAATTGTGTCCGGGGGTACTACGGATTTGTGGTCATCGCGCGTCCGCGTCCACAGAGACTTTCTTGTGAACGCTCTACAGACTGCAATTCTTAACCGATCCTTTTGAGATTTCACATTCACATTGATAGTGGTTAATGGATGAAGCCTATCGATTTTGGTTGTGTTTCGTTAATTCGTCTAGTAATTAATGAGCTAATTATGCAGAAAAATTGATATTTGGCACCAATGGCTTGTAAGTTTTTTGTTTTTGAGATCCCCACTGCTAACTGGGGTATACAAGTGTAGCACATATCATGTAGCACATGATATGTTGTTGACAATATGTTGGGTTCCTTCATGTTGGGGTAATTCTGGCTCCTGGGGCTCCCAAAAAATGTATGAGAAATTGGCAAAATTCTAATAACAACTTAAATAACTTTTTTTTTTCTTGACATCCCCACAATTCATGAACAGAGGGGATAACTTGAGCTCCCCTGCCGAACAAATCTTGTATGTAGCACACCAGTGGTGTTGACCTGTAGACATAGAAAATAACATTATTTAAAGATAGGTTTTGGAATATTACAGTACTGTAACAGAGCAGTAACATCACTTTTTTTTTTTTTACATACATTTATACTTCAAGTTTATAAATACCATGAACTTTATCAATACTCACAAAATTGTTTTGTGTGTGCTGCTATAAATAGGCATCTCTGTTGCACGTCACCACTGTCAGCATTTTGTAATGAACACAAAATCGATGAACATGGGATAACCAGAGCTCCCCTGCCGAACACTTCTTTTATGTAGCTCGTCGCTTGGAGTGGTGTTGACTTGTAGACATATAAAATAGCATTCTTTGAAGATAATGCTTTGGAAAAGTGGATGCTTTGATCAATTAAGCATCATAAGGGGGCACCCCAGTGGCTCATCGGTCTAAGCGCACACACCATAAAGGCTGTGTCCCTCCCGCAGCGACCTGGGTTCGATTCCGGCTCAGGTCATTTTCTGCATGTCTTCCTCCATTCCTCTCCCCAACCTTCCTGTCTCTCTACACTGTATAACTGTCAAATAAAGGAAAAGTTCCCAAAAAAATAATCTTAAAGACAAAAGGGTATGAATAATTCTGGACATCGCATATTTTGTAAATCTGTCAAATAAAATACCAAAAAGTATTGTATTTCTCAAAAAATTGTTTTCTGTACTTCTTACAGCCTTATGTCAGCTTACTGTGTCATTTGTGCAAGAATAAATTTGATTTGTCAAAAAATACTTTGAAAAAAACAAAAATTGGTCGGGGTATGAATAATTTTGGGCATGACTGTAGGTCTTAGACTGTTACATATCTCAAATTGAGGAGGTTTGGAGTTGGCCCCGGGGTCTTACTGGGTCCCCCAAAAAAGGACTTTTTCTGCTGCACTTTGAAAGGGTTAATCTGAAAAACTAATGATATAATAAGAGGTTTTTTACATTTAATAAAGAGATTCTGCATTAAATCAAAGATTTATGTCATTAGTTCTTCCATATATTGTTCCCTGATTGAATTACAAGGGTCTCAAAAGTGAAAAAAATTTGGCCACGCTCAAATTTTTTGCAACTTTGAGGGCCCATTCCACGGATGCTCAAATTTTTGGCAAATTTGACGGCCCATTGCACGGCAACCAAAGACTTTTTCAGAAATTTCTCTTTACAGTTCCCAAGACATGGGCCTTTTCCTTCATCATGCTTATTTACAGGCATGAAGCTATTGCAGTTTTCATGTAATAGGGATCTTTCTGAGGGGCATTTTACACAATCGCTGTACAGAACCATTTAGTTGCCGTTTTTTAAAAGTGCCGTTAAACCCATACCGACGGTCCGATTTCCGAAAAATTTGGCAGAGTTGTAATTTGGGCCAAAATGAACAAATGAGCAAAGCTACAAGAAAATCTAAGACCATGATGGCGCAGGTGTGTTCTCACTTGGCATGGAATGACCCTACAGTAACCTTTTCTGTTGAATGAATAACAGCAATTTATTGGCTAATTGTTGTGAGTAGCTTACTGTTATTTTTACAAGATGTTTCAAGGTAGTAGCTAATTAAATATGTGGATAATTTCTGAAGTCTCATATTGTAGCTTTAATACCTCTTTGTTGTTATCACATCTTAATCATTATTGGCCTCACATTTGGTAGAAAAAATAAGTTGTCCAAAATGTAAAAAGTTAGGAAACCAGCTGCAAAGCATTTTTGAGTTCACTCAACTTAAGTCCCAATTTCATTCTGAAAGAACTTGGAATTTGAAATTGAGCAAACTGAAAAATGCTTTGCAGCTAATAACCTTAATTCTTTTATCTTGGTCATTTTTTACGGTGCTTTGTTATGCGGTTATTAATTGTGTACAGGTTGAGAGTGGCCCAACCCTGGAATGAAGATAATCGATAATTGTGCGTATTGTTGTTTATTATTTGCAAAAATTCTATCCAAACATGAGCTTCCTATATCTTCAGCAATCGATATCAGTAAAGTTAGTCCGCAGATATGTTAGAGGCTAACAAAATGGATTTATTAAACATTTAGCAAAAGCAACGTTCATAAATCTGAACCACTGGATTCAGATGAGAAGCAAACGTCAACATTATAGCTACCAAATTATAAGTAGCAGCAGCGCAAAGTTCGAAAGGAATAAAAGCAAGAACACAACTGGGTAGATCACGAACATGCAGTAAAAATAGCCACTGCCTTTTTTTTTTGCTTTGGAATATGCCGCCTTCAGAGTTTTCCAACGACGCTTAACTTGGTTGGCAGTTCTCACAAAACCACCCTCTCTCCACTTTTCGCACACCTTAAACATATCGTTGTTGTGCTGCTTTCGCCCATTGATATATTCCGTTATATTCATGTCTTTCATTATCTGAATGCACACAGTCGCCTCCTCTTCGCTCCAGAAATGCTAATTCCTTGTGAATTGAACAGGCACAGACATAATTGAATATTCTGTTCGGGGGCATTTTCCGATTAAGGTGATTAAATGACCCAATATTCTGATTAAAACAGGCATATGCCAGGGGTCTCATTTGGAATATTTTGATTTGGAAAATGACCTTAATCGGTTTATTGCATGTGTTAACATGACAGGTATGCAATCAGAATGTACTCATATTCCCATTAATACAGGAATAATGGTGTGCATTTAAACATAGTCACTGACCATTTATCAGTTTTGCAGTAGCTTAATTACCAACTGCATAGCTTTCATAATGTGACAGACAGCCACGGGTAAAAATAAAAAAACAACACAACTAGCATTAGTCAGTCGACTGTTATAAGCCAACAAGCTAGGTTCGTCAGCTGTCTGTGCGCTAGCTAGCTATTAGCCGCTGTTGTTGTCATTTTCTGTTATGGGTATTTTTAAATGATCTTTTAAAGATGTCAATAGCTGTCTTTATAGTGGTGAAAGTTACCAGAATGGAAACTTTCAAATAGGGTAACTTTGAGAAATTGACCCAAAGTGGTATTGTTCCTGACTGATTATTTTCCTGATAGTTCTAACTAGTGTTGTGCCAACTATAGTTGAAAATAAGTCAATTACAGTTGGTTCCCCAAGCCCTCGACTGAGAAACAATGATTAAAAAAATTATTTTCTGCATTTTATCATGGAAAGTTCCATAGAACTGTTGCAAGCTATCCTGTTTCCACAGGCACGCTTGTTCATAATTTGCCGCCATGATCCCGGAAGTGCGCAATGTTTATGTGCCTTGACCTTTGACATTATCCAGCAGCCCTTACGACGCTTCAGCTTGAAACTGGCTTATTAAGTGGTTGAACGTGAGCAATGCTGTGGAATTCGTATCCAGCTTCCCGCAAAGGTCTGAGCCGCAAAAAACTAGCTGGGTTTTCATATTTTGTTTCCGTGTTTAATGTAATGTAACTGGGTGAAATGTAGAAATGTAGAAATGTAACTGGGTGAAAAGGGAAGGAACCGCTTCATTTGCAGAGTTTGCCCTCTTCTTGATGACCTATAAACCCAGTGTATTACTTGTTGTCCATAAGCCTTACAAAATCTTTCTGAATATGCAAGGAAAATTGCGGAAAACATAAAAGCTGTACCGGGAATTCTGAATAAGAAGCAGCTAACAAGAAACCAACTTCAGCGTTGTATGACCTGTCGTTGCTTAGTAAAGAAAAGTATATTTGGAATGGCCTTTTTTGTATTGGTTCTAACCAACGTATGAATAAGGCAATGCAGCATAACGGCCATAGGCTATATAAGGCTCGCATTTACTGTCTGCCACAAAAATCCTTCGGGAGAAATAAAATTTATATATTCGCGTAGAATATACACATGTAAGCAACATTCCTTCTAAATAATATATTGTCTGCTAATACCCTCTTTATTACTTGAAATGCATACGATTGTTCTGCTTTTGGTTCATCTTTTTACTTGCTGGCTGAGAGGAAGTAAAATTTCTTGTTACTGTGAAATGCGATTTCTGAGAGAATTGTTATGCGCCTGAAGAGAATCCAAGGCAGAAATTTTGGGTGCAAATGACGCACCACCTCTCGGCGGCTGGGATCTGCCCATAACATGCCAAAGGCTCTTTTTCTCTCTTGTGTCACAAGCCATTCCATTTTCTTGATGCAGTAGCATTTTTGTTTTTTTTTTTTTTTGTTGGCTTTATGTAGGCTATTGACCACACCCAAAAGAACAAGTCAAGCATCACCGTACATATCACAAACAGCTCAATGTTTTTATAACTTATGTGCTTGGCGCATGCACGTGGTGCGCGTCAGGATTACAATACCATGCGCTTTTCTTTATTTCCTCTTGTGCCTCACTGGAAAAGCAATAAAAATCAATTGATTCTTCAATTTGCCGTAAATACAGTACATACCTCACCCGTGCATTTTTAGTGGCGCTGAGTATATATTTCATGAATCCTGAGGAAATATTACTTTGATCTTGTGAATTTTTTCTTTGAGCTACAGGTTCTAAAAGTACACGGGAGTAGGTTGAAATTTGGTGCCTTCTCATGCATCATTTTTACCTCCGCCAAACGAAGTTGGCAGGAGGTTATGAGATCGGTGCCGTTTGTTTGTTTGTGAACAAGATAACTCAAAACACAATGAATGGATATCTCTGAAATTTTGTGGGTGGGTCGCTATTACATCAGGGATGGACCCTACCGATTTTCACTGCTATCAGTCAAACAATATGGCCGCCATGGCAGCCATCTTGAAATCCTATGACACGCAATAACTGAACTTAGCTCCCACTCACCAAGATTTGGACTTTGCTGCCTTGGCGGAGGTTTGGACTTTAGGAGTGCCTCTAGTTTCTAGCATTTTTGAGCCCTCATAACTTGTGTTAGAGATGTCTAAATGAAATTTTCAGAGCTGAAAGACATACAGGAGCACTGTTAACTGCGATTAAATCAACTGTATGCCCATTCTAGGTGTCACTATCTTAAGCCAAATCTGCATTTTCTTCAACAAGATTTGTTCTGCAACCAACTTTTAGCTTCAATATCATGGGAACTATGGAAAAAGCAACACTGCACCAGTTTAATAACAATGATATAGCGTAGTAAAAACAAGTATTGGAGCCATGGATGTGTAATGTGTTTTCCTTAAATCCAACAGAGAAAGCTTGAAAAAAGCGTGTGAGGAAAACTTCACTGGGTCGTTCCACCATGTGGGACAGGCTGATGATCAAATCAAGTTATGGCATATAAAAGATCTCATTTTGATCTACATTTTGATACCAGGCTCATCCTCTAGCTGTGATTCCTTCTGTGTCAAATAATTTTCGCGCTCGTCAATGTAGAGCTGCAGCTAGGGCTGGTACAAGATGGTAGTGAACAGTGAGGGTGGACTTAAAAACTTTCAACTTTGAGCTACTTACCAGCGTATCAGTAGACTAATGCCACAGTCAGTAGTTTTACTGAAGGATTGAAACGGAAATGGCCGATTTCCCTCTAATATATTTGAGTACATTATCTTGTCTTTTGTATTAAGTACTGATTTAAGCAATATTGTAATGTTAAACATTAAAAGAAAAATGTATGTATCATTATGTTTTTAGCGTTAAACATACAATGCAAAATGTATGCATATGTATGTGTACGCAGTATACATTTTGATGATGGTTAAAATTATCGGCGCATTGAATTTTGGTAATGGCCCATACATTTTGAAAGTGGCCCATTGATTTTCCATGACACGGGCCATGCCCATGGGCCTTGCTGTACTTCCCAACCCCTGCACATGGGGACTCACATTAACATTATAAGGGAAGCTGAATTTTTTAATGGACAATATTGCCATCCATACACACTGCATCTGTGTAAGGCAGAATGAGATCATCAACGATCTCAATTGATGTGATCACTCTGCACCAATGAGGTGCCAGGTTCCTGGGACCGTTCCCGTTTATATGGCTGTTAAGTCTATTTCACATTTCACAATAGTCCACATCTTCATTTCCTTGCCCCGTCTCAACATTTTTATTTTCGTTTTCCTTTTTATGCGTAAGATTGATGACTACGGCGTGAGAATGTGATATAGAGCAGGGCAATATATTGGTATTTTTATATATATCGATATATTTCTAAACGAGATATAACACTGGACAATATCGCTTGTATTGATATAGTTCATTTTGCGTTAAAATGACAATACATGGGCCGCAAGTTCGTACCTATTTCTCCTCTCCCTCTCCGTGTCCCTGTCTCACACACACAGCCTTTCTGCTCTGCCTCCCTCGCTCTGTGAGCACAAGCCCTCCCCCTCCACTCTCACCTACACTCAGCGACAACATGGAGATGGTGTGCGCCGCAGAAGAGGGGTTAGTCAGTAAATACATATATGGTTCATTTGCAAACGAGCTACCGTTAATTAACTACTCGGTTTTCTGTGGATTTAATATCCGTAAACGTTCGTTCAAACATGAATGAGAGACAGAGTCATGGAATTAGCACAATGCTCAGATATAGCAAATAGGAATCTGCAACACAAGGTGCAAACGGAAATTAAATTTGTTTGGTAGTAAACAAAGCTGTTGAGAACCGCGCACCTCCCCCTAGCAAGTGTCTATTCTGCAACTGGCGTGCGCCCTAGCCTGAGCTTGAGAAGCATATGCTCAAGAGTTTATAGTTAATAAGCTCAAGCGCAAATAGCCAGCGGTCTTATTGCTTAAAGCTTACGTAGTGACTTCACCACTCATTCGCGTTTGAACGAACTTTTGCGGATTTTAAATCCACAGAAAACCGAGTAGTTGACTACCGGTGGCTCATTTGGACACAAACTATATTCACAAATATTCATTCAGTACCTCTCCATAACAAATGGAGCTAGTTAGCTAAATAACAATGTTCACCTAGAAATGAGTGGCTGAGAGCAAAAGTCTACTATCTGACTTTTTCCAAGTTCTGAGAAAATAAGATTTGAAGTTATGTTTGGACAGACAAATCACTTTACTTTACACTTCACACTTTTCTGGTGTCAGTTACGAAAATCTGCATATGTTGTTTGTACAAAATAAAGTGATTTTTCCGTTCAAACAACTTATTTTCTCAGAACTTGGAAAAAGTCAGATAGTAGACTTTTGCTCTCAGACACTCAAATGAGAGTAACAAGCCTACTGATATAACCAAGTCCGAAAATGATACAACTGCGCATGCGTACTGGAAGTCATGGTCAAATAGCCTACTGTAAACCTGGTTCTCGGCCAAAAAAAATCGATATATATCGAGTATCGCCATTCAGCTAAAAAATATCGAGATATGACTTTTAGTCCAAATCGCCCAGTCCTAATGTGATATAAAACTAAAAAGCGTGAGAGTTGACTGGTATTAAATTTTGAATACGCTGATTTAAATGCAATAAATTACGCATCCAAATAAATGATTGTCATTTTACCTAAATGGGAAGAACTAGCAACACCTGATAGTGTGGAGTGTTCACGGAGTGATTTTGTTGTTAATTATGAAAATGACTGAAATCAAGTCAGGACTAATAATTGTTTTAAAGGGATGATCTGTGTCCCACCAAATTTTCAGTTCAGTTCTCGCTACACCACTGGTTGGTTGGATGACCTGAGATGACCGCTCAAGCAATCCGCCATGTTCATTCGGCTAGAATAGAATGCCTACGTCACTCGGGCTGGCAGCTCACATCTGTCAGGTTCGGATCGCCTTTTTCGTGGGAACACCCAACAGCCGTGAGACCTGTTTCCACATACTTTTCCTGATTGACCATCAATCAATTTTAACTTTTTTCTACCAAACAATTGAGACCTAGCCTAGGGTCCGTGTACTTTTCGGCCATTTGTTTTTCGTTTTGATTAAGGTAATGAAAAAACAGAGAACGAACTGATTTCCGTTTTTTGTTTTGATGTGGGCAAACAAAAAACGAAAAAATGAGCCGTCTCCCAATTTTCGTTAGGAAATTGGAAATCGAAAAACGGAAAACGAGTCGTTATTTGTTTTTCTATCAAATGATTGCCAAACAAAAGTCGGGAAATGAAATACAGCCAATATTCTTTCAATAGAGCTTGCTCTGACCTGTGATGGAAGCGAAATTTTTTCCCCAGTCTGCTAGGGTCAAAATTAGGCAGTGGGTGCATCCCAAAGTGTAGGCTGCAGCCCTCGAAGGCTGCATTTTTAGGGGTCGTCACTTCCATCCGCCAAACTGACATGACATCATTTTATCTCTGTTAAACAGCTTTGGTTTCAGTGAGTCGTCTCTGGTTTCCTTAACCTAGCCTTAACTCTAACCCCTAACCCTAAACCTAGCCCCAAACCTAACCCTTCCACTAAATTTATTCTTGTCTTTAACTGTACATGTGAGTTTGGTGGATACAAATACATGACAACCCCTAAAAATGCAGCCTTTGAGGTTGCAGCCTATTAGGCTATGGGTAGACGCACAAGACCCTCTCCCCTAAGGGGGATTTTTGGAGACAGGTATTTTTGGAAACCTTACCCATTGAAGTTTTGAAATCAGATTGTCTGCAAATTGGCCAGCGGTGGGTGAGCTGGTGAGGGCGCTTTGTTCAAAATGGCCGCCAAAATCACTTAAAATCATCATAACTTGGTCTGTGAAGCTCCTAGCAGCACAATTCTGATGTCTATACCCGTGTTTTCAGGGTCAAGGAATCCAGTAGAACCACTTAGAACATCACATGACCTCAAATACCAAGATGGCTGCTAAAATTTCAAAATGGCCGCCACTGAAAATGAATTTTACTTTTATCTCAGTGCCTGAAGCTCCTAGAAGCATGGTTCTGATGCCTATACCTGTGTTTTTTGGGTCAATGAATCCAATAATTCATGAAGGAGATCCTTTAGAAGATTCCTTGATCATTCATTTTAAGATGGAGACCAACATTTCAAAATGGCTAATGAGGGAAGTCTACTGTTATGATTCTGCTCTGTCTGTCTTGATTCTGCCATGTTAATTATGTTTCTGTCTTCCCTGTTATGTTTATGATCAGTTCTGTTAGGTTTTGCCATGTTCTGTTTAGTTTTTGTACTTTGCCATGTTTTCGTTTTTGCCATTCCCAATCCACTATTCTGTTAGATTCCGGTCCATGTCTTTGTTCATGCCCTTCATTGCACTTTGTCTCCCCTGTCTGGTCTTTTGTTAAGCTACAGCTTCTCCCCAGTCCTGCGTGTCACATGCTTAGGTGATTTCATGGTTTCTGGGTTTCAAACATTCCTTCCAATCTCGGTTGCTTCCTTCGCCTCTCTTTTCTGTTTTACTAACCAATACTAACAGTTTGTTGTTTTTGTTAAAGTTACTAACCAAGACTAACATTGTATATAATACTAACTTACTAACAAGCACTAGGGATTGTATAGCTGCACTTACTAATTGATTAACAAGCTCTCAGCACTCGCCCTGTTCTAGTCTCCGCCTCTTGCCTGCACTTAGTCTTTGCTGCAATTCAGCGGATCCTCCGCACCTGCTCCACTCTGTCCTACCTCTCATTATCTGTGCACATTAGAACTCCCTAACCGGAGCTGTATGTCTTGTCATAGGCTGTCTCGTGTTCCCTGTCCGCGTTTTGGCTTTTGCCAATTTCATGTGGTTAGGTTCTCCCTTGTGTTTCCTCCCACGTAATTAGTCTGATCCTCATCACCTGATTCTAATCATAGCATGTGACTTCCCTTGAGTGTATTTAAGCTGTCTTCTCACTGCAGTTCCCCGTCAGAACGTTTCTCTTGTTTACCTGTGCTGCTATCGTCTTCGCCTTGTACTCATAGTGTTACTCTTCTGACTGGACCGTCCGACTTACGATTTTTGGCTCTGCTTTTTGGTACTATTGTCTGCATCTGTTTACGAACCCTTTTTGCCCGACTACGAGTTTTGTGTTTGCTGCCCTGTTAACGGTTTGGATTACGCCCACTGGATTTTGGCTTTTGCTTCTCTGACAAACCTGTGCCTGTGTACCGAACCTGTTTTTGCCCGACCACGAGTACTGTGATTGCTGCCCTGGTTTTCGACTCTTATTCTACCCTACTGGATTGTGATTTTTGGATTGTGGACTTTGTACCTTTTGCCTTCTGCCCTGCGGGGGTTTCCCCCCTCGCTTAATAAACGTTCATCTACTGCACTGCTTGGTTCTCGCGTCTGGTTCCTGAGCGTATCCTCACAGTACGTTCTGACCAGCATGGAGCCAGCGAGTACCCATCCACTGCGAGCTGCAGTAGAAGAACAGGGCGCCCAGTTGGAGCTTCAGCAACGGCAGCTACGGGCCATGATGCAGCACATGCAGACCATGACGCATCAGATGACGGATCTCACCCGCTCCCTGCACTACCCATCCGCACTCCCCAACAACCTGTCACCACCATGCCTGCTCCGGTGTCTGTTCCTGCCTCTGCCCCACCCACTCCGCTCCATGAACCGCGATTACCTCCACATGAGAAGTACGACGGTGATCCGGGATCCTGCCGAGCTTTTCTGACTCAGTGCAAGTTAATCTTCAGCCTCCAGCCTGCCACCTTCCCCTCTGAGCAATCCCGCGTGGCATACATCATCACGCAACTTACCGGGAGAGCCAAGCAGTGGGCCACCTCAGCCTGGGAGGCGGGACTTCCCTGCGTCCAGACATCCATCCTGCTGGAAGAAGAGATGAAGCGAGTCTTCGATCGCTCCAGACATGGACATGAGGCTGGGAGGGAAATTCTTCGTATTCGCCAAGGCAACCGCTGTCCGAACGGGTTAAGGACGAACTCCTTCCACGCGATCTGCCCGAAGACCTGGACCGGATCATTGAGTTAGCCATCCGCATTGACTCTCGTTTGGAGGAGCGAAGAAAGACCACCCATTCTCCCAGAGCTTCCTGTTCTCCTGCCAAATCCCGGGAGTGGGTGCAATCTCTGTCTCGTTCAGGCACTCACCCAAGACCTCCTGCGGAGTCTGAGCCCATGAAGGTGGATCGAGCCAGGCTGACAGATGAGGACAGGGAACATAGGAGGAGAGAGCAGGCCTGCTTTTACTGTGGCGAGACTGGTCACTTCATCTCTCGGTGTCCAGTAAAAGGCCAGCGCCCACTAGGGAGGAGAGGAGCACTAGTGAGCACTATCCCTGTCGAACAATCCTCTTGAAATCGGACCTGCCTGCCCATTTCCCTTGAGTGGAGAGAAGGGAGGAAGAGAACCACTGCCCTCATGGATTCTGGTGCTGAGGAGAGCTTTATCGACGCAGAGGCTGCCCGGAAGTGGGACATTCCGGTGGAGGAGATCACCCACACTCGTGTTGCTAGTTCCCTCAATGGCCTGAAGATCGGCCTTATAACCCACGCCACGATACCAGTCAAGCTGCGTGTCTCCGGCAATCATCAAGAGACCATCAGACTCCACCTCATTAACTCTCCACACTCCCCTGTCATTTTGGGCCATCCCTGGATGGCTAAACATAACCCGGAAGTGGACTGGGGGAAACATGAAATCAAAGGTTGGAGCCCCAGTTGTGCGCACTCATGCCTTGTTGACGCCTCTGATCACGTCCTAATCCCTTCCTCCGAGGAAATTCCCAACCTGGAGAAGGTTCCCCCAGAGTACCACGACCTCAAAGAAGTGTTTTCCAAGTCCTATGCCACCCGTCTGCCGCCTCACCGACCTTATGACTGTGCCATCGACCTCAAACCTGGAACCATGCCCCCTAGAGGCCGCCTGTTCTCCCTGTCCCGTCCAGAAACCCAGGCCATGGAGAAATACTTGAGTGAGTCCCTTGCCGCAGGGATCATTAGAACGTCCTCGTCTCCTGCTGGGGCCGGCTTCTTCTTTGTGGAGAAGAAGGACGGGTCCCTACGCCCTTGTATTGACTATAGAGGCCTTAATGAAATCACAGTTAAAAACCGGTACCCTCTGCCTCTCATAAATACTGCTTTTGAACTCCTCCAGGGAGCCACTGTTTTCACCAAACTTGACCTGCGCAACGCCTACCATTTAGTGCGCATCAGAGAAGGTGATGAGTGGAAGACGGCTTTCAACACCGCTACCGGGCACTGGGAATACCTGGTTCTTCCTTTCGGATTGACCAACGCCCCGGCGGTCTTCCAGGGATTGGTCAACGATGTGTTGAGGGATATGATTAACAAGTTTGTGTTCGTCTACCTGGATGACATCTTAATCTTTTCAAGATCCAAGGACGAGCATGCCAGCCATGTGCGCCAAGTCCTCAAGCGCCTGCTAGAGAATCGCCTCTTCTTCAAGGCGGAGAAGTGTGAGTTCTCGGTCCAGACCACCACTTTCCTGGGGTTCATCATCTCCCCCAACGCCATCCGTATGGACCCAGCCAAGGTTGAGGCTGTGACGGAGTGGCCCAGACCTGCGGACCGTAGGTCTCTTCAAAGATTCCTGGGGTTTGCAAACTTTTACAGACGCTTCATCTGAAACTACAGCTCAGTTGCCGCACCCCTCACTGCTCTTACGTCTAACAAGGTGAAGTTTCTGTGGACGGACAAAGCAGAGGAAGCTTTCAAAGACCTCAAGGCCCGATTCACCACTGCTCCCATCCTTTCCATTCCTGATCCCAAAGCTCAGTTCATTGTGGAGGTGGATGCCTCGAATATTGGTGTTGGAGCTATCCTATCCCAGAGGTCAGAGAAAGATGACAAGATCCACCCCTGTGCCTTCTTCTCTCACCGCCTTAGCCCGGCAGAGCGTAATTATGACATCGGGAACCGGGAGCTCCTAGCTGTTAAGCTGGCCTTGGAGGAGTGGAGGCAATGGCTGGAGGGCACTGAGCTCCCATTCCTCGTCTGGACGGATCACAAAAACCTGGAGTACCTACAAACTGCCAAGAGGCTCAACCCCCATCAAGCCAGGTGGGCTCTATTTTTCTCTCGTTTTAACTTTCATCTTGCTTACCGCCCTGGCAGCAAGAATGTCAAGCCTGATGCCCTATCCCGCTGTTTTGAAACACTCACCGAGGAACCCTGTTCAGACACCATCCTCCCCAAAGAGACCTTCGTCAACGCCATTTCCATGGACATTGAGAACGAGGTGAGAAGGGCGCAGGGGGATTCTGCTGCGCCCAGTGCATGTCCTACTAACTCTCTTTTTGTTCCCATTACCATGCGCCCCCAAGTCCTGGACTGGGGGCACTCCTCTAACCTGTCTTGCCACCCAGGAATCCGCCGTACCCAGGACTTCATCTCTCGCCGGTTCTGGTGGCCTGAAATGCGCCAGGACATCCGGGACTATGTCTCTGCCTGCTCGGTCTGTGCCCAGGGTAAATCATCACACCAACCACCTCACGGTCTGTTACAACCTCTACCCACTCCACACCGCCCCTGGTCACACATTTCACTAGACTTCATTACTGGTCTGCCCCCATCCAATCACTTCACCACCATCCTCACTATTGTTGATAGGTTCTCCAAAGCCGTCCATTTCATTCCCCTCACCAAGCTCCCCTCTGCCCAAGAAACTGCCAACCTCCTCATTCAACATGTCGTTAGACTTCACGGCATCCCCACTGACATCACCTCTGATCGTGGTCCCCAGTTCACAGCTAAATTTTGGAAATCATTTTGCAACTCACTAGGCACATCCGTCAGCTTATCCTCAGGATTCCACCCTCAAACTAACAGCCAAACCGAGCGGGCCAATCAATGCATTGAGACTGTTCTCCGCTGCCTCTGCTCCAAGAACCCCTCCTCCTGGAGCCACCAACTTCCCTGGGCTGAATACGCCATCAACAGTCACACTTCCGCTGCCTCTGGTCTGTCCCCTTTTGAAGCCTGTCTGGGTTATCAACCACCCTTATTCCCCTGCCAGGAAGAGGAAGTTGCTGTCCCATCTGCCCGCGAGTTCGTTCGCCGCTGTAAGCGGACCTGGAAGTCCACCCGGGAAGCGCTGCTCAGGTCGGTGGCCCGCATGAAGACCCTAGCGGACAAAAGACGCACTGCGGCTCCTGCTTACCGGCCTGGGCAGCGCGTCTGGCTGTCTTCCAGGGACATTCCCTTAAGGGGGAGTGGGGGAAAGCTGTTCCCCAAGTTCCTGGGTCCCTTCACTATCGAGAAAGTTATTAGTCCCACTGCTGTTCGCCTCCGTCTTCCCCTGTCCATGCGCAGAATTCACCCTACTTTTCATGTGTCCCAGATCAAGCCTGCTGTTACCCACCCCCTGTCTTCTGGTCCTGATCCCCCACCACCCACCCGCATCATCGACGGAGGCGAGGCATTCACAGTGCGAACATTGTTGGACTGTCGTCGACGAGGTCGCGGATACCAGTACCTCGTCGACTGGGAGGGCTACGGTCCAGAGCACCGTAGCTGGATTCCTGCCCGCTACATCCTCGACAAAAGCCTAATCACAGACTTTCATGCTTCGCACCCCAGACCAGCAAGTTGAAATGCCTGGAGGCGTTTCGTAGGAGGGGGGGTACTGTTATGATTCTGCTCTGTCTGTCTTGATTCTGCCATGTTTATTATGTTTCTGTCTTCCCTGTTATGTTTATGATCAGTTCTGTTAGGTTTTGCCATGTTCTGTTTAGTTTTTGTACTTTGCCATGTTTTCGTTTTTGCCATTCCCAATCCACTATTCTGTTAGATTCCGGTCCATGTCTTTGTTCATGCCCTTCATTGCACTTCGTCTCCCCTGTCTGGTCTTTTGTTAAGCTACAGCTTCTTCCCAGTCCTGCGTGTCACATGCTTAGGTGATTTCATGGTTTCTGGGTTTCAAACATTCCTTCCAATCTCGTTTGCTTCCTTCGCCTCTCTTTTCTGTTTTACTAACCAATACTAACAGTTTGTTGTTTTTGTTAAAGTTACTAACCAAGACTAACATTGTATATAATACTAACTTACTAACGAGCACTAGGGATTGTGTAGCTGCACTTACTAATTGATTAACAAGCTCTCAGCACTCGCCCTGTTCTAGTCTCCGCCTCTTGCCTGCACTTAGTCTTTGCTGCAATTCAGTGGATCCTCCGCACCTGCTCCACTCTGTCCTACCTCATTATCTGTGCACATTAGAACTCCCTAACCGGAGCTGTATGTCTTGTCATAGGCTGTCTCGTGTTCCCTGTCCGCGTTTTGGCTTTTGCCAATTTCATGTGGTTAGGTTCTCCCTTGTGTTTCCTCCCACGTAATTAGTCTGATCCTCATCACCTGATCCTAATCATAGCATGTGACTTCCCTTGAGTGCATTTAAGCTGTCTTCTCACTGCAGTTCCCCGTCAGAACGTTTCTCTTGTTTACCTGTGCTGCTATCGTCTTTGCCTTGTACTCATAGTGTTACTCTTCTGACTGGACCGTCCGACTTACGATTTTTGGCTCTGCTTTTTTGGTACTATTGTCTGCATCTGTTTACGAACCCTTTTTGCCCGACTACGAGTTTTGTGTTTGCTGCCCTGTTAACGGTTTGGATTACGCCCACTGGATTTTGGCTTTTGCTTCTCTGACAAGCCTGTGTACCGAACCTGTTTTTGCCCGACCACGAGTACTGTGATTGCTGCCCTGGTTTTCGACTCTTATTCTACCCTACTGGATTGTGGACTTTGTACCTCTGCCTTCTGCCCTGCGGGGGTTTCCCCCCTCGCTTAATAAACGTTCATCTACTGCACTGCTTGGTTCTCGCGTATCCTCACATCTACATTTTTTGCCAAATATATGAATATCTAAGATTCATAGGAGACTGATTCGAATTTAGGGTCAATAAATCAAATCAATTTTGATTGGTTTCGAGTCGAGTGTGCCCATTAGCCTTATAGTACCCAATTCTAGTTGTGTTTCAAAATTCATAACAAGAACAATTCCTATTCCAAATAAGTTACCCTTACCATAAAACAATTGTCAGTCTTTTTGATATCTTCATGTGCTGCTATTTGAAACAAATCATTAAGTCATTCAAACACATTGTCTCTCATATTGGAAATTTCATAGCCCTCTTCCTCTTCTACCTCTTCATCGTCTTGCTCTTCAGGTTGCTCAACCAGTATGTCAATCAACTCCTGCGGCATTAAGGTCTTCTCAGTCCACTGGTAGTCGAGCTACCCATCATCAATATCCCAGCCATGACCATTCGGTTGCGGAATGTTTGGATCAGCTTGATCTGCCATGTACCAGATGAGGGCTTGATAATTTGCTCTTTTCACATGTGCTTTTAGGGCATCTCTGCTTGGGGGGATGATGCTCATATCAATATCATCAAAGCTTGAAAGCAGCTCCCCTGTTGATACATCACACTGTTCAAGAAATTTACTGTAGCGTAGGTCGCTGAAGTCTGTTACTGCTGACCCAAAGCTGTAAAGACGGCAAACATAGCCCTCTACTCTGCCATAGATATGATCTTCAATCTCATGGGATTTTCCAAGGGATAGGAAAACATCAAGATACTGTTGATGCTTCTTGAGGACCTTTAGATGTGCCAATTTCCCCTTGCGTACAAATGCACTAGTAGTGTCACATCCGCTGAACGCATGCAGGGCTGGAAGAGCATGGCACATGTCACTGCCTACATCACTTACAACTCTGTGTACGTCTATAAGACGTCTCTTGTTGCTAACACCAGTGTCAAACAAAACTTTCTGCCTTACATCCTGCATGAAGTGGAGTAGAAGAATGAACACATCTGTGTCTGGGGACCTCACAGTCATAGAAGATCTGTCTGAGCTATCTTCATATTGCCGCACATAGCTCAGACAGATCTTCTATTACTATGAGGTCCCCAGACACAGATGTGTTCATTCTTCTACTCCACTTCATGCAGGATGTAAGGCAGAAAGTTCTGTTTGACACTGGTGTTGGCAACAAGAGACGTCTTATAGATGTACGGGGGGCCAGTGGGAAGGGACATGTCCCTCTACAAAGCTAAGGCTAGGCATATACGTGAGAGGAACGACTTCAAGTATGACTATTACCGGTGGATATTGAAGGGGTCAAATATCCTGTCAAAGAGAAAGAGGCCAAGCGTTGTCAAGCGATATTTCTACATAAAGGACCACGCTGGAAAATATAAGGATTCTCTCCTGGGTTTTAAGCGCCTTGTGTACAGTCTTGCTAATGAAGAGGACAAGGGCCTGTACCTCATTCATTGCATTGGGGAAGCTGGCAAAAGACCTGTCACATGGAAATACAAAAGGAGAAACCAAAATATTTATCCCGACAAAGAAAAGCGTCCAAACGGATATAGAAGAAAAGGCGTTATTTCTTCGGACGCCACATGCGTTGTATCGGCACCTTCATTAAACCACAGTCAAAGTAGCTCTGACCGAAAGCCTGTTAACCTCCCACGTGACAGCAAACAGGTTGAAAATCAACTACAGAGAATACGTGAAGAGCAACGTCTTTTCAATGATGAGATTTTTAGCTTGTATGAGCTTGCTCTGCACACAAATGCAATAAAAAAAATTACACTCTGGCCAAATCTTATGTATAAGTCGATCTGGACAGTGTAATGGAGTTGGCACAGGAAATGATGCGTTTGAGCAGAACGGACAAATCCTTGCCTCAACTCCTGTCCTATGACACTACTTTTAACCTGGGAGACTTCTACGTGTCCCTACATGTCCCTTCTACGTGGTAATGCAGAATATCCTCTTGGAAGGGGATCTTCTGTTCCCAGTGATGTTCCTGGTGCACGACAAGAAATTCCAGAAGGACCATGCAGACTTCTTAACTGACACCCTTAAGAACCTGCAGGTCAGAGCAAGGTTCCCAGACATTCCCATAGTCACCGATCGCGAGAAGGGAATCACTGGACCTCTGCGGTAAAAATTTCCCGGCCTTACCAACGTGTTGTGTCGGAACCATATCTTGAAGGATGTGGACACGAGGGTAAAAAAGAAGGGGGGGAAGAAGGATGACGTCAAGGTGCTGAAAGATCATGTCGAGCAGCTCCTCGATTCCACTTCGGAAGAAGAATTTAACACCAAGTGGAACACGTGTACTGTAGTGAAACCTTCCTGGAATATGTGCAATCGCATATGAAGGACGATCAAAACCACGCCTGCAAGTACACAACTTCCAGATTTCTGGCCTTCCAGGGAGTCAGGACAGCCACGAATAACATCAGCGAGTCCTTCAATAGGATACTGAAGGATCAAAGCCAATGGAAAGAGTGGCCTGTGGACACAATGGTGCTGATTCTGTACTATCTGCAGGCGTACTATTTGTACGAGTTCAAGCACGCACAAAGGGTATTGGGGAACAAGAGGGTCAAGGGGGAATTCAGCCACCGCCTGGTAAAGATTGAACACAGTGCTCTGCCACAATTTGAGTCCGTGGAGGACATTATGTCCAGCGTACGAGAGAAGAGTGACGGTCGGCCAAGCGGCCAAGGATTGAACCGACTTCCAGCAGTTGATTAACCCAACGCCTAATGGCGAAGGTGTGTGTTGAGAAGGGACACATCGGCTTCTACAGTCAGACGTCTTCCTTCACCGTGCTAAACATAGATGGAAAGGGCGTCAGTCCGGTTCGGGTGTTCCCCAAGCCGTCCAGGTGCACTTGCCCAAGCCCTGGCCTATGTTACCATGTCCTGGCGGTGAGTCTGGCGCTTGGGGATGAAGCGTTCACAGACAAGAGAAGTTACAGCCTGTCAGTTATGAAGAGAAAGGGTTGAGCCCCCAAAACATAATCAGGCCGCAAAAAAGCACGATTGCAGGACTGATGTGCAACCTGCAGAAGATTCTATTCTGGCCTTGAGAGATCAGTCCAGCCGTAATATTTGGACATCTTCACCCATTCTCAAAGGAGGACCTGTGGTGCAACTGGATGAGTCAGCAATAGAAAGTCCAGAAAAAAAGCCTGTCCCTCCACCACCCGTCGCAAAGGAGGACACGACGGCTGCTTCGATGGCAATTCACAATGATCCGTGGGAGTCAAACACTGAAGGTGAAACCGTTTTTGAAAGACGCGCCTCCGTATATCGTCCATGCAGTGGCATCCCTTGATGGGAAAAACTGGCTTTGCAGCGACGCCATCGATGAAAGTAAACAAGGTTTGTTAACATCATCCACATCTGCCAATTTGTGCCTCCTGCGTCCTACCTACATCTACCAGTCGGTTGCAAGCGGAACCCATGAGATAGCATTTGCGTTCCTTCGACGCAATGAGGCACTCAACAGGGATCTCTTCATTATGCCACTGAATGTAGACCCAAGAGGACAGGGGACACATTGGGTCCTTGGCATTGCAAATTTACGTGAGAAGAAAGTAATCCTTCGCATCGTAAACTAGGCCTGCTTTTGATTCGCTTGCTATCAAGCCAGTTGACCCGCATTTTTTCGGTTAACAGTGAAATTGGACGTAACATCCTCCAGCTGGGTATGAAGCGACTGCGCTTTTATAATGAAATGTTAGAAATCCACCTAAATCCTAAATGGAGTCGGGTTTTTTTTTTTCAATTGACTAAACTGTTTCCTGAGTGGGACACTTTTTTCCCAAATATTCTATTGAAATTTCAGCAGTTCTGCTTCCCCTCTCTCTTGACTAGAGATGATGTCACAAATGATTCTATACTTTCATTGGCTAGACCAAACAGCACAAAACCAGAAGCCGCTCATTGGCTGCCCTCAAGCCCGCCAACTCACAAACACAGAGCCAGCCTCGCCCCACTAAGTCCAGTTTTCGTATTAACTTACTATGACTTTGCAGAGAGCGAGAGAAGGAGAAAAGAACTACGGAATGAGAAGACCTCTGGATCCTCTCAGTAACCATCCTTATTTTGCATCGGTCTTTCGTCAGCTAACTTAGAGAAACTTTTCGACATTACCCCACTTTTTTTTACTAACATCTAGCTGCAAGACTTTACCGGTTTATAACTATATTTTTCTTTCCTTATTATTCTCGCACACAACGCTATTTCAGCATGCTTTCACCCTTGCATTATTTTCCAGTTTTAGCACCTTCACAAATCCCACTTCTTGCCAAAATTCAAATTAGTCTGTGATTTCTTGTGCTCGGGTTGTAGCAGACTGTACAACCATGCCAGTAACACCCAGTCATTTCGTACGACGTGCGAACATCGGATGACTCGGAATAACCGTCCAGATAATGTGGGCCCATCTTAACCTCCCCGATTCAGAGTATGCTGAATAAAAATATTGTCGCAGTAGCTCAAATATTCTAACCATTGAATGCCTGGTGTGGAAAACGACTTCAGTGGTCAGATGTAATTGTCTGGTGATGTTACAGCAATGGTAATTTTCTGTAAAAAGCTCGTACAGTATTGTTTCATGCATGCAGAGGCTATGGTCACACACTGGAAAGGGTCCAGACCTGCGCTTGAAAGAACCTCTGCACGGAATCTCAAACATGCTTCTTGCAAGATGACAGCATCATTCTGGCAATACTCGGCCATTTCTTTTTTAAAGTCGAACACCCCTGCAGCCATGCCGTTGTACCATCGCATGAATTCCATCCTCTCCTTTTCCATCATTGTGTCAACACCATAATTAACGGGAGGTGGGTACAGTCCGATGTAATTTTGTTCTCAATTTTTTTCCAGAAATGAGCCTTTCTTTGAATTTTTCAAAACCAAGGTCAGACGGTATGGCGCTCAATTTCATTGTGAAGAAAGAAAGAGAATCAATGTACCGCTGCTCAAAAGCTTCATCTGTAATACACAAAAGCTCACGACCCTGTGTGATTAAATGGGTTGTCACGCCTTGTTTAATTAAATATTACATCAGCAGGTAACCTTCATACCCCCTTGAGTTGTGAGCGATGAATGTATAACCCTTGTACAAGGGGGTCCAAAACTTATGAAAAGAGGCCTTGATGCATTTTTCACCAGCGGAAGACCAAGAATTTCCATCAAAGTTTATACAGCAAATGTAATTTCCAACGTTTCTCCATGGTCCTGACGACACTCGAAATCAGAACACGTAACGCTGGTGCGGTTGTTCGCTCTTCATTGCTAAGTTTCAATTGTCAATATTGTGTTCAAGTGGAAACATGTACTATTAACCACATATCTGCATATGTGATACATCTTATGTATTATAAAAATGGGGACCTTTATTGTGAAGAAATGTTGTGGGAGCTTACATGAAAAAAAAGTGAACACCGGAAATGTGTGACCGGAAGTGAGTCATGGATAGAGGGTGTGAAAAACTTGGTGGTGATAAAATAAAGTGGCTACCCTTGTTGAACATAAAACGTTGTATTATTTTTGATTAACATTGGTAGCAGAGGATGGTTAGCAACTATAGTATCCCACCAAGTTTCGACGAACGGAGGCCGTACGAAACGTGGAAGAATGAAGTTACAATTTGGACTAGAGTCACGGAACTTGAGAAAAGTAAGCAAGCGCTTGCTGTTGTTTTGGCACTGTCGGGGAAGGCGAGAGAAACAGCTATGGAAATACCGGTAGATGACTTGGATAAAGAGACTGGTATGAACACTTTACTTGGTAAACTTGACGAGTTGTTTCTTAAGGAAGAAAAGGACCGAACATATGAAGCTTATTCAAGCTTTGACCGGATTACAAGAGACAGTAGCGTGTCAATGGCTGACTACATAATTGATTTTGAGCAACGTTATTCGCGGATGCGTAAGTACAAAATGGAACTTCCCGACGCTGTTTTGGCTTTCAAATTGCTGGATACTGCATGCTTAGACGCGAAAGATCGACAGTTAGCTCTTACAGCTTGTACTGAATTGACTTTCACATCGATGAAGTCCGCTTTAAAGAGAATATTTGGAGGACAAGCACCTGTCGCCAGTGTGGGAATTAATTCTTTCAACCCCAGATATTCTAGCATCACTATACCCTTCAACCCCACAGCCCTCTGTAGAGGGCTGGTCATTATCTGGACATTGTATCTTACTGTTATCTCTGGAATTCCATTAAATGTAACCTGATATGTTCCAATCAATTAGTCAGATTGTTTGAATTTTCCCTACAGGAATTTGGGGTTGAAGGGAATATGTTGGTCAGCCCTCTGTAGAGGGCTGTGGGGTTGAAGGAGTTAATCAAGAAACTGTATATGTAGCGGAGCAAAAACGACCGAGGGGTAAGGCTTGGTCTCAAAAGGACCAACAGCGAACACCGTTACCTGGAACAAACCCACTGGACAGGTACGGTCGCAGATCAAAGTGTGCTGTTTGTCAATCCACATTTCACTGGGCCAAGGACTGTCCGCACAAAGGTGAGCAAGTCCAGCTAGCTGAAGATAACAGTGTGGATGCTACAGAGGAATGCAACATCACTCTTTACACGAAGGAGTCACTTACAGAAGCAGAAATCCTTTTGACTGAGTGTTTTGGTTCTGCTATTACTGACACTGCATGCACGCGGACTGTGTGTGGTCAGGAATGGCTAGATAGCTATATTTCTACATTAAGTCAGAGCGAGTTGAATGATTTAAAAAAGGAGGAAACGGTTAGTCAACGACCCTTTAAGTTTGGAGATGGAAAAATTGTCTATTCCACTAAAAGGCTAAAAATTCCAGCACAAATTGGTTAGACTAAATGTCATATTGAGACTGATGTTGTCCCAGCTAAAATTCCACTGCTTTTGAGCAAAGCCTCCATGAAAAGAGCAGGGACAATATTGGATATGGAAAATGACAAGGCAGTTATGTTTCACAAACCTGTGCAACTTGACTTTACTAGCTCAGGACATTACTGTGTGAACATTATGGGTGACAAAAGCAAGGGCACTCAATTGAATGATGACCGGGTCTTGTTAACTAAAAAAATTGAGCAGGGTGAAAGCCAATGTGAGGATAAGGTACTGACAATCTCAGAAAATATGAACTCGGCAACAAAACAGAAAATCTTGTTGAAGCTTCATAAACAGTTTGACCATGCTTCTGCTGACAAACTGCAGAAGCTTTTAAAGAGTTCAGGCAATAAAGATACAGAATGTGATATCCTTCTGCAAAAAATTGTAAGTGAATGTGAAGTATGTCAAAGATACAGCAAAACTACACCAAAGCCTGTTGTTGGCCTGCCACTGGCATCTCAGTACAATGAGACTGTTGCTGTAGATTTGCACGAACTTGAACCTGGTGTTTGGTATCTCCACATTATTGATCAGTTCACAAGGTTTAGTGCAGGTAGCATTTTAACCACAAAGAAATCTTCTGAAATAGTAAAACACTTTCTCCATGATTGGATAAGTGTACACGGTCCACCCCTGAAACTATTCAGTGACAATGGTGGAGAGTTTAACAACGATGAAGTGAGAGATATGGCAGAAAATTTCAATATAGAAATTAAAACAACAGCTGCCTACAGTCCATGGAGCAATGGGCTCCTAGAACGACACAATCAAACACTCACTGAGATTATAATGAAAGTAAAGGCAAGCAACTGTTGCGATTGGAGCACCACAATGGACTGGGCACTTATGGCAAAAAACACCATGCAAAGTGTCCATGGCTATAGTCCTCATCAGTTGGTTATAGGACAGAATCCTAACCTGCCTTCTGTACTCACTGACAAACCCCCAGCTTTAGAGGCTATGACAAAAAGTGAATGGGTAGCGAAAAATATATCGGCCTTGCATGCATCCAATAAGGCTTTTACAGAAGCAGAATGCTCTGAAAGAATCCGTAGAGCACTGCGAAAGCAGGTGCGTCATACAGATGAAAAATATGAAAAGGGTGACAAGGTTTACTACAAGAGAGTGGATTGCCCAATGTGGAAAGGGCCAGGAGTTGTCATTGGTCAGGATGGCGCAGTAGTGTTTGTCAGGCATGGAGGAACCTGCATTAGGGTACATTATCTCAGACTGAGAAAAGTAAACACAGAAAATGAGGGCTGTGTCACTGAGAGCATTGTGAGAAGTGGAACAGACATTGAACAAGGACATGATATTGCTGACATAGAGGATAGGGGAGACACTCTATCTGAGTTGCAACAAGGTCAGACACAAGTGGAAATAACAGAAATGACCACAAGGGGGCAGAATGAAGTGGGGCATCACACAAATAACAATACAGAGACACATGGAGACACAGAGCAGGGAACAGATGTCAGACTGAAAACAGGGCAAATTGTAAAATACAGAGATAAAGACACAGGTATTGTTCACACAGCTAAAGTATTGGGGCGTGCAGGCAAAGCTACAGGTAAATACAAAACCTGGTACAACTTATTGCATGTTGAGCCGACTAATATTGCAGGCACCACTGTGTCAGCTGACATGTCAAGTGTTGAAAGCCTTCAGGTAGAAACAGATGTTGCTGACACTATTGCAATGGATGCAGAGGAGGATGTATTTGTGGCAGGGGATGTATCTTTTGACCTGGCAAAACGAGGAGATTAGAAGCTGGAGTGATAATAATGTATTTGAGGAGGTTAAAGATGAGGGACAGAGGTGCATTTCCACCAGATGGGTGTGTACCCTTAAAGAGACACTTACAGGGCCAGTTCCGAAGGCACGACTAGTAGCTAGAGGTTTTGAGGAGTTTGAGATGTCAGAATTGCAAAAGGATTCACCTACTTGTGCTACGGAATCTCTTCGGCTTCTTGTGGCACTAATTTGTCAAAGACAGTGGGCACTTAATTCAATGGACATAAAATCAGCATTTTTACAGGGAATGGAATTATCACGTGACATTTGTATCAGGCCGCCCCCTGAGGCTGAGGCTGTTGGAACATTGTGGAAACTCAAAAAGTGTATGTATGGTCTGGCAGATGCCTCTCTATACTGGTACAAAAGAGTTAAGGAAATAGTGCTGAAAGTAGGAGGAAAAATGTCTCAAGTTGATCCAGCTGTTTTTTATTGGCTAGATCATGACTGTGCTGTAACTGGGGTGCTTGCCTGCCATGTGGATGATTTCATATGGGGGGGCACAGAAAGTTTCTCCACAACAGTGATACCTCAGCTTCGGTCCGCATTACAGGTTGGACACGAGGAATGTGACAATTTCTGCTATGTGGGAATAGACTTTGTTACTGTTGACAGAAAAGTGCAAATACACCAGGAAAAATACATCCAACATATGCAGCCCATACATCTGGATCCTTCACGAGCTGTAGAACAGGACTCGGCTCTCAATGACAAGGAGAAGGAACAGCTCAGATCTAAAATAGGTCAAATTCTTTGGGTTGCAAGACAAAGTAGGCCAGATGTAATGTTTGATGCCAGCAATTTGGCATCAGGCATGAAAAATGCCACTGTTCATACTATTCACGAAGCAAACGGAGTAGTATGCAAACTTAAGTCGAAAAGGGTAGTTCTTAACTTCCAATATTTAGGCAGAGACAGTGCCTTGAAAATGGTTGTGTTCATTTGGAAATCTTTCTGATGGTGGCACTCAAGGAGGTCACCTTATTCTTCTAATGGGGGAAAATGGAAAGTTCTCACCCCTTTCTTGGCAGTCAAAGAGAGTCAAAAGAATTGTACGTAGCACACTTGCAGGTGAAACATTGGCAATGTCAGATGGGATTGATAATGCCATATTTCTGGCTACACTATGCTCTGAACTGACCACTGGTGATGCTGAACGCATTACACCTATAACCTGCGTCACAGACAGTCATTCACTGGCTGATGCACTGAAGTCCACAAAGTCGGTATCTGAGAAAAGGCTTTGTCTGGAGATGAGCTGTATCAAAGAGCTTATCCAAACTCAAAAGGTTGAGCAAATTATTTGGTCTAAAACAAAAGAACAACTGGCAGACTGTCTTACAAAAAAGGGGGCTTCACCTCTCCAGTTACTTAAGGCGCTTAGTGAAGGACAGTGGAAACTTCATTAAGAACAAACATTCTTTAAAATCATATGTTTGACTTATATTGTGGCTTGTTTTTTTTTTTTTTAAAGAGAGTGAGTTTGTTAAGTTTCAATTGTCAATATTGTGTTCAAGTGGAAACGTACTATTAACCACATATCTGCATATGTGATACATCTTATGTATTATAAAAATGGGGACCTTTATTGTGAAGAAATGTTGTGGGAGTTTACATGAAAAAAAAGTGAACACTGGAAATGTGTGACCGGAAGTGAGTCTTGGATAGAGGGTGTGAAAAACTTGGCGGTGATAAAATAAAGTGGCTACCCTTGTTGAACATAAAACGTTGTATTATTTTTGATTAACATTCATCTCCTGAATGACACAAACATGAGCACTTTCAGGGCTCAAGATTGCATTGCAGGTGTGGTTTTGGGTCGCTGGTACTGATTTCATATCGTTTCAAGGATTTAGTGCAAAAATTTACCGTGTCGCATATACTGCATGTTTCACCATCGGACCCCTGTGGTTTTTCAATTTTGTGCTCTCTGGAACAAAACTCTGAGCGGCAGATTCTCAATCTTCACTTTCTCAATCCCACTCTTTTATTCACAATGAAAGAAAAGAAGGTGCCTAAGAACATTTAGACGCTCAGACTCTTAAACAAGGGTCCGACATATAGTTAACCAAACTAATTAGTGGGCCTGAGCTGAGTGCTCCCAGTAGGGAGTAGAGGCTTCGCCCAGGCCACTTATATTATTCTGTGCCTATATTTTTATTATTAGTGTGCATGAAAATGCACAGTATTGTTATTCCAGTTCTTCTTATTATTATTATTAGTGTGCATGAAAATGCACACTATTGTTATTCCAGTTCTTCCTCTTCTTCTTCTTATTATTATTATTCTTCTAACGCACTTAATGCGGCTTCAACCGTTTAACGTAGAAACTTCGTTCAAACTGCGTTGCGTTGGTCTTACTTAGGACACCTGTGCAATGTATTTTTCATCTTTGTAACTTTTATACTTTTTGAGTTATTAATAAAAAACTATTAATTTTTTTCCCCCCATAGACTTAACATTGGGCTGATGACATCACAACTATTTAACTGTTCAGCCATTCCAACTGTCAGTTCTCATCAACTTTGACTCCCGCCAACTGTATTCTCTGTCTACAACTGTTACAAAATGGAAGTCTTCTTTCCTTCTTTCCTTTCTTCCATTCCCTTTTTCTTTCTTAATTTCTTTCCTTCCTTCCTTTCTTCCTTCCTTATTTATTTCCTTCCTTCTTTCCTTCATTCCTTTATTTATTTCTGTCCTTCTTACTTTCTTTCCTTCCTTTTTTCTTCCTTCCTTCCTTCCCTTCCTTTCATTCCTTCTTACCTTCCTTCCTTCCATCCTTCTTTCCTTCCTTCCTTTTTCCTTTCCTTTCATCCCTTCCTTCTATCCTTCCTTTCTTTCCTTACTACCTTCCATCCTTACTTCTTTCCTTTCTTCCTTCCATCTTTCCTTCCTTCTTTCCTTCCCTCTTTCCTTCTTTCCTACCTTCCTTACTGCTTTCCATCCTTCCTTCCATCTTTCCTTCCTTCTTTCTTTACTTCTGTCCATACTTCCTTCTTTTCTTCCATTCCACCTTCTTTTTTCCTTCTTTCTTTTTTCCTTCCTTTTCTTCTTTAGTTCCTTCCATCCATCTTCCCTTCCTTCATTCCTTCCTTCTTTCCTTCCTTATTTCTTACTTCTTGCCTTCCTTCCTCCCTTCCATCTCCTTCCTTCTTTCCTTCCTTCATTCCGTTTTAATTTCCTTCCTTTTATCTTTCCCTCCTTCTTCCCTTCCTTTCTTTTCCTTCTTTCCTTCCTTCCTTCTTCCCTTCCTTCCTTCCTTCTTTCCTTTCTCCCATCTTTTCTTCCTTCCTTCCTTCCTTTTTTATTTCCTTCCTCCTTCCTACTATTTTTCCTTCCTTCCTTCATTCCTTCTTTTTTGCCTTCCTTACTTCCTTCCTTCCTTTTCTTCCTTTTTTGCTTCTTTCCTGACTTCCTTCTTTCTATTTTGCTGTCTCCTTTCCTTTCTTCCTTCCTTCTTTCCTTCCCTCGTTCTATCTTTCCTTCTTTTTCTCTTTCCTTCCTATTCTTTCCCTATTTCATTGTCCTTGATAGCGAGCTATGCACACTTTGAGCTTAGCTACCAACATTAGCTAAGTTAGCTGAGTAACGTGGTTAGCATGGTTAGCGCTGTTAGCATAGTTAGCATTGTTAGCATACATGCTAATAACATTAGCTAAGTTAGCATAGTAACGTGGTTAGCATGGTTAGCATTGTTAGCATAGCTAGCATAGTTAGCATACATGCTAATATCATTAGCTAAGTTAGCTGAGTAACGTGGTTAGTATTGTTAGTATACATGCTAATAACATTGGCTAAGTTAGCTGAGTAACGTGGTTAGCATGGTTAGCATAGTTAGCATACATGCTAATATCATTAGCTAAGTTAGCTGAGTAACGTAGTTGGCATAGTTAGCATAGTTAGCATACATACTAATAACATTAGCTAATTTAGCTGAGTAACGTGGTTAGCATGGTTAGCATGGTTAGCATATATGCTAATATCATTAGCTAAGTTAGCTGAGTGACGTGGTTAGCATTGTTAGTATACATGCTAATAACATTAGCTAAGTTAGATGAGTAACGTGGTTAGCATGGTTAGCATAGTTAGCATTGTTAGCATACATGCTAATAACATTTGCTAAGTTAGATGAGTAACGTGGTTAGCATGGTTAGCATAGTTAGCATTGTTAGGATTGTTAGCATACATGCTAATAACATTAGCTAAATTAGAAGAGTAACGTGGTTAGCATGGTTAGCATAGTTAGCATTGTTAACATACATGCTAATAACATTAGCTAAGTTAGCTGACTAACGTGGTTAGCATAGTTAGCATATATGTTAATATCATTAGCTAAGTTAGCTGAGTAACGTGGTTAGCATTGTTAGCATAGTTAGCATAAATGCTAATAATATTAGCTAAGTTAGCTGAATAACGTGATTAGCATGCTTAACATTGTTAGCATAGTTAGCATACATTCTAATAACAATAGCTAAGATAGCTGAGTAACGTGGTTAGCATTGTTAGCATAGTTAGCATTGTTAGCATACATGCTAATAACATTAGCTAAGTTAGCTGAGTAACGTGGTTAGTATTGTTAGTATACATGCTAATAACATTGGCTAAGTTAGCTGAGTAACGTGGTTAGGATGGTTAGCATAGTTAGCATACATGCTAATATCATTAGCTAAGTTAGCTGAGTAACGTAGTTAGCATAGTTAGCATACATGCTAATAACATTAGCTAATTTAGCTGAGTAACGTGGTTAGCATAGTTAGCAGATATGCTAATATCATTAGCTAATTTAGCTGAGTGACGTGGTTAGCATTGTTAGTATACATGCTAATAACATTAGCTCAGTTAGATGAGTAACGTGGTTAGCATGGTTAGCATAGTTAGCATTGTTAGCATACATGCTAATAACATTTGCTAAGTTAGATGAGTAACGTGGTTAGCATAGTTAGCATTGTTAGGATTGTTAGCATACATGCTAATAACATTAGCTAAATTAGAAGAGTAACGTGGTTAGCATAGTTAGCATTGTTATACATGCTAATAACATTAGCTAAGTTAGCATAGTTAGCATATATGCTAATATCATTAGGTTAGCATTGGTTAGCATTGTTAGCATAGTTAGCATACATGCTAATAATATTAGCTAAGTTAGCTGAATAACGTGGTTAGCATGCTTAACATTGTTAGCATATTTAGCATACATTCTAATAACATTAGCTAAGTTAGCTGAGTAACGTGGTTAGCATGGTTAGCATTGTTAGCATAATTAGCATACTTAGCATATATGCTATTATCATTAGCTAATTTAGCTGAGTAACGTGGTTAGCATTGTTAGCATAGTTAGCATTGTTAGCATACATGTTAATAACATTAGCTAAATTAGATGAGTAACGTGGTTAGCATGGTTAGCATTGTTAGCATAGTTAGTATAGTTAGCATACATGCTAATAACATTAGCTAAGTTAGCTGATTAACGTGGTTAGCATGATTAGCATTGTTAGAACAGTTAGCATAGTTAGCATAACTGCTAACAACATTATTCAGTTAAATAACATGGTTAGCACTACAGTTTGCATTTTCATGCACTCGTTATTCCCTGGAATTACATTCTCTATTTATTATTATTATATTATTATTCTAACGCACTTAATGCGGCCTCAACCGTTTAACGTAGAAACTTCATTCAAACCGCGTTGCGTAGGTCTTACTTAGGACACCTGTGCAATGTATTTTTCATCTTTGTAACTTCTACACTTTTTAAACTATGAATAAAAAACTACTAATTTTTTTCCCCATAGACTTAACATTGGGCTGATGACATCACAGTAGGGCCATTAAGCAAATGGAATCTTGTGCCAGATGTTCTGACCACCTGCAGCAACTGTCAGTTTCTCAGGCTTTCAGACTACAGTCTGGCTCTCTTAACACTACAGATCGTGTTCAACTGTTTCCTCTGCCTACAACTGTTTCAAAATAAAAGTCCTCACAACAAGAAATCACTCTTAAATAATTTAACTATTTAAACTACTCAAATATTTAACTGTTCAGCCATTCCAACTGTCAGTTGTCATCAACTATGACTCCTGCCAACTGTTTCACCTGTCCAAAACTGTTTCAAAATAAAAGTCCTCAGTGAAATAATTCACTGTTAAATAATTTAACTATTTAAAGTACTCAACTTTTCAACCGTTCAGCCATTCCAACTGCCCATTGTCATCAACTATGACTCCTGTCAACTGTTTCCTCTGTCCAAAACTGTTTCAAAATAAAAGTCCTCAATGAAATAATTCACTGTTAAATAATTTAACTATTTAAACTACTCAACTGTTCAACCGTTCAGCCATTCCAACTGCCCATTGTCATCAACTATGACTCCCGCCAACTGTTTCCTCTGTCCAAAATTGTTTCAAAATAAAAGTTCTCCCTGAAATAATACACTGTTAAATAATTTAACTATTTAAACAACTCAACTATTTAACTGTTCAGCCAATCCAACTGTCAGTTGTCATCAACAATGCTCCTGCCAACTGATTCCTCTGTCCACAACTGTTTCAAAATAAAAGTCCTCACGGAAATAATTCACTGTTAAATAATTTATCTGAACTACTCAACTATTTAACTATTCAGCCAATCCAACTGTCAGTTGGCATCAACTATGACTCCTGCCAACTGTTTCAAAATAAAAGTCCTCACTACAATTAATCACAATTAAATAATTTAACTATTTAAACTACTCAACCATCCAACTGTTCAACCATTCCAACTGCCCATTGTCATCAACTACGGCTCCCGCCAGCGTCATTTTTATTCCCAACCAACCTCTGCCATAACCACGCCCCCACGAACCAACCACGCCCCCACGAACCAACTTCTGCCATAACCGCGCGCCCCCCCCCCACAAGTCCTCTGATAGAAACATGTATTTATGAATGAAGTTGCAGTAGTCGCGCGGCGGAGAATTGCACAAAGACGTTTCAAATGGTCTTATTTCATTTAAACAATTTAAACGATCATGAAACACATGCATTGTTTCCAATCCCCGAGAAAAGAGAAGCACGAGAAGTCCGAAGTCATAATCGCTCTAGATGTTACGCGTGGTGAGGTCCACCTTTACGCAAGTGAAACTGAAACTTCAATGCACAAGGATTTTAATTCCGCGTGAGAATCTTATTAATAAGCGTTCATTGAATAATTGCGGACTACGATGAATAAGCCTAAAAAATCGTGAGACCTCACGCCCGAATCGTGAGACTTGGCATCTCTGGAATAATCAATGACAACAAAACAACATTACTATGCCTTTGCCTACACTACACTATTATGCTCTCAAGCGCAACAAAATATTTGCCCATACAAGTGAAAACACGCTGTAATTGAATAATGAATGACAACAAAACAACAATACTATACCTTGTTATACTACACTATTATACTACTCTATATATGATTATAACAAGACTATCTTGTATAAAATTGATCGTATAAAAGCTGTACAATCAATGAAAAGCACCTCTGGCTCAAGGAGCTACCCCTCACATTCTGCTGGCACGCTGACAAATTTTCAGCTGCAAACAAGGTGACGCCAATAAACAGAGCATATAAGCTGTAGAATCTTTATTAGGCTAAGGTGGGCACTATGTGGAATATTCAGTTTCTCCCTCCTAAAAGAGTATAGTGAACAATCAAATGAAAGAGATGACAGTACCTGACAAGGACACCTGAGAACAGCTACAGGGTTTCAAATGTGTCATGAAATGTGGTGTGGTTTCTTGTAAATTATCACGATTCTTGATATGTACAGCACCAGTGGTAAAGATGACAAAGTACTGCAGAGGTTGTTACTGTACATAACTTACAATAAAGTTTGTCGATCCAGCGAGACTGATGCTTTATTACACCATTGGCCATAAACACACAATAACTGATGTAGATTTATATCCTATGTCCTTGTGTAGCACAGCGTTTCAACCTTTAGAGAGGTAGTGTGCATCTGTTTCCGTTTTACAGTTGTTACCTCAGCAACAGTACTGCAAGACACAAGTGAAAAGGACAGGCCTTACCAACTGTCTCTCTGACAGGAATTGGGCCTTTTCTTGGAAGAGAGAGGGCTTCTAACTTACAGTATTTGTTCCTCATCTCATATGGGTATTCCAAACATCAGCATTTTGATGCCCAGTAATCTCCGTTCATATCAGTCTGGCTCTGAAGTAGCCCTGCCTTTTTCTAAAATCCCATTAAGACAAGGTCCGAGCTAGACATGTCATGGCTTAGCTCAAAGAGCAAGTGGTTAAAAGCTCATGTAGTGTAATAGAGAGCAGTTGTAAATATCCACTAATCCTCCAAATCCATCACGGCCTTCAAAAATATTATTACTAGTGTCATGACAAAAAAATGGGAGAGACCACGGTTCATGAAGAAAATGGAACAAATTTATTACACAACATAAGAGAATATAAACTATACTAAAGCATGAGGTGTGTTAATCAGTATTATTAGTGGTGTCAATGTGGACATGTGGTTAAGTGTGGGGTGAAAGGTGTTGTATCGTGTAAAACATAAACTAACATGGTCTAAGCCAACCAAACAAAAATATGATGTTGGTCATGGTGAGGGTAAAAGAAGAGAGTGTGTGCGTGCGTGCGCGTGTGAGAGTCTGTTACTTTTGATATGAAAAATTACATGCCACTGAGTCTGCCAATTTGTGGTGGCCAACCATTTTTTGTTTTGTTGCTGAGCAATAAGAATGTTCAGGACCACTGACGGCCAGCAGACAGACGTCTCTTGGACCCCAACTTGGTGTTTCGACGGGCAATTGCTGTTGGCTGACATGGGATCATTGGGCCTGGTCGTCTCGCTGCTCGCCGGAGCGCTGCTGCTCTTTTGGATGTTGCGGAGGTGTGGCTTCGGCCAAAGCAGTGCATTGCAGACACCAGCCTTGATGGATTTGATTTCATTTGGTGGAACTGCCTGGCCATTGCAGCAAGAGCCTGACTGTAAGTGACATCCTTTCTACAGCTGCTAATGTCCTTGATCATGCTCTCCACTAGGTCCAGAGTGTCTGTTGAGACATGGGAGTTTAACTTTACAAGACAAACTGTTGTAGTGCAGAATATTGCAGAATCGGAGTACACAAATCAGATGGAATTAATTATTTGTAGATCAGGTTGTAAGTTATTATACTGACTCAATTCCTGGTCACTCGGCACGGAATGATGGTCAGCAGCACTTTCAGCTGCTCGCTCCTTCTCTAGACCAGTCCTTGAGTCTCTTTGTCGTGCAGTGCAAGACAACACAGTCCTCCCTCCTATGGACCAATTAGGTAATATGTAGGATGCGATGAATTACTGGTAAGTAATTTGTGGTCAAAAGATGGAAAAGTGATGAATGGCTACAACATTCTGGATCACTTACTCTCTTCAGGTTGACTTGACTGACGCGGATCTGGTCTCAGGGGTTGTAGGAAGTTTGAGGATACTGCAGCTTTAACGGTGGAGAGAATGACACTCTTGTTACTTAAAATGACAAGACCCACCCTGGGCCTGTGGATTATGTGTAAGTGGCAATTACTGGCAAAGATAGGTAGGTATAAATACAAGTAAGAATGCGGAGGAAAGATAAGATGATCAACAGCTAACAGGCTCCAACACTGTGGCATATTATCACTTACTCTCTCCAGGTTGACTTGACGGATGCTGATCTGGTGTCAGCGGTTGTAGGAAGTCAAGAGATACTGCGGCTTTAACAGTGGAGAGAATGACACGTCACTTAGAAGCTAAGTAATTCTAAGCAACATTAACTTCAGAGTTTGCAGTACTAAACAGTGGATTAACTTTACATTCACAATTTAAGTATGAAACGTATCCAACTGCCTACCTCCTGAAGTCAGTAGTAGTAGCTCAACCCTCATCTCTGGTGTTATGGGGAGCAAGTTGTTGGATAAGCAAGCGAAGGTCTTTACGACTGCAGCCTGGTGCTTGCATGGTGCCCCTGTGTGACCCATTGGACAGGTGCAGAGTTCCAGTTCCATGTCCACTGAGTAGGTTTGCCCTGGAGTGGTACCCTTCACCTCAAACCTCTTCTCCCCGATCTATAAAGACATTAGGAACAAGAATATGCAATAAACACAACATTCATAATAAAAGGCTCCCGAGTAGCTCGGTTTGTAGAGGCGCTCATCGTAAGTTCAGGTCGGGCTCTATAGTCACAGGTTTGGTCCTCGGCCTCGATTGGTAATTCAAATCAGAAAAAAAAAAAAAAATGTGTGGGAAAAAAGTTGATTAAAAAAACAAGGAAAGCAATGAAGCGAGAAACAGAAAAGAACTAATGATTATTTACCTGACGAATGTCAGATGGTTTTATGTTGCTCTCCTGAGGAAGGAACCTTGACCTTTGAAAGCCTCCCAGCGCCCAAGAGCGACATCAGTCAAGCGGCCTTTGTAGTATGCCTCCAGTCGGGATGTCAGCAGGTCGAAAAGCTGTGGCAGATTGAAGGCCTTGGTCCACTGGAGGATCTTGTCCTTCAAGTAGGGATGGGAATAATGAGATTTTATTGATACCAATGCCATTATTGATTCTGCTTATCGATCCGATTCTTTATCGATTCCCTTGTTGATTCCTGATGGGGGTTGTATTTTGGGTTTAGAGCCTTTGTCATCTCCCTGCACAAAATATATTGCGTGTGGGAATGAAACAGAGCTAAGCTGGTTAGAATAACCTAGGCATAACTTGACATTTATGATAGTGATTTTCTTTTGCCCCATGCCATGTCAGCAAAATACAATAAATTAACGTACCGAAATTCTGAGGCTTCTGCTGTGGCGTATGGGTGCAAATCTATCACCACAAATTTAGTCAGTGCTTAGTGACACTTGTCCACTCGGTCTAGGTTTTCTTATCAAGGAGACAAATCCGCTGCATGTGTTATTATACTATCATTGGATTTTACCTTCGGTAATGGACGAGGCGCTACTGTTGGGTTGAGGGGAAGGGGGTGCACTATTCGCCCGTAGTGGATCAAAAACACAACATGTTTCCCTCATTTTAAGGGCATGCAGTGTTGCCAAATGCTTCAGCATATGCTGGTATTCCCCCCTTGGACGAAATAGATGCTTAGCAGATATTACAGCTTGCGCTTTCGCCAAGCCTTGGAGCGTTTTTTCCCCCCTTCCTCCTCATCATGGCTCCAGACCGAAACAATTTGGCCAGTCTACACGTTCGTTCTCTATGGCATGACATCATTTATTTTGAAATGCATGCCATGCGCAACAGTCGGAAAGAAATAGCATCAATAAGATGAATTGATAGTCATGGAGGCATGCGATTCCAAGGAATTGAACATATAACTACCGGTTCTCGATTCCCATCCCTACCTTCAAGACTCTCATTGCTGCCTCCACGTAGTTGTTGGTGTTATTTCCACGTGTTGGCATGTTCACCCTGAAGCTGAGAGCCCAACTCTCCCGACGGATGTAAAGCTTTTCCAGGTAGGTCATGAACTTCCGGTACCAAAAATCAGTTAACATGGTATTATTTTGCAGAAGAAAATAGCAGATATTGAGAAAAATATATCTCATATATCAATACAACAGTATGAGATATGCATCCGAAAACCACCAATGAGAAAATACTACTAAACTGTGATAAATATAACTTGCATTTGAAATTATGCAGTAAATGAAATAATGCATGTCGCCACCACCAGTGGCTTGGCTGATCACTGCTCCATGCCCTCGGGTTTGATGGATTAAATGCAGAGGATGAATTTCTCAGCAATGGGATTAATAAAGTTCAAACTAAATTAATGCACTTTACTAATTTCTGTTCCTAAACTTGCATAAAAGCTTGGCTACTCCTGTCGTTCCAGTGCACCAACCTCACTGCAACTGGATTGACTAAGGCCAGCTGATACAGGGGCTCCACCACTGGCATCTCCCTGGCATAGAGTATATCCTTCACACTGGTGAAGAGTGCCTGCCTATCCTTCATGTTGATCCCATGCTCCTTGCTCCACAGCCACCTCCACACTGCTTGGAGTAGGTGAAATGCACAAAGCAGCAGTGTTGCTTCAGGGAAAGCTCGGCCTAGCGCTCCTCTCTCAGCCTTGCTATCATCAGTGAGAAAAAGAAGGGGGTCTGCCAGACCTCTCCCAGCAAAAGCATCTTCCTTCAATAACTCCTTAAACAGTTCTAGTCCCTCAAAGATTGTAGCCTCATCCTCGCTCTGGGTGAGAATGACCCCCAGTGGCAGACCACCTGCACAAGTGTGTGTGAGGAGCAAGAACACACGACAGTTCTCACGATCCATGTTGCCAGAGGAGTCAATGAAACAAAGTTCACCACTGTGCTTGCTTAGATGGACTCGTTTCATTAAGGGGGACAAGATGGCAACGATGGGGGTCCCTCCAGAGGATGTCTTGACCTTTGCACAGGTCTCTCTGCACTTGTGGTTGTATTCCTCAACCTGCCTCTCTAATGCTGCTACCATCTCTGGCCCATTCCTCTCACCATACTCCTGCCTGAAGACCTTTGTATAGAGTCTGTGCAAAAGGTAGATTTTCGTGTGTTAAAAAACAACTTTAGCATAATGAGTACTACCACAAATAACACTTTAAGGAAAAAACATAATTTTTCTAACTCATTATTAATTAAATATACTGAGACTTTTTCTGAATTGTTTTGTTAGGCGTCTTTCTTAAAAACAAATAATATACCTGTAGCAGAACTGAAGGTCTGGGCAGATGGCTCTGTCGGCTGAGGCATAAATGTACTTCTCGCCGTACTCTGCTTGGAGGTCATTTTTGAGCACTGACAGGGCAGATGTTGGGGAATGCCCGATCTCAAAGAGCCTGGTTAGTATCTCAATGGCCTTGTCTCCCACGTCTCGGTGCCTCAGGGCATCAGCCACAAACAAATTGCGGTTGTGGATGTTGTGGAGACGTATGATGGTGGGATACTGTGGCAAATGAGGGTCCTTACTCCTAAGACCAACCACACAAAAAGGTGTTTGAATTTGAAGTCTGGAGCAGTGCATTCAAATGACAAAATAGTGAAAGTGAGTGAACTCACCGGCTCACTCTGCCCTCGGCTGTGATGGATCGCATCAGGGTCACGCTCAGTTTAGCTGGGCAGCAGGTGTTTTTGGATGTCCATTTTGCATCCGATGTCTCAGATCTTGGATTGACATGGTGCTGGCATTTGTAATCAGCCTGTACGAAAGACAACAGGTGAACTTGCAGCTTGCTTTACTTGATGCAAATCATTCTTCCCAACACTACATGGTGACATGATTTTTACATGCTACACGCTTCAGCACTCGGCGGTCCCTTTCTGTGAGCTTTTGTGGTGTACCTCGTCGCAGCTAAGCTGTTATTCCTATAGGTTTCCCCTTCACATTAAGGAATGCATTATAGAAACTGCATGACTGTGTGCTTGATTTGATATACCTGTCAGCTATGGGTGTGGTTATTATTATTACCTTAAACAGAATCCTTTGCCCTTTCCTTGGTCTTGTGACACTGACCCTCCATATCACAGGGGTGTCCTTTGTCTTTAAAAGCCACTGTTGAACTTCTTCCACAGTCTTTAGTGGGAGTCGGCACATGGATTGAACTTCACAGTGGTCCCTCAGTGTACGCCCCTCCTCAAAGGAGCATACATGGTATTGATACCCAGTCGGTAGCCAGGTCTGTGAATAAGAAAACAAAGAGAAGCGCAGGCCTGCTTATTAGTGTACTGATTGTAGACATGTTGTAAAGTAGCTCATCCATTACTCATGAGGCACAGGCATCATCTCAATAAGCTTTATGTATTTCAATCATAACGTTACATCTTATGTTAGGTACTCAGTCAGGTAAAATGGTAACGGCAATCGCCAGGTTGGCTGACTGACCTTTAACTCTGGGTGTAACTCAATGTTGTTTCCAATATCCTCTCGACAAGCCGTCAGGGAATCTTGGTTTGTTGATCTGATGAAGGACAAATTAAAAATGACTAATCCAGGGTATATGCAGGAATCCTCAGGTTAATTTCAATACCTTTTAAGACCTTTTTAAAAGACCTTGTCAATACATTTTAAAACCTCATCGCCACTTTGAACTGTAATTGTTTACATCAGTGACACATTTAAGTTAACAGTTTTAGTTTGTGACAAAGACTATCGACAACTATCACAACAGAATTCAAATAGACATGCATGCATACAGACACCTAAGTTACACACAGGTGCGTGTGCACACAGAGACAAACACACACACACTTGAGCACAAAGACGCACTTATTTTACACTTCATCAGACCTCCGCGCAAAATGAACAAAGTTAAAACGCAGCACGCATGCATACACACACACACACACACACACACCAGTGGCGCAGATAGAACTGGGAATCGGGGGGGACACGTCCTTCATGACAACAATTAGTCCTGGCTAAATCTCAATAATTTTCCTTCATTGACGCGTTTTCCAATTATCGTAATTGACAACTGAAGACACGGTTTCTCTCCATATGCGATCAATCACGATGAAATCGTGGGATAAATTAAGTTCAGTGGAGGAGGCAGAACTGAGAATTGGGATGCACAAAACATCCGTTAAAAAACAATTGAAGACCTGTGTGCAAGAAGTACTTAAGTCAAAATGAGCTGACACCAGTAAAAGCCACAATGGCCAGAGCATCATCTGATACCAAAGATTTCTGCAAAGAAGCGCTCAAGACTTGTGTATTGGTGCGTTTCCATTGTCCATTGTCATGATCTGCAATGTGTTTTGAAAACTTTGACCCCCAAAATGTCAGAAGTATTATTTTGTGACTTAGGTACTTCTTGCACCCGGGTCTTCAATTATTAGTCCTGACTCCTGACCTGTTCTCAGTCAGGTTCACTCCGAGAGCACTCCACACTGAACAGGTGCTGCTTATTCTCTCCGATTAGGTAAGACGGCAATCATTCATCTGGACGCGTATTTGCTGTATTTAAATCAACGTCATTCAAAATTGCATACCTGTGGACTCTCACGCAAATAGCTTGAGCCGCAGGCTTTTTATTGTCTATTTCCAATTCAATCAAGGCGAAGCATGGGCCTATTAATCAATAAATTATTTTTCTATACTGAATTTAGCCCATGATTTGCTGTTAGATCGCATATCGAGAGAAACCGTGTCTTCAGTTGCCAGTTACGATAATTGGAAAACGTGTCAATGAAGGAAAATGATTGAGAACTCGCCAGGACTAATTGTTTTCATAAAGGACTTGTCTACGCCCCCGCCCCCCCCAATTCCCAGTTCTATCTGCGCCACTGCCCGCGAAAAAAAATTTGTATAAAACATGAATAAAACAACTGATCGTACCGTGCGGTGTCCTTTTCCTCATCCATTTCGGAAATGAGCCGCTGGCGTCTTCAGTGAAGGTGGCGAGCAGACGAGACTGGCGCGTTGGCTGGGCGCGTGTACTTGCTTTCTATCATCCAATGAAAACTCGTAGGGGCGGTGTTATGGCAGAAGTTGGTTCGTGGGGGCGTGGTTATGGCAGAGGTTGGTTGGGAATAAAAATGACGCCTCCCGCCAACAGTTTCCTCTGTCCAAAACTGTTTCAAAATAAAAGTCCTCACTGCAATAATTCACTATTAAATAATTTAACTATTTAAACTATTGAAATATTTAACTGTTCAGCCATTCCAACTGCCAGTTGTCATCAACTATGACTCCCGCCAACTGTTCCCTCTGTTCAAAACTGTTTCAAAATAAAAGTCATCACTGAAATTATTCACTGCTAACTAATTTAACTATTTAAACAACTCAACTATTAAACTGTGAAGCAATTCCAACAGTGAGTTGTCATCAACTATGACTCCTGCCAACTGTGTCACCTGTCCACAACTGTTTCAAAATAAAAGTCCTCATTACAATAGATCACAATCAAATAATTTAACTATTTCAACTACTCAACTTTTCAACCGTTCAGCCTTTCCAACTGCCTGTTGTAGTCAACGATGACTCCCGTCAACTGTTTCCTCTGTCCAAAACTGTTTCAAAATAAAAGTCCTCTCTGAAATAATTCACTGTTAAATAATTTAACTACTTAAACTTCTCAACTATTTAACTGTTCAGCCATTCCAACTGTCATCAACTATGACTCCCGCCAACTTGTTTCCTCTGCCCACATTCCACCTTATGCAACTACAGTTTGCATTTTCATGCACTCGTAATTCCCTGGAATTACATTCTCTAGTTATTATTATTATTCTTCTAACGCACTTAATGCGGCTTCAACCGTTTAACGTAGAAACTTCGTTCAAACTGCGTTGCGTAGGTCTGACTTAGGACACCTGTGCAATGTATTTTTCATCTTTGTAACTTTTATACTTTTTGAGTTATTAATAAAAAAACTTTTCATTTTTTTCCCTCCATAGACTGAACATTGGGCTGATGATATCACAACTATTTAACTGTTCAGCCATTCCAACTGTCAGTTCTCATCAACTTTGACTCCCGCCAACTGTATTCTCTGTCTACAAATGTTACAAAATGGAAGAATTCTTTCTTTCTTTCTTCCATTCCCTTTTTCTTTCTTAATTTCTTTCCTTCCTTCCTTTCTTCCTTATTTATTTACTTCTTTCTTTCCTTCATTCCTTCATTTCTTTTTTCTGTCCTTCTTACTTTCTTTCCTTCCTTCCTTTTTTCTTTCTTTCTTCCTTCCTTCCCTTCTGTTCATTCCTTCTTTCCTTCTTCCCTTCCTTCCTTCCATCCTTCTTTCCTTCCTTCCTTTTTTCTTTCCTTTCATCCTTTCCTTCCTTCTTTCCTTCCTTTCTTTCCTTACTACCTTCCATCCTTACTTCTTTCCTTTCTTCCTTCCATCTTTCCTTCCTTCTTTCCTACCTTCCATACTGCTTTCCATCCTTCCTTCCATCTTTCCTTCCTTCCTTCTTTGCTTCTATCCTTCCTTCTTTTTTTCCTTCTTTCCTTTTTTCCTTCCTTTTCTTCTTTACTTCCTTCCATCCATCTTTCCTTCCTTCGTTCCTTCCTTCTTTCCTTCCTTATTTCTTCCTTCTTGCCTTCCTTCCTCCCTTCCATCTCCTTCCTTCGTTCCTTCCTTCATTCCTTTTTAATTTCCTTCCTTTTTTCTTTCCTTCCTTCTTCCCTTCCTTTCTTTTCCTTCTTTCCTTTCTTCCTTCTTTCTATCTTTCCATCCTTCCTTCTTCTTCCCTTCCTTCCTTCTTTCCTTCCTTTCACCCATCTTTTCTTCCTTCCTTGTTTCCTTTCTTACTTCCTTCCTCCTTCCTACTATTTTTCCTTTCTTCCTTCCTTTCTTCCTTACTTTCCTTCCTTTTTTGCTTCTTTCCAGACTTCCTTCTTTCTCTTTCTTTCTCCTTTCCTTTCTTCCTTCCTTCTTTCCTTCCCTCGTTCTATCTTTCCTTCCTGCTTTTTCTTTTTCCATCCCATTCTTTCGCTCTTTCATTTTCCTTGATAGCGAGCTATGCACACTTTGAGCTTAGCTACCAATACTTGCTAAGTTAGCTGAGTAACGTGGTTAGCATGGTTACCATCGTTAGCATAGTTAGCATGAGTGCTAACAACATTAGCTAAGTTAGCTGGATAATGTGGTTATCATGATTAGCACTTTTAGCATAGTAAGCACACATGCTAATAATATTAGCTAAGTTAGCTGAGTAACATGGTTAGCATGGATAGCGCTGTTAGCATAGTTAGCATTGTTAGCATACATGTTAATAACATTAGCTAATTTAGCTGAGTAACGTGGTTAGCATGGTTAGCATTGTTAGCATAGTTTAGCATTGTTAGCGTACATGCTAATAACATTAGCTAAGTTAGCTGAGTAACGTGGTTAGCATGTTAGCATGGTTAGCATTGTTAGCATACATGCTGATATCATTAGCTAAGTTAGCTGAGTAACGTGGTTAGCACTGTTAGTATAGTTAGCATTGTTAGCGTACATGCTAATAACATTAGCTAAGTTAGCTGAGTAACGTGGTTAGCATGGTTAGCATTGTTAGCATACATGCTAATAACATTAGCTAAGTTAGCTGAGTAACTTGGTTAGCATGGTTAGCACTGTTAGCATAGTTAACATACATGCTAATAACATTAGCTAAGTTAGCTGAGTAAGGTGGTTAGCATGGTTAGCATTGTTAGCATAGTTAGCATACATACTAATAACATTAGCTAAGTTAGCTGAGTAACGTAGTTAGCATGGCTAGCATTGTTAGCACTGTTAGCATAGTTAGCATAACTGCTAACAATATTATTCAGTTAAATAACATGGTTAGCACTACAGTTTGCATTTTCATGCACTCGTAATTCCCTGGAATTACATTCTCTAGTTGTTATTATTTATTCTTCCGTAAAAATTTTGGTTCGCCACTAGTCTTACAGCTTTGAGAACACCCATACAATATACATATTAAATTGTGCAGCTCGATCGGGAAAGGTGTGGTATGTCTTTTCTAAGCGATCCGACTTGCGGATTTCCCACAATTCCCGAAGAACATGGATTTTCATCCCTCCCTAGCAACCAGGCAGAACTCCATAGCAACCGCCTAGTTACGCACAAGCAATCACCCACACCACCATAGCAACTGCCAAGCAACGCCTTAGCAACCATCAGGAATACCATAGCTACCGCCTGGCAACGCCCTAGCAACCACGAGGAGCACCATAGCAACAGCCTAGCAACGCTCTAGCAGAAGCACAGAACACCATGAAATATGTCTTGCAATACCTTGCCAACCACCAGGAACAACATAGCAACTGCCCAGCAACACCTTAGCAACCACCCAGAACACCATAGCAACTGCCTAGCAATGACCTACCAACCACCTGGAGCACCATAGCAACCGCCTAGCACGCCCTAGCAACCACCCGGAACACCTTAGCAACCACCTAGCGACCACCTGGAACACCATAGCAACCACCTAGTAATGCCCTAGCAACCACCCAGAACAACATAGCAACTGCCAAGCAACGCACTAGCAACCACTCACAACACCATAGCAACCATCTAGCAACCACCTGGAACACCTTAGCAACCGCCTAGCAATGCCTTAGCAACCACCCAGAACACCATAGCAACCACTTAGCAATGCCCTAGCAACAACCCGGAACACCTTGGCAACCGCCTAGCAATGCCTTATCAACCACCCAGAACACCATAGCAACAACCTAGCAACCACCTGGAACACCATAGCAACTGCCTATCAGCGCCCTAGCAACCACTTCAAACACCATAGCAACCACTTAGCAATGCCCTAGCAACAACCCGGAACACCTTGGCAACCGCCTAGCAATGCCTTATCAACCACCCTAAACACCATAGCAACAACCTAGCAACCACCTGGAACACCATAGCAACTGCCTATCAGCGCCCTAGCAACCACTTCAAACACCATAGCAACTGCCTAGCAATGACCTAGCAACCACCCAGAACACCATAGCAACCACCTAGCAATGCCTTAGCAACCACCCAGAACACCATAGCAACCACCTAATAATGCCCTAGCGACCACCCAGAACACCATAGCAACCACTTAGCAACGCCTAGCAACAACCCGGAACACCATATCAACCGCCTAGCAATGACCTAGCAACCACCTGGAACACCATAGCAACTGCCTGGCAGCGCCCTAGCAACCACCCAGAAAACCATAGCAACCTCCTAGCAACCACCCGGAACACCATAGCAACCGCCTAGCAAAGCCTTAGCAACCACCCAGAACACCAGAGCAACCACCTAGCAAAGCCTTAGCAACCACCCAGAACACCATAGCAACCACCTTGCAATGATCTAGCAACCACCTAAAACACCATAGCAACTGCTAAGCACGCCCTAGAAACCACCCGGAACACCTTAGCAACCACCTAGCAATGCCCTAGCAACCGCCTAGCAGCAAACTAGGCTTCCCATGTTTTGAATAGGGCAATAACCATAACTTCGCTATTAATGGTCACAGAGACATAAACCCACACATGTCCAATCAGCAGTCAAATCTGATTTAAAAAAAACTAACAGTTTGATGACTTTACCCCATAGTATGGTTAAAATCGCCTTTGACCTCCCCATTGGCTTTCAAAGCCTTACTTTACGGCTCAATCCAGAGCGTCCTGACAATTCCAACTGTCAAAAATGAAACTGTCGTGAACCTCAACTGAGGGCTATGTTCTCACTGCAGGCCTTAATGCTCAATTCCGATTTATTGCTCAAATTGGATTTTTTGTTTGGCTGTTCACATAATACTCTTTGATTCAACGCGACACGGCTGTTCAGACCGCAGTCGCCTTCAAAAGAATCCAATATGAATCCGATGCAGTAACACATTTGAAAATGGCCCAGATCGGATTTGAAAAAAGCAGATTCCATGTGACTTGTCCTGTTCACACTGTCATAAAAGAATCTGACCTGAGTCACAAAGAGGGTAAAAAAAAGTAGATTTGGCCCACATTTGCCTGCAGTGTGAATGTAGCCCTTGCTTGTTTTAGTGCAGCAACGCCATTGGCTAGATATGTTTTATTTCAGCGCCATATATGGCACCGGATGAAAGTGATTCATTTGTCTCTGGTAATACCTGCCTGGCAAACAGTCATGAGCTGATTGTAATTGGAGCTGCTGTTAGTCTATCAGACAAGCTGGCAATCCTAATTGGTCCATTGTCTTTTGGATGTCATTAAAATACTCATATTGGCTTGATTTGATCCCCTTTGACCTGGGTCTGAGGTAGGTGAAGTTTGTCTACTAGTTATGTGTTTAACGAACTTTTTAAACTAGCTTGTTAGCATTTTGTCACAGCTGCTACTCAATTTTTTGTAAAGTGTAATTTTACTCAGTGAGATTGTGTTTGCGCCAACCATTGAATAATTAATTCTCTGTGTTTTATTAGCTTGCTCCCTTCCTTGCTAGCTACCTAGCTCATGAGCTAATGTCAGCCAAGTAGCTCAGTAAGAGTACCACACAGAACCGGTGGGCACAATAAAATGAAATTCAGAAATCTTCGGCTTACCTTAATGCTTGATAACAAGTCAATTACTGGGGTGTCCAACAACGTCCAGCGCACATCCAGTAAATGGAATATACGCGTTAATTTCTCATGCTGCTATACGGTAATCGCATAGGACGGTGGCAGCCATGACGATACTGGATAGCTGCCAACCAGTTTGGTAGCGCTCCGTGATTCAAAGTGAGGATAATGGCTCGCTGTGCAGAGGGTACTACTGTTAGGACCTCGTAAGGGGCCGATCACACCGACGCGCTTTTATCGGCGTGGAAACGCGGGCGCCGCCTGGTCTGTTTTTTGAAACCAACGTTGTAAAAAGGCGCTGGACGCGCGTCTTTTTGTGTTGCTAAATAACGTTCCTGTCATTCATCTGCGAACATTCTGAAATTAACCGTTTCAACGAACTAGTCAGCGAACTTATTTCAGGTTTTTTCACATGATTGGACAGCAGGGAAAAGACGGACAATGACGTGAAGTGCCTTTTTTCGGGGCGCCTCAAAGAAGCGCATCAAAAAACAGCGAGGCGCCTGGGGCGTTTAAACGTGAGGCGCTCGGTGCGCAAAAGCAGCGTCCAGCACGGGTCAAATCATTGAGAATATTAACAAAACGGGCGCCCCACGCCGATAAAGCGCGTTCGGTGTGATCGGCCCCTAACCCGTAACCTTAACCCTAACCCTTAAATGTTCCAATTGATTTTCAACTGGTTTATATTCTTAGCTTGGTTATGAAAAAAATTTTGCAGGAGTGTCATCAGTATCCCAACTGCCACCGTTGTATGCTATTACCACGTACAGCAGCACTACAAATTAAACTCTAAAAATTCTTGACTGGATGTAAGCTTGACGTTTTTTCGCACCCGAATGGTTCGGTACCCAAACACCGAAAAGGTTCTGATTTTATTCGATGTTGATGGAGGCTTAATATGGTACTATTTCCAACACTGTTGCTCCAAAACAAACTCCACAACTGGCGAAAATAATGCATTATTTACATTAGCATGAAATCTGTGTTTACATGAAAACTGAACAGTTAACCATAAAAACCGTTGCAAAATTTATTTATTTTTACAAAACAAGAAGCCACTGCACCTGCAAAATTGGCGTGAACAACATTTTCGGCGCAAAGTCAATGATATCTTACCTGTTGTGATTTGAATCACTGCGATATGAGTAGTAACGGCCGTTGCGGCGGTTAAACCCATTGCAGACAGAAGGTGACGCAAATCTGCTGCCTGCGCCCCGGCCTTGCAGGCCAAGGGGCTCGATCCCTAAATACCTTGAAATATAATCACTGACAAGGATGAAAGTGCTATTCATGTACGTTAGCGGTATGGTTTGGGAGCTGCAAGGCATATGAACAAAGGCAGCTTAACAGAATTGTAAAGACAGCCAGCAGAATAGTTGGTGCCCCTCTCCCCTTCCTGATGGAGATCTACCAACAGTGCTGCCTACATCATCAAGGACGCTCACCACCATTCTCATGGCCTGTTTTCCCTCCTGCCATCCAGAAAAGGGTACAGAAGCATCTGTTGCAGGTCCAAATGGAGTTCCCGCCCAACACCACCTCTCACAACCCCCCCCCCCAGCTTGACAACTAGCCACCTGTCAAGGACAAATTTTGAACTGTAATGTAAACGACTCTTTATTAAGTTAATGCACCTTCTTCCTCACCTCTGAACTGCTACTAAACACTGTTTTTTTTTTTTATACTTCTGTGTTTTTTTACGTCTAAAAAATGCAGACAAAATATAGACAGAGACAAAATAGACAATTGAGTAGTCCCAGCAGCATCCCAGGGCACCCCTGTGTCCCGACCTGCAGAGGCCAGGCCCACTCTTACAATTTCTGCGGGAATTGTCTAGTGTACCATTAAAATTCTATAAAAATGGTTCATTTTTAACACCCAGCTAATCATCGAAAAAACAAGTGTTGCCACTGAACGTTGCCATGTCCCCCGCCTGGTCACGGAAATCGACTGGGGTCGGCGTATCACACTAATACACATTGAAGCCAAAGATGAATGAAATGTCAAACCGTTCTTGAGATATCGCATAAACAACAAACGGGACGTGACAGACGGATGGAGCTGAATACTATGTCTCGCGCTTCGCTCGCTACCGCAGCAGCGGGGGACAACTAGCTAGGAGCATTTCGACGCTTAGACTGCCTTTTATACAAGGGTCCTACACATAGCAAAACAAATTTATGGAGCATTAAAATTTTATGAAAACGATTCATTAATAGTCACGCATCAGCGTATCGGAATATAATTTTGCTTAAGTTAAAATTAAACATAAAATAATAATTAACAATATAATGAACTAGTTATTCAACAATGTATTAAGTTGCAAAGTCACAAAAAACTTTAGGCACGATATGTACATTTCCATACCATTCACCCCCCGGGTAAGCATGCGCTTTGAACAACCCCCTTCAACACACACACACACATCCATACCGTTCACCCCCTGGGTAAGTCTCAAAATAAGTCTTATTTTGACGGGAGCTGTTTTGCTTCATTCATTGGCTGCCTGCAAACTCACACATACATACACTTGGCCGTGCCAAGAGATGGGTGAATTATGGAAGAAAAGAAGGAGAAGATTGACAAGTATCAGGACTTAAGAAGAGAAAATGAAAAATTGTGGAAAGTTAAAACTTCTGTTATATTATACCCATCGTGGTTGGTGTTCTGGGAATGGTGACAAAAAGTTTGGAAAATCATCCACCGAAGATTAGAGCTACTGTATAATAAGAGTGGAAATGTTGCAGAAAGCTACATATAACTTGCCCTCAAGACATGATAGTCCGCCGACCATCAAAGCTGTGAAAATTTTCAGATAATAATTGACTCAATTGGCTCACCAAGATGATGTCAAAGGGATCAAGTGTCTGAATCCACAGTCACAAGTCGCCTTACAGCTGCAAAAATGGCGTGTTTAACGCCCACTTGAGCCCATTTTCACCAAAGACACCACTGTATCATTGTTTAAAAGCAAGGGTTACTCCAAACAAGAGGCATGAAAGATAAAGATACTCTTTATTGAACCCCGTGGGGTAATTTGTCCTCTGTATTTTACCCATTTGTTAGGAGCAGTGGGCAGCCACAGAGCAGCGCCTGGGGACCAACTCCAGTTCTTAAGCCAGTTCCTTGGTCAGGGGTACTGGTTGGAGTTTTCCAATAATGCATGTTTTTCTAAACCTAAATCATTTGGTCTGTGTCCAGTTTGATCATCAGAAATATCAGTGTGATTTTCTTTTTTTATAACACCTTATAACACATCATAAACATACATAATTTGTATCTTGGCCATGAAATTAAGGTGGTGCATTTTCAGTGTTGGTCAGGATAAATTCAGCAATTAAATGCATCTGTTTTTATCGCCAATACATTTAATGAATCAAAAGCATTTGATAGGAAATAGCAGGGGTGAAATGGGCATGCCATGCTTGTAACTTTGTGCGAGCTTGTACCACCAAAATCCCATGGGTCAGTCAAAACCTTACCTACCAACCCGGTCTCACGGCAGATCGTGAAATAGTGACGACTTTTAATCTATTGAATCGTGTACATGGACACGAATTTCCATTTTCTTTCGTGACCCTGAGCACGACTTTAGAACCAGTGTATTTCAATTAGATGTATTGATTGTGCCTGCAACACATATTTCTCTCTGTTAGTGTGGACTGTATTTCTACTCTATAAAACTATTTGTACTTTGTAGAACTGGGAGCACAGAGGCTGTATTGCTTTCATTCTCTTTTCTTTTTCATTGTTTAAACTATTACCACTACATTACTGAACCCTAATCACAAGTGTTTCTTTATTTTCTGCCCTGTTGTTAATGAGCAATTTTCGTCAGCGATTCCTTCGAGTCAAAATACACTACATATATTCTCACATTAATAAACGAGACTGCAGAGAAATGTTGCGGTCACTAGTTGTTGTTTATCGTCTGAGAAACACCGTTACCCCGTTGATTTTGGTGCTTCAAATCTAACAGGAAATACTACGGTACCCATGAGCCGTATCGGACGTTACCTTGGTGAAGACGCCGAAAGTTTCCATTGAATGATATCCTCATCAATTGCATCAATACAAAAACACGGAGGTGTGCTTCATAATTTCACAGCCCGTTTGTATGACCTCGGTTTTAAATATTTTGCCTTTGATTCTGAGAAATGAAGTTTTTTCTAATTTAATTATAGAAAGCAGAAGACGCCATTACCCATGAGCCCCCGGTAGCCTGCGTGCAATGCGTCCTGGATGTCCGAGAGACTTTTTCATTTACCAACCGCCAAAATAATCCTCAAAAGAAGAAGAAGACTTTTTCATTGTCACTGAAACCTCTGCACATGTAAGTCGTGTGACTAATAATTAGCCTGATAATTGTCAGCTGCGTGTTTTGCTTCCATGTTATAATTGATGCCTTTTTTGCCATTAGTTATACACGCATGGTTACATATTAGGGCAATTATTTAAAGCCTGACCGATGTCAGCAGAAACAAAAGTTCTAGTGAAATTAGGCTTTCTTTCTGGCTAGCTATCTTTAACACGTGTTTTATGAGGAGTAGGCTAGCGTGTAGCATAAGCACATATTCTCAATTTAAAAAAAGTGATGTAATTGTGTGTATTGCACAGCTATAATTCTGGGTGACAACCCCATTTAAAGGGGACCAACACTATTAGCGTCTTTAGCAGTGTTATAGGAAATAGAAAAACTAAAAATTTTATTCATTCATCAGTATTTATTCTTTCAATATACTGTACTTGTAAACATGACTAGCCTACGCTACATAATCTACTTTTTCTGTTCTCCCTACAGCTCCTCTCCTGTCAACCCTTTTCCAACTGTAGTTGCACCTAATTAAAAACCAAAGGCACTTTTAAGAGCCAACCTCGATCTATATCTCTCCCAACCTCTCTCTCTCTCTCTCTCTCTCTCTCTCTCTCTCTCTCTCTCTCTCTCTCTCTCTCTCTCTCTCTCAATATTGCTATCCATCTCTCTTATCTCTCGTTCTATATCTATCTCGCAGTCATTATCTGTTTCTCATTTATTTTCTCAATCTGTCTACTTTTTTGTTTTATCTATCTGTGTCTTTCTGTTTGGTGTCTGTCTGTCATCATGCCAGGGGGGTCTACAAAAAAGACTTGTCCCTTTTGTCAGGGCATTTTATATTGTGCACAGAAGGTCTGTACCCATTGTAAAATGGAGCAGCCGCTGCAGCAGCGCCTGAAGACAAAGCTTCAGAGGTTAGATGCGAAGCGCCAGGCATGGGTGGTTGGTCGTAAGAAGAACCACAACATTGCATCCATTAAGAATGAAGCAATTGTCCTGGTATCTACACATTTTTATATGACATTAAGCTGTCAAGATAATCTAGGTAATAAATTCAGTGATATATTTTGTGATGAAGTGAGTGTGCAACTTTAGAAAGGGATTCTGACCTTTTTACCGATATAATAGGCCAAAAAGTTTAATTACTACATTTTAAATTATTTTATTTCCTTGTGCTGTCCATGTCACCAAAAGAATTTATAAAGTATGATTTAAAAAAGCATACATTAATAAGTATCATTTCTGTAATATTGTAGCAATACTACAGGCAGCAGTGTGTCTCTATGATCCTCTCGCTCTTCTGTGACTGCGCAAAGCTCCTTGTTGCTTTGATCATGAAGGTGACACTATAGAGTGTATATGCAACAATAAAGTGTAGAATTGAGTATTTATAGTATCAAAAGAATATTATAGATCCAAGACAAAACTGAGAGGAAAGCACCACCGACATTACCGTGGATTTATCAACACGCAGCACAGTTAGGCTACTATTTCAGAGCCGTGGTTGGGACCAAAGAGTCAAATTTTCTCCTCAGATAAGAATCAATGAGTCAGGCAGACTAGACTAACATATTCAACTAAATAAAGCCTCTGCCCCTGCAGTCTCTCTGCAACTAGGGGATGGAGAGTGGGGATGGCAGGTTCACAAAGGGGACCAAATTGCCTACAGGATGTAGTTGTTACCAATCTCACTTAATGTACTGTTTATTTTTCTACAGCAAAATTGGAACATGTAAAATCTAAGTGATACTCAGGAATTTCAGTTCATAAATACAAGCCCACATAATGGAAAAATCACAGGTGAAATATAATAATCAGAAGTTTTTATCAAGTGGATGGGAAATAACAAATAGACTGCATTCATACAGTTGTATGCAAAAGTTTGGGCGCCCTTGATCAAAATTTCTGTTCCTGAGAATAGTTAAGCAAGTAGAAGATGAACTGATCTCTGAATGGCATACATTTCAAGATAAAACACTTATTTTGACATTTTAAGCAGTATTAGTGTATTACTTTTGTTCTGAATAATTCTACAGTGAAAAAAGGAAATGAGCACTGTGCAAAAGTTTGCTTTGAAGGGCGAGGTTTTGGCTTCCCTTTGTTACGGCCGACGAACCGCCACTGCTATGAACTGACCATGCAGGGTGCCCAGACTTTTGCTTCCGACCCTTTTCCTTTTGTGTTATTTTGAAACTGTAAAAGGATGGAAATTAAAAAGTAATCTTGTTCAAAATATAAATTAAGTGTGTCCTCATGAACTTTATGCCTTTTGGAGAGCAGTCATCTTTTACTCGCTTAGCTATTCACAGTAACAGAAATTTTGATCTGGGGTGCACAAACTTTACATTATCCTGGATGCTGTCATCGTTAATGTTATATTTTTTCAATAATTAATATGCTTAGTTATTTTTGCGGTTGCTTTTCTATTTCTTTAAACAGGTAATACATCATTTTGTCATTGCAGCTTGAGAAGCTCCATGCTATTGGCTACAAGCCAATGCTTCTGCTTGGCAGAGAAACCAAGAAGAAGGAAAATAAATGTGAAGTTTTTACCCCTCGCTGCACGCTCTCCACCTATGCCCAGGGCTACCTGCAGAAGATAAGCTCATTTTATGAATACCTTTGTGAAGGTGAGATGCATGCACTGTATTTTTAAAATCACAGTTTACAACTTTTTATCAATGCTTTAATCTTAAAGGGATCGTTCACCCCTAAAACTTAAATTCAGTCTCACCTTCTTGACAGAATTAGTAGACAGTAGTATTATTATCCCCCCGGTATAAAATGCGGGGGGATATAGGCATCGCCCGTCTGTCCGTCCGTCTGTAATATTTTTTTTTCCGGAGCAGAACTCGGAAACTATGCAAGATATCAGCACCAAACTTGGTACATGTAGTCTAATATGTAGTCTAGATGTGCCTTTTGCTACCTTGGAAACTTCAGGATTACTATTTTTGCCATTTCCATGGAAACAAATCTGGACTTAGTGCACATCAGGCCTAGTTTGTTTCCGGAGCAAACCTCAAAAACCATTCATTATATCTTTCTGAATCTTTGCATGTGTATTACCCACATATTGAAGTGGTGCCTTTTCATATTTTCAGATTTCTGAAAATTTTCCTTTTTTTTTGTTTCCATGGACACGAGTTGGATTTGGACTCTGTTCAGAGATAGGTTCGTTTCCGGAGCACAACTCAAAAACCGTTCAATATATGTTACTGAAACTTTGCATGTGTATTACCCACATACTGAAGTGGTGCCTTTTGATATTTTCAGATTTCTGAAAATGTCATTTTTTTAGTTTCCATGAAAACAAGTTGGATTTGGACTCTGTACAGAGATGGGTTCGTTTCCTGAGCACAACTCAAAACCCATTCAATATATCTTACTGAAACTTTGTATGTGTATTACCCACATACTGAAGTGGTGCCTTTTCATATTTTCACATTTCTGAAAAAAAAATTTTTTCGTTTCCATGGAAACAAGTTGGATTTTGACTCTGTACAGAGATGCTTCGTTTCTGGAGCAGAACTCAAAAACCGTTCATTATATCTTTCTGAAACTTACCCAAGTACTGAAGTGGTGCCTTTTCATATTTTCACATTTCTGAAATTATTACTTTTCTCCTTTCCACGGAAGCCCCATGGATTCAGACTCAGTCGCAGGGCAGGGTTTGTTTCCGGAGCAGAACTAAAACGCTGTTCATTAATGACTCTTGTTTTATTATTGCCTTTGTCAACATGTGGTTCATAGTCTTTGGTAGATGTTGCCAGTACATACTTCCAGATAATTCCAGAGGAAAATCACCTTAACATTCTTGTTTGAATTTCTTTGAAGGTGTAGGATTGACATGACTTTCGCAAATAATCAAGGGCCGGGGGGATATGTCATCTTCTGATGACTCTTGTTTAACCTTAGATACTGCTAGACAGCACTCCCTCAAACCATTTTTAAGATTTAACTACAATTTAAAACCTTTTTTACCTGTTTGCTGCCACTGTTTATACAACCCCAGTTCCGAAATAGTAGGGATGAAGTGCAATGAATGCAATGACTTTCTGATCACATGAGCCAATATGTTATTTACAATAGAACATAGATAACAATTCAAATGTTGAAACTGAGACATTTTACATTTTTATCCGCAAAATGAGCATTTGCAGTTTGGCACTTTCTGTTTAATCTTACATTCAGTATATCCAGTGTGCATTTATGTAAAAAAATGATTGGGACAGTGATACACTATGAGTATGTTACAGATAAATGCTGAACAAAATTGTACTGTAAAGAAATATTATAGAAATGAATACATTACTTTTATTCTGCTGCTGAATGTTTTTGCATTTGCATATTTCCTTTCTGGTAAAATAAGTTGAAAAAGGAATGGGAGTGGCAAACAATAGTGAATTTATTTTTAGTGACACTGACCAAAGAACTTTTTGTAGGGACGTATACTAATAGACCCATGAAATTTTCAGACCCATTTTGGTCAATGAATCAAATGAATATAAATCACAATGTACTCATACATACTTAATATACAAATGAAACAATATTGAGGATGGTGCCCCAATGCAGAACTTACAGGGGTACTCCACTGTTTTTGTGGAAATATACTATTCAAATCCTTGCCCTGAGTTGGGAAAGGAGGCTAACGCTTTTTTGTCTCAGCGCACGCAATGTCTTGGTTTAGAACCCCCGTGGCTAGCCTCGGTTAGCAATGCTAGTAGAAATCTTAGAGACCAGCTAGCACGACATGCAGATGGAACATTAACAACAATAGCGCAAAGAAAAATAAAGCCATCAAATGTTGGCTGGTTACATTACACTGTTACTTACTCTGAGGCATAAAGTACGTTTTCTTAGCACGCATAGTCCAGTGCAAATTAAATAGTTTGACCCAGTCTTTGAATAAATATGAAGCATGGTGTCATTTTTTGAATAGATATTATGAGTACTCTGTGTTTTTTCATGTCTAAACGATATATTCTATTTTTTTATAGTAAAAGAAAATCAATCAAATAGATTTGCAGACACACTTGTTTAACTTGCACAGGTTGGACACAGGATTCCACTGGCAGTGATGGTCAGCTAATCACACTGCAGCTCACACCCTGTGACCCATTGGAGGGTACAAGCAGCCTGGAGGAGGCAAGGACCATGGAGGGCGAGGTGGAGCAGGCGGGCACCGCAGAGGGTGAGGAGGTGGCGAGCACCGCACAGGTGGAGCAGGCGGGCACCACAGAGGACGAGGAGGTGGCGAGCACCGCGCAGGTGGAGCAGGCGGGCACCACAGAGGGCGAGGAGGTGGCGAGCACCGCACAGGTGGAGCAGGCGGGCACCACAGAGAGCGAGGAGGTGGCGAGCACCGCACAGGTGGAGCAGGCGGGCACCACAGAGGGCGAGGAGGTGGCGAGCACCGCACAGGTGGAGCAGGCGGGCACCACAGAGGGCGCAGGAGGTGGCGAGCACCGCACAGGTGGAGCAGGCGGGCACCACAGAGGGCAAGGAGGTGGCGAGCACCGCGCAGATGGAGCAGGCGGGCACCAAAGAGGGCGAGGAGGTGGCGAGCACCGCGCAGGTGGAGCAGGCGGGCACCACAGAGGGCAAGGAGGTGGTGAGCACCGCGCAGGTGAAGCAGGCGGCCACCACAGAGGGCGAGGAGGTGGCGAGCACCGCGCAGGTGGAGCAGGCGGGCACCACAGAGGACGAGGAGGTGGCGAGCACCGTGCAGGTGGAGCAGGCGGGCACCACAGAGGGGCAGGAGGTGGCGAGCACCACCGCACAGGTGGAGCAGGCGGGCACCACAGAGGGCAAGGAGGTGGTGAGCACCGCGCAGGTGAAGCAGGCGGGCACCACAGAGGGCGAGGAGGTGGTGAGCACCGCGCAGGTGGAGCAGGCGGGCACCTCAGAGGATGAGGAGGTGGCGAGCACCGCGCAGGTGGAGCAGGCGGGCACCACAGAGGGCGAGGAGGTGGCGAGCACCGCACAGGTGGAGCAGGCGGGCACCACAGAGGGCGAGGAGGTGGTGAGCACCGCGCAGGTGGAGCAGGCGAGCACCACAGAGGGCGAGGAGGTGGCGAGCACCGCACAGGTGGAGCAGGCGGGCACCACAGAGGGCGAGGAGGTGGCGAGCACCACGCAGGTGGAGCAGGCGGGCACCACAGAGGGCCAAGGTAACTGGGACATATTTAAAGCATTTGATTTATGGGTTACCTTGCTTGACTTCCAACTGATAGGTACTTTCAAAGCTAAAATAAACTGACTATTGCTACAAAACCTAAGTGACAGAAGGTGTTCCGTTAGGTCGTTACTGTCAGAGGGGTTAAAGGATGTCAGTGTTCATGTCAATGAAAACTTAAATGTCCAGCGTATAGAATTTAATGGCATCTAGCTGTGAGGTTGTACATTGCAACCTGCTCACCTCACCCTTGCCAAACATGGCGGTGCAGTATGGCGGCCCCCCCGGTAAGAGGACCCGTGGCTTACCTATATATAAGAGGCTCATTCTAAGGCGATTAAAACACAAGGATTCTTATTTTCAGGTAATTATACACTAATGAAAACATACTTATAAATATTATATTCCATTATTACACACTGGACCTTTGACTTGAAAGCAACATATCACATAGTTTATTGGAATGCCATAAAATTTGATGAACTTATTTAATGTTCACCCCAGGATCAACCCTGCCAGTGTTGATGACTTATTTTTTCACCCCTTACATTCCTGCAAGGATCTGTGATTGTTGAAAAAAATTGGGATTATCACATACAGTATGGTCTTAAGCAGGGAAACCATGTAGAGAGTTGGATCAACCTCAGTTCAATCGCAATGAGAAAAAACATAAATGTATTTACACCTATTAGTACATGTACTGCCGTAAGTAATTTTTCTTCTCTGAACCCACAGCTGTGTCCACAGGGTCAGCCAGCGGTACAGTTTTTACTGTCGGTTGCAGAAAAAAGAAAAAGTCAGGTATGGAAATAAAATTTGTCGGGTAGTAGTTGTTCTGATTACCATTTAGGAACTGCATGATCTGTGAGAAAGTGTTTTGTTTTATTTGTTTATTTTTGGAGTGGACGTAGGACCAAGGCAAATGCCTGAAAAGATAAAGTCAAAAGGGCAACTTGAAATCATCCCTGCTTTAAATCATCACGGCACAGACAGATCGTTGAATACATTTTCATGCATAAAAGACATTGGGCTATTGCGAGAAATTGGGTTATGGCAGGAAATACTGTATAATGGTTTGCATGTGGAATCTTACTCTCAAAATATAACCTCTCAACCTCCACAAATGGGAGCAGTCCATGTAAACGCAGTTATTGATGTTTGTGACGGTGTGTTAACTTTATAAAATTTACCCCTGATTACTGACAATAGTTCCATTGCTTATTTTTTGTAAGTATGTATGACAGATAATTAGTCATAACAGACAACCTGGAAAAACCAAAAGGCTTAATGTGTCTAATTTGTACAAAAGGTATTGAGTCATCCTGATAAGTAGAGGAAGCAGCAGTGGAGATTGTGACTTTGGATCAATGATAAAATCATTGCCATCACTTGTTATCCTTGCAAGTCTGTTCACTACTTAAGGTTTCATAGTCATATTTATTTTGTTCCTAATCCAAATATATGTGAAACATGTTTTTGATGTTCACAGATTGCTCCTACCACACTCACCTAGAGTGTTTCCCCATCAGGAGTGTAATGAAAGAAAGAGTGAGAAAGGTTAGACAGGGATAAAAGAAATGCATAGTGTACTGTAGGATTTACAGACATCATTGTGTTTTAGCAGCACAGACATACCATGCAGGTGCATAACATTATTGTTTGGTAGATACTTTTTTATCTGTTGGGTATTTCTTAAATACAGATTAAAAAGCAGTTTGTACTGAAAAAAAAATCATGATCAAGTACTGTAAATAGTGACAATGACCCATTGCATCAATGAAAGTTAATGATTGTAACCAAAAATAATAGCCTCATCCAAAGAATGGAATTAATTTATTGTTTTTTACTCCCTTGATAGGGCAAAAAAGAAATGTTGGTTGACTGGGAGACCTGTGCAGTATGGTATGTATGCTGCTGATTTTTAGCATTATGGCATCCCCCATTTTACAAATGTGATACAACCATCCACACCTACTGGCCATCCTACCATCAGCAGTCATACTATTGCTTCAGTTAAAGCGACCCAGAAATCAATGCATTCTTAATATACAATAATTTTTAATACTGCTCACTTTTTCTAAATGTTACTCAATGAAATCATTGTATTGATAAAAGTCATGTTCTATAATGTGTGCTTCACACGTTATAGGTGATTATCAGAAACTTAAAAGTAGTTGCAGAGAGGCTGAACATGGGAAACTTTGCCCGACGTGTTGGCTGTCAGTCATTGACAGAAACTTGAATGGGTTTGGTAGTTTATATGCAAGAGCAAGACACAGAAGTTGTGGTCTCCAATACTTTCCAGAATAATTCAGATGACTACAAAAGGGTCTCCGAGGCACATAAAACAATTCAGCAGTTGAACGATACAACAATGAAGCAAAATGGTGGTGCATGAAAGTAGGACTTCCTCCATCACCCCCTCTCCTTCCATTCACAAAAACAAACCTGGTGAACAGCTGATATCCACATTACTACCACCACCAATACCATGTGACCCAAATACTGTAAGTGACCAAAGACAAGGTGTTTACAGTAACAACAGCTATACCTAGCTCCTACAGTACACATGTTAAAAGGTTTATGTTTAATGAAAATACTCAACAAGTATAAGTAACGCAATACATTTCCCTTCTGTTTTCAGTGGCAAGGAGTGGGCCACGTCCTGGCAGCCAAAGGATTCTCTCCAAATAAATTTTAATAAATAAAATATATCGTTTTTTCATTTCATTCATATATCATCTGTTTTCATTTCTGCTTATTAATCATCTTGCTTTTAGGCTGCATTTTAGGTCAGCATCTCATCTTTCTCAAGTAGAGATAAGGTAAAAAAAAACCAACCTCAAATTAGATTGACACACGGAGTTTAACCTCAATTAGGCCAAAATAAAATGGCTTTAATCAACTAAATTTCATCTTCAGATGTTCTTCAGAAACATTTTTATCATTTATTATTATACATTGTACTATATGTTATTGCATTATAGTTGACATATAACTTGATTTCATGTACTGTTGTCTGTGCTTTTCAAGTTAACTTGACCTCACAGTTCAGTGTTACACAACCTTATGGCTGGTTTGACAAATATGAAGTTCAGCGGAAGTTGAACTAGGAAGACAGACTTCTTCCGTACTCAATCATTACATCATGACATTTATATTCTCCCTTCCTCTCTCGCTCTCTCAACTCATTAGCTTACTGTGGGCAGTTTACTCTTTTTCTTAAAACAGTCGTAGTTTGGCCTCTACCCTAATGAGCCAATCATCTCATAATTGTTAAAATGTGAAAGTGTGCCTCTCTCTGCTACTGTTAGTTGTCATTTCAGGCAAATTGATCCGACCTTCGCCCCATTTACCTCCAGTGTTCCACGCATTCAGCTCCCAGGGGTCCTTGCACAGTGGCTATCATTCTGCTCAACACTCATCCAGATCTCAGCATAACTGTTCACCCTTTTATCACCACCACCAGTGTGTAGACTCTATCTGGGGATATTTATTTTCATATCATGCATCTCTACCCCCTTTAAAAGTAGGGATGTCAATCTATTCAAATATTTCCTTTCACCTGGACAATGACGCCTACCCTGCACCTCATTACTATTGGGCCTCCTGGAGATGTCTGGATGGCCACTGATGATCCCCTCCTGCTGACCTCGCTTGCCGAGCTGCTCATCCTCTCCCCAGTTGCTACATTGGTCAGATTCATCCTGCCCACAACTATCCCCACACAGTCCACCCCACGGCACCATGTCCCCACACAGCCCGCCCACTGGTCCATGTCTTGACAGATGTACAGACTGATCTGTTTCAAATGTGTGGCATCTGCTGTGAACAGCAATGCACTATCTATTTTCATGGAGTCCTTGTGTGTTTCCACAAATGTATATATATCTGATCTATCTTGAACTGCATATCTCTAATGCTACATATTCATAATCTAGTTTACATATCTAGAACTCAGTGTATTGCTTATTCCTCTGTATTAATATAACATTATCTACCAGCCAGGCACGCGGGAACACATTTTAGGTCAGGGGTGCTGCATATTAGGTAGCCAAGTTAATGGGGAAGTTTCTTCCTATATAGCATTTATATTATTCCACCATTCATTCCAGCGAATACTGCATTTTGATTGGTTAACACCAGGTATCTATTCACCGGTAAACTACCATCAAGACCTCGCGCTGCGTGAAGAGCTCTCGCTTGATTATCGAGCCGCTTCAATATAAAACATCGGCTTACTCATTTCTGTTTCCAAAAAAGGTGACCGCTATGGCGTCGGACATTCCCACTTCAAACTTCGACTTCGGAACTTTAGAGAAAATATTTCACAATGATGATATCAAACCTGAATGGTTTGATTATGATTTTGATATTTCTGAACCAGTTAACACCACAACACTCGGTAAGTAATATGTAAGAAGTCTTACTTCGGTAAACGCTGCCTCAGAGACATCATTTGAACAGTTCAAAGTATCCTATTACATAAAAAAAAAAAAATCACTGCGTATTTGTTGTTAAAGTTAAACTTTGCTCATGTAGATACCGATGTAGTGTAACTTATGTATATTTTAAACAGTTCAACTGATGTCTCTGAGGCAGCGTTTACCGAAGTTTATAAACGACTTCTTACATATTACTTACCGAGTGTTGAAGTGTTAACTAAAAAATATTTTCGTAGGGGTGTTGACAAGAGTCATGGTAGAATGGAGATAAACCTGCAGTTTTTTTCGAGCACTCGGTATTTATGGTAGGCTAGATACCTGGATCCTACGATAAATCCCTCGTGTTCGAATAAAAAAAACTAGGTTTATCTCCTAATTATACCGGATTATAATGCCGTTTTCATGCACTTTAAGACTGGTATCTCTGCAGCTCGGTACCCGATGTTCCATATTAACGCCATATGCGCACAAAGGGCCCTATCTTACGCCAGAGTCCCTAAACCTGTTATTTGGGGATTTAGCATTGTGTAAGAGGCGTTCCCCCGCAAAAGTTGCTATCTTGCACACCTGCCTATATCCCTAAAACACCTGCGCTACCCGTTATATTATGCATAGGCGTGGTTTGGGCGTTACGCCAGTTAAACCAATCAGTGTGCCAGGTGCCATTGCCTTTAGGAGCAGGCTGCGCTATCCCAAATCCTCAAACCGAAATCCGTGATGGAGAGAGGAAGGTCGCCACGTTTCTCCGTTGACGAAGTTAAATTGCTCGTGCATGAGGTCAAATCCAGACAGGGGAGGATCTGTTTTTGTTAAGATAATCATGAATTGAATTATTATTATTATTTTTATTATTATTTGACATTGACATATTGTTTAATGTTTGTTATGTAATAAAATAAAAAAAAAAAACATCAAGCCTACCCCTTTTGTGATGGAAACTTCAAAAAAAAAAAAAAAAAAAAAAAATGCGTTTCGCCATGATTGGGTCATGCCTCCAATTGAGCTGAGTGGGTGTTGGAATGACCCACTAGCATAGAAAAATAGTGCCACAGTAACCCTAACAGCAACGGGCAAGGCATACGGACAGCTAGCAGCGGTGTATACATCATCTGCGACCAGGTGACATAATTCCGTCACTGCCTGACGGGAGAGGCGCAGTTTTGTTGCGCATTCTCGTTATGTTGGAAATAATACTCAGGGCTGGCGCTAGACCTGAAAATTTGGGAGAAAATATCCATCCCTTTATTGACTACAATTAGTCCTGGCTAATTCTAGATGGTTTTCCCTTATAAACACGCTTTCCATTCAAGAATAATCAAGTGGCAATTGAAGACATGGCTTCTCTCCCCCATGCGATCTAACAGCGACAAAATAATGGGCTACATTCAGTACAGAAAAATAATTTAATTATAAATAGGTCTATGCACTGGCACTCAGAAACGGTAATTTTTTTTTTCCAGCGAGAGCGGAATTTCAGAACTCTTTTGCGAATGAAGGTAATTTCGGCGACAAGAACGCACACCTGTTTTTGCAGCACGGTCATGCAACTTGCTGTAAAAAAAAAAAAAAAAAAAATAGACAGCCGTCCGATTGGAAAATGTAAACGGACGAAACCACGTATTTGTCACCAGAATTACCTTCATTCGCTGAGGAGTTCTGAAATGCCGCTCTCGCTGGAAAAAAAAGTTATGTCGCTGAGTACCCGTGCAAAGACCTAATTATAATTAATTATTTTTCTGAACTGAATGTAGCCCATTTGTCGCTGTTAGATCGCATAGGGGGAGAGAAGCCGTGTCTTCAATTGCCAAATGGGTAGCGGGTGGTTTGAGGACCCGCTATACGCTTTCCCCAACCTGTGTGGTCAAGATAGCAATTGTAGGGAAAGCGCATAAACACGCCCACGGGCACACCTCCAGGCGCAAATAAAGGATTCGGCATAATGTATAGCGGGTAGTGTGGCCGCAAGATACCGTTTGGGGATAGTGAAAGCTGCTAAATGCGTAATTCACGGGTAGCGGGTAGTGGCGACGCGTCATTTTTATTCCCAACCAACCTCTGCCATAACCACGCCCCCACGAACCAACTTCTGCCATAACCGCGCCCCCCCCCACAAGTCCTCTGATAGAAACATGTATTTATGAATGAAGTTGCAGTAGTCGCGCGGCGGAGAATTGCACAAAGACGTTTCAAATGGTCTTATTTCATTTAAACAATTTAAACGATCATGAAACACATGCATTGTTTCCAATCCCCGAGAAAAGAGAAGCACGAGAAGTCCGAAGTCATAATCGCTCTAGATGTTACGCGTGGTGAGGTCCACCTTTACGCAAGTGAAACTGAAACTTCAATGCACAAGGATTTTAATTCCGCGTGAGAATCTTATTAATAAGCGTTCATTGAATAATTGCGGACTACGATGAATAAGCCTAAAAAATGCGTGAGACCTACGCCGAATGCGTGAGACTTGGCATCTCTGGAATAATCAATGACAACAAAACAACATTACTATGCCTTGCCTACACTACACTATTATACTCGCGCAACAAAATATTTGCCCATACAAGTGAAAACACGCTGTAATTGAATAATGAATGACAACAAAACAACAATACTATACCTTGTTATACTACACTATTATACTACTCTATATATGATTATAACAAGACTATCTTGTATAAAATTGATCGTATAAAAGCTGTACAATCAATGAAAAGCACCTCTGGCTCAAGGAGCTACCCCTCACATTCTGCTGGCACGCTGACAAATTTTCAGCTGCAAACAAGGTGACGCCAATAAACAGAGCATATAAGCTGTAGAATCTTTATTAGGCTAAGGTGGGCACTATGTGGAATATTCAGTTTCTCCCTCCTAAAAGAGTATAGTGAACAATCAAATGAAAGAGATGACAGTACCTGACAAGGACACCTGAGAACAGCTACAGGGTTTCAAATGTGTCATGAAATGTGGTGTGGTTTCTTGTAAATTATGCGATTCTTGATATGTACAGCACCAGTGGTAAAGATGACAAAGTACTGCAGAGGTTGTTACTGTACATAACTTACAATAAAGTTTGTCGATCCAGCGAGACTGATGCTTTATTACACCATTGGCCATAAACACACAATAACTGATGTAGATTTATATCCTATGTCCTTGTGTAGCACAGCGTTTCAACCTTTAGAGAGGTAGTGTGCATCTGTTTCCGTTTTACAGTTGTTACCTCAGCAACAGTACTGCAAGACACAAGTGAAAAGGACAGGCCTTACCAACTGTCTCTCTGACAGGAATTGGGCCTTTTCTTGGAAGAGAGAGGGCTTCTAACTTACAGTATTTGTTCCTCATCTCATATGGGTATTCCAAACATCAGCATTTTGATGCCCAGTAATCTCCGTTCATATCAGTCTGGCTCTGAAGTAGCCCTGCCTTTTTCTAAAATCCCATTAAGACAAGGTCCGAGCTAGACATGTCATGGCTTAGCTCAAAGAGCAAGTGGTTAAAAGCTCATGTAGTGTAATAGAGAGCAGTTGTAAATATCCACTAATCCTCCAAATCCATCACGGCCTTCAAAAAATATTATTACTAGTGTCATGACAAAAAAATGGGAGAGACCACGGTTCATGAAGAAAATGGAACAAATTTATTACACAACATAAGAGAATATAAACTATACTAAAGCATGAGGTGTGTTAATCAGTATTATTAGTGGTGTCAATGTGGACATGTGGTTAAGTGTGGGGTGAAAGGTGTTGTATCGTGTAAAACATAAACTAACATGGTCTAAGCCAACCAAACAAAAATATGATGTTGGTCATGGTGAGGGTAAAAGAAGAGAGTGTGTGCGTGCGTGCGCGTGTGAGAGTCTGTTACTTTTGATATGAAAAATTACATGCCACTGAGTCTGCCAATTTGTGGTGGCCAACCATTTTTTGTTTTGTTGCTGAGCAATAAGAATGTTCAGGACCACTGACGGCCAGCAGACAGACGTCTCTTGGACCCCAACTTGGTGTTTCGACGGGCAATTGCTGTTGGCTGACATGGGATCATTGGGCCTGGTCGTCTCGCTGCTCGCCGGAGCGCTGCTGCTCTTTTGGATGTTGCGGAGGTGTGGCTTCGGCCAAAGCAGTGCATTGCAGACACCAGCCTTGATGGATTTGATTTCATTTGGTGGAACTGCCTGGCCATTGCAGCAAGAGCCTGACTGTAAGTGACATCCTTTCTACAGCTGCTAATGTCCTTGATCATGCTCTCCACTAGGTCCAGAGTGTCTGTTGAGACATGGGAGTTTAACTTTACAAGACAAACTGTTGTAGTGCAGAATATTGCAGAATCGGAGTACACAAATCAGATGGAATTAATTATTTGTAGATCAGGTTGTAAGTTATTATACTGACTCAATTCCTGGTCACTCGGCACGGAATGATGGTCAGCAGCACTTTCAGCTGCTCGCTCCTTCTCTAGACCAGTCCTTGAGTCTCTTTGTCGTGCAGTGCAAGACAACACAGTCCTCCCTCCTATGGACCAATTAGGTAATATGTAGGATGCGATGAATTACTGGTAAGTAATTTGTGGTCAAAAGATGGAAAAGTGATGAATGGCTACAACATTCTGGATCACTTACTCTCTTCAGGTTGACTTGACTGACGCGGATCTGGTCTCAGGGGTTGTAGGAAGTTTGAGGATACTGCAGCTTTAACGGTGGAGAGAATGACACTCTTGTTACTTAAAATGACAAGACCCACCCTGGGCCTGTGGATTATGTGTAAGTGGCAATTACTGGCAAAGATAGGTAGGTATAAATACAAGTAAGAATGCGGAGGAAAGATAAGATGATCAACAGCTAACAGGCTCCAACACTGTGGCATATTATCACTTACTCTCTCCAGGTTGACTTGACGGATGCTGATCTGGTGTCAGCGGTTGTAGGAAGTCAAGAGATACTGCGGCTTTAACAGTGGAGAGAATGACACGTCACTTAGAAGCTAAGTAATTCTAAGCAACATTAACTTCAGAGTTTGCAGTACTAAACAGTGGATTAACTTTACATTCACAATTTAAGTATGAAACGTATCCAACTGCCTACCTCCTGAAGTCAGTAGTAGTAGCTCAACCCTCATCTCTGGTGTTATGGGGAGCAAGTTGTTGGATAAGCAAGCGAAGGTCTTTACGACTGCAGCCTGGTGCTTGCATGGTGCCCCTGTGTGACCCATTGGACAGGTGCAGAGTTCCAGTTCCATGTCCACTGAGTAGGTTTGCCCTGGAGTGGTACCCTTCACCTCAAACCTCTTCTCCCCGATCTATAAAGACATTAGGAACAAGAATATGCAATAAACACAACATTCATAATAAAAGGCTCCCGAGTAGCTCGGTTTGTAGAGGCGCTCATCGTAAGTTCAGGTCGGGCTCTATAGTCACAGGTTTGGTCCTCGGCCTCGATTGGTAATTCAAATCAGGGAGAAAAGAAAAAATGTGTGGGAAAAAAGTTGATTAAAAAAACAAGGAAAGCAATGAAGCGAGAAACAGAAAAGAACTAATGATTATTTACCTGACGAATGTCAGATGGTTTTATGTTGCTCTCCTGAGGAAGGAACCTTGACCTTTGGAAAGCCTCCCAGCGCCCAAGAGCGACATCAGTCAAGCGGCCTTTGTAGTATGCCTCCAGTCGGGATGTCAGCAGGTCGAAAAGCTGTGGCAGATTGAAGGCCTTGGTCCACTGGAGGATCTTGTCCTTCAAGTAGGGATGGGAATAATGAGATTTTATTGATACCAATGCCATTATTGATTCTGCTTATCGATCCGATTCTTTATCGATTCCCTTGTTGATTCCTGATGGGGGGTTGTATTTTGGGTTTAGAGCCTTTGTCATCTCCCTGCACAAAATATATTGCGGTGGGAATGAAACAGAGCTAAGCTGGTTAGAATAACCTAGGCATAACTTGACATTTATGATAGTGATTTTCTTTTGCCCCATGCCATGTCAGCAAAATACAATAAATTAACGTACCGAAATTCTGAGGCTTCTGCTGTGGCGTATGGGTGCAAATCTATCACCACAAATTTAGTCAGTGCTTAGTGACACTTGTCCACTCGGTCTAGGTTTTCTTATCAAGGAGACAAATCCGCTGCATGTGTCATTATACTATCATTGGATTTTACCTTCGGTAATGGACGAGGCGCTACTGTTGGGTTGAGGGGAAGGGGGTGCACTATTCGCCCGTAGTGGATCAAAAACACAACATGTTTCCCTCATTTTAAGGGCATGCAGTGTTGCCAAATGCTTCAGCATATGCTGGTATTCCCCCCTTGGACGAAATAGATGCTTAGCAGATATTACAGCTTGCGCTTTCGCCAAGCCTTGGAGCGTTTTTTCCCCCCTTCCTCCTCATCATGGCTCCAGACCGAAACAATTTGGCCAGTCTACACGTTCGTTCTCTATGGCATGACATCATTTATTTTGAAATGCATGCCATGCGCAACAGTCGGAAAGAAATAGCATCAATAAGATGAATTGATAGTCATGGAGGCATGCGATTCCAAGGAATTGAACATATAACTACCGGTTCTCGATTCCCATCCCTACCTTCAAGACTCTCATTGCTGCCTCCACGTAGTTGTTGGTGTTATTTCCACGTGTTGGCATGTTCACCCTGAAGCTGAGAGCCCAACTCTCCCGACGGATGTAAAGCTTTTCCAGGTAGGTCATGAACTTCCGGTACCAAAAAACAGTTAACATGGTATTATTTTGCAGAAGAAAATAGCAGATATTGAGAAAAATATATCTCATATATCAATACAACAGTATGAGATATGCATCCGAAAACCACCAATGAGAAAATACTACTAAACTGTGATAAATATAACTTGCATTTGAAATTATGCAGTAAATGAAATAATGCATGTCGCCACCACCAGTGGCTTGGCTGATCACTGCTCCATGCCCTCGGGTTTGATGGATTAAATGCAGAGGATGAATTTCTCAGCAATGGGATTAATAAAGTTCAAACTAAATTAATGCACTTTACTAATTTCTGTTCCTAAACTTGCATAAAAGCTTGGCTACTCCTGTCGTTCCAGTGCACCAACCTCACTGCAACTGGATTGACTAAGGCCAGCTGATACAGGGGCTCCACCACTGGCATCTCCCTGGCATAGAGTATATCCTTCACACTGGTGAAGAGTGCCTGCCTATCCTTCATGTTGATCCCATGCTCCTTGCTCCACAGCCACGTCCACACTGCTTGGAGTAGGTGAAATGCACAAAGCAGCAGTGTTGCTTCAGGAAAGCTCGGCCTAGCGCTCCTCTCTCAGCCTTGCTATCATCAGTGAGAAAAAAGAAGGGTCTGCCAGACCTCTCCCAGCAAAAAGCATCTTCCTTCAATAACTCCTTAAACAGTTCTAGTCCCTCAAAGATTGTAGCCTCATCCTCGCTCTGGGTGAGAATGACCCCCAGTGGCAGACCACCTGCACAAGTGTGTGTGAGGAGCAAGAACACACGACAGTTCTCACGATCCATGTTGCCAGAGGAGTCAATGAAACAAAGTTCACCACTGTGCTTGCTTAGATGGACTCGTTTCATTAAGGGGGACAAGATGGCAACGATGGGGGTCCCTCCAGAGGATGTCTTGACCTTTGCACAGGTCTCTCTGCACTTGTGGTTGTATTCCTCAACCTGCCTCTCTAATGCTGCTACCATCTCTGGCCCATTCCTCTCACCATACTCCTGCCTGAAGACCTTTGTATAGAGTCTGTGCAAAAGGTAGATTTTCGTGTGTTAAAAAACAACTTTAGCATAATGAGTACTACCACAAATAACACTTTAAGGAAAAAACATAATTTTTCTAACTCATTATTAATTAAATATACTGAGACTTTTTCTGAATTGTTTTGTTAGGCGTCTTTCTTAAAAACAAATAATATACCTGTAGCAGAACTGAAGGTCTGGGCAGATGGCTCTGTCGGCTGAGGCATAAATGTACTTCTCGCCGTACTCTGCTTGGAGGTCATTTTTGAGCACTGACAGGGCAGATGTTGGGGAATGCCCGATCTCAAAGAGCCTGGTTAGTATCTCAATGGCCTTGTCTCCCACGTCTCGGTGCCTCAGGGCATCAGCCACAAACAAATTGCGGTTGTGGATGTAGTGGAGACGTATGATGGTGGGATACTGTGGCAAATGAGGGTCCTTACTCCTAAGACCAACCACACAAAAAGGTGTTTGAATTTGAAGTCTGGAGCAGTGCATTCAAATGACAAAATAGTGAAAGTGAGTGAACTCACCGGCTCACTCTGCCCTCGGCTGTGATGGATCGCATCAGGGTCACGCTCAGTTTAGCTGGGCAGCAGGTGTTTTTGGATGTCCGTTTTGCATCCGATGTCTCAGATCTTGGATTGACATGGTGCTGGCATTTGTAATCAGCCTGTACGAAAGACAACAGGTGAACTTGCAGCTTGCTTTACTTGATGCAAATCATTCTTCCCAACACTACATGGTGACATGATTTTTTACATGCTACACGCTTCAGCACTCGGCGGTCCCTTTCTGTGAGCTTTTGTGGTGTACCTCGTCAGCTAAGCTGTTATTCCTATAGGTTTCCCCTTCACATTAAGGAATGCATTATAGAAACTGCATGACTGTGTGCTTGATTTGATATACCTGTCAGCTATGGGTGTGGTTATTATTATTACCTTAAACAGAATCCTTTGCCCTTTCCTTGGTCTTGTGACACTGACCCTCCATATCACAGGGGTGTCCTTTGTCTTTAAAAGCCACTGTTGAACTTCTTCCACAGTCTTTAGTGGGAGTTGGCACATGGATTGAACTTCACAGTGGTCCCTCAGTGTACGCCCCTCCTCAAAGGAGCATACATGGTATTGATACCCAGTCGGTAGCCAGGTCTGTGAATAAGAAAACAAAGAGAAGCGCAGGCCTGCTTATTAGTGTACTGATTGTAGACATGTTGTAAAGTAGCTCATCCATTACTCATGAGGCACAGGCATCATCTCAATAAGCTTTATGTATTTCAATCATAACGTTACATCTTATGTTAGGTACTCAGTCAGGTAAAATGGTAACGGCAATCGCCAGGTTGGCTGACTGACCTTTAACTCTGGGTGTAACTCAATGTTGTTTCCAATATCCTCTCGACAAGCCGTCAGGGAATCTTGGTTTGTTAATCTGATGAAGGACAAATTAAAAATGACTAATCCAGGGTATATGCAGGAATCCTCAGGTTAATTTCAATACCTTTTTAAGACCTTTTAAAAGACCTTGTCAATACATTTTAAAACCTCATCGCCACTTTGAACTGTAATTGTTTACATCAGTGACACATTTAAGTTAACAGTTTTAGTTTGTGACAAAGACTATCGACAACTATCACAACAGAATTCAAATAGACATGCATGCATACAGACACCTAAGTTACACACAGGTGCGTGTGCACACAGAGACAAACACACACACACTTGAGCACAAAGACGCACTTATTTTACACTTCATCAGACCTCCGCGCAAAATGAACAAAGTTAAAACGCGCGCACGCATGCATACACACACACACACACACACACACACACACACACACACACCAGTGGCGCAGATAGAACTGGGAATCGGGGGGGACACGTCCTTCATGACAACAATTAGTCCTGGCTAAATCTCAATAATTTTCCTTCATTGACGCGTTTTCCAATTATCGTAATTGACAACTGAAGACACGGTTTCTCTCCATATGCGATCAATCACGATGAAATCGTGGGATAAATTAAGTTCAGTGGAGGAGGCAGAACTGAGAATTGGGATGCACAAAACATCCGTTAAAAACAATTGAAGACCTGTGTGCAAGAAGTACTTAAGTCAAAATGAGCTGACACCAGTAAAGCCACAATGGCCAGAGCATCATCTGATACCAAAGATTTCTGCAAAGAAGCGCTCAAGACTTGTGTATTGGTGCGTTTCCATTGTCCATTGTCATGATCTGCAATGTGTTTTGAAAACTTTGACCCCCAAAATGTCAGAAGTATTATTTTGTGACTTAGGTACTTCTTGCACCCGGGTCTTCAATTATTAGTCCTGACTCCTGACCTGTTCTCAGTCAGGTTCACTCCGAGAGCACACCACACTGAACAGGTGCTGCTTATTCTCTCCGATTAGGTAAGACGGCAATCATTCATCTGGACGCGTATTTGCTGTATTTAAATCAACGTCATTCAAAATTGCATACCTGTGGACTCTCACGCAAATAGCTTGAGCCGCAGGCTTTTTATTGTCTATTTCCAGTTCAATCAAGGCGAAGCATGGGCCTATTAATCAATAAATTATTTTTCTATACTGAATTTAGCCCATGATTTGCTGTTAGATCGCATATCGAGAGAAACCGTGTCTTCAGTTGCCAGTTACGATAATTGGAAAACGTGTCAATGAAGGAAAATGATTGAGAACTCGCCAGGACTAATTGTTTTCATAAAGGACTTGTCTACGCCCCCGCCCCCCCCAATTCCCAGTTCTATCTGCGCCACTGCCCGCGAATAAAAATTTGTATAAAACATGAATAAAACAACTGATCGTACCGTGCGGTGTCCTTTTCCTCATCCATTTCGGAAATGAGCCGCTGGCGTCTTCAGTGAAGGTGGCGAGCAGACGAGACTGGCGCGTTGGCTGGGCGCGTGTACTTGCTTTCTATCATCCAATGAAAACTCGTAGGGGCGGTGTTATGGCAGAAGTTGGTTCGTGGGGGCGTGGTTATGGCAGAGGTTGGTTGGGAATAAAAATGACGCAGTGGCGACGGGTAGGGCAGTGTGAAAGATAGAGCCCAAAATTCCAGAACCAACCTGTGATTGGCAGTGCCACCACCACCACCGTGTGCACCATGCTACCTGCAGGAATGAGTGACGAGGTATCTTGCAAATATAGTATCAAATGTGTTTAGTGTCCACATGATATTGTTTGTGCATTTGAATAAACAGCTATGCTAATAGCAATGCTAATTATTGGCAGTAGTAGTTTAAATGTTCAGTCTAGCTTTCTAACAGACAGCTTGCAAATGTATAAAAGTATTTGTGTTCTGATAATAACGTAATTACAATATCTAGTTATACCGAGTTAACGTCCTTCATCGAGAAAACAGATAATTATCATATGACTGTAATATGCCCAGTTAGAATTTAGCGAAGCTTCCAGAGCTTCTCACACAAACTCTGATGTCAGCTACGGACCAGCGCAGCCCCGAGGGAGAGGACGAGCAACCGGAGGTCGAGGCTGAGCGAGGGGACGAGTTAGCAGCGCAAATGTAAAGATGTTTGCAATGTTTGATACTCGGACTTAGTGTGTACATAATCTCCTTATACCTCCATGACAAGCTACGCTGCACGTCGCTAAATAAGCAGGCTAACATCCCGTGTTTGGCATGTACCTGTCCCAACAGTAAGCAGGCCAACTCCACGTCGCTATTCTGCCTCAGCCTCTCCTTCAGGGCTAGGAAGCGGGTGAAAGCCAAGCCGGTATTCTTCACTCTGGTTTTCGAGCGTAATTTGTCCGCGGCACGTTTCGTCTCCGTGTATTTTATTTATTTTTTTTTTTTTTTTTTTTTAGCAGTGTCCGCCATAGCTGCTAGGCTATCTCCCATAGTAACACGTTTTGACCTTTGACCTTTGAACGTAGCCTACATAAACACGAATTTTAAATACATGTCAGTCATTGTTATGCATTATTTTTATATTCTGATATGAATTTCATTGTGTGATATTTTTAAATTGCTCAGATGGCGAAATTAGTAATGATAAAAAACGTTTTATTCTGCTCAGTAAGGGGGTGCTCAGCACCCTCCGTACCCCAGTAGGGGGTGCTGCAGCACCCTCAGCACCCCACTTCCCGTGCCCTTGCTACCAGCTTACTTGGTTCCCACTGCACTACTGACCGTCCTGGTTGGGTTAGGGTTACTGTCTGTTATTGATATTAGGTTATCAACCAGCTTGCTTGGTTCCCATTGCACTACTGACCATCCTGGTTGGGTAAGGGTTAGGGTCTGTTATTGATATAAGGTAATCTACCAGCTTACTTGGTTCCCATTGCACTACTGACCGTCCTGGTTGGGTTAGGGTTAGGGTCTGTTATTGATATAAGGTTATCAACCAGCTTGCTTGGTTCCCATTGCACTACTGACCGTCTTGGTTGGGTTAGGGTTAGGGTCTGTTATTGATCTAAGGTAATCTACCAGCTTGCTTGGTTCCCATTGCACTACTGACTGTCCTGGTTGGGTTAGGGTTAGGGTCTGTTATTGATATAAGGTTATCAACCAGCTTGCTTGGTTCCCATTGCACTACTGACCGTCTTGGTTGGGTTAGGGTTAGGGTCTGTTATTGATATAAGGTTATCAACCAGCTTACTTGGTTCCCATTGCACTACTGACCATCCTGGTTGGGGGATGCTTCTTTGGTTTGTCCTTCTGAGTTTTCCTCCATTGTGTTTTCCTGTTAAAAGGTTTTTGTTGAAGTTTTTTCTCATCCTCACTGAAGGTTTAGGTCAGAGGGTTCTGAGTTGCTGGGCCTGTAAAGCCCTTTATGAAACAGACATACATTAAACTGTGAAGGTCATATCAGCCCTGAAACAAATAAGCTATTGCCAAAGATGATCTTTTTTTGTTTTAACTTCTCCATACATCATGTTAGTTCAAATCACAATGTGACAGGAATATTGAATAGAAAGTAGTCAAATGAAACACATTTAATGTACATTTAGCATATTTGTGTGTAATTTCTTCAATTTCTCATCACACTGCATTATTGATTATTAGTATTATTTTGAAGAAACAGATTGGGGTAGAATATGAGTTATTTTGTTATTTTAAGATGACACTTAACTGGATTGTCATTGGATCACTACACTACGCTATTTAAGCATTGGGGACAGATTTCTTTAAAAATTATGGGGGGGAGGCGAGTAGGCATTGATGAGTTGAGAAATTTGAAGGCTGTGACTCTTGGATGTCTTCATCATTGGGGTATTGTCTGGCCTAGTTTTTGCTCCTAATGCTGACATATTTATGAGTAAATAGCAGCAGTTGGTACCAAATGGTGACCATACCCACATGATAGTGAGGTATATTATGCATTAAGCATTAAGTACTATCCCAAAATTAAGGAAAACATATTTGAAAATGTGATGGTGATAGAACCCCAAGTACAGGATTTCTCTCTCTACTGACCTTCTTGCTCAGAGGCCTGAGGGCCTCAGGAATCAACCTGTACACATTGCTGCCCATATTGAGCCATATGTTGTGTGATGTGTCCTTCTCATGTGAAACTTCGCGAGAAGATAAGAGCCAGGAGGATGGGCGGGAGAGGTGTAGCCCCCGCCCGATGAGGTATAGTAAGCATATTCTCTACATGTCTCTCATAACGGAAAGAATGTAAGGCGAGGACATTAGGATTATCAACTGGGCTTCTTATATGGTAAGAATTAAGGGACCTTCACACTCTTCACGGGATGTTACAATTGTGAAAAGACTAAGGAAAAGGGCGTATTGTATGTTATGTGCCTGCTGCAATGCAGACACATAATCCTGCATACTTCTTTATTATTATTTGAGTGCATGAAAATGCACTCTAGTGTTATCTGAAGTCTTCTTATTATTATTATTATCTTCTAACACACTTAAAGGAATAATTCACCCAAAAATGAAATTCAGTCATTATTGACTTACCCTCATGCTGATGAGAAGTCCGGTGTAGTTTTTCATTCTTCAAAGTGCAGCCGGAGATTCAGGGGGTTTTCTTCCTGCACCGCAAATCCATATAACGAGCGTCTATGGTTACCGAAAAGAAAAGGTCCATAAAACTACACTAAAACTTTTTAATATTCCTCCATACTGCTCGTCCACTGCAATCCAAGTGTCCTGAAGGGGTACCATCCAGAGTTTACCCGAAACAACGTCATTTAGTACAGTTTTATAGCCTATTATTCACTCTAGTATGTTTGCCTGGACGCGCACTCGCGCGTTCACGCGGTTCTCCCGAGCAACTGCGTTCACTACGGTAGCTGCGCCAGACAACATTCAACGAGAATCGCGGAAGACACGACCCTGTGTTTACATCTTGCTGAGAGCGACTCGAGTAACACACAAACACAAGAGGGATCTGCCGGCATGTGATTTGAAACTTTGAAAGGAAAAAAGAAAAATGTCCGAGGACTTCAATGTTGAGGAAGAGCACGAGTTCTTTGCTGAGCCTTTTCTCTTTGAGCCGGAGTACACGGACGAGGAACTCGCAGCCACAGCTCGACCAGAGCCACAACCAGCGGCGGACTACAGACCTAGGGCATCGGAAACATGGTGGTGTAAATGTCGAAAATGTAAAGCTATGCCAACCGAAGAGGAGAGCCTTTGTTGTTTAGATTGGGATTTGTTGATGCCACTGCTGGAGGATCTCAATATCTCCGTTGATGAGACTGAGAGCACGGCCCAAAGTCACTGTATTACCGAAAACCCGGATTATCCGCCATTACTGACCCGTGGGGTTCTCGAGATGTTTTTTCACGTAACTAAAATCAACTGGAAAAAGAGGCCAAGACCCGCAGGACCAAACGGCACGCTCTCTGTAGAGTAAGTTCCATTGTACAGTATGCGTTAAACGTCCTTTGTTTTTATGCTACCCAATTTACAATATTCTTGTATTTTGTCCTGTGCCCAGTGCTAAACTATTTCTTTATTTACTTTTTCCACAGTCAGTGCAGGTTGGTGGCATACCGGGTGGTATTGGAGTGGGTCCTGAAAGGCGAGAGACTCGGCAAGGACAATAGAGAACTTTTACCAGCCTGTGTTGTTACCAGCATCTGTGACTGCTACCCTTCTCCAGATGGATTGTATACTGGATTCAGCAAGGCAGAAGAGGCTTTTGAACGGGACTGAAGACAATCAATCTAAAGACATTCTCACTGACTCATTTTTATATTACCTCATAGTATTTCATCTGGGACTTTTTCCAATACATCACAAAAAAGCACTGCCACATTATGAATAAGAACAGGCATGGAAACTATGCTGCTGCACATCTATATTTTTATTAGAAACGATATCGCTAAAGAATAAAGAAAGTGTGTAAAATGGAAGATATTTTACAATGTTTATTGTAATCGTTAACGTTTGTTAGTGTTGTGTGGTTTGTACTGTGAAGGAATTTTTGTTTTTACTGTTATAGTTTTAAAATTCCTTATTGTAGTGTTTAGTGCACTTTGATTTTATTACATTATAGTTTTACTGCTTAAAAAAATATATATACAAAACCCAAAACCAGTGAAGTTGGCATGTTATGTAAATCGTAGATAAAAACAGAATACAATGATTTGCAAATCCTTTTCAACTTATATTCAATTGAATACACTGCAAAGACAAGATGTTTAATGTTCAAACTGAGAAACTTTATTTTTTTTTTGCAAATAATCATTAACTTAGAATTTAAAGGCAGCAACACATTGCAAAAAAAAGTTGGCACAGGGGCTTTTTACCACTGTGTTACATCACCTTTCCTTTTAACGACACTCAGTAAACGTTTGGGAACTGAGGAGACCAATTTTTGAAGCTTTTTAGGTGGAACTCTTTCCCATTCTTGCTTGATGTACAGCTTAAGTTGTTCAACAGTCCGGGGTCTCCGTTGTCGTATTTTACGCTTCATAATGCGCCACACATTTTCAATGGGAGACAGGTCTGGACTACAGGCAGGCCAGTCTAGTACCCGCACTCTTTTACTACGGAGCCATGCTGTTGTAACACGTGCAGAATGTGGCTTGGCATTGTCTTGCTGAAATAAGCAGGGGCGTCCATGAAAAAAACGTTGCTTGGATGGCAACATATGTTGCTCCAAAACCTGTATGTACCTTTCAGCATTAATGGTGCCTTCACATATGTGTAAGTTGCCCATGCCTTGGGCACTAATACACCCCCATACCATCACAGATGCTGGCTTTTGAACTTTGCGCCTATAACAGTCCGGATGGTTCTTTTCCTCTTTGGTCCAGAGGACCACGACGTCCACAGTTTCCAAAAACAATTTGAAATGTGGACTCGTCAGACCACAGAACACTTTTCCACTTTGCATCAGTCCATCTTAGATGAGCTTGGGCCCAGTGAAGCCGGCGGCGTTTCTGGGTGCTGTTGATAAATGGCTTTCGCTTTGCATTGTAGAGTTTTAACTTGCACTTGCAGATGTAGCGACGAACTGTAGTTACTGACAGTGGTTTTCTGAAGTGTTCCTGAGCCCATGTGGTGATGTCCTTTACACACTGATGTCGGTTTTTGATGCAGTACCGCCTGAGGGATCGAAGGTCACGGGCATTCAATGTTGGTTTTCGGCCTTGTCGCTTCGTGCAGTGATTTCTCCAGATTCTCTGAACCTTTTGACGATATTACGGACCGTAGATGATGAAATCCCTAAATTTCTTGCAATAGCTCGTTGAGGAATGTTGTTTTTAAACTGTTCGACAATCAGCTCACGCATTTGTTCACTAAGTGGTGACCCTCGCCCCATCCTTGTTTGTGAATGACTGAGCATTTCAGGGAAGCTGCTTTTATACCCAATCATGGCACCCACCTGTTCCCAATTAGCCCGTTCACCTGTGGGATGTTCCAAATAAGTGTTTGATGAGCATTCCTCAACTCTCTCAGTCTTTTTTGCCACTTGTGCCAGCTTTTTTGAAACATGTTGCAGGCATCAAATTCCAAATGAGCTAATATTTGCAAAAAATTGCAAAGTTTACCTGTTCGAACATTAAGTAACTTGTCTTTGCAGTGTATTCAATTGAATATAGGTTGAAAAGGATTTGCAAATCATTGTATTCTGTTTTTATTTACGATTTACACAACGTGCCAACTTCACTGGTTGTTAGAAATGTAAATGCTTTTTTTGTTCTCAACATTAGGCTCTGAGAAAACTGTCTGTGGGAAAGTACTGATAGGAGGGGTGCATGCACCTGGATAGGAGTTATGGACTCATGTCTGGGAAATGTCCCAACTTAGCAAGATAACAGAATTGTTTCTGTCTGTACCAGGCCTTGAAACGGAGCCCCTAAGCACAAGATGTGACTCCTCCAAGCGCATCCCTAGAGCAGAAATCTTCAAAGAATAAAATGTTGGTGTAATTTTGTGATTGATTGCTTGAAGGATGCCTGGCTGGAAGGGTATAAGAATTGCTTGTGAAAATTATTCAGCAGAGACAGACCTCTGACTGCTGTACACGCAGAGTCCCTGTTCGCTCTCTCATTCTGCAGAATTATATTGCAATAAACGGTTGATCATGTTTCTTTTCACCTGCTCTGAGAGTCTATTACGACTCAAACTGAGAAAATCCTCCACAGTACAATAAAACAACAGTAACCAACCACAAAACTAAGTTGCATTTACTACTCACTCCAAGGGATACCATATTGCAGGTGTTACAAAATTGGATAAATACTAAATTAAGTACTATAAGTCAATATTTGGTTCAGAATCACAAGCACACATTTTGCATGACTTGCAAAGCTGCTCCTTTGACTGGAGATTTATCTTAGACCTGGGCACTAACTGCAATACAGACATGCCACCCACATATAAATGCAGTGTTTTATTTATGTACAGATATAAGGGCCTCATTTTCGAACGGTAGCTGACTAGTAGGGTCCATAAGCCTATATGCCATAAGCAGGACTTTTCTGGTGGCTTAGTAATGGACAATGAGGACCTTTACAGTTTTTTTCACACAAACCTTATTTTTTAATAGAAATTTAAACCAACGTCACCTCATTTGGAAAACAACAAAAAACAAGAAGATAAATAATTACAAAAATAAAAAAGGCAAAAATAAGCATGGCATGTTTGTGTTTGTCTGACTTGACATTTCACATGTTGATGCAGAAACCAATTGTGCATCCCTCATACTAACTGCTAAACTGTGAAGCATGTTTTAGTATAGCTTCCTCTTTTGCAGGTTTTGGTTTTTGGGCTATGTTTGTTGGTAGTGGGGGAATAGAAACATGTGACTGTGGGTCTTTCAACTTGATCTTGGTGTCCAGGCGCCTCTACAGAACTTGCACCACCATATTTTGCAGGAATGTTTGTGTGTAGTTGGCACATAGATCTTTTTGACGACCCACTCTTTGGTTTGTTTTGGGTAAACCACGTTAAATTGCAGTTTTCCTGAAAAATAAAAGAAAAAAATTGGACACATAGAAAACGTTAATTATACAACATAATATCAACCATTCATAATATTTACTAATTTTACGTTGCAAGGAAGGAACAAAGAAATTATATCCACATAATTATAAACCACGTACTTGTAATTTGGAAAAAAACAATGTTAAATTACTCAAAAACGGGAACCAAACGCGCTTGAAGCCCGCTGTTGAAAAAGGGGCTCGGTAGGTGCTCAACAGCAAAAACAGTCAATAGAAGAACGCACCTTACCAGAAAAATTCCCAGCATGGGACTAGTGGGACTTCTCAACTGAGGGTCACTCTGTAAAATGGGCCAATGTTTAAGAACAATGTTTTTTATTTTACCAGCGACTGGACTATATTCAATGGAAAAACATATACGGGAAGAAACAGGCCTCTCCTTTTTGGAGAGGAGGTGCGGTCTTTCGGTTTGACGTGCCCGAGCAATGGCAGCGTCAACAACATCAACGCCATAACCTCTCTGAAGAAATCTATCCCGCATATCACAGACATTATCTTCAAAATCTGCGTCAGTGCTACAGTTATGCCTTAAACGCAGAAACTGACCAATAGGTATGTTGCGTTTTAGCTGTCTAGAGTGGTTACTGTTTGCTTGCAATAAGGTGTTTCTACTCAGAGGTTTTCGGAAAATAGTCGTTTCCAATTTTCCACTAGCACCTTTAAAAATAGTGAGGTCCAAAAAGTTTATGGACGTCTCACTATGTTCTTCAGTAAACGTGAGATGACTATCGACCGAGTTGACATATACCAGAAAATCATTCAATTCAACTGCAGTACCATCCCATATTAGCAAAATGTCGTCTATATATCTGCGCCACAAAGAAATCTTGGAAAGAAAGGGATTCAAGGAAGTGTTGATGAATTTCTATTCTCAGTGACCCATGTATAAGTTCGCATAGTTTGGTGCGAACGCGGCACCCATAGCAGTGCCCTGTGTCTGTAAATGAAAGCATCCATTATACTGGAAGTAATTCATGGTTAGTGCCATCTCCGTCAAGGTGATAATAAAATTAGAGGGGGGTAGTATCCCTTCAGGACGCGCAGAAAGATAATGGGACATAGCCTCAAGACCACCTCGATGGGGAATATTTGTATAAAGACTCTGCACATCCAGAGGCGCCAAAATGGTATTCTGATTTACATTGATCGTCTCCAAGATTCTCAGTACATCAGAAGTATCACCTAAATATGACGGTAAGGCAGGTACCAGTTTTTTTATGAAAAAGTCAACGAACTTAGACAAAGGTTCAGTCAGACTACCAATACCCGACACCACTAGCGCGGGAAGTGGGGGTCTGCCGGGGCTGCAGCCCCCCCTCCCTTTTGCAGCCCCTCCTGATGTCGGCTGCAGGCTCGTATTGGATGTCACAGTAATTTTAACAGTAAAAATTAAAAGAGAAAAATAAACACATCAATTGGCTTAAAACCCTTTTGTACAGTCTGTGTCAAATACCTGTGTTGAAAAAATTTGGGTTGAAATATTTTCAAATTATTCATTTATGTATTGAGGAAACGCTTTCTCAAAGAAGCGGAAGGCGCGGACACAAACGCATTGGCAAGCAAAAACGGCGAACAGCAAGCAGAGAGGGATATCTGATTGTTTTTTCCTCCAAACAATATTTCATTGTTTTTTCCTCCAAACAGTATTTCAGAGGAAAGTAAGCGATACAAACACTTACATTACTCGTGGAGAGTGATGAAAGAACAGTACAAATGATGGAAGCAACACTACTATCATCGCCAGGGGAGTAGCACAGAGGGGAAAAAGGGTACTGATTACCCGGGCCCTCCATGGGAGGGGGGCCCTTGAGAAGCCTGGAATGAAAATTGTAATTTTTTTTATTAATTTTATTTTTTTTATTAATTAATGTCATTATTGAATCGAAAGCAACTAAATGGATTGGTCAAAAGATTACAGTTGGTCTCAAATAGGTAAAATAAAATACTAAGGGCCTCTGCTCCCCCCTTCTAAAATGTACAAATGGTATAGTCCACCCCTTGCGCTGCGCGGGAGAGCAAGGCTAGAGGAGAGGAGAAAGGTGACTAAACAGGAAGTGTGATGCCGCCCAAAGTTTATGGCTTCCAACCTCTTCAAGCCTGGAGGTCGCTGGAGCCAACAAGATATTTAAACTAGAGGCGCTACGTTGGTCGTTCCAGATCAGCCAATGTGTTCAGAGCTGGCCGCCACCTTATGACGGGCGTGCCTGCCGCTTGAACCCATGTAAACAAATACGCTCTGGTTAATATTACGGTAAATATCAATAATAATCATTCAGCAGCGTTTTGATTTCCGGCCTTTTTCTGACCGATAACTATAGAAGAGTTAGCTTGAAGCGCCATTTCTGTCTATTACCGCCCATTGCGTTTACCAAAAGCGTTGTTGCTAATTAAGTTAGCACCTTACATAGTAGGCCCATTCATTGTCAATGGTTCCTACGACGTAAGTGAGCATCTGTGATTTTGAGAAACGGACCCCTGAGCGATTGATATTTTTCCATAGGGAATGTTTGAAAATACGGTGGTACACATCCAGGCCATCTTAAAACCCCTTCAGTACGGTAATAGACTGATCTCGTTCTGTCAGGCCGGGTCTATTTCTCTAGCAGTACGATCAAGGACGGACGGGACACTTGTCAACTAGTAAGATAAATTATCATCGCAAATGTCGGGAACCTTGATAACAAGTGTCTTATTGTGACCAAGTCGTGAAACTAGTTTATTAGTTTAGAGAGAAAAAAACGCTGGTTTGTAATTGAATCTGACACTTAGGCCGATCTATTAAAAAAGAAAAACAATAATTGGTTTGTAATTGGATCAGACACGTATCTATGACCTTTTTTTTTTTTTGATAGAAGCTGCATGGTGCAGACCCGGACACTGACATTACGATGGACGAGGAACAACTAAACCTATTCGCGTCTACTAGCAGCAGCTGCTGATTTCAACGGGTTTTCGGACGTGCCTATCTCTTTAAGTCAGGAGTGATTCAAAGTACTGCGGTATTTTCGCTTGTTAGGACTGTATGGCACTCAGTGGAAATCAAAATTTCTGGAAGGCATGAATCCACTTTGCTGCACCTTTCTGTGATGGACGCCTGTCACAAGACTTGCACACTGAAATCGTAACATAGCGCCTCTAGTTTGTATAGCTCGTTGGCTGGAGCAGTGTGCGAAATACGGGGTCCCGAAGCCCCCCATTAACCCATGAGACCCTCTGAAAGCCTCAAAAGCAAAATTTGAAGGGGTCTCAAATTTTGTCTGAAGAAATAAAAAATAAAATATTTTATTGTCACTAATGGTCACTAAAATTTTTTTAAGCTCACCATGTCCAGTATACAGAATTTAAAACATTTATTCACAAATATGTTCTATTTTTTGCCAAGCGGAGCCAGCCAGTCCTGTGCACGTATGCAAATTAGCCATGCGCGCCAAACAGAAGAAAGACATAAAGTTGAGAAGTTATAATAAAAATGGCGAGCAAGCGAAAACTAAACCAGAGTGTACCACTCGTACGCTTTTGGTTCACATCCAAAAATGTGGCACTCAGAGATGAAGAGGCACGAGAAACGATGCTGGGGCAGCTAGCACAGTGGGCCCACTCTCGCTACCAAAACGGAGGATCCTCTGATTCCCTTCCCACCCAGTGACCCTGAAGCCGAGTGCTCCTCTGATGCAGTAGGTGCTGAGCTATCGTTAGTTGCAGCAGCTACTAGCACAAGCGACTTGTCGGCTGGTTGGACAGTGACGCAAGTGGGCGAATGGACGAATAGATGAGTGTGTGCGACTGTGCGTGTGTCCTTTTCGGCTTCGGCATACTGCATGGTTATGTAGCCCTCGTGGTTGGTTGCAGTCTCAGTGAAGCAGCCTAGCCTTGGAGTTGGAGAAGTTGGGGTGATTGCGTGCATGTGTGTATCTGTCCGTGAGAGAACGAGAGAGCACCCGCTGTGGAGATTTTTGGCTTGTTGTTAGTAGGCTGTCTTGTCAGCATCCGCCGTGGTGCTTTTTTCAATTTGAGAGATACCCTGTTTACACAGGCAAATGTGCTTTGTGTATGTGTTCAATGATGTATCTGTCTGATTTTGTTTGTTGTAGATGAGTGGTTAAATAATGTCACACGATCGGTGATCCTGCAGGCTCTCATTTGCAAGTGCACTGATTGCGTGCCAGTCTCCGATAGGCTATACCTGGCATTTATTCAGGTGATTGCTCATGTAAGTGCGCCAGATTGGTGCCAGTTATTGTTGCGTCTGCATTGTAATGCACAACTTTGCCTCTCCTTGTTATTAAAACAACGTGCATCCAAACAACTTTAGCCAATGCAACCTCCTATGTCAGTGTTGCTTTACGAGTACTATAGCATTTCGCCGGATTATCAAAAATTGTTAAGTGTATGCGTGTGTGTTGAATACTTTTTACTTTCACTTGAATAGATTTATAGACCAGTACTTTTAGTTTTGCTTAAGTTAATTTTAACCAGAGTAACTGTACTTCTACTTGAGTACAATAGTTATGTACTTTTTTCACCTCTGAATAAAACCCAGCAGTTGGAATCTTGTTCAAACTTGAAAGAACCTGGTGTGTTGTGATTTTATCAAAAATAGAATTAATGCAGGCAGATCCAAAATCAGATATCACAGGTGCAGGACTGAAAAAAACAGCAGAAAAGAAGAGAATAAAAGTCCGCACACTGTTTGAGTTGCTCCCAGAAGACTTTATTCCTCGCACAACGTTTCGGCCGATGTGGCCTTCGTCAGGTGAGTTAAAAAAATACATAAAAATGCATAGATATTTGTAAAAAACAACCCCCCGCCCCCCCCCACAAACACTTGTCTTGTTTGGCTGGCCAGCTGGGGGGGGGGGCCTGTAATTTTATTTGTGGGGGCCATAGATATATATATTTAGAACACTAGATTACTGATGACATCATATTTACATTACACAAAGTGAAGCACCCGGCTGCCATATTGATACACCCAACTTCTTCATAAAAATGAATGGTTTCCTACGAGGCAAATTTCAAATAAGTTAATATAATCGCTGAAATGCCGAGATGTGCGGCTGGGTTTTGCAGCAATATTCATTCGAAGGGCTGTAATAAATCGTTTCATGCGTAAGTTAACGTAGAGACGCAAATTTATTACTTTAATTTAAAAAAAATCGCGTTTTCTTGCTAACAAGCTAATTAGCCATCTCACAGACTTCAAAAGACCGCTGACTAAAAGCAAACTCTACCTATCGTTAACGGTCACCAGCTAACAGTTACCTTGATTGGTCACCTTACCGTTGCGAGACTACGTTGACTTGACGGTAAACAAAATTAAAAGGGTGGCTAACAAGCTAGCTACTTGTAATTGAGATGAAACGGCAATATTTCTTACCTGCAAAATATTTAAAAACAGTGGATGAGTTGCTTTGTTTGTATATATACAGATTTCCAACAGATGAGGAGAGAAAGCCTTGGCTGTTAAAACTGAGGCGTGCTGGTCGCATTATTTTAAGTAACATACTACATTAACATAAACATAAAAAAAAACAAACAAGCAAGCCAGCTAGTTAACATTTACCTTGTTTTTAACGTTTGCTAAACATTTATGATAGTCGGCCTCCACTGCTAGAGTTAACTAGCGCTTCCGTTCAACGTCGGCATTAACCATTTGAATTAATATAAACGATTCGGTAAATGGCAAATATGCTCAACCAGGTTACAATGAAGTGAAGAAATCAGACAGCAATTTGAAAATGTAAACAAACATTTATTAACGTTTCTTATAACAACGAATACTTCAAGCAGTTATCTTACCAGAGGGTCATTAAAAGCCTCGGTCAAGTTATTAGTTAACTTTTCTGCACGCACTTTAACGTTGACACCGAGTCACATTTCGATCTTCCCTTTAGTAAGTGTGCCGCTTTTCATCCTCCAAAAAGCACATATTTAGGGAGACAAAATGTTGCTCAGCACAGCGATACCAAAATAACACCGACTCGCACGCAACTGTTTTTAAAAATGAATTTTGAAGTAGGCGAAAATGAATGGGAGTCTACGTGCTAACTTTACTTCCAGGTGTATATCCAGATGCTTCACTTGAGCGAACCCTATGCGCAATCTAGTGTTCTATATATATATATATATCTATGGTGGGGGCCCAAAATCCCTAGCTACGCCCCTGATCATCACAATAGCTATCACCCAGGACTAGCTAGCTTGTCGCTCCGGTAGAGAGCATCAGCAGCGGCTCACTCACGTAAGCGCTGCCGTGCACTTGGGATCCTTTCTAGAGAACATCGTTTTTAGGAAGGGAATTCGGCACGGTGTGATTTGACAGATCGTTTCAATGAGGTTTGTTTGAAAATGGCGATGATTGCATTGTGTTAAAGAAATCGACCTCATTCGTTGTTTTATCTGCACAACCTCAGTGACAATTCGTTTGCTAAAGGGGGATTTAGCAACTGGGAAAAGGCAAAAGTAAGAACTTGGTCAGCATGAGTTGTCAGAACTGCACTCTGATTCATTACGTGTGTTAGCGATGCTTTAAGTAACTCCAGTCAGTGCTATGTTTTGGGAGTTTGCAACTTGGAATCAACATTCTGCAAGGACAGTGTTGTAACATTTATTCAGATCGACTAAATTCCTGGGCCATGAAGGAATACCGCTCAGAGGGCACCATCATCGCGACACGTACCGCAGCAGCTTGCGAGACAGAATGCACTTTTTACCGAAAACTCGAGAATGATTTTAACTTACCTGCTGTAAAAATATGTAAAAAAAAATTGCCAGTTTGGGAGAATTTTAAGAATGCTGATTATGATCCCAAAGGGCACGATTATTTTCGCCTTTTATGGGATTAGTCTGCTGCCTGGATGTTGGCGAAACTGACAAGCTACATTCATTAAGGATAGTTGATTGAATTAAAAATTACTAATGCGATGAATCAATTTATTCAAATGGAGGATTTTGTCCGAGGATTATTTGTTTATTTTTGGGGCTGACGACCTCCTGTAGCTTATAAAACGGCGCATAATGGCTAGGCTTACAAAGTGAAGTCCTTCTGCGCCAATGTTTCAGAGAGCGCGACAGGAAGATTTTTCTGTTTTAAATGTAAAAAATGCTGAAACGGGAGATGGAATTCAGAGGAAGGGAAATAATTCCGTATCCAACCTAAAAAGCTTAAAAAAAGTTTATTTCCCAGAAGAATTTTAAAAGGGGGCTCGCCTTTATATTTTGGAGGGTTTTATTTGTGAGAGGGCGGGGGGTTAGGCTACTTGTCAACCGTACAATTACGTGCGCGTTTTCAATGTAGCCTGTCGGTGGTTTCTTGGTCATTTCCTCATTAATAATTTCTTAATCATTATACGATTATGTATTGGTCTTGTCAATTCAAATAATAAATTGTTTGATTGTGAATCATGCGATATCAGCTGGGAGGGGTTGTGAGCCATCATGTGAGAGACAGGCAAATCCCAGCAGTATTACCAGGAGTTGGGGTTGAAGAGGATGAAACAAATAAGGCAACAAAAGCATGATAGCTTTTTAAATGACACATGCGTACAAAACAAAAGAACTTATTGGGATAAAACGTAGAAAAAATTCAGGCCCCAGGACAACAAAACGATTATAAATTATAATTTTTGTAATCGGTCATGATTTATATGACGAGTATTCTTTTATTCCAGTACTCGTTTGCACCCTTAGTTGCTATGACCACTGTTGCAAAGACCAACATTGTCATAACGCCCTCATGCAGCGCTATTTGAAAAAATATATATATATTTTTTTTTTTTTAAATGACGTCACTGTTCTACTTTCGGTTGGCAGCCCCCCCTAATTCAAACATCTTCCCACGCGCCTGCCCGACACTATGGGGCGCAGAGGTGGGTCAACGAGGCGTTTATGAATTTTGGGCAGCCCATAAAACACCGGACAAATGGGATACTTTGTAATTAGGAAATCCCTTTCATTGGCCGTTATCCAGCCCGCAGACAAAGCATTTTCAACAACACTGTCGATTTCAGTTTTAATACGTTCAGTGGGGTTGGAGCACAGGGGGGTATAAAACTTAGTTTCCAAGAGATGCGCTTTAATCCCCATATCGTACTGCTCAAATGACTGTACCACTACCGCTCCACCTTTGTCTGCGCTGCAGATAACAAAAGTGGGGTCTGTTTGTAGCTCTTTAAGGGCTTGACATTCGTCTAGATTTAAATTGTCTTTATAACGATTGCGTTTCTTGGCTAAATGTGCCAGATCATTTTCTACTAACCGGCTAAACGTGGCAATGGTAGAATTAATGTTGCCACCAGGCATAAACACAGATTTCTTTTTGAATTGTGTACATTCTCTACCATCATTAACAGAGTTTCTCAGGACAGTGTTACTGTCAGATAGTGGATTAACAGATGAAGAGAAGAAATGTTTCAATTGCAATTGTCTAAACAACTTGAAACAGTCCACTTTAGTTGTAAAGAAATCACAACGGTTAGCAGGTGCAAACGACAAGCCTTTACTAAGGACAGATACAGCAGCACAGCTCAGAGGCCGGCCAGAAATGTTAATTACTTGTTGCTGTTGCGTTGGGATCTCCTAGGCGGATCAGACAGCGGACTTATTCCTCTGCTTTCCCCTCGACCCCCGGCGCGCCTTCTTTGAGGTCATCGCCGGCGTGGAGCAGGGGGTAAAAAAGCCGACTGGTTGGGCTGGGACTGGCGGCCCTCAGCTTCACTCAAGTCGGATGAGTCTCTTTCGCTGGCCGTGGAGAGTGGAGGATCCTTGTTCCTTTTTAACCAGGTTGGCCGGGATCTGGAAGCAAAGCGAAGGCGGCTGCCTTGCCACTCATACAGGGTGCCATTGGAGTAATCCAGAGTGTCCCTTTCATATTTTTTAAGCTTGTATGCTTTTAGTTCTTTTTGGAAAGAGTTCAGGGAAGCAGTGACTTTTTCTGTAACAAAGGCAAACGTTTCCGCATCCACCTTCTGTTTGATGGTGTTTTCCAGGTCCTTTGCGCTGTTGCTGGTTGTCTCATTGGCTTTCTTTGTTTTTTCAATAATTAAAAGCATGAGATCCAGGGAACATTTGTTTAAAATCTGCTCCCAGCATTGTAAAAACTCTGGATCATCCATCCCAAAGGCTGGGGATTTGTGGATGTGCAGGCCTCTGGGGACGCGCTTCTGTCTCTAGTATTCCGAGAGCGTGATGGAGTGCCATAACAGTCTGGTTTCCTTCTTTTTTACCTCCTCTAGTTCCTTGACAAGAGTAAGGTAACAGGGTACCTGGGGTTGTATCAAATCTTCAAATAAAGAATGTGAAAGTAAACTTTGTCTAAGTTCGTTGACTTTTTCGTAAAAAAACTGGTACCTGCCTTATCGTCATATTTAGGTGATACTTCTGATGTACGGAGAATCTTGGAGATGATCAATGTAAATGAGAATACCATTTTGGCGTCTCTGGATGTGCAGAGTCTTTATACAAATATTCCCCATCGAGGTGGTCTTGAGGCTATTTCCCATTATCTTTCTGCGCGTCCTGAAGGGATACTACCCCCCTCTAATTTTATTATCACCTTGACGGAGATGGCACTAACCATGAATTACTTCCAGTATAATGGATGCTTTTATTTACAGACACAGGGCACTGCTATGGGTGCCGCGTTCGCACCAAACTATGCGAACTTATACATGGGTCACTGGGAATAAAAATTCATCAACACTTCCTTGAATCCCTTTCTTTCCAAGATTTCTTTGTGGCGCAGATATATAGACGACATTTTGCTAATATGGGATGGTACTGCAGTTGAATTGAATGATTTTCTGGTATATGTCAACTCGGTCGATAGTCATCTCACGTTTACTGAAGAACATAGTGAGACGTCCATAAACTTTTTGGACTTCACTATTTTTAAAGGTGCTAGTGGAAAATTGGAAACGACTATTTTCCGAAAACCTCTTAGTAGAAACACCTTATTGCAAGCAAACAGTAACCACTCTAGACAGCTAAAACGCAACATACCCATTGGTCAGTTTCTGCGTTTAAGGCGTAACTGTAGCACTGTCGCAGATTTTGAAGATAATGTCTGTGATATGCGGGATAGATTTCTTCAGAGAGGTTATGGCGTTGATGTTGTTGGCGCTGCCATTGCTCGGGCACGTCAAGCCGAAAGACCGCACCTCCTCTCCAAAAAGGAGAGGCCTGTTTCTTCCCGTATATGTTTTTCCATTGAATATAGTCCAGTCGCTGGTAAAATAAAAAACATTGTTCTTAAACATTGGCCCATTTTACAGAGTGACCCTCAGTTGAGAACTTTCACATCTGAACCTCCTCTCGTGTTACAGAAGGTCTAGTAGCCTCAAAGATAAAGTGGTTCATAGTGACGTACGCCCTCGAGCAGGATTGACTTGGCTTCCTACGCCCCCTAGAGGATTTTATCAGTGTGGACATTGTGTACACTGCGCCAATTCCACTGACACTAAGACATTCCGTCACCCGCGTTCTGGGCAGGAGTTCAAAATAAATGAGTTTATTAATTGCAGTACCAGCCATGTCATATATATGTTGAAGTGCATTTGTTCCAAGATTTACTTCGGCCAGACCAAGAGGGCCTTAAAGCTGTGTATAGCTGAACATAAGACAGCTATACGCACAAAGAATCTGGATTATGCTATCGCGCGTCACTATGCCGAAACAAATCACGGGTCGGTCTCTTCATTAAGATTTTGGGGTATTGAAAAAATCCAAATACCTTCCAGAGGCGGAGATATAATCCAGAAATTGCTCCGCAGAGAGGCCTTTTGGATCTATACCTTGAACAGCGTTGAGCCTAATGGTCTAAATGATTGCCTTAACCTGTCATGTTTTTTGTAATGTACATGTATGTACAGACATTAATTATGTAATGTGGTTTCCTGTTTATTGTTCCTTAAATTGGTATAATACTTTCTCTATCACTGTCATTTTGTATTTATGCGCACTTCAATTGTATCATGGGTAATGAATGGGAGGGTATTTATACCGCAGGGTGCGTTCTTTGTATACTTTCATTTGACTCTGAGGAAGACGTCGCGAGATGTCGAAACGTCAGTCTCTCCCTGTTCTATTAAAGTGAATTCTGTCCTGAGCTCTGTGTGCTCCAGCTTGCTTTTTACTAGACTAGTCCTATGCTGGGAATTTTTCTGGTGAGGTGCGTTCTTCTAATGATAAATTACTTTTGTGGGTAATGTCTCTTCAATTGTGTAATACTTGAATTTAGACTACAAATTACTATATTAATCATGCAGACAGATGTCTTAGTGCAGCGGGCATGATTTGTTTAGGCTCAAACAGGGGCGTAGCTAGGGATTTTGGGCCCCCAGAAAGAAAATTACACAGTCCCCCCACAAAGAAAAAGTGTTTTTTTTTTTTTTTTTTACAAATATCTATGCATTTTTATGTTTTTTTTAACTCTTAATTTCTTTGTATTAAAAGCAATAGTTTATTTCCTTCACATTACTTCGTGTTTATTTGCACATTCCCAAAGTAAGATATAATATCAACCATTTAAGCATCTAACCCCCACATTCGGACAATTCTTATAACACTGCATATATATTTGTTGACTATACCACTTGTGGTTCTTTATGTACCTTACACGGTTGCACTTTATAAAATCACAACACAACAGGTTCTTTCAAGTTAGAGCAAGATTCCAACTGCTGGGTTTTATTCATAGGTGAAAAAAAGCACACAACTATTGTACTCAAGTAGAAGTACAGTTACTCTGGTCAAAATTAACTTAAGCAAAACTAAAAGTACTGGTCTATAAATCTATTCAAGTGAAAGTAAAAAGTATTCAACACACATGCACACACTTAACAATTTTTGATAATCCGGCGATATACTATAGTATTCGTAAAGCAACACTGACATAGGAGGTTGCATTGGCTAAAGTTGTTTGGATGCACGTTGTTTTAATAACAATGAGAGGCAAAGTTGCGCATTACAATGCAGATGCAACAATAACTGGCACCAATCTGGTGCACTTACATGAGCAATCACCTGAGTAAATGCCAGGTATAGCCTATCGGAGACTGGCACGCAATCAGTGCACTTGCAATTGAGAGCCTACAGTATCACCGATCGTGTGACATTATTTAACCATCCATCTACAACAAATATGATAAGACAGATACATCATTGAACACATACACAAAGCACATTCGCCAAACTGTGCAAACAGGCAATCTCTCAAATTGAAAAAAGCACCACGGCGGATGCTGACAAGACAGCCTATTCACAACAAGCCCAACATCACCACAGCGGGTGCTCTCTCACACAGGCACGCAACCACCCCAACTTCTCCAACTCCGAAGCTAGGCTGCATCACTGAGACCACAACCAATCACAAGGCCTACATAACCATGCAGTATGCCGAAGCCGAAAAGGACACACGCACAGTCGCACACGCTCATCTATTCGTCCAGTCGCCCACTTGCTTCACTGTCCAACCAGCCGACAAGTCACTTGTGCTAGCAGCTGTAGCAACTAACGATACCTCAGCACCTACTGCTCAGGAGGAGCACTCGGCTTCAGGGTCACGGGGTGGGAAAGGAATCAGAGGATCCTCCGTTTTGGAAGCGAGAGTGGGCCCACTGTGCTAGCTGCCCCAGCATCGACTTTTGGTGCCTCTTCATCTCTGAGTGCCACACTTTTGGATGTGAACCCAAAGCGTACGAGTGATACACTCTGGTTTAGTTTTCGCTTGCTCGCCATTTTTAGTACAACTTCTCAACGTTATGTCTTTCTTCTGTTTGGCGCACATGGCTAATTTGCATATGTGCACAGGACTGGCTGGCTCCGCTTGGCAAAAAATAGAACATATTTGTGAATAAATGTTTTGAATTCTGTATACTGGACATGGTGAGCTTAAAAACATTTTAGTGACCATTAGTGACAATAAATATTTTATTTTTTTTTATTTCTTAAGACAAAATTTGAGACCCCTTCAAATTTTGCTTTTGAGGCTTTCAGAGGGTCTTATGGGTATTTCGCACACTGCTCCAGGCAACGAGCTATATAAACTAGAGGCGCTATGTTACGATTTCAATGTGTAAGTCTGGCCGGCATCTTATGACGGGCGTCCATCACAGAAAGGTGCAGCAAAGTGGATTCATGCCATCCAGAAATTTTGATTTCCACTGAGTGCCATACAGTCCTAACAAGCGAAAATACCGCAGTACTTTGAATCACTCCCGACTTAAGAGTGAGGCACGTCCGAAAACCCGTTGAAATCAGCAGCCGTTGTCAGTAGATGCGAATAGATGTTTACTTGTTCCTCATCCATGGTAGTGTCAGTGTCCGGGTCTGCACCATGCAGCTTCTATCAAAAAAAAAAATCATAGATACGTGTCTGATCGAATTACAAACCAAGTATTGTTTTTCTTTTTTAATAGATAGGCCTACGTGTCGGATTCAATTACAAACCAGCGTTTTTTTTTCTCACTAAACTAATAAACTAGTTTCACGACTTGGCTGCGGTCACAATAAGACACTTGTTATCAAGGTTCCCGGCATTTGCGATGCTAATTTATCTTACTAGTTGACAAGTGTCTGTCCTTGATCGTACTGCTAGAGAAATAGACCCGGCCTGACAGAACGAGATCAGTCATAATATTACCGTACCGACTACCGAAGGGGTTTTAAGATGGCTTGGGTGTGCGCCACCATATTTTCAAACATTCCCTATGGAAAAATATCAATCGCTCAGGGGTCCGTTTCCCGAAATCACAGATGCTCACTTACGTCGTAGGAACCATTGACAATGAATGGACCTACTATGTAAGCTGCTAACTTAATTAGCAACAACGCTTTTGGTAAACGCAATGGGCGATAATAGACAGAAATGGCGCTTCAAGCTAACTCTTCTCTAGTTATCGGTCAGAAAAAGGCCGGAAATCAAAACGTTGCTGAATGATTATTTTTGATATTTACCGAAATATTAACCAGAGCGTATTTGTTTACATGGGTTCAAGCGGCAGGCACGCCCTTCATAAGGTGGCGGCCAGCTCTGCACACATTGGAACGACCAACGTAGCGCTTCTAGTTTAAATATCTCGTTGGCTCCAGCGACCTCCAGGCTTGAAGAGGTTGGAAGCCATAAACTTTAGGCGGCATCACACTTCCTGTTTAGTCACCTACTGTCTATGCTCTTCTCCTCTAGTCTTGCTCTCCCGCGCAGCGCAAGGGGTGGGCTATACCATTTGTACATTTTAGAAGGGGGGAGCAGAGGCCCCTAGTATTTTATTTTACTCTATTTGAGACCAACTTTAATCTTTTGACCAATCCATTTAGTTGCTTTCGATTCAATAATGACACTAATTACTAAGAAAAAATTTAATTAATAAAAAAAATTACACTTTTCATTCCAGGCTTCTCAAGGGCCCCCCTCCCACTGTGGGCCCGGGTAATCAGTATTCTTTTCCCCCCGTGCTACGCCCCTGGGCTCACATAAAACAGGTGTGCCTCTCATCAAAGGTTACACGTAATGTGTTGTTTTTGCCATCAGAAGTCAGTAAGAGGACATGAATCAATATATGACAGTGAGCAATTAACTAGAGCCCACTAGGTTTGTAAAGAGGGGAAAAAAAAAAGATTATCCACATAATGCTTTTTGTGGGAAAAGTGCTACTTTTTTGCTGGTATATTACCTGTGGTGGTGGAGGCCTGTTCACGCTAAACATTTTCGTTGTGGTCCAGAATGACAAGCTGGGTGCGTGCTTTCATTGTGGAGTAGTGGAAGTGGAGTCTCTTCTCTGTGTACTTCAAAAGTGATGCGTGGAACACTTCAAGCTTTCCTGAGAAAACATAATATATTGACAAGTTCCCTAAATATTTATAATCAAGAATTTCTCATAATGATTTCATTTTTTAAATGGGAACAGGGCTATGAAAACATTCTCTTTTTAGATTTCAAACCTGTATGTTTGAAGAGGGCCATCTGCCTCAGGTCCCTCATGAGTCCTTTGTCCAGAGTAATACTTGTCAGGGTTTTGAAGGCAGGAGAGTCTTTCCTAATCCACCTCTTTCGCCTCTGTTGCTCTGCAGTGAGGTCATCATGCACACATTGGCTCTCCTGTCCATCTTCCTCCCAGCGGTGCACACCACAAATGTGATGAAGTAGTGCTTTCCACTTTTTTATCAAATCCTGAGAATAAAATGAAAATAACAAAATATTTGAAATATAAATTCACAAGCAAATACAGTAATTTGTTGTATCCTAGTAATTATTATCATTATTTGGATTTGTTACCGCACTCATTCCAAAATGTGAAGAATGTACTGTTACTCACATCTGGGTCACCTCCACAAGTTGAACAGGCGTACCACAAGTGGTTACAGATGGATTTTATCCACAGTTGGAGGTCTCGGTTGTCCTTTCTGTTGGACGCTGTCAGCAATTTCTTCATAAGCCCTAGCAGTAAACAGCACAAAATCGATTACATCTTTTAGATTATTTCATTCACATGGTAATGCAGATAGTCATTCTTTTACAATTCGTCATTTTGAAGTTATAATTTGTCTACTGTTGACTTACCCTTGACAATATGCCAGATGTCGAACTCGTGACAGATCTCCGGGTACTCTCCGCGCATTATTTTTCTAATAGATGGTGATCGGTCTGTGGTTACCACCTCCACCTCAACACCTTGCTCAAGTAGATAATCAAGTCCTCTCCTGAAGCCCACTGGCTCCATGGCAGCAGAGCTGGATGCCTCTGTCACCTATACCACAAAACAGAATATGCACACGTCCAATAAGTGAGATACATCTGTAATGTACAGTGCATGTCATAGTCAGATGGAGGCACTGTTGAAGTAATATGTTGCACATATTACACCTACATGCCCAATAATTATTCTCATATTGTGTCAACATAAAATATGGAATTACTATTTCACTTGCCTGCACTAACTGAAAAAGGATTATCTCTTTTGTTGTGTCCTCCATGAAGCTGTATGTGTTGTATTTTGCGGAGAAGCCCGGGCTGTAAAGATTAAAGGATAAGTATTTATCAAATCTAATATTACATCGATTATTATCTCTATAACCTTATGTAATCATGAGTCGACTATTTGTAAATCAACAAAAATAATATATTTACCTGTCTGATTGACCATCTCCAGACACATGCACTCCCTTTTTTCGAACATACTGTGTCTGCAGTAGCTGTTCCATAATGGCCTTGTGCTGCTCAATGTATACAATGTCGATGACCGGGATTAGGTAAGACGATTGTATATCGTAATACGTTGGTTTTTTTGGTATTTGGAGATTGAGCAGGCCAGCCCAATCAGCAATTGTGGTATATGTGGCACCAGTGAAGAGAGTGGATGCTGCCATAAATAGGTTGTTCTCTGGCATCCCTCTAACATCTGGACAGGAACTCCACTGACCACTATGTCCATTTAAGCACTCTCTGGATATTTTGATGAGGCTCCCAGACGTGATGACCTTCATTTTATCGATTACACCTCCACACTGATGGCAAGTCCTGAAAAGCTGCAACAATTTGGACTCGTTGACCAGCCATTTCTTCTCATTCCAGGTCACCAAGTTTTCGTTTTCCTCAGAGGTTGAAGTTGAGGTTGATGTTGAACTTGGAAGAGCAAAACTGGTGTCTTTGGGGTCCGGAGGGACAACAATTGAGGCCATGCTGACATCCAAACCTTCCTCCAAACCTTCCTCTGCAGTCTGAGCTCGTATATCCTACAATGAACAAAATGACTATTAGACGAGTAGACGTAAATTATATTTAGTTGCTTTCAGCCACTTACTAGCAAATAGTGTGACCACTAGATTGGCCATGGCAGCCAATCAATATGTTCATACAATATTTGGATATAATTTCTCTAACAAATGTAAAATCTGAGTACACAGATAAGTAATGTTATGATAGGTTACATAGACTAATAAAATTACATTTAAATTGAATGTGAAAAATGTATCAATTCACAACCGCATCACAGTATTCATGTGTGAGTACTAACAGTTTGAGATGACCATGTCGGGGGGAGGGCATAGTAACTTCCAGATGTGGATGGACGAGTCCATTCCTTTGTAGTTTCAGGACTTGTTAGGGCCAGCTTCATTCTCGCATGTGGGTGCTCAGGTTGATCACTGGATGGTTTAGGCTTCACTGATGTGGAGTGTGGCACACCAGCAAAAACAGCCTCAGTGTCAGCTGTCATGGTCTCTGATGCCGCAGGATGGAGTGAAATGTCCTGAAAACAGGCGTTGTCATATGAGGTTATTATTTCAGACACTAGTAATGAGATAATTTTATATGAGCAAATCAAAGTGTATGTGTGATTCTGATATAACTACCCTGGGTAAAAGACCGTGTGTGGTAATGTGTTTTTAGCTGAATTAAACAGTAGCCATGCTGATGCGAATTAAGTCATATCGAATTAAAAAAGCCTTATGGAAACGGTGAAATTCGACTTGATTTCAAGAATATCGACACAAAGTTTATATGGTTGATATGATCGGATTTTCTCTTGATCGGTAAAAGGCTTAAGCGATAAATGCTGATGGAAATGTTATTTTCTGAATAAATCTGCTACTGTATCATGACGGAGTTTTGATGCCGTCGTTGCCTTCTGATAATGGTTTGCTATGCTGCTAATACCTGGCACATAAGCACGTACAACTTGTGCGATTATCATCATTTGTTGGGAGACGCGATCCATTTTGGCTGACTAGCTAAATTAGTCAGTTAACACATTACTTTTGTTCACTTGAAGGTTCTGCGATTCAGTGCGAAAATGAATGGAAACAGCTTAAAATGTCAGAAATCTATTCGATACACCAATTTGATCGCATGACAGCATGTGACATCACTACGCAATACTTTTTATTCGCTTTAATGCCATTAGATGGAAACGCATTTTCACCTGCTTTTTTCGCATGAATATTTTTGGCGAACTTCAGATAGTTCGATTGACAATTGGATGGAAACATAGCTAGTGATGTTATCTTTCTCCAATCATCATAACACTTATATGCAACCCCCAGGTGTTATTTCACAGTCCCTAAGCAAAATGAACAGAACTAAAAGACTTGTGATAATAGTCCAAAATTATGTGAAAATGCATATATTCACTGTCAGAAACAAGGACAAAACTCCATAATAGTCCAAAATGATGTGGAAATGCATAGTTTTTAGTCACGTAACATCAAACATCCTGTAATATTACCACCTTTGCGAAAAAGGTATATAATTATACAAACATATAAGTTATATGAAAGGTCTGTAGAGTACATACCTCTGTCCTTAGTTGTAACATGGTCGGCACAGCTGTAGTCTTCAACAAAGGTCTTCCTTTAGAAACTTTAAAATCCTCCAGTGAAAAGTGGTCACTACAGACCCGGAGACTATGGACGTTGACGGTCTTGATATATCGCAACGAAGAGCTATCAGCCATAGCTGTAGTCTTTCAGGGTCCTGAACTGGTAGTTTGTGTAAAAAGTCACGGAACTCCTGAACGCACGCTTCATTTAGTCGAAGCATCCAGGAAAGGGACACACTACAACCATCTTTTCATATTAATTTACCGGTGCAGTTGAAAAAAAAAAGTAAATTTCTGAGTGACAAAAACCAAAAATGTCTTTTTACTTCCAACTCGGGGAGCAGCTGACTTTCCTCTCGTTGACTTCGCTCTGCTTTATTGGTTCTCGTGTCGCTCTCAGCAAGATGTAAACACAGGGTTGTGTCTTCCACGATTCTCGTTGAATGTTGTCTGGCACGGCTACCGTAGTGAACGCCGTTGCTCGGGAGAACCACGCGAGTGCGCCTCCAGGCAAACATACTAGAGTGAATAATAGGCTATAAAACTGTACTAAATGACATCGTTTTGGGTAAACTCTGGATGGTACCCTTTCAGGACACTTGGATTGCAGCGGATGAGCAGTATGGAGGAATATTAAAAAGTTTTAGTGTAGTTTTATGGACCTTTTCTTTTCGGTAACCATAGACGCTTGTTATATGGATTTGTGGTGCAGGAGGAAAACCCCCCGTGTCTCTGGTTGCACTTTGAGGAATAAAAACTACACCGGACTTCTCATCAGCATGAGGGTAAGTCGATAATGACTGAATTTCATTTTTGGGTGAACTATTCCTTTAATGCGGCTTCAACCGTTGAATGTAGAAACTTCATTCAAACCGCGTTGCATAGGTCTTACTTAGGACACCTGTGCTTTGTAATTTTCATCTTTGTAACTTTTATACTTTTTAAACTATGAATTAAAAACTATTAATTTTTTCCCCATAGACTTAACATTGGGTTGATGACATCACAGCAGGGCCATTAAGCAATTAGAATCTTGTGCCTGTGTCCTGGCCACCTGCAGCAACTGTCAGTTTCTCAGGCTTTAAGACTACTATCTGGCTCTCTTAAGACTCCAGATCCCATTCAACTGTTTCCTTTGCCTACAAATGCTTCAAAATAAAAGTCCTCATTACAATAATTCACTATTAAATAATTTAACTATTTAAACTACTCAACTATTTAACTGTTCAGCCATTCCAACTGTCAGTTGTCATCAACTATGACTCCCGCCAACTGTTTCCTCTGTCCACAACTGTTTCAAAATAAAAGTCCTCACTACAATAAATCACAATTAAATAATTTTACTATTTAAACTACTCAACTATTTAAATGTTTGGCCATTCAGACTGTCAGTTGTCATTAATTATGCCTCCAGTCAACTAAAGTAAACCACCACCTGCCTAGCAACCAACATAGGTGCTTTATTTCAATGGTTGCTATGTCAGTTTCCATATCAATCAACATGATTATACTACCAACCACTATAGTAACTGATTTTTTTTGTGATTGTAGCCATTATGGACACCCTGGCAACAACCTAGCAACCACCTCAAGTACCATGGCAACAGCTTGCAACCACTTCCACAGTTGCAACCTAGCAACCAACATAGCAACCAACATGATTAACCTAGCAACTAGCATGGCACCCCCACAACTACCCTAGCAACAGCCTGGCGAAAACCTCAAGTACCCTGGCAACAGCCTAGCAACCACTTCCAAAGTTGCAACCTGGCAACCAACATAGCAACCAACATGATTAACCGAGCAACAAGCATAGCAACCACCTCAAGTACCCTAGCAACCGCATAGCAACGCCCTAGCAACCACCCGGAACTCCACAGCAACCGCCAAGCAACGTCCTAGCAACCATCCAGAACACCATAGCAACCGCCTAGCAACGCCCTAGCAAGCACCCGGAACACCATAGCAACCGCCTAGCAACGCCCTAGCAAGCACCCAGCAATGCCCTAGCAAGCACCCAGAGTACCATAGCAGCCGCCTCGCAAGCACCCAAAACACCATAGCAACTGCCTAACAATGCCCCAGCAACCATCCAGAACTCCATAACAACCACCAAGCAACGCCCCAGCAACCATCCAGAACACCATAGCAAACGCCTAGTAATGCCCTAGCAACCCTCAAGAGCACCATAGCAACCACCTAGCAACACACTAGCAACCACCTGGAACTCCGTAGCAACTGACTAGCAACGTCCTAGCAACCACCTGGAACTCCATAGCAACAGCCTAGCAATGCCCTAGCAACCATCAAGAACACCATAGCAACCACCTGGCAACGCACTAGCAACCACCCGAAACTCCGTAGCAACCAACTAGCAAAGCCCTAGCAACCACCTGGAACTTCATAGCAACCGCCTAGCAAAGCCCTAGTAAGCACCCGGAACACCATATCAACCGCTTACCAGAACCCTGGCAAGTATCCCGAATGCTATACGTGTAGAGCAGCAGGCACATTCAAAATTTCTACTGGAATTTTCTAGTGATTAATTAATATACCCGAATAATCCTGATATCATATCTTTTAAAAAGGGATGTTTGGTGGCTCAAAGACAGGATGGTTGTTATCAGAGCAGCTGCCCCGAGGAACTGCAGTTCTCGGTACTAAGTCAGGGCTTGCAAATATTGATTCGATGATCTTTTAGGTGTGTGATATCAAAGTTCTCTTGTATTCAACCTCAAGACTGTCTCAGCGAAGATCTTTCCTTTCTTCAGCACTACAGTGCCTGACAAAAGTCTTGTCACTTATCCAAGTTGTAGGAACAACAAATAATAACCTGACTTGTAGTTAATCAATTGGAATCAAAAATGGCTTATATGAAAGGCAAAGCCCTCTAGATTATGCAAAATATACCAAAATAGAGTTTTGTGTCATTGATTGAGTTTTATAATTTAATTTGTACAGAAAGGTCAGATTTTGCTTGGACAAAAGTCTTGTCGAATTGAAAAAAAATGTGGAAATTATACATACACTTTATTTTGAATACACAAATATGCCACTATAATATCAGAACATAAAGCTATGGTGCCTTGGAAAAAAGAATTAATATTGCGTATGACTCCCATGAGCTTGGAGGACTGCATCCATACGTCTTGGGAATGACTGAGATAACTTGATGATGAAATCATCTGGAATGGCATAGAAAGCAGTCTTGCAGGACTCCCAGAGTTCATCAAGATTCTATGGTTTCATCTTCCAAGCCTCCTCCTTCATCTTACCCCTGAAATGCTCAATAATGTTCATGTCAGGTGACTGGGTTGGCCAATCCTGGAGTACCTTCACCTTCTTCGCTTTCAGGAACTGTGACATGGAGGCAGGAGAATGAGAAGGAGCAGCAGTATAAGTAGGGCAGCAAGAACTTCTTGATATTTCAGGCTGTTGATGTTGCCATCCACTCTGCAGATCTTTCTCACACCCCCATGCCGGATGTAACAACAAACCACGATTTTTCCTCCACCAAACATGATTGTTTTCTGGGAGAATCTTGGGTCCATGAGGGTTCCAACAGGTCTTGTACGGTGACTGGCATGCTGTTCAATGGATGATTCACCAGAAAAATAAACTTTCAGCCACTTTTCCAGTATCAATCCTTTCTGCGAGCTGCGGGCCTTGGCAAATGCAATGCAGGTTTTTTGTTTTCTGTTTAATGCAGACTTCTGTGTACTAATTTGGCTATGAAAACCACTTTGAGAGAGAATTTGACAAACTCTTCTTGTAGATACCGGGATTTTTGGTGACATTTCCTCATGCAGCTTCGCTGTAGTTGAAGAAGGGCTAGCCTTGTACAGTTGCAGCAACAAACGGTCCTTTCAAACAGTTGTCATACCGGGGTCTGTCTGACCTGCGCTTGCCATGAACGTCAACAGTTTCTTCAAATCTTTTTCTCATCCCCTCCACTTGGCATTTGGATACATTAAAGATGTCTGCCACCTCAGCAGCAGACTCAGTCTTCAGGCTCTTGATGATCAGCACTTTGGTCTGTGGTTGAATCTTTGGTATGTTGTCAGAGGTCTAGTCGCACCTCATATGAAAGTCTGGTGTGCTGGGGTTATTTCTATACACATCTGGGAATGTTTAATCACAGTATTTGTCATAGGTTAAACTCTAATCTGCGATTTGTTGCATCATCTGAAGAGACGACAAGACTTTTGTCCTAGCGAAAACAGATGCTATGGGCTTAGCCAAGCTGTGAACATCAGAACACTTTTTGACGGTTTCATTTTGCACCAAATTATTAATGTGAAAGCCCTTGACATTAAAATGGACCATTTATTGTAACAATTGATTGGTTAGAAATAAAGTTATATGCTATTTTTAGTTACTTTGTCTTTATGCGACAAGACTTTTGTCAGGCACTGTGCACCACAAGAGGCCTGATTGACATCACTAGTTGAGGCCAATAGCTTTCTATAACACTTTGGTGTCATGTCTGTAGCCCATTTTGTTGATGAAATATAAGCCTTCAAATTTATAACTTATTCAAGGTTAAAAGGTCATTATTTCATAGTATGAGCCATGTACAGTTTTGATACTGACATAGGTTACTCTCCAGGTCAAGACCTTTCCAATGATATATTGGGTTTAGCGCTATGTGAAAGTTTTTTATTTTATCATTTCATGGACACAGGCCATCCAGACCCAAGTTTCAGAGACCACTTGGAAGGCTCAACATAGAAAATGAAGTTTTTTTTTTTTTAATTTTCTTAAATATATAAATTTTTCTTATATATATAGTGACCAAAATGCGTCACCTTTGGAGATAACAATACTACAGAATCTGTTTTATATGCACTCAATTTTTAACTTTTCTGCTGTGAAATGGCAAAAGACAGTAACTCCAAATTTGTCAATTTTTAGTTTTCATAAAAAACCCACACTACAGTACCTCCTACACATTCTCAAGTATTCAATTTGACGAGGTAAAGCCTTAACTCGCGCAGCAGTTTTGGTCAGGGCTCCTTTTACACAAGTGGAGGTGATCAGCCTATGGCACTGTTGAGGTGTCATGGAAGCCCAAGTTGATTTGATAGATTGATGATATCTATGGGGTTCAGGTCAGGCCAGTTGGCTGGCCAATCAAGCACAGTAATACCATAGTCAGCAAACCACTTGCTAGTAGTTTTGGCATACTGGGCAGGTGCCAAGTCTTGTTGGAAAAGGAAATCAGCATCTCCGTAAAGCTTGTGAGCAGACAGAAGCATGAAGAGCTCTAAAATCTCCTGGTAGATGTCTACGTTGACTTTGGACTTGATAAAATAAAGTCAATCAATCAATCAAATTTTATTTCTATAGCCCAATATCATATTTACATGTCTTAAATGGCTTTACAGGCCCAGCAACTCAGAACCCTTTGACCTAAACCTTTAGTGAACATGAGAAAAAACTTCCACAACAAAAACCTTTTAACAGGAAAAAACAATGGAAGCAAACTCAGAAGGACAAACCAAAGAAGGATCCCCAAACCAGGATGCTCAGTAGTGCAATGGGAACCAAGTAAGCTGGTAGATTACCTTATATCAATAACAGACCCTAACCCTAACCCTAACCCAACCAGGAAGGTCAGTAGTGCAATGGGAACCAAGTAAGCTGGTTGATAACCTTATATCAATAACAGACCCTAACCCTAACCCAACCCGGAAGGTCAGTAGTGCAATGGGAACCAAGTAAGCTGGTTGATAACCTTATATCAATAACAGACCCTAACCCTAACCCAACCAGGAAGGTCAGTAGTGCAATGGGAACCAAGTAAGCTGGTTGATAATGTTATATTAATACAAAGGAATAAACAGTACACTGAGTTATAGATATGTAAACTAGATTACAAATATGTAGCATTAGAGATATGCAGTTCAAGATAGATCAGATAAATGTACATATGTGGCAACACACAAGGACTGAGTGGAAATAGACAGTGCATTGCTGTTCACAGCAGATGCCACACATTTGAAACAGATCAGTCTGTACATCTGTCAAGACATGGACCAGTGGGCGGGCTGTGTGGTCTTCTTTTTCTCCTTCTGGAGGCTGTCAATGAGTGTCATCTGGACAACTTTCAAGTCAGCAGTCTTCCCCTTGATTATGATTTTGTGTAATGAACCATAGTGATAGATTCAAGGTATTTATACTGCATAAAGATTGATTTAATCAAACTAATCTCTTAATGATAATTTTTTTAGTTTTCTTTTAGCTGGAGGCCGTTATTATCAAAATAAAAAAAAAATAAAATGCTTGAAACATTTTATTTTGCATTTAGTCTCAAATATAACCAATCTTCATGCTCTGCACTGACTGACCAAATATTTTAATTTTTTTTCCCGATATTCAAATTTTCAGAAATGCACCTGCATTTCTCAAGTTGTCAATGCAATGTGATGTCAAATTAAACCAAATTCCACACATAAATATGCTCAATTTATGTTATTCCCATTTTGTCTGTGGCTGTTGTATTTTTCAGTTATAATGCACAATAAAAAGGATTTTTTTTAAATCTCTGAATAGAAAATAAAATGGGAAAGTAACACACACCAAGGGTTGTGGTGAGGTGCTGATGAGTGGAGGTACAATCCCAATTCCAAAATAGTTGGGATGAAGTGTAAATTGTGAATAAAATCAAAATGCGATGACTTTCAGATCACATGAGCCAATGTTATTTACAATAGAACACAGATAAAATTTCAAATGTTGAAACTGAGACATTTACATTTTTATCCACAGAATGAGCTTGTATCGAATTTTCTGGCTGCAACAGGTCTCAAAAAAGTTGGAACACAGGCGAAAAAGGGCTGAAAAAGCAATTAATATATAAGAGAATCAGCTGAAGGAATATTTAGCAAGTAATTAAGTAAACTGGCATCAGGTGTGTAACATGATTGGCTCTAAAAGGGATGTCTTAGAGAGGCTGAGTCTCTCAGAAGTAAAGATGGCCAGAGGCTCTCCAACCTGTGAAGGCTTCCGTGAAAAAAATTGTGGAATATTTTAAAAACAATGTTCCTCAACGTCAAATTGTAAAGGCTTTGAAGGTCTCATCATCGACAGTGCATAACATCATCAAAAGATTCAGAGAAACTGGAAAAATCTCTGTACGTACAGGACAAGGCCCAAGACCTTTACTGGATGCCCGTGATCTTCGGGCCCTCAGATGCCACTGCACCACTCACCGGCATGATTCTGTCATTGACATTATTAAATGGGCCCAGGAATACGTAAAGAAACCACTGTCTGTAAACACAGTCCGCCGTGCCATCCACAGATGCCACCTAAAACTCAATCATGCAAAAAGGAAGCCATTGTTCAGCATGATCCAGAAGTGCCGCCATGTTCTGTGGACCAAGGCTCATTTAAAATGGACTGTAGCAGAGCGGCAAAGTTTCCTGTGGTCAGACGAGTTCAAAATTTGACATTCTTCTGGGAAATCATGGGCGTTGTGTCCTCCGGGCTAAAGAGGAGAAAGACCACCCCTCCTGTTATCAGCGTTCAGTTCAAAAGCCAGCATCTTTGATGGTATGGACAAGCATTAGTGCATATGGTGTGGGACACTTGCATGTTTTAAAAAGCACCATAAATGCTGAAAGGTATATAAAGGTTTTAGAGCAACATATGCTCCCTTCCAGACGACATCTATTTCAGGGAAGGCCTTGTGTATTTCAGCAGGACAATGCAAAACCACATACTGCAGCTATTACAACAGCATGACCCAAAACTCTCCAGCAGCTGGAAGCCTGTATTAAAAAAGAGTGGGATCAAATTCCAATGGCTAAACTCAAGAAACTTGTCTCCTCAATGCCCAGACGCCTCCACTCTGTGTTAAAACGAAGAGGGGATGCTACACCATGGTAAACAGGCCCCTGTCCCAACTTTTTTGAGACCTGTAGCAGCCATCAAATTTGAAATGAACTCATTTTGTGGATAAAATTGTAAAATTTCTCAGTTTTAACATTCGCTATGCTATCTCTGTTCTATTGTGAGTAAAATACTGGCTGGTGTGATTTGAAAGTCATTGCATTTTGAATTTATTCTCAATTTACACTTCCTCCCAACTATTTTGGAATTGGGGTTGTACAAGACTTGTGATTTGAAGTGGCGCAAACCATTATGTCTCACATCACATACAATTCTTTAACATTTCAATTGTTATAGGTTCAAGCATATTCAAACATTTAAAATACTTAAACTTGAAAATATTTCTACTAGATATATTCTTAATGGTGTCTTGTAAGCCTGTTTGGGCTGGGCACGTTTTGCTTGACACATTTATAAAATTTATTCATTCATATACAAAGCAATTAAAGTGTGATTTAATGGCTTCTAGCAGTGATCCAATACATTTTGAGATGCATTTTCTTTGAGCACATTTTCAACAGTACAGGAAGCATTCTGATTTTAATGTGGGGAATCAATCAGCATACTAATAATACACAGATATGATAATAATAATAATAATAATTTATTCGCACAGAAAAAAGTACAGCAAAGGGAGGGGAAGCATTAATCAAGTACAATAGTTGTAAGCTTTACATACATGCCAGCGAAGTGATCATACATACAATATCATTCATTTCAAAGTCGCATACTCGCAGGCCATCCCTTACATCACAAAGTTCAGCAATACACATGGCAATTTCATCATTACAATCAGCTTTTAAACTGCATTTCAAAGCAAAACGGTCACAGCACAGAGTATTGTCATTTAATCTGAACATAAGATGTCTCATGTTGACAGCTGCTGATGACTGACTATACATAAGCCCCTTGTAAAACAGACAAACTAAATTGTTAACACTATTAGCAATATTGCACATAAACATGGCAAACCGACACAGTAACTGATTTCCAATGCTTGGAGCAGACATAAGAGAAGGAAGCAAACTGCAGTGTGTATTATAAGGGACACGCCAAATACGCTGCGACACCTTATGCCATGAAACATAGAAACGCTGAATATGATTGCTATTCAAATTCCACAGCACCGAGCCATAAAAAGAGGTACAACATGTTTGGAATAACCTGGCCTTTGTACTCGAGATACACATATCAAATTTAACCAACACAGTATTAGAGCTGGAGATGAGGTGATTTATCCCTTGATTTAAGTTCCTGATGTTACAATCATGACCTATAATATGACCGAGATGTACAGCAGAGTCATCTTGCTTGATAGGAACATCAAATTTTGAATGAAGTACCAGGATTACAATTAAATGATACACTGGCACTCTGGAGGGGTTAAAAATGACACAATATTCCTTGGCAAATTCATCACAAATGTTTGACAATCCTTTCATATCACATCTAGATGGAGAAATCAAAGTCATCAGCGTAACACAAAGCACCACAGAAATGGTGTCCTATATAGCAACCATAACCAGACTGGGCAAGTTTACATTGCAAAACATCCATGTACATACAGAATAAAATTGGTGATAGTACCCCTCCTTGTTTTACACCATTAAAACAGAGGAAGGCATCACTGACATGGCAGCCCCACTTAACTCGGAAGCGCTGGGTAGAGGACATATTCAATAATAACATAATAGTTTTATTACACAGATTCCTGCCAATCAGTACCTCAAAAAGTTTACAATAGTGGACCCTGTCGAATGCCTTAGACGCATCTAATAGTACAAGGTACACAGCTGAGTGATTCCTAACATACATATCAACTATTTCATTTAAAACAAAGGTGCAATTAGAGGTGCAATTCAGATATCCTGAGGTCAGAGGTCAAGAGAGGATTGTGTGTAAGTCAGTGTGTGTGTGTGTGTGTGTGTGTGTTGTTGAGTGTGTGTTGGTGTGCGTGTTGGTGTGTTTGTTGGCATGTTGGTGTGTGTGTTGGTGTTGGTGTGTGTGTGTGTGTGTTGGTGTTGCTGTGTGTGTGTTGGTGTGTTTGTTGGTGTGTGTGTGTTGGTGTTGCTGTGTGTGTGTTGGTGTGTTTGTTGGTGTGTGTGTTGGTGTTGGTGTGTGTGTTCGCTGTTGGGAGTGAGTGAGTGAGTGCTTCAGAGGCTTGGGGGGTGGGTGGGTGGGTCAGGCACCGCACAGGGCAGGGAGGGTGTTGAGCCTCCTGACTGCCTGGTGGATGGAGCTGTCCTTCAGTCTGTTGGGCCTGGCGAAGCTGTCCTTCAGTCTGTTGGGCCTGGCCTGGAGACGGTGCAGTCTCCTCCCTGACGGCAGCAGGTTGAAGTGGCTGTGGGATGGGTGGGTGGGGTCACCGACAATGTGGAGGGCTTTGTAAATGTCCTGGGGGGGGTGATCTCAGCTCCTCTCACAATGCGCTGGAGGGGCTTGCGGCAGGACGCAGTGCATGCACCATACCACACTGATGCAGCTGGTTAGGATGCTTTCGACTGTACCCCTATAGAAGCTGTGCATGATGGGGGCCAGGGCACTGGCTCTTCTCTCTAGGGAAATACAGATATACAAAAAACAAGGGGGAAGGTCAGAGGCTGAAGATCAGCCGTTTTAGAGTGAACAAGGTGTGTAACAGTCATGAATTCATTAATAAAGTATCTTTCAAGCAGAAGTGACTATCACGTCGCGGGTTCGAGCCCCGCTTCGTACCAGCCGGCAGTGGTCGGCAGCTTTTTCAGAGTAGCGCACAATTGGCTATTGCGCTACAGGGTTTACTAAATTGGGAAGGACTGCCGGAAGGGAAAATAATAGTTGCCTTGTTCGTTGCTCAAGCGCCTCCTGTTGGCCAGACGGGCGCTCGTCAGGAAGATTCTAAGCCTGGTCATGTCCGGGTATCCTCCGCCCTCGTTCTGCATTGCGAAGATTCAACCAATGAGTGTATAAGAAGCGGTGGTTGACAGGCGAGTGCTTCGGAGGAGAGCCGCGAACTGTCTACACTCTCCTGAATTGGCAGCAAGGGGTCGCATATGAGCAAGCTTTGTACATAGTTCACCAATTGGGTATTCCAGATTCGGGTGGGATTGGAGATGCCAAATTTAAAAAAAAAAAAAAGTATCTTTCAAAAGTAACGGTAACAAGTATATGTTTGAGAACCACTAACGATATAAATGGATAAACAAACAAACATACAGTCAAATAAATTACCTAAGTTGTGTTTTCCTCTTCATCCTCACTGGTGTCTGGACTGCTGAGGCTACTCACATCTTCCTCTTCAACATTCAGAGGGACAGAGGCCTCTGGACCTAAAGCAGTCTTGTACTGTTGGAGGACCACTTGTAACCTCTCTGACACCTCTGACAATCTTCTTCTCAAGACACAGCAAAGTCCTTCGTTTCCCTTGTCTACATCTCAAAATACAGAAGACATTTCATGACAGACATACAGCATACCATATTAAGATTGCTTCATGTGGCCAAAGAACTTCCATGGAGTAAAAAGATGTCACCCATTCAAATCTACATACCATGATGGTTGCATTTTTATGTGTATTGTTGGTATGGTACCAGGCTAGCTTCTATGTAAAATCACTTGCAGCAATTGCCATTTCGTTGTGTATAGTCCTATAACCATGTCAGAGCAATGACTGCTCTTCTCCACGTATGTTCTGTGATGGAGACTGATTTGGTCTTTTTGTAATTTGAAACACATACTTCAAATGGATAGGGTTTTTCTCCAACTTACACTCCTCAGCCATCTTCTTCTTGAAAACCACTGCCAGGTTCTGCAACCATGTGCAATGTTGCGCCATCTCCAATACCAGAACTCTTTGCTCTTCTTGCAGCCGCTTTGTCAACATCACCTGGTCGTGCATCTGCTTCTTGATGGACATGTTCGCGAAAAATCAATAGCAGTTATAAGTATTCATGAGACAAACTTGCACTATAGCATTCCAAGTTTTTGAAAATGCAAACACGTTTTTTATATCCAACTGATACATAAACTGAAAATACTTCCATAAATCAGATGAATATCAAAACACTCATGTGTTATGTGTGTGACTTATTTCAGTATACTCCATACGGCAGAACTGTAAATTCTTATGAGGCGTCTGAAAACTAACATACCGCTGCCATGAACCTCCCATGGCCAAATTTGGGACACAGTGGTTTGTCCAGTTAGGGAATGCTCCACCACAGCTACATCAATGATTGTCCCAGTCAGCGAGTCTAATGCAAGATTGTTATATTTTTCAATTTCCTGAAGGAGGAGCTTTTTGTCTTCTGCCAGGTTCCTTCGAAGGCGGTGGCAAAGCTTGCTGCTGTCCACAAGGACACAAAGAGTTTTGTGACTCAATTGTTCAAGAAAAAATTTATTGAACCCAAAAAGTGAAAGTAAAGCTGCAGCAATTGATGTAAAATTTTACAATTCAGATTAATACATAGGTCATTTAAAAACATTCAATGATTTGAGCTGTAGTTGCCTGACTGCCAATACATTACGTACTAATTCATGTATTTGTTGGTGTGTGAGTGTAAATAAAATGAAATCATCCCATAATATAGTTATACCATTCTGACGGTAGAGGTTTTGCTTCCGTTGCCTCACATCAAGGTAAAGCCTCTCAATGGAGTGCTGTAGAGAGGTGTGTGTGGTGCCTTGATTGGCAGAAGATGCATCTGGAGTCTCTATAGAAGTGATAGTGAAAGGAAATTCACTGTTAACACAACACCTAACAGTTTCAATATTTTAACTTGTATATAGAACCCATTTGAACCAAACTTGGTTTGTGCACCTAGAGCAGGGGAACTGGAATATATCATATACCCGACGTGGCATAAAATCTGATGGTGACATGTACTTGCCTGGTCTTTGGTGGCAGGTAATGTCACCACCTATTGTAATCCATAGATGGTCACATTACCTGCCATTGAAGATCAGTCTGTTATATTTGGCTGCTCTTTAGTATCAAACCAGAAATTTCAAATTGTATTGAAAAGTTAAATATTTTGTTTCTGTTATGTGGTTATGCTTACCACCAGCTGCCCATTCCTTCACATCAGACATCCACTGTGACACCGCGTCATCTGTGCAATTTAGCTGCGTTTTCAGTTCAGCAAGTCCCTCAGTCTCATCCAGGAGTCTCTAACAGGTCTGATAAACAGTGTTATACAATAAGGATTAAAACTTTGTATGCGTTTAAGCTGTTATTAATCATCATACTAATTGACACAACAAAACCATTAATATGAGACTTACCTTCACATATCTTGTGGAGAGGGCCTGATGTAGAAATCCCCTTTTTTTCTGGTTTCATCCGATTGCATGCAACGTAAGCATGTCTACCCGTGCTGTTGAAAGCAAATAATGAGGTAATGACATGAAATCTTAAAAAAAAATGCAAGAATGTGGCAAACCCTACACTTACCTGCTTTCGACATATATTTGGTCGTTAGGGCACACCGGGAGAGGTAGCTGCTCACCTGCTCCATCTCCTCACCAGCAGTTGTCCCTGCTCCTTCCTGGTACTTACCACTCCATTTAATCTGTAAGGAAAGGTAGGGTGGAATGGTTATGCAAAACAGCTATATAGTATAGTTTCAACATAAATTTCATATTATGAGTGCACTTGTAAACATTAATAATTTTAATATAATACAAAACTAAAATTCATACTTCACACTTGGTAGCATGAGCTTGAGCATGCATCACACTGAGGAAAGGCTTCATGGTGGTCAGCTCCTGGAGAGCAGGAAGGACACTGGCAGCTTTCTCCAGGTATGGCCAGTATTTACAAGCCACATCCATTGCGAAGAATTGTGCATTGGCTGGCATGAGCTCCTTCTGAAGATACATGGGGTAGGCAAATATCTCCCCCCTGTACATATTAAGGGCTTTCAAGGGGAATCCATGGCAACAGACGGCAACCCCCATACCCTCTTCATCCAATTTGGAAGCCCTTCTAGAAGTGTCCCTGCCGCTGACCATTGGGAGTCCCCACACGTGCCTCTTCCCTGCGTCTGTGAGACACATAACAATCATAACAAATCAATTACAAGTAATGGTGGCATAAATAGTATGCCATTTATTTTTTTAGTTGCAGTGAGGAGGAATCTAGGTTTGAAATATTTGGTTATTTTATTCATGAGTATTTTGTTAATTTATGATTAAAACTTGCATGTTTCAATGCCGTCTGTATTGTGTCAACAAATTGAGACACTGCGCTGTCTTCAGCAACAAAGAGTCCTTCAAAATAAGCAGGGTTATCAGAGCTGAGAAAGAAAGAAAGACAGGTTATCCATCTCAAATATATAGGTAAATATAATTAATCAACAACACTGAAACAAAGAGCACCTTTCATTTTGACGAAAGCGATAAAGCTTTCTGTTTCCATCAACTGAAATGGCCAACATTTCTGGTGTGCAGGCTGGGCAGGTGAAAAGGGCCTCACTGCAGAGCTGGTCTTCCTCAAATGAAACGTATGACAGTTCCAAGAAGCTGCGCTGCAGTGCATCACCGTTGATATGACCAGACTGGAAAATATATTCGTGAAATAGTATAGTATTTGTGATGCTGTCATGTCTACTTATGGAAAGACATTTTATAATATGGTGAAGAACAATTACGCTTACTCTTCCTCCACACTTTGTACGATGCTCCAGCAGTTTTATGAAGGCCTGTCTGGAGAATCCCAGCGAGATGACCTTGAGTTCCTGGAAGGAACTCAGGAGGTCCATTGTATACAGCGTGGAGGTGTTGACAGATGCTGGCCAATATCCGCTCCCAAGGAGGGCCTTAAAGTCAGGGGTCCACTGCTGCTGGCACGTCTGACATACATATAGTGGCTGGTGCAAGTCATAACGCCCTTGGAACACCAAAAAATAAACAAATAGCAGTTTATTGCTGCTTTGGTAAATGATAACACCATGCCCAATAGCATGGGTTTTGACACAACTGCAATTGTAAGCGCAATGCAGCACACTCGTGTCAAAACATCAAATCTAAAATAACCATGAATAGTGAATTTTTACCATTTATGTTAATTAAAATCACTGGTTTGCCTGGTAACACAGTGAAGTTTGCATCTTCACAGGAGCAGTTTGGCACCTTCATTGTTGGCAAAATGCAAGCTGGCAAAGAGGAAAAACACTCATTTACATTATCTGTAACTGGCTGCAGACACATATGAGCACCAAAAATACGGATCAGTGGGAACTGACCTTGCTCACGGGTGCAATATCCATCCTCCTCTCTCACTATGTATGTGGTTGGAGGAATGGCTTCAAAATATCCATGGATGACACATTCCCTGTTGTGGAATGGCCACTTTTTGTGATGCAGAACATCACAGTCCCCACAAAACCACTCATCAGGAAGACACTCTCTGCATCTAGGGAGGAAATACAGAATGATTCTAATTTCAGGTGAGCAACTCATAAAGTACTATACACTCAACTTTTGCTATTCTGAATTAGATACTAGGTTTTATTTTATTGATATAGGATTGCATAGTGACACAGTGTTTAGCACTGTCACCTCACAGTAAGCAGGTCCTAAATTTATTTTTGACATGGATTTGGTTTCTTCTGGGTTACCAAGTTTTCTCCCATCCCAAAAGACATGCATGTTAGCCCAAGAGCCTGAACTATGGCACTGAGTATTAATGCTCAGGAAGTTAAATATTCATGAGGACCAACCAAATAACAGCAGGCTGGTGGCAGAGGGAACACAAGGAATGTCCAACAGCCTCATTTGCAATAAGGCATTCAAGATGGAATGGTCTTGCTTCTTTCCAGCACTCAGAGGCTTTCTGTTGTCGAAAAGACCATGATGCAGAGCTTCTTTGAGGCTCCGCAGACGGACATGATAACAAATTATCCGTGAGCCTCTTCATATTTTGTTCTGTTAAGAAAATATGAACAAGAGCAATAAAAGATGAATTAGATGAGAACCATTAAAAGTCAAGTAATTAATATGTAGAATAAACGCACCATTTAATGGTTCAGTCTGAAACTGGCCCAAGTCTATACTAAATTGTGCTCTTAATCCGTCTAACACTATTAATCCATGTTACTGTAATGTCAGTCATGTCTAAGGGGTTTTTCATCTGGTAACTTTAATAATACATGTGTTTGAGATACAAACTTAAATAGAACACCGATTTACCAAATTCCTCTTGAGGATCTAGTTGCGCTGAGGGCACAGTAAGCGGCAGCTCCTCACTGGAAAACAAGGCAGACTCAGCTGTAGGGTAGGTGACTGTAAAACAGAACATGGAAAAATGAAAACAGGTTAGGCTATCATGTTTTGTTTTTCAACTTACATACTAAGCAATTTATGAAATTAGACATAATATATTTATTTTAAGTGATATATATATATATATATATATACATACACATATATATATATATATATATATATATATATATATAAATGTCATTATTCAGATATGAACCTGTAGCTGAGGCTTGACGGCGCCCTCCGCGCCTCCCCCTTGGCTTGCCTCATGCTACATTGCCCCTTTTGGAGGTCTGTGCAGGGTCTTCTTCAGAGTGCGCTCGTTTCCTCTCCTCAGCTGCTCTCTGTGTGTTAGAGTGAAAATCTTGTAAGACCGATGTTGTTTAAGGTACTGAAACCAAAAGACAGGTGACAAATGAAAGGAAAACACAACAGAGTGTGCTACTAAGGTGATGAACATCTTAAATGAGCTGTGCCATTGATTCTACAAGTCTCTGAAACTCATTGGAGAGATGGAACACTATTCTTTCAAAAGATCTTCTCTCATTTGGTGCTTTGATGATGGTGGTGGGAGAGCTGTCCAACAGTTCAGTCCAAGATCTCTTATAGGTGTTCAATTGGGTTGAGATCTGTGACGTCCATAGCATATGATTACCTTCTTTTCATCTTCATTCAGTGAGCCCTAATGCCCTGTGCATTTGTCTTTGTAATAAGGGTTTTATGCACTGGCCAAGCCTACTGTAATATCAATCTCTCTAAAGTTGAGGAAGGACTCTTGTTGCTGAAAATGTCTAGTCTTGTCCTGCGTTAAAATTCAGTCACTCCAGGAAGAGATGCTATCCAGGTTTTTTCTTTCATATCTCACTGATGCACCAACATTGCGATCTTTTCCCCTTGCCATATTGATCCAAAATTGGAGGTACATTCTGCTTGCTCAGCATTTTTATACATGCCACATAGCATTATAGGCTATATTCCATGAATGACATTTTCTACACTACATTTTCTCCTATATTCATCAAGGTTTTTCCTTTTCTTTGTCACCCATCCATATGTCCAAGTACAAAATGAATGACGTTCATAAAAACCCTTACTTTGGCTTCATTGAGCATGTGGTCATGTTTCATCTCAAGAGCCATACGTCTCCTTTCTTGGTAGTCGGGATCCTCAGAGTCAGGGTTCCATTTGGTTACCATTGCGGTCACTCAGAAACTTATGGCGGACAGACAGACAACAGACAGACAAACAGAAAGACACTAAAAAAAACCAGACAAGTAGACAGATAGAGAAAATGAATGAGAAACAGATAAAAGACAGATATAGAACTGGAGATAAGACAGATGGATAGCAATATAGACTCAGTCAAAAAAGAAACTTCACTCATAAATTTCGAAATATTTTCTTGAAACTTAATACAAGAGATATTATTATTATTATTATTAGGGGTAAATGCGTTGTCAAAGACATCATGACACACAGCAACTCCGACGTGCACAAGCATGCAGCACGTGCGAGCATACATCAAGGTAAAAGCATGTTTCCTCGTGTTCCTAGTCACGTGACCTTATGAGACACGTGCAATTGAGCCCACGTTAGCACAGTAGAGTGACATCTCGGAAAAACAAGTTCTTACAGTCAATTATCCGTTGATTTGCAATGCCACGACTGTCAAACATTCAACGTGAACGTGCCATTGGCATGCTGAATACGGGAACGTCGGTCACAGACGTTGCCAGGGTTATGGGATGCAGTCGACGGACTATCCATGATCTTCGGACACGTCTCCAATAAACTGGCACCACAGCAGACCGACCTCGTTCGGGTAGACCACGTGTGGCGACACAAGCAGAAGACCGACAAATCGTCTTACGTCATTTGCGTAATCGATTTCTCACTGCAACGTCCACTAGGAATGAATTGTTTAGAGGTCGTGTGACTGCCCAAACCATACGTAATCGCCTGCGCACTGCTCGTCTCCATGCACGTCGGCCATATCGTGGACCAATTTTAACCCAGTTACACCGACGCCAACGGCTTCTCTGGGCACAACGATATCTGAGATGGACTCAGCGTGATTGGAATAGGGTCGTTTTTAGTGACGAATCCAGATTCACTTTGCACTTCGCTGGAGGGAGAGTTAGAGTTTGGAGGAGACGCGGTGAACGCAACGCCCAGTGTTGTGTGCAGGAAGTGGACCGTTTTGGGGGCGGTAGTGTTATGGTTTGGGGTGCCTTTAATGGTCCTGCCCGTTCCCGACTGATGGTCGTTCAAGGAAACCTAACTGCTGCAGGATACAGAGCTTTTGCCATTCATGGCAGCTCATGGCCCAGGTCTGACATTCCAACACGATAATGCCAGACCTCATAATGCCAATTTAACGCGAATTTTCTTAGGAATGCTGGCATCAATGTCATGGAGTGGCCCTCAAGGTCTCCCGACCTTAATCCCATAGAACATGTATGGGATGTGTTGGGCAGAAGACTCCGTCAAGCAAGGAACCCTCCACAGAATTTGCAGGAACTTGGTGCCATGTTGGTTCAATTATGGCGACGCATCCCCCAGCTGTGTTCAGACGCATCATCAATCCATGAGGAGACGCGTCGCAGTTGTGAACGCTCATGGAGGGCATCTGGCGCTATTGACATGCTTTCATCAAGTTGTAACTTACCATTTTTACTCTTACATTTCCGTAGCATTTCGGTGGAACTGGTTACATTATGAACATGATTTTTATGGTACACCGTCCTTAATGGGTACAGAATGGAATTAAATCATTATTTAAAACCACTTTTCTTGTATGTTCAACTTATCGACCTCCAAACGAGTGTGAAGTTTCTTTTTTGACTGAGTATATATATATATATATATATATATATATATATATATATATATATATAGAGAGAGAGAGAGAGAGAGACAGGTTGCGAGAGATATAGATAGAGGTTGGCTCTTAAAAGTGCCTTTGGTTTTTAATTAGATGCAACTACAGCTGGAAAAGGGTAGACAGGAGAGGAGCTGTAGGGAGAACAGAAAAAGTAGATTATGTGGTGAAGGCTAGTCATGTTTACAAGTACAGTATATTGAAAGAATAAATACTGATGTATGAATTAAATTCTTAGTTTTTCTATTTCCTATAACACTGCTAAAGACGCCAATAGTGTTGGCGCCCTTTAACCTCCTAGGGCCCAGTACTGCTCCAGGAGGGGCGCTTTAACCTCCTAGGCCCAGTACTGCTCCACGTGGGCACGTGGAGCAGTACTGGGCCTAGGATGTTGAGGAGCATCCCCTGGAGCAGTACTGGGCCCGTGGAGGTTAAATGGGGTTGTCACTCAGAATTATGGCTGTGCAGTGCACACAATTAAATCACTTTTTTTTTTTAAATGAGGACATGTGCTTACACTACACACTAGCCTACTCTTCATCCGATAAAACACGTGTTAGGCCTAAAGTTAGCTAGCCAGAAAGCAAGCCTAATTGTGAAACCTTTGGTCAGGCTTTAACTAATTGCCCTAATATGTAAACCATGTGTGTATAACTAATAGCAAAAAGGCATCAATGATAACATGGAAGCGAAACACGCAGCTGACTGTTATTAGGCTAATTATTAGCCGCACAACATACCTGCAGATAAAACACGTGTTAAAGTTAGCTAGCCAGAGCGCAAGCCTAATTTAAGAACTTTTGCTTCTGCTGACATTGGTGAAACCATTGATCAGGCTTTAAATAATTGCCCTAATATGTAAACCATGCATGTCTAACTAATGGCAAAAAAGGCATCAATTATAACATGGAAGCAAAACACGCAGCTGACAATTATCAGGCTAATTATTAGTCACACGACTTACATGTGCAGAGGTTTCAGCGACAATGAAAAAGTCTTCTTCTTCTTTTGAGGATTATTTTTGCGGTTGGTAAATGAAAGAGTCTCTCGGACATCCAGGACGCATTGCACGCAGGCTACTGGGGGCTCATGGGTAATGGCGTCTTCTGCTTTCCATAACCAAATTAGAAAAAACTTTATTTCTCAGAATCGAAGGCAAAATATTTAAAACCGAGGTCATACAAACTGGCTGCGAAATTATGAAGCACACCTCCGTGTTTTTGTATTGATGCAATTGATGAGGATATCATTAAATGGAAACTTTCGGCGTCTTCACCATGGTAACGGCTGATACGGCTCATGGGTACTGTAGTATCTCCTGTTAGATTTGAAGCACCAAAATCAATGGGGAAACGGTGTTTCTCAGATGATAAACAACAACTAGCGACCGCAACATTTCTCTGCGGTCTCGTGAGAATATATGTAGTGTATTTTGACTCGAAGGAATCGCTGACGAAAATTGCTCATTAACAACAGGGCAGAAAATAAAGAAACACTCGTGATTAGGGTTCAGTAATGTAGTGGTAATAGTTTAACAATAAAAAAGAAAAGAGAATGAAAGCAATGCAGCCTCTGTGCTCCCAGTTCTACACAGTACAAATAGTTTTATAGAGTAGAAATACGGTTCACACTAACAGAGAGAAATACATGTTGCAGGCACAATCAATACATCTAATTGAAATACACTGGTTCTAAAGTCGTGCTCAGGGTCACGAAAAAAAATGGAAATTTGTGTCCATGTACACGATTCAATAGATTAAATGTCGTCAATATTTCACGATCTGCCGTGAGACCGGTTTGTACCTACAAGGCTACACACCAGTCCCCTGTTCAGGGTCCTACTACATCTAGGAACCCCATAGCACGACTGTGATAACAGATAGTGCCTTCTTCTGATACTGGCACCAGTGCTAAATTTGAACAAAAGTGATGATGAATTAATGCCTAAATTGCATTGAGTGGGGGGTTTAAATACACGTAACTAGACCATCAGGAAGTAACCATGAAACAAGATGCAGCTGGGAAAGGGATTATAGGATGCAAAATGTAAACCAATCAAAGGAGATATAATTCGCATAGACATGCAAGCTGCTGAATAGGAAGAGACATGAAAGTCATTCAAAGGCGGGTTGTGACACTCAGCGCAAAAAAAATCGAGACAAACTTGCAAAAACCAGAGGAGCAGGGATGCTGTAAAGGTGGAGAGGTGATTTAGGAACAAGGGACAGGTGTTGCGGGAAGCAGAAATAGCGCACAGAGGAGCGTGTTTACAAAAAAGACAGTAATTCAGTGAGGGGATTTAACCGGGGAAGACACAAGGAAGAGCCAAGGTAAACACAGACACGTCTAAGGACTAGAAAAGAGGAAACATATGGAAATATAATAAACAGAAATGGACAAAACATAACGTCGATCTGCTGATAAAACTTTGTATCTTCAAAATGATAAACTTTACAGGAAAATAAAAAATAAATATAAAATTTAAAAAAGTAATATAAATATAATTTAAAATATAAATAAAATAAAAAATGTTTAATTTTGCATGTAAGAATAGTGGACATATAAGTTTTTGTTTCTTATCAATTTGGGGATATGAGGTTTTATCAGCAGGCCGATGATAAAACATCCTGGATGCTGGAATCAGATGATAAGATGGCTGACATTAAATAAAAAATAAAATCAATGAAAATAAAATGCCTGGACATTTAACAAAATCTGACAAAAGTATTTTCCCCCTTTCTGATTTCTCCGAAGTTTGCATATTTGCCACACTTTCATGTTTCAGATCATGAAACTAATTCTGACATTTGACAAGCAGGTCCGAAAGTTCACAAAAGAATCCAAACTAATATCTAAAGAAGTGCAGGCCTCACATGCCTCAGATAAGGTCAGTGTCCACAATTCCACAACAATAAAGAAGAAGAAGCAAAAATTGCATCCATGAGAGAGCTGCAAGGCTTTAACCACTGCTGTCCCCTTGGAACACAAAGGCCCATCTCACATTCACCAAAAAACATGTTGATGGCCCCCCAAAGACTTTTGAAATAATATTTTGGTGACTGATGAGTGAAAACTGAAACTTTTTGGAAGACATGAGTTTCATTATATTGGGTGCAAAGCTAACGGATTCCTCTGTAAGAAAATCATACCGATGGTCAAACCCGGTGGTGGCTGTGAGCTGCTTCAGGATCTGGGCAACTTGCCAGAATTGATGGAACCATAAATTCTGCTTTCTACCAGAAAATCTTGAAGGAGAATATCCTGTCATCAGTTTGTGACCTAAAGCACAAACTGTTGGGTTGTGCAGCAGGACAATGGTCCAAAGCGCACAAGTGGATCGACCTTCAAATTGTCATGGTCATGTGTTTTGATGTCATGCCTTATGTTATGGTTATGTCTTTTCTTTATTCTTTTTGGTTATTGGATATTCCGGTTTTCTGTTCCTGCCATTCTAGGTCTCATTGCACTTGTTCTCCCCTGTCCTGTGATCAGTTGGTTCAGTCCGTCTTCCCAGTCTGTGTGCTTCCCTGCTTCGGGTGATTTCAATGGTTTCTGGTGTTTCATATTATTACTTCAATTCTCATTTACTTCCTTTGCCTTGCTTTCCTAGATTACTAATAATACTAACAATTATATTGTGTATCATAGTCTACTAACTCAACTAATCCATGCATATATTACTAACTTACTAATGAACACTTCGGTTAATTTGTAAAGCTGCACCTCTACTAATTATTACTAATTCAATCTCAGCAATCGCCCTGTTCTAGTCTCTGCCTCTTGCTTGGCTTTCTCTGCCTCTCCCTGCGTTTCTGCGAGATCTCTCACACGTGCTTAATTGCTTTCCTGCACTCATTGTCTGAGCACTTAGAACTCCTTCATCAGAGCTGTTTATCTGTCATAGGTTGTCTGCGTGGATCCCGTCCGTGTCTTGGCTTTTGCCAATTATTGTGGTTTAGGACTTCCCCATGTGTGCCTTCCTCTGTAATTAGTTCTTATCCAATTCACCTGTTCCCCGCATAGCATGTGACTTCCCTTGTGTCTATTTAGAGTCCTCACTGCTGTTCAACCCTTGTCAGAACGTTGATCAATTTTCCTTTGTGCAGAGCTTCTTGTATGCCAATCAATTATTGTTTCTTCACGACTGTTTCGCCTGACCTAGATTTTGCCTAAGCCCTCCTGTTCTTGTTTTTGTCTTTTTTGATCTTTGACCTATTTTCTGTACGACTAAGTTTACTGTTTTGGATGCCCTGTGTATGACCCTCTGCTCTGGATTTCGACTACGATTTTGGCCTGCTATCTATGTACCGTCACACTTCTGCTTTACTGGTTTTGACCCCGGCCTGTCTAGTCAACTTTGCTTTTTGGATTTTGTTTTTGGCTTGGCAATTCTTGTGTCTTCTGGTCCTGACCCTGCCCTCAATGAAGGCATACGATTTTTGGAATTCCTGCTCTCGCGAGTGGTTCCTGAACGCACCATCACACAAATGGCTTAAAAGAAACATAATGAAGGTTTTGGAGTGGCCAAGTCAAAGTCTTGACTTGAGTCCCATTGAGATGCCATGGCTTGATCCTAAACAGATCCTAAACCGCTGTCACAGTTTGTTGATTCTTTCATTAAGCCCTGTGTCCAAGCATTACCAGCTTATATTAAGGATTCAACTGATTTCATTATAAAGTTTCTGATTTTAGTGATTTACCAGAAAATGTCCTCTTAACTCTTGACATTACAAGCCTCTTTACAAACATACCCCATGAAAGTGGGTTGGAGACTCTAGCTTTTTATTCACAAGACCGCAATAGCGCATGCAATCCACCAAACCAATTGATTCTTGATTTGGCTAGATTTGTTATGAAGTATAATTATTTCAGTTTTGAAAAGGAGTTTTATTTGCAGGTTTCAGGCACAAGTATGGGTACCATTTGTGCACCAAATTATGCAAATTTATTTGTTGGATTTTTTGAAAAAAATATTTGTGTTCAATCCAGCTAAGAATTCAAATTTATCTAAGATTATCAAATGGTATAGATTTATAGATGACATCTTTTGTCTTTATAAGGGAAGTTGTGAAGAGGTGGTAAATTTAATTACTCTTTTGAATAGTTTTGATAATAACTTCAGCTATGAAAAAGTAAGTTTCTTGGACATGTGGGCTATGAAAGACAAAAGCTCTCTTATCACTACTTTGTTTCGAAAGGACACAGATAAAAACACCTTGTTGTTGGCCACTATTTTTCACCCTACTCCCCCTAAAAAGGGTCTTCCAATTAGTCAGTTTTTTCGTTTGAGGAGGGTCTGTCATTCCACAGAGAATTTTAAGGAAAAGGCAGAGGATATGAAAAACAGGTTTGTACAGCGGGGGTATCCATTATCTTGGATTGATCATGCATATGAAAAGGCCCTCAAAAAAACGCAATCGGATTCACTCAAAAAAAGTGTTAAAAAGAAAAATACATTTTCCGTGACATGTATCACTCAACATTCAATCCATTCTAAGACCATAAAATCTGTTTTAAAAAAATATTGGCATATCTTGAAGTCTGACAGCAAACTTTCAACCATTTTTTCAGATCCTCCTTTGTTTCTTAATAAAAGAGGGAAAAATATTCAAGACCATTTGGTTCAGGTATCAGCCGTCCACTCAGGAGACACAAACACGCTTGCATCCTCTTCCAAATGGAAATTATCCCTGTGGCAGTTGTGCTCAGTGTAATAACACAAGGAAAACTGATCATTTTTCTCATCCCCGTACAGGTAAAAGATTTTCCATCAACAGTGTCATTACGTGTGCATCCGAGCATGTAATTTATATTATACGCTGCCCCTGTGGGTTAGCTTATGTAGGGAAAACATTCAGGAAACTCAAACGGAGGATTAGTGAGCACAAAAGTACTATTCGCAGGAATGACCGGGATTACCCTATTGCTGTACATTTCAATGACTTACAGCATGACATCTCCTCGTTACGGTTTTGTGGTATTGAACAAGTCACCCTTCCTTTTAGAGGCGATTTCGATAAATTGGTCAAACAACGTGAAGCCTATTGGATTTATAGTCTCCAAACTCTGGCTCCCAAAGGGCTTAACAATGAATTGGTCTTTAATATTTTTCTATGAGTTTATTTTTGTATTAAAGTGGCCATCTCTTTGTGTGTTCATCTGTGTATATTCATTAACCCTTTAAGGCCTAATGCAAAAATCCCAGCAGAAAATCATGCTGCCATGTTTACCATAGTAACCTGTATTTGGGCTGAAGCACAGCTTCTCAGCTTTCAGGAACAGTTGGAATTTTTTTCTATTGCGCAAAACTTACAGTAATTATGATACTTTCAAAATTCCGCGCATATCTGTGTCGGCAACGACACTTTCTTAAAATCCACACATGCTGTCCCGGTTTAAATGGGTTAAATGGAATTTTCATTTTGTACAAAGATTTTTTGTTTACTATAACTGTGCATTTTTTTTTTTTTACTTTTTGGGGGAGGGGGGGCCTCGGGGATTTTTCTTCACTGGGGGTGGGGCAATTACTATTGACAATATTAGAATTGTGATTGTACATTTTAATCTCCGATCTAATTCTTGAAATGTAATTTGTTAAACTTGCATCTTGTTAGCGACTACTTTCTGTGAACCTTTTATTCTGAGTCAGGTAATTGAAGTTAATTTCTTTTGTATACTCGTTTATTGACTCAGATTTGTTATTAGAATGTTGATTGGTTGCAGGCTTGCATCTACAACCCTTTAATGCCCTGCCCTTCTGAACAAATTTTTTGCCTGATGAAGGTCTTTTGACCGAAACGTTGCTTTTCTCGATTAAATATTTTTGCGAGCGGGACGGTGTGCGGGAGTTTGTGTTTTATGATCCTAAACAGACAAAATAAATGAATAACACATTCAATAAATGACATGATCATTTAAAACCTGTATTTATTTGTATTTGTCTTGAACTGAAATTAGTGGGATGATGTGAAACATCTGAATGCACAAAAAGGCAAAAATAGAGGAAATTGGGAAGGGGGCAAATATTTTTCATGACCTGGTATGTTCTCTGCATAGTCAATGTTTCTTGTGGGAGAGTAGCCACGGGTTATGAGAGCGTTTAGATGGAACAGGCTTAAAGCACAACAAAGAGTTAACAATCCAGGGAATGGGAAACAAAACACAGGAACTTACGTAAATCATGAAGAACATGATGAACAAATGAAAAAAGGGGATGTTAAAGCAGAAAGAAGAGACAGAAGAAGGGAAGTGGAACAAGAGAATGGTTAAATGACGAGAAAAAAGCTGTGGACTGACAGATAGCTGAAATTCAAAAACAATTAACCGAAGGACGGAGGCGTAACAGTCCCTACTTTTTTGTAATGTATCGCAATCATTGGAATGAGCATGCCCCCCCTACCCCCCCCAAAAAATAAATAAAATTAAAGTCGATCAGGTAAAACATGAAATATTGCTCTTTATCTACAGTTGCAGTCAAAATTGTTCAACCCCTGTTGCAAATTAGGTTTACTAGCAAAATTTACAAACTTTCAGCTATTTGCACTGAACAAATCAAAAAAGAACAATTTAAATAGCTCAACACCACAAAGATTAAAAGTGGCTTCTCCAAATTCAATACAAAATGTCACTTTTAATGACTACTGCAGGCTCAAAATTATTCAACCCCTTCATGACAATGTTATGTATGAGTATTTTGTGTACAGCACTGTATATCATTTGTAAATGGAGATTTGTTAGACACAATTTAAATGCCCATTATGACTGGTCAGCGATTTGTTTATTTTGGTTATCATTTGGCACCCTCTGGTGGTATGACTGAAGAAAAACATGATCTGATGCGATACCACTTCTTTGTGAAGAAATAGACTGATGCTTTCTAGAAGCTTCTGGCATCTTCCTGCCTGGAGGGGGCAGGATTACCCAAGGAATCCTGTAGATCTTTCCAGAATGTTGCTAGTATATATAAATGCTGTGATTTTGGTCAGTGGAGGCAGAGTTTTTGTTTTGGCAACAGAGTTACTTAGTGGCATTAGAGTGTTATTATTTGATTAAACAGTGGATTATTTGTAGAAGTTTTTTTTATCAGTGAAGAATAAATTTGTTTAAGTTGTCATTGCTGGTTTTCTTTGTTGTGATTTTTAAATCATAACGACAAGCATCTTTAATAATTAGTTGAGCACCCTTTTGCTGCTATGACCTGCTGGAAATGTAATGCATAGGCAGATAACAGCTTCTGGCAGCATTCCCAAGGAATCTTAGCCCAGTCCTCATGGAGAGTGGCCTCCGGTTCACTAATATTCTTGGGTTTGCCTGCTGCAACTGTCTTCTTCAAATCTTATCAGAGATTTTTTTTATGGGGTTCAAGTGAGGCGACTGTGATGGGAACTCTAGAATCTTCCCAGACTTCTTCTGAAACCAAGCCTTGGTGGATGTTGAGGTATGCTTAGGATCATTGTCCTGTTGGAAGGTCCAATGATGCCCAAGCATCAGCTTCCCTACAGACGGCATGACATTTTCTCCTTGGATATCCTGGTACTTGACTGAATCCATCTTGCCCTCCGCACTTTGCAGGTTTCCAGTGCCAGAGGAAGCAAGGCAGCCACAGAGCATCAAAAAGCCCCCATAATTCTTCACTGTAGGCAGGGTGCACTTTTCCGCATATGCTTCTTTATTCCTCCTGCAAACATACCACTGATTCATAAGCCTGAAATATTGCAGTTTTGTTTCATCACTCCACAGAACAGTATCCCAAAACTTCTGTGGCAAATTTATATGGTTTTGAGCATATTGGAGCTTGTGCTTTTGGATCAGTTGCGGTCTATGTCATGGAGACCTTCAAAGTTTAGTATGCGCCCTACTGCGCAAACTGAAACCTCAGTGCCTCCTGCCTCCAAGTCTTGCTGCGGGTCTCCTGCAGTCACTCGAGGGTTTTTGACCACCCGTCTCCTCAGGAATCTGGCGACAGCCATTGATAGCTTCCTCTTTCTGCCACATCCTGGTACTGTAGCCACTCTTCCTTTAACTCTGAACTTGCGAACTATGATTCCAACTGTATCTCTATGAAAATTCAGTGCCTGTGCTACCTTTTTGTATCCTTTTCCTTGTTTGTGCCAGACAATGATCTCCTCTATTAGCTTTATGGACAATTCTCTTGACAGCCATATATCTGATATGCAATCAAATATTAGTGTCAACAAACCCCTAGTGAGTGCCAGTATTTGATATGTTTTATCTCATGCAAACCTGATACAACTCATTAGGCTCTTGATTAGGTGTGCGCTTGAGACAACACCTGATTTGCAAATGTGCTCTTATGATGGCTTCTATTCGGGGGGTTGAATAATTTTGAGACTGCAGCAATCATTGAAGTGGCATTTTGTGCTAAAATTGGGGAAAGCACTTGTAATATTAGTTGTGTTGAGCTATTTAAAACGTTCTTGTTTAATCTGTTTATCACAAATGGCTGAAAGTTTGTAAATTTTGCCAGTAAACCCAATTTGCAATGGGGGTTGAATCATTTTGTTTGCAACTGTATTTAATACTGGTCAAGGATGATGGATACATCACTGTTGTCTTGATTACTTGCATTTTCCATTTGTCTCAGTGTTTTAAGAAATAGGGATTGCACAGAACAGACTGTATTTTTCATTTATGGATTAATTCATTTAAATTAATTCTCTTCATTATGGTCCTAATTTTTGTTATTATTGTTGGCAGTGGCGACTCATGAACTGGCAACAGGGGAGGCTCAAACAATCCCTTAAAAAGAATGATTGGTCCCGACCTGTTTTCAATCATTCATTTCAATTACCATTACAGAAACTCTGAAAACTCGACATTATCAGGTGTAGCCAGTTTTCATTTATAACGCATACCTGTCAACTCTCACACATTCGGTGTGAGTTTAAGTGGCATATTTACGTTCCTCTGCTGTAGTCAGCAATTATTCAATCAATGTGTATGCAAGAGATTCACGCGCGGAATTGAAGTCCTTGTGCATGGAGGGGTTGGAAGAAATGGAATTGCATAAAGACGTTTCAAATGATCTTATTTCATTTAAACGATCGCAAAACACATGCATTGCTTCCAACCACTGAGTAAAGAAAAGTGCGAGAAGTCCAGAGTCGTAATCGATATGCGTTATAAATGAATGATTGAAAACAGGTTGTGACCAATCATTCTTTTTAAGGGATTGTTTTAGCCTCCCGTTGCCAGCTCACAAACTGCCACTGATTGTTGGGTAAAAATATCATTTCTAAGTACATCGTATTACAGAAACTGTATCAATCAAACTTAAATGTGAAAAGGGTAATTCCTGTCAGGTGGCAATATTGTGAGCAATTACTTTTTTTTGTGATCCACATTTTTTATTCTTTATTTTTAGACAGACAAGACAATACAAACCAACAGCCGACAATAACAGTGTGACACACACAATCTTAAAAGGGGGGGGGGAATTTTTTGCAATGGAAACTAAAAGCAAGAGGCAGAGATACTGAAGCAAAATACAATTTTATAGACTAAGAGTCACTTATTCTACAGCTGGAATGATCCGGGTCTAGTATCACCAGGTGTGGAGGAGTGTAGGGCCTGAGATAGCCCTTTTGTAAGGTAGTCCCTGATGGATGCAGCAATGCTTGACTATGCTTGTATGGTGGCTGGCTCGGCCCTATTAAGTCGTGCTGTTGTCCACTCAAGAGAGACTATACTCTGATAAAATGCCAACCAGCTTGTGAACATCAAAAGGTTGGGACGAAACCACATTGACTGTATAGTTTTCTACGATGCAGTGAAGCCTGCTAAAGGTAGTCTACGCTGATTTAAGATAAGAGAGAGAGACGAGTCATCATTAAGCAGACAAAGACATGGGTTCGGTACTATTGAGGCTCCTAATAACTCTGAGATCGTCAACAGAACGCAGATCCAAAAATTACTGATCAGCGGGCACTCCCAGAACATATGCATTGTTGTACCTAATGCTTGATCTTGACAGTGAGTACAATTAGGACTTGGAAGTAGTTTCATTTTAAAAGCATTTAATAGGTGTGGCATATGCCCTGTGAATTGTCTTGAAATGTATTAGTTGATGGGCAAGATTTTTAGATGTACTGCCTAAGATGGACCATATCGTTTTCCAATTTGGTATCAGACCATCTCTATCAAGGTCTGCGTCCCATACCTTTTCGACTGCCAGTTAGCAATCACTTTAAAAAAAAAAAAAAGACACAAATTACTTACTGGTTTTAGTATCAGTTTTTATTGACAAAGAGCAGAATTTGGGAAAAATAATATAAAAGGCCAAATAGGCAATCCCTGTTTTTGGGTCAGCTAAGGTTTTCCCAAGTGCCTAAAACATATTTTTACACAATATGATTTTCAACCTGCTTCCAGTTCAGTGAACTTAGTCACATTTTTTTTATTTTTTTAAGACCTATGGGGCTGGGCAAGTGTCCAATGCTTTGAGGCGACTGTACATATAAAAACAGGCATGGACCAGCGCTGTTACCAAGTGACAGCATTTCATTCAGCAAAGAAGGAGCTTGTTGGAAACCATATCCTTGCTGAACACACACACATACTACTCAGCAGACGGTGGAGTTCAGGATCTTCAAACCAAGTAAGACTGAATTCAGTGGGCAGTGAATGTTCATGTAGATCAAACCTGTCTTTAATGCTGGGGAGACTAACGTCAATTTTATCCCCCATCATTAACACACAAAAAGAGACATTAAATTCTTCTGTATTTCCCGTCTGGTCTCGTGGGAATATTGCTTTTTAAACATATAGTAGATGAATGTATTACGGCTAAGAACAGTCTGTGTTCTCCATTTATTGATTAATTTTGATTAAAATTCTCAATTTACTTGACTTTACTGGTTACTTATTTTTGCCCTACAAAATAGTTTCCCAAAGACATCATCTTGAAGTGTTACAGGCAACTGTACCAAGCAACCCCAGATGTGAGAATAGCAATGGTATGCGTCAGAGGCAGAGTAGTGCTCAGTACTGATTATACGCTGCCACTTTTGTGAAAAAAAAGGGTCCTAATCTATTACTATTCCATAATTTTTTTATGAAAATGTATTGAAAAATATTATTGAAGGCAATGAGAACAAAAAAATAATTCCCACAAGTATATTGCGGTAAAAATATGGGTGATAAAGAAAAACACTCAAAACATTTTTGTATAACAAGTGAGAGGTGTCACAATTTTTATTTTTTTTGACTGTTGCATAGCCTGAATGTTTGAAGGCTCAATTTCATAATTATTGATCCAAAAAAATTGTTTAAACTGGTTTGGGGCCACATTATTCTGCGAAATTTCCATTGATGGTCAGTTGCTCTAATTTTTAAGGTAAACTTTTAGCAGTGTCACTGTGTTAAACACTATGGCATGGCAGAAAGAGCTCTCTGAGATTGTTCGTAGCCGCATTGTGGTCTTATATGATGCTGAAGATGCTAAATGCTGCCATTGCACTGTAAGAAACCGGTCAAAGAGACCGGTTCGCCGCAATCTAGCGGTAATAAAGGTGTGAAAGGGAAGTTATGTGCCTCTGATGTTTATTTTCTGTGCATGACAAGTAAAAAAAAAAAACTAGTGCCACGGGCACTGTAGCTCACCTGGACATATGTAACCTTTGAAAGATATCAAATATTAGTTTTTACCTATTTAATTTTCTTAAGTGACAATAAGAAAGGGCCAAAGTGACACAATTGCATAGTTCTCTTGCTACGTACACATTATACATGTTATTGAAGTTCTATTATACATAGAACCAGTGGCGGTCCGTCGGCAGAAACAAAGGCCTTCAGAAACCTCGCCCTCCAACGCTCATTGACCCAAACCTCTCGCAGTTTACTTATCCTGAACAGCAACAGTTGCCCAGACTAATGGTAGGACCGGCGACAATTTACTTTTGATAGCGTTGTTATACATTATACCTTGCACCACAAAATTATGAGGCGTTTTCTATTGTACAAAAATGACAACGTAAAATATGATTATGTCTTTATGATTCCTGCGCTCTTGTAGCTCGTGAAACAGCGCAGATTTGCTTAGTTTGCGAGGCTTATTAAGCAATTAGCCACGAGAATCTGTTCTATATTCAGAATGTGGTCGCGCTAAAGGGTGTTGTTAGGCACGATGCACAGCTGAGTGATGGCAAAAATAATTTTTTGCATTTATGTTGCCTTTGCCGTCCTTACAATGCCATATCAATTATATAGGCATTCAGTTTTTTCATTATCATTTCTTATTAAAGGCCATGGATTGTTCTTGACTGTTCAGTCAATAAATAGTTTAATTATTAATAAGCCGAACTTGAATGAGAACGCTTGAGCACAATCGAGCGGTAAAGGGTGAGGTTACTGATGGCTTTCTGAACATCTGACGGCACGCCGCTGCATAGTACACAGTGCTGGAGACTACACTGGTGATAAGAGCAGTCAGGTGGGCGTGAATCTGACCCCTTGCTTCCCCCTGATCTTGATCCATGCTCTCATCCAATCAGAATCCCATCCGGGTTCAAAATTACAAGATGGTGCTGGTCAATTCTTGACAAAAGAGGCCTCCTTTTTGGCAGTGGCAGTCCGTCGGCAGAAACACAGGGCCAGCAATAACCTTGCCTTTCTCTACTTAATGACCTACACCTCTTGCAGTTTACTTCTCCCAATTAGCAACAGTTGCTCAGACTGATAGATACAACCGACAAGAGTCCAATTTATTTTTGAAAGCCTTGTTATACATTGCACTACGAAATTATACAGTTTTCTTCCGCACATCAATTACTACGAAAAATATCAATTCGTCTTTATAATTTCTGCACTCATGTAGCACGTGAAACCACAGATTTGCGTAAATTAGTTTGCGAGGCTCATTGAGCAATAAGCCATGAGAATCCGTTCTATTGTCTGAATGTAGTGACAGCTAAAGAGTGTAGTTAGGTACCATGCACAGCTGAGTGATGCCGAAAATAATTGCTGCGAAGTCCGCGAATGTTTCTGATTTACTTGCAGACTGTCATCCTTGCGGAGTCACATCAATTATATCAACATGTAGCCAATAGGCAATCGCTTTGTAATTAACATTTCTTTATCATTACGTGTCATGCATTGGTGGTGGTTGTTCAGTTAATAAATTATTTGATTGTTAATCAGGCAAACTTGATCGCAAACGGTTTTAGAGCTATTATGCGGGAAAGGGTGATGTTACTGAAGGCCTTCCTGACATCTGACGGCATGCCACTGCTTTTTGGTATTCTGAAACCAATAGGTGACGTCACACATGGTTTATCCATCTTTTGTATACAGTGTATGATTTAAAGTTATAACAGAAAAAAGTAAGTGTGGCCAGAAACTAGCGGTCAAATTTAAAAATTTCTCAAAATCTGTCAGATATGTTTTAAGGGTTGCTGCCAGCCACCAATGTACCAAAATTCAGTTCAATAAGCTCCAAAACATGACCGTCCAAATCAGATCAGAAAGTTTTATATAAAGTTTGGTGTCCTCATTGGTAGGAACATGCATGCCAGGTTTCACTTTCATAGCTGTAGCAGTTTCAGAGGAGATGATGTCTAAAGTTATAACAGAAAAAAGTGGGTGTGGCCATGATGGCCATATTTGAAATCAGATCAGAAAGTTTTATATTAAGTTTGGTGTTCTCATTGGTAGGAACATGCATGCCAAGTTTCACCTTCAAAGCTGCAGTGGTTTCAGAGGAAAAGGTTTTTAAAGTTATGACAAAAAAGTGAGTGTGGCCAGACACCAGAGGTCAGATATTAAAATTTCCACAAAATCAGTCTTATAAGTTTTTGGACTTATGCTAGCTGCCAATGTACCAAATTTCAGCTCAATAGCTGCAAAAATGACCGTCCAATGGGCCCATATGGCGTTTTCAATATGGCGTCCATGGCGGCCATATTTGAAATCAGATCAGAAAGTTTTGAATAAAGTTTGGTGTCCTCACTGGTAGGAACATGTACGCCAAGTTTCACTTTCATAGCTGCAATGGTTACAGAGAAGATGTCTAAAATTATTGCAGAAAAAAGTGGGTGTGGCCATGGCGGGCCATATTTGAAATGGATTGGAAAGTTTTATATTCAGTTTGGTGTCCTCATTGGTAGGAACATGTATGCCAAGTATCACCTTCATAGCTGCAGTGGTTTCAGAGAAGAGGATTTTTGAAGTTAAACAGAAAAGACTGGGTGTGGCCAGGGATCAAAGGTCAAACCAAAGTGAATTTTGTAAATTTCATAAAACCCATCAGATATGTTTCTGGGCTTTTTGCTAGCTACCATTGTACTAAATTACAGCTCCATAGCTGCAAAAATGACTATCCAATGGGCCCATAAGGCATTTTTCAATATGGCTGCAATATTTGACATCAGATTGGAAAGTTTTACACAAAGTTTGGTGTCCTCATTGGTTGGAACATGCATGCCAAGTTTCACATTCATAGCTGCAGTGGTTTCAGAGGAGAAGATTTTTAAAGCAAACAGAAAAAACTGGGTCTGACCAGAGATAAAAGGTCAAACTAAGGTCAAATTTGTGAATTTCACACAACCCATCAGGAATTTTTTTGGGCTTGGTACTAGCTACCAATGTACTAAACTGCAGCTCAATAGCTGAAAAAATGACCATCCAATGGGCCAATATGGCATTTTCAATATGGCTGCCATGAGATCAAAGGTCAAACTTGTAAATTTCACAAAATCCATCAGATATGTTTTTGGGCTTGCTACTAGCTGCCATTGTACCAAATTGCAGCTCAACAGCTGCAAAAATGACCATCCAATTGGCCCATATGGCATTTTCAATATGGTGGCCATATTTGAAACTGGATCGAAAAGTTTTATATAAAGTTTGGTGTCCTCATTGGTAGGAACATGCATGCCAAGTGCCCCATCTTTGAGACGGGTGGTGTTTAACTGAGACACTGAGACGGATGAGTCTGATTTGAGACGGGTCCGTCCATAATCAGCATTAAATTGCCTATATGTGAGACGGGCGAGCATTTGTATAGATAACAATGGTTGTCCAAAAAATCTGCACAGTCAATTTGACTTTAATTCTTTAGTGAACTGAAGTGCTGTGGGCCGGGCACGAAATGGGGCTCAAATGTAAACTCATTAACATATGACCAATCCGCGCACTTCTGTCTTATTATCTATGCATGGCGCCATGGCATGTGTGGCCAACTGGGCATTTGTTTACTTCAATAAAAGAGTTGAATAAAGTAGTTTCAGAGGTAGGTCAGCAATTGTATTGATAATGTAGATGTCCAAGAGCATTTTATTCACTGTTATGTGATTCAAAACGCTCTGCCAAGCACTGATTTTTTAGATGAAATGCCTCTTTCAAAGCCCCTTCAAGTAGTTTTTATTCGTATCGGTGTATGAGTGTCGGCAATAGAAACTTGTACATCAGAAATCGGGAATTTGAGTAAATGTAGCCTGAAGGAAATACATGTTCCTGTATTAGGGTAATCGTGGCTCCGCTTATTAGTGTGCATGAAAATGCACGCTATTGTTATTCCAGTTCTTTTTCTTCTTCTTCTTCTTATTATTATTATTATTATTATTAGTGTGCATGAAAATGCACACTATTGTTATTCCAGTTCTTATTATTAGTTTGCATGTGAAGCATGCAAACTATTGTTATTTCTCAGGATCTTTCAACTTATTTTTATTAGTTTGCATGTGAAGCATGCAAACTATTGTTATTTCTCAGGATCTTTCAACTTATTTTTATTTTTTTAGTTTGCATGTGAAGCATGCAAACTATTGTTATTTCTCAGGATCTTTCAACTTATTATTAGTTTGCATGTGAAGCATGCAAACTATTGTTATTTCTCAGGATCTTTCAACTTATTTTTATTTTTATTTTTATTCTCTTTCTTCCCATTCTGTTAACACTAACTCCTCCAACAGTTTTCATACTGCCCATACAACCTGCATACCAAATTATTCTAATATATGTGCAGATCGTTGCTATTCAAAATCATATCGATATTAATTATAGTTTATGAATTATTAGCAATTAAAAATGAAAAAATTCCCATTGACAATGAATGGAGCCCATTCATTTTCAATGGGAGCGAGACTTTCTTGCACAACCACACTCTCTCACTTTTCCAATTGGCTAAACAGCATCGACCATTCTCTCTCTCTTTTCCTATTGGCTAAACAGCATCGGGACAAAATTGAAACGCCGCCATCTTGTTTTGCTTCCGATGCGAGCGAAAATATGCTGAATAATACAAAGTAAATAGCTATCAAACCACAAATTTAATCGTAACATCACAACAGACAAATGTCATACAATTATGAAACATAATTATCTTATGCAAACTAGCATATTGTTTTATGAAAATGCATTGCGATTATGGTTCGCATGGCTCCGTGTCCCAACACGGAGTTCCACGTAGCTAGCTAGCATGCTAGCTACATACTTGTAACGAAATAATTACATATGGCACAAACGTTCACAAAAATTCTTCCTTATGTTCATTTCGCTAAAATAATACAAAGATAACCTAAGCAGACATAGAAAACAATATAATACACGACAATCCAGGCTCCTCAGGCATCAAGCAAATAGGCCTACGAGCCGCAGCGGTCTCCATTTTAATACGAAGACCGACGAACAATGCGCTGGTCCCGGAGGCATGTCTTAGTTTATCCCGGGCAGCTAGCTAGCTAGCTCGCCACGTAATATTAGTCAAATTCATTCATACTGCACAAATGACCATAAAAATGCTTAGCTATGTCCAGCTAGGTAACACAAAATGCAATACGGAGCTAACTAGACGCAGAAGACGATATAACACGTTATACCATCTTTAAAAAAATCGGTGATTCCAGCAAGCGCGGATGACTGTCAAGCGGACCGCATCAGCTGCAATATACATGCAAAATCCGCATCAACGCAAACGCTTTGTCTGCTAACTATAAACGGGCAGTATGCAGCGAAAATATGCTGAATAATACAACGTAAATAGCAATCAAAGCAAAAATTTAATCGGAACATCACAACAGACAAATGTCAAACAATGATGAAACACAATTATAAATGCAAACTAGCATACTGTTTTATGAAAATGCATTGCGATTATGGTTCGCAGGGCTCCGTGTCACAACACGGAGTTCCATGTAGCTAGCTAGCATGCTAGCTAAATACTTATAACGAAATTACATACAGCACAAACGTACAAAAATTTTTCTTTATGTCCATTTCGCAAAAATAATACAAAGATAACCTAAGCAGACAAAGAAAACAATATAATACAGGACAATCCAGGCTCCACAGGCAGCAAACAAATAGGCCTACGAGCATAGCGGTCTCCATGTTAATAGGAAGACCGACGAACAATGTGCTTGTCCCGTAGGCATGGTTTAGTTTTTCCGGGAAGCTAGCTAGCCACGTAATATTAGTAAAATTCATACATACTGCACAAATTACCACAAAAACGCTTCGCTATGTCCAGTTAGGTATAATAATGCAATAAGCAGCAAAACTCACAGACACAACAATACTCGATTTTATTTGAAATAATCCGTCACAGTATTGATAGCCTAAATCGCAGGCTAGCTAGCTAGATAACTAGCTTCCTGGTGCTAGCGATCGATTTACGTTTACGTGGAATAATATGCATTTAAAACGGGCTTTTATCGGCCAAGATGTAATATTCTGCTACAAAACAAATTGGCCGGTAAAAGCCCTTTTTAAACGCATCATATTTCACGTAAACATTCAGCACCCAGAGCCGTCTGACAGCGTAGCGTTGCAGGGACTCGAGAACCGATGGATGATCTGCTCATTCTAACATTAGGTGACATGAATACTTGCTTCCGAAGGTCATGAAATCGATGTCAGACAGTATTATGCCTTCGAACTAAGGGTTCTGCAATGATGTTTTCTCCCCAGTAAATGTCCACATATCATTTTATGTCGAACAAAAAATTTTATAGATTTGCGTTATCACTTGTCCATTTAGCCACTTTAAAGACAATCGCCTGGTTTGCCGGTGCTCACCCGACTGCCAACTTCCCTCGGTACACGTGGTAGGTGTAAACATTCCGCAGCAAACAGTAGCTGACAGTTTGATGAAAACATATCCGCCAAAGATTGTATAATGGTGCGAGCTAAAGAGGGTGCGATTTTTTAAAGAAATCGGTCCTAAACGACAGATGCAATCTGCTTTCATCAAGGAAGACAATGAGAAGCGATTGCAGGTGAGTTTACTGTGTTACGCTGGTGCGTTCACTTTTCATGGCGCAAAGCAAGGGATGGATTGAAGCGAAGTCAGAAATAACGTTAATGTTTTAACAATCATTAACTTGTCCTTCGTTAACACACACAGGATCAACGTAAAACAATCAGGTGTGGGAAAATGTGAGCAAAAGTAAACAGCATGTCCGAATGTTTAAGAAGTGCTGTGCCTTCACCAGTTTTCCTGCTGAATAATTTTTTCGTGTGTCGTGCGTAATTTAACATTTCATACAATTTAGTGTTTTGTTGGCCTTTAGCTCATTTTCACGCGGTAATTCTTCACAAACGCTCGGAAAAACACTGTTGCTAATGAAAACAACGTGAGAGCCCGTCGGTGAGAGTAACGCATTATTTATTTTAGCACAGAATCTGTGCTGACACGAAAACTGAACAGTCAACCATGCTTGATTATTTTTATTTGATGATGACAATACCAGTAATATTCATAATATCATTATCGTCACAGAAACTTTAAAAGACACTTTGCATTCCTGGGGAGGGTTCTGTATTATATTGATATCATAACACTATTAATATTAATATAACTATTATATTATCATAATCAAAAATGATTATAATAATAATAGCACCAATGATAATTAAAACAAAAATCAAACATTTATAATACATACATACATAATCAAATTGTTCAAGTTTTGTGATTCATCATATCCACATGCCGTTCAAAGCAGTGAGATCTGGTCTTCCATTATTCATCTTAGTCAGTAGGGCGGCACGGTGGTCGGCCTCCCAGCAAGAAGGTTGTGGGTTTGAATCCGCCCGTGGCGTTTCTGGGTGGAGTTTACATGTTCACCCCGTGCCCCCGTGGGTTTTCTCGAGGTGTTCTGGTTTCCTCCCACAGTCCAAATTCATGCATATCAGGCTAATTGGAGACTCTAATATGCCCAAAGGTATGAGTGAGCATATGGTGTTATACCCTGCGATGGACTGGCTACCTGTCCAGGGTATATTTCTGCCTCTCGCCCAAAAGATATGCTGCGATAGGAATACGGAGAAGAAAATGAATCTCTCATAGTATAAAAAAATTCAAACCCAATTAAAATACTGAGACAAAATTACGATACAAAAACAAATAATAAGATAAAACAAAAAGTAGACTTGAAAAAAAACAAACACTATGAATATACAAAATGATTTTTGCAATACAACCTACAAGTATATTATGCACTGGTGTGTATAATTATACATCTTTATGCAAGTGCATCATAAATATTATCAATTCAAATTGTTCAAGTTTTATTATTAAGGAGATTAATATGCATCTCTATCACTTCACAAAATTCAAACCCAATGAAAATAATGAGAAACAAGATAGTAAAAATTTCATCATCATAGAGTAAAAATAACAATATAAGACAAAGTAGGCTCAAATAAATGAACATTCTGTATTTACAAGATATTATAAAGGCAATTGCAATGAGCAAAAGATGAAGGAAGCAGCTCAGTAATTCGTACTGAGAGAGCAGTGCACATCTTATTGGTCTTATAGAGAGTATGGAGGTAGAAGCTGTGGCTTTGGTAATTGGTCTTGGCTGCAATGTTCACATAGCCTGGCTTCCGACCGGACAGCTTCGTCAAGAAGAGGCCATGGTTTGGGTGACTGGGGTCCTCACCTCATATTGTGTAAGTCCATCAGGTTAGGCAATACAGCACCAAAAACTCGCTAGGCTGACTGCACCACCCTTTGAACCCTGTGCCTCTCAATTACTACGGCTGCTTTACAAGGTGGTGATGCTGCCAGTCCAGAAATTACTGTTACCAATAAAAAAATTATAATAATAGTAATAAATAGAAGGTAATAACACATAATAACACATCTTTTAGCAATGTCCATTCTACTATATTGATAAAAGCAAAAGAATGATCATACATGTTGGACCTGTATCGTCCAGCACATCAAGTTGGACTTTGATGAACAATAGTTGTATTACAATCACATGCTGTGAATAATAACATGTCGATAATGATGATAGTGCATCAATAGCCATGTAAAACCAGTATATAGATAATAAACAAATATATACCTGAACCATTACTGACAACAATGAAGATCATCATCATCCAAATAACTTTTATTATGCTACATACCAATGATGTAGCTTGACAACTAAATTAACCCTTACCATACATATGCCCTGGTCACTTCGTCCATGCAATGGACGGTCATCATAGTTTATCATACTTGCCTATCAGTAAAGAAGACACTTTGCACCTTATCATACAGCAGAGTGCAGGACAATGCAAAAATAAACATCATATTATCCAGTGAATTGTGCTATCACATGCAAACTCAGAGTTTCTTTATAAACTCTCATTCTAGTTTTTATTTTTATTCTCTTTCTTCCCATTCTGTTAACACTAACTCCTCCAACAGTTTTCATACTACCCATACAACCTGCATACCAAATGATTCTACTATATGTGCAGATCGTTGCTATTCAAAATCATATCGATATTAATTATAGTTTATGAATTATTAGCAATTAAAAATGAAAAAATTCCCATTGACAATGAATGGAGCCCATTCATTTTCAATGGGAGCGAGACTTTCTTGCACAACCACACTCTCTCACTTTCCCAATTGGCTAAACAGCATCGACCGTTCTCGCTCTCTCTTTTCCTATTGGCTAAACAGCATCGGGACAAAATTGAAACGCCGCCATCTTGTTTTGCTTCCGATGCGAGCGAAAATATACTGAATAATACAAAGTAAATAGCTATCAAACCACAAATTTAATCGCAACATCACAACAGACAAATGTCATACAATTATGAAACATAATTATCTTATGCAAACTAGCATACTGTTTCATGAAAATGCATTGCAATTATGGTTCGCAGGGCTCCGTGTCACAACATGGAGTTCCATGTAGCTAGCCAGCATGCTAGCTACATACTTATAACGAACTTACATGCAGCACAAACGTTCAAAACTTTTTCTTTATGTTCATTTCGCAAAAATAATACAAAGATAACCTAAGCAGACAAAGAAAACAATATAATACACGACAATCCAGGCTCCTCAGGCATCAAGTAAATAGGCCTACGAGCCGCAGCGGTCTCCATTTTAATACGAAGACCGACGAACAATGCGCTGGTCCCCGAGGCATGTCTTAGTTTATCCCGGGCAGCTAGCTAGCTAGCTAGCTCGCCACGTAATATTAGTCAAATTCATTCATACTGCACAAATGACCATAAAAATGTTTAGCTATGTCCAGCTAGGTAACACAAAATGCAATACTGAGCTAACTACCCAGCTAACACATAACTTAACAGCCACGTTGCCTGTAAGTTGCCAGTAGGTCGCGGTGACCTAACCTAATGGCAACCTCCCTGCGACGTGGGCACAACGTTGCCTCTATGAAGTTGCCATTTGGTGTCTTGAGCAACGTTGCCATAACGTGGCGCTAAGGTTATTTGCTAACGTTGCCGTTTGGTGGTGTAAATAACGTTGCCGTAACGTGGCGCTATGGTCATTTGGTAACGTAGCAGTTTGGTGGCGTAAATAACGTTGCCGTAACGTGGCGCTATGGTCATTAGGTAACGTTGCCGTTTGGTGGCGAAAATAACGTTGCCGTAACGTGGCGCTATGGTCATTAGGTAACGTTGCCGTTTGGTGGCGAAAACAACGTTGCTGTAACGTGGCGCTATGGTCATTAGGTAACGTTGCCGTTTTGGTGGCGAAAATAACGTTGCCGTAACGTGGCGCTATGGTAATTTGCATGCTGCTGGGGTCAATTGCGCAGCTCATCTTTATAAAACAATAATAATTCAAATCCACAAATGACCAAGTCACTCCAAGATTTCATGTGTCCTGTCCAGTTGAGTTTCTAGACGGTACTTTCATGGAATTCATTTTCCAACATTTTTGCAGCAATAAAGGTAAAGTACATCTGACAATTGAGAGCAATAATGTGATCGCTCACCTGGATATTCAAGCAGTGATAGCATTAAATATTATACTGTACTACAAATATTTCAATTGCAAACTTTGTTGACTCAATCTGTTGAAACTACCAGCCAAATATTATGATTCTATGCTTTTCGGTTCTTCAGAAGTTGTTTGAAGTGTTTGACATATACTCAAAGGCAATGAGAACGCAACACTCTAAATTTTGGCTTATTTTTGCTCAGGACCTGAGTAGTCCAATTTGAGTTCTTAAGTGACCATTGGGGTCACAAAGTGTACCTCATTACACATGAATATTCATCATTTAACTCAACAGTGTGAGTTGGACTCTCATCAATCCATATTGAGTACAACATATGGGATTAGGAGTTGTGCAAGTACAGTGGTTGAAATGAAGGAGGGGTTGTCTTCCCTATATAAAGGCATGATAAAAGCCACACAAAAAAAAACATTTTTAAGTGTCATAATTCCACGTCTGTCCACTGAACAACGGAACAGGGCCCTGGGTATTCTAGTGGTGGGAGTACGTGCCCCACCATTTTGGGTGTAGTACGTGCAGCATCAGTATGTTTTGGGTGTAGTACGTCCAACTGGGACGAGCTGTTTCATCAAGAGTACCCAGACCTCAAACCAGGCAGCAACTCCAGAATGCACTACAGGCAGAGTGGCGACAACTTCCCCAAGGCAACCCAAGACGCTTAGTCAGGTCCATGAGGAGACGTTGTACTGCCTGTGTGGATGTTCGTGGGGGTCACACCCGATACTGACTGTCCTTTTGAGTTCATTTTTAAATGTATGTTCCGTTCAGTCTTGTGATTTTTCATTTTCAACTTGTGCTCGTTATGTTTAATGCATCTGTTTATTATTGTCCAAATCGGCCCATTAGCACATTTAATTCATCAAAGTCAACCCACCCAACATATTTGAATTGTTAAAATAAGAATAAATTTGGATTCAAATAATTTTGTGACTCAAACTGGTGTTGCGTTTTCATTGCCTCCGAGTATACTTATCCCTGTAACCTTGTAAGTAGCTCAAGGTAATTTTCCTTCTCAGACTTTGTTGGCTCCATCCAAAGAAGCTACCAGCCAAATCTTATGCATGCATACATTTTAGTTCTTTATTATACACACAAAACGTTTTTATTCAGTATTTCTATCAATTACTACAGCATTATTTTTTTTTTTCCATAGACTAACAAAAATTATCCAGACAAGATATTGAAATTAATTTGATATTTTTATTTATATTTTTTTATATTCATAGGAGCGCAAGTGACCTCTAATTGAGTCAGGGGCGTAGCTGTGGACACTTCAGACGGGGGGGGGGGAAATCTCAACCATTTCCAAGTTAAATTATTTTTGGCCCCATCTCTTTAGCCCAGGGGCTCAGCCTTTCCATTTGTTCAATTGTTAATCCCCACCACTTTGGGATGCTTTCAATAAGAATCTTATATAAGATGTAGTTGATATCCATTGCTTAGTTGCTTAGTTCCAGAGAAGTTGTCGCTCAAAGCAAAATAGCCAAATTACACTTTTTGGCCTCGCCCCTCAGCCCCCTTGGGTGTCAACCCCACCATTTGCACAATTTCAAATCCCCACCACATAAGGATGCTTCCAGTCAAATATGGTTGATATCCATCGCACATGACTTAACGCGAAGAAAATGTAAAAACATAATTAGCATAAGACAACACCAAACTGAATAGGCATTTTCAATGAAATGGAGACAATATCAGTACAGATGAAAATGTAAGATACCATTGACATGACTGAGCAATTGAACAAAGCAAAAACAGGAGCATCTCTGACAACAGAAAGTGTAATAATAAAAGGTAAAAGAAAAATACATGCAACCACTTTGGTAAGTACATGCACACATTATGAAAACAAACACCAAATTGAAATGTAATTTTCAATTCCATGGAGACATCAGTACAGATGATAAACGTGAGATACCATTGACAAGAATGCATCTGAGTAATAAAATGAAAGCCTAATCAGAACTGTGGCACCCTGTCAGAGCACCCATCTTCATATGTACAGTACATCCTCAAAAAATATTCACCCTTTAAGCTTATGAAATCCACATTGACACAAAAAATAAATTCAGTTTATATAAAACTGCTCATCAACTTGCAGATTCACACAAATTCAATTAAAAGGCAAATAGTGGATGATAATGAATCCGTTAAAAATACAGACATACAGAACAAATATTTCAAGTAATTTAGTTTGCTTGAACTGAAATGACTGAGACATGAGGGTGAACCTTGGCAAAATGGTGGTCCACTAGTCACAATTATAGTCGACTTATTCTGACTAGTAGACTGCCTTTTCATTTTGCCATGCGACACTGATGTTCATATGAAGTAATTAAAAACTCGAACAGTGAAAAGGGGCATTAGAAGCACTGGTTTGTGAAGCTCAGAATTTACATTTGGCAGAAAGTTAGCAGATAAACATTTATCATTAATGCTTTAGTGTAAATACCAACTTCCTGTATAAAAGCAATGCTGTGTGCTAGTTCAGTGTGCATTAACATTGAATTTTAGGGGACCCATCAATTTGTTTTATTTCAATGAAATTTACCAATGTAAAATTCAGTTACCCAGAGAAAACAATACCAGATATAAGTTATCAAAAAAAAAAAAAAGATTAAAAGAAAATATTCACATACAAGTAAGTTAACCAGTTGGTGACGTATCACTGCATCCATACATTCACAAAAATACGACACAAATTCTATTGAATATAGTAGTGGTAACAGTAGCCACGAATGCCCAGGTAGACATCACGTGACCCAATGATATGGATGAAGGACTGGTCTTGCCATTCTTCAGAAAGGAAGAGTGGAAGCTGTTGCTTAAATGACCTGGCACTGAGAGCGCTGTCAAAATTCCAGGGATGAAGCCGTTCTAGACCTCCTATTATGTACAGCTGGCTGTTATCGATACCATGACGCCCTTTCTCACAGTCTTTGATGGAAGATGTGGGGTAATCATCGAAGACTATGTCCACACGCTTTAGTGACAAAGAGACAGCTTGTATCAGGATGCTTCTGGCCACGCCTCCAAATGTTGCTGGTAGTTTGGCTGCAGGCAGAGCGTGCAAGAGGAAGTTCCCATCAATGATGCATGCGTCTACCACCCGAGGCGATCTCTGCGTTGTGACACTCATGCTTCAAGGAAGGTTATGATGTAAAGTAGGGAAATTATGATGCATGGAATAAAGACTGATGTCTCCGGCAATTTTAGGGGCACCGACTGATGGATGATTAAGAAAAATACTATGGTAAATCAAAGATAGTCCATGACTGACGACTTGTGAATGGAAGGCAGTTTACCTGTCTGAAGTGAAATCTGGAAATCCCCATATCCAGGAATAGGGGAAATTTGGGCGTGTTAGCCACCCTTCGGTTTTTGAATAACAGCCCACAGGCATTACATACATTAAGAGTAAGTGATCATGATTTTGGTCAATCGCGTCTTTGTTTTAATACGAGTTTCGTTGATGGGCTCAAATTGCTCATTTAAGTCAAAAAATTTTTTTTTTTTTTAGGCGTTATTGTACATTGCGCGCTCTTCTTAACTAAGGAATCCCCAAAGTTTAAGTTCTTAAGTGATATTGATTTTGGTCACTCTCAAGAATGTTTTAGCTCAAGTTTTGTTGATATATGCAGTGCACACCTCAAACCTTTCGGGCGCGAATTGCTAATTAAACCTCACTGGGCTCCCGGACTAAGCTGGTAAATTACAAAAAACGGACTCAGAAAAATGACAATTGTTGCGCATCCCTTTGGAGAACACGCTCGTTACCGCTGTAGCCATGTTGTGTCGCTGAGGTATCCTCATTGAAGTTAAGAATCCACGATGAGAGGAAAGGAGCAGATCACTGAAACAGTCCTTTTGAAGGAAGGTGTCTCATGGAGGGCCAGTGTTCCTCTGCTGGCTGTCATCATCGACAGTTAACAGGATATCTGATGGGAAACACGGTAAGACCTTTTAATGCCTAGAACTTGTTCTTGCAATGTTTTTTAACTTCCCCATGCTTTCAATTAACTTTTTGTGAAACGTTTTTAAAAAACTACAAGTAGCCAACTCACAACCAAATACGTCTAAGATTACAGATTTTTCCACAAACATCACTGTCATTGTAAGGTTTTCAAGATAGTATGCTTGAATACTATTTGATAATGTTATGTCCTGTCATGTTTCTGCAGAATACGTTGAATGCCATCACGGTGGTCAGTCAGCCGTCTCTTCTGTAGAATACAGTCATGGTGGTCTGTCAGCTGGCTTCTCTTTGTCTAATATGGTAAGAATTAACACAAATATAAACTGAACATGAACAAGGAGAGGTGAACAATTAAATATCAAAATAGCACAGCACTAGATTTCAAGATCAAGATCTTTGTAGTTCAGATTTAAGATTAAGCAACTTGTCCTGGGTGAATACAAAATAATTGAAGAGCAGTGTTATCTGGTGCTACCATGGGCCACACAAGAAACCCTTGTATGTTTGAAACACCGCTCCCACAGAAAAATACATCTGCAATTAAACACGTCAGACAATTTTAAATGTTTTTGCTGGATTTCATCAAGTTAATCTGTCACAGATGATTTCAGATGTCTGCTGCCTTGTCTGTGACACTACTAGGCCGATGTGTGTTAATACAGTCAAGCATATCAATGTGCATAGCCTCCAAGATGTGTTTTGCCACATTAAAGAGACATGAGAGCAATAAAACAGATGCTGCATCTCCAAGAACCCTGTGGTGCTACCACAGACAGTGAGTGTGTCTCAAACAGAGCACTTTCCATAGTGCACGCACTGTTCGCCCTACGCACTGACATTTGTAGAGCGCACTGTCGCTGTTTATGACTGTCTCAAATGGTGCACGGATGATAAACACTCGGTGGAAGTGACAGGCGGAACATGGGACCACAGTTGCAGTCCCAAACAAGCATATGGAAGGGTGTCTGTCAGATTAGCATGTGATAATGATGTATTAGCAAAATGTTTTATCACCGTTGTTAACTTCGCACACTGATTCATTTAGGCAAACAAGATAATATCACACTCTAAGCTGGTCTGGGTGCCATTTCGCCTAGATAACTCTTAATATATTTATTTTAACCAATTTCCAGGGTTCTGACTGGACAATGCCAACATCCCAACCAATCGGAATTTCGAGTTTGGCGTCACACGAGCTGTATCAAGGCAGAATATCTTGATGCTGGCCTGTTGCTAGTAGTTACGAGCTAGCTAGCTGCACACCCGAAAATTTAAATGTGCCCATTTAACAGTTTTGAGATGATTAAACTTGTCCCCGATGTCAATAACGCAAGAATGTATCATGGTTCATAAATACGAGTATACCATTTCTCTCATAATCACTCTAAATCGTGTCTAAATCCGCCTCCTTACGCCCTGAGCACGAGACCAGAATTTCGGTCCAATGTTCTTGAGCTTCCTCGCGAGGGCTCCCGCAATGGTTAAAGTAGGTTGCTAAGCTAGATCAGTTCGTTGGTGAATGACAGCAGCGGCGGAGAGTGGACAGTACATTTAAGACATAATTCAAAATTAGTTTTATTAAAGTAGTATCTTCTATTCCTTAATCTTTTATATATATATATACGTACATGGTAATTGTTATAGCGTAGTTAAATCAGTTGTAATTTGTTTTTATCAGTAGTATTTAGTAATATTTAGTAGTGATTTATTTATTCTTAGTATTCATAAATCACTCTAAATTAAATGAATTTTTTTTTTTTTTTTTAAAGACAATCACTTTGTATATACATAGATAAAATAGTTTATAATTAGTTTAGAGCGGTCCTGACAGCCCGACTCTAACCAGTCGACTTCGGGTAAGTGGGTCCAATTTAGCCTGCTAGCTTGATTAGCGACGCCTCTCAAACACTGATTACATGACTTCCGGTCGATCGAGTAGCGTATCAGCGTATAATCGCCTATTTCAATGTATGAGTGTAAAAACTCCGATTCACAGACGTGTATACATGCGGCGTATTTTGACTTCTCTTTATTATATCATAACATAATTGAGTTGAAAGTGAAAAAGTATGTCATGTAAACGGGGCTACTGAGTGATAGAACTACAGAGGTTGAAAAGATTTATATTTGCATAGTTGTTGCCAACGTCACGAGAGCCTTAAGCCAAGGGCGGGAAACACTGCGCTTTCTTACTGGTGCTGGTTCAACCACACGGCAGCCATTTTGAAATGTCATGCAGTTACCGATAACAATTCAGTAAAATTTCAGATTCAGCTAGACTTATGTTAACCAGAGTCCTCATTCTGTTATTTGTATCACCAGTGCTAACCCTTCCGTTTTATGTCAAATTGACTGTCCTGAGAAATGTCTATCGCTACACTACATAAGGGGCTGAGATGCTACCGGAACCAGCCCCAGGACTTGTCGGTCCATTCTACCAGAGTATTTTAGCAAGCTAATCATAAGTGCTACATGCTACAATACAGCCAAAATAACTCACCTTTCGCTGTTGTGTCCATCCGTACATCACCGTGTTTGCCCCATTGTTATCTAGTGTAACAGTTGTCCTTGCGTTGTGTTAATAATCATGACGACAGCTGATCCCAGTCACAGTATTTTTATTGAATGCCGTCTCAGCCGATGGTATCTGGCAAACAAGATGGACGTGTAGGCATTATACAGCAGCCATCTTGTGTAACAGCTCATGCTCACGTTGATGGCGCGCTCATAGACTGGGATCGAATTATGCATTGCTCGTCTGAACAACCAAAGCAATATTTATAAAAACATAGAACATAATGTACCTGGCAAACAATATGGACGTGTAGGCATTATACTGCAGCCGTCTTGTGTACAGCTCATGCTCACTATAAAAGAATGTACAAGCATTACGTTAGCTACCGTACAGAGAAGCAACCATGCTGGCTAGCTACAGTTTGACGGTGAAAACATATAATTACCACATACCGTGATCACTAAACATCGTTACAGGATTTCGATATAAAAGAAAAAACTATCAGTGCATTTATATGAACGTAAATGCAGTATTCAACAGTAAAGACCGCTTTTTGATGCACGGTGCTTTTCAACTCCGACTTACCGCTGATGGCGGGCTCATAGACTGAGATCGACTTATGATGCACATGATCCCAAGTCAGCAAACTACGCCCACCAGCCAACAACATTAACCCTTTGGGGGTTATGCAATTAACAATCAAAAATAGAAATTTGAACGAAGTGTCACTGAAACGGACATATTTAAGGGTCAAATTTCTCTGATAACTCATAGGATATGGGTTTAGGAGTTGGTTTTCAAATGAAGTATACATGCAGAGCTTTACAAAATTTCAGAGAGGAACTTCATACTATCTCCCAAGTTTGGGAAAGATTAACCCTTTCCTGTCCAATAATCTGGACGTGGCCCTTTTTGACCCAGGTTTTGACCCCGTGGGTACCTTTCAAATTTCAAAAAGGTTGGTGTCATTTTAAAGCCATTGATGTGTACTACTAAGTAAATGTGAAGCAAACATTAAACAAACAACCTATCATTGGAAAACAATGTCCATTTTGGAGATAAAACCCTCATTTAAGCAACATTCATTATGTACAGTAATATGTACACAAATGTACAGGAAACATATGGTAGATTGCAAAACTTCATACAATTAATATCTGAACACAGTACTCTCTCACATGAATACACCTTGACATTTTGGTTTGCACTTGTAGGTCCAAGCCAACCATCCTGACCTTGCTGGACCATTCTTGACAGGTATGTAGTTGCTAGACTACCTACTCAATATCCCTAGACTTTAAGCATAAATCCCATGTGAGACCGTGCCATATTACCCACACAGGATGAGTGAGGAGAGGCAGATTCGGGCAAGACAATACCTCCGTTCATGGAGATCAGCCAGAAGAGTCATGAGGAGCTTAGCAGAGAACACCACCTCTGCATTCAACACAAACAATCATGTGTCTGATGCAGGTTCCCCTGGAAGTCCGTCTGGCGCTTTTGCAGTTCTGCCCGATATCAGTGTCTCTGACAGTCTATCTGGTGCCATTGCAGTTGTGCCCGACTTCAGTAGTGGTGCCAGTGCTGAGGAGGCTTTCTCTGACCTGGAGGATGGTTCTCTAGCAGAAGATCTAGTTGAGGCCATGGAGGTTGACAGCGACACTTCTGATGATGACTTTGAGAGGGCTTTAGGGGAGGTACTGGAGAAGTATCCGGAAGCCATTGCAAGGAGATCCTCACTCTATTCTGATCTCGCAACCTGGGCATGTAGATTCCAAGTCAAACACAATGCTGTGGATGCCCTTTTGAAGATTCTGCAAGGCCATGGACACACTGACCTGCCCTCAACTGCCAGAACTCTCCTTAACACACCGAGAGAGGTTAAGACTACAGTTCAGTCTGACATGAACATTGTGCATTTTCCAATTAAGGACACAATCAAAGGCCATCTGGAGAAGTATCCAGCTGATCGCATTCCCGACTGCATTGAACTGTCCTTGAACATTGATGGTTTGCCTCTATTCAAGAATCCTGGAACATGCATGTGGCCCGTCCTCTGCGCCAATGCACTTGAACCCCATCAAAATCTTCCCCATCACCCTGTCATGTGGAGGGGGCAAGCCAGCAGACCTTAATTTCCTCAATGACACGGTTGCCGACATCAACGAACTACTTTCTAGTGGCCTGCAACACAGAGACAGACTAATCACATTCAACTTACTCTGCATTGTCTGCGATGCTCCTGCAAAAGCTTTTGTTCAAAATGTTAAACTTTGCACAGGGTATTATGGATGTGACAGGTGTGAGCAGCGAGGGGAATGGTACAACAAAGTAACTTACCAGGAAATGGAAGCCGTAGCACGTACAGACAGCTCTTTCCGTCAACAAACCCAGGCTGAACATCACCACGGCAGTACACCCCTCCTTGGTTCGCCCATTGACATGGTGGAGTCCTTCCCCATCGATTACATGCACCAGGCATGCCTGGGCGTCATGAAAAAAAATGTTAATTATTTGGTGCAGAGGAGAGAAGGGTTACAGAATGTCTGACTCGCAAATTAAAGAGGTAAGCAGAAGGCTCATCGGCCTCCAGCCTCATATCCCTTATACATTTGCCCGAAAGCCTCGTGCCCTGAAGGATGTTGATAGATGGAAGGCGACGGAGTTCAGACAGTTTATGCTGTATACAGGCAAAGTTGTCCTGAAGGGAATTCTGAGAGAAAGCCTATTTGATCACTTCATGACATTCAGTGTGGCAATGTGCATACTAATAAGTCCTGCTTTGGTCCAACAACAATCAGAGTATGCAGCCGCCCTCCTAAAATACTTTGTAGCAAGAGGTCGAGAACTGTATGGAAAAGAGTTCCTTGTCTACAACACGCACTCATTGCTCCACATGGCAGAAGATGCAGTTCATTTCAGAGGCTTGGACAACTGCAGCGCATTCAAGTTTGAGAACTATTTACAGACTGTTAAGAAGATGGTAAGAAGTGGAAAATGCCCCGTCGTTCAAGTTGCAAAACGAATTAAGGAGACAGAAAAACACTTGCCAATTGCGATCGGACAGTTAAGGGAAAACAAAGTGTTTGTGCTGAGTCAACGCGAATGTTGCGAAATCGAGGATGAAAAAAATGGACAATGTCTCTGTCGAGTGTTTCAGCGCCCAGAACCTCTTTTTCAGCAGCCTTGTGATTCCGGAATCATTGGAGTGATGAGATTCAAACAAAATGACTGTGTGTTGAGGTGGATCCCGAAAGAACATCTGAAAAAAAGTGCAATCAAAATACCAGTGAGAGGAAAAATTGTCTTCATGGCCATTCTACATGATTTATGACAGTATGTTGTCATTGATGCTCTCATTATGTATTCATGCTGATTTGCCATTTGTGCCATTTGTGTATACACTGACTACACCCTTTTCATTGACATTGTCATCTTAACTTACCCTTGTTCTTAATTACAGAATGTATGAAATAGTAGAGTTTGCCGGGGAGGGGGCCGTGGGGATTGTGGCCAGGCAGTGGACCTTCAAAGTAGGAGAGGCAAGGAAACATGGATACATAAGTACAAGTTAAATACATAAGTAATAACACTTTAATGTTTGTGAATTGAAAACTTCAAAATGATTGGTTTGCTTTGGGTCCTTTTATTTCAGACATGGTACTGTTACTGGCCCCCAAAAGACCAGACCAAGCATGCTAAAGAGAAAACAATACCGGATATAAAGTTATGGACAAAAAGGCAGATTACTAGAAAATTTTCACATACAAGTAAGTTAACTATGGCGCGTTCACTCTACACTCAATTAGGATTATTTTGCTCTTCAGATGATGATCCTATCACCCTGGCTCTTGCGTTCACATTGCACAGTGCAATGGACTTTTTTTCTGACACCCATTTTGACATGAAATGGCAGGGTAGTTCAACTTCCTGTTCATGTAATCACAGGTGTTACTAATGACATTAATTGTCAGATTCAGCCACATTTACCTTAACCAGAGCCCTCATTATGTCATTAGTAACACCTGTGATTACAGGAACAGGAAGTGGAACTACCCTGCCATTTCATGTCAAAATGGCAGCCGTGACTTTCCAGACCAACCCACAGGCGGCTGCCATTGCCTGGTATCTACTTCCTGTTCATCCTTTTTCAAATGAGAAGTTTATACTGGAGAATCTGATGCTTCCCCAAACTACGTTTTTCAGCAGTCTCATTTTCTGCAAATATATCTGTAGTGGGCACAGAATTGCCAACAGACAATTTTAATGCAATATGTGTTCAAAGTCTTGGTACATTAATTAATCCAAAGACATACAAACTGCTACTAAAGTAAGTTGTGTGGAGAGGTAGTGGGAGCCAGGTAAAAGTCAAAATGAATCACGGGAAAATTGGGGTCAAAGCGTCAATACAATGCATCTTGGGAAAGGTCAGAGTTCGCTTGGAAAGTCGTGCATACTTTGAACGAGGAATCAGGTAATTAACACCACTTGATTGCAGCAGGTGGTTCACACATTGGGTGAATCCCAATATCCTCGTTAGGCCCTATGCACTGAACCTGCAATGATTTCATTGGTTGAACTAGTAGAATAGATTGTGAATAGATTCCTGATTGGCTAATACATGCCAGTTGAGTATCTGAAGGTGGGTAGGGGTCATTGGAATCCATCCACTAAAAACCTAATTTGTCCTAATCTAGAAATCCTTTGGGTTCACACTGCCACTAGTGGGTGGATTTCCATCCCATGTTTTAATGCGCATCAACCCATAGGATTGTATGTAGTAATCTGAATTAAAACATGGGTTGGAAACTCACCTAGTGGCAGTAGGGATGGAAATGCAACTAGTGTGATGCATTAGGTGACGTACCAGTGCATCCATACATTCACAAAAATACTACACAAATTCTAACTGACTTATCTGCTTTTGTTTAACCTGACTTTATCACTAGATGACTGGGAGCAGGCCATGCGAAGGTGCCACAGATCAGAGTCGAAATCAAATGTGGACACAGAGTTGGAGGAGGACCGAAGACGGCCAATTAAAAGGCCAAAGAAATATGACCAAGAAGGTATACCTAAAGCATACCTAAACTTCAGTGTAGTACATTCAGCTGTGCGAGGTCACAGTGTGTTATCGGTTGTGTGTGTGAGTGTGTGTGTGTGGGCACTGAAAGTGGAAGTTGACCCAAAAGCCCCAAGAGGCATAAGCTTCCCGGGAATAAGTATACGAATGTGTTACAAGATTTCCCAGACATCAAACCATAGTGTTATGAGTTGAATATAACAAGAATTAGGCTTTGAGGCCATTGTTAGAGAAAGAATCTACATTTAGCAACAGTTCTGTAGATATGCAGCCAAAATCTTTCCTTTCCCCAAATAACCAAACCTAAAACAGAAATAAATGGAGTGATGATACACAGGGCAACTTGTTGAGCAGTGTTGCCAGGGAATTGCCTGCAAAGGTCTGTTGGTTGACAACAATCGGTATTTGATATCCTTTGGTTTTGGTTGCATCCAATTAATCATTTGAAAAATGAACATGGTCACCCTACCAGAGCAAATGCTGTCAACTGTGAAACCGCATGGCATTACTGCCCAAAAAGCTTCGCTGTGCATCATCAGCCACATTGAGTAAATGTCTTTATTTCTGTTAAGATGAGGACCTATCAAGAGAGCACCAGAAGAAGAATAAGAAAAAGAAGATGATGAAGAAGCAGCAGCAAAATAATGGTACATACATTACTCTTTGGGGGGAAAAAAACATTTAGGCCTACACTAACACTAGATTTATAACCACTGCATTTGATTCTGCTTTGAAGGAAGGGTTGAAAATGCATCTCTTCCGCCTCCACCTCCGCCTATAACACCACGGCTGACAACTAAGCCTTATAAAGGATGGCCTCATGGTAAAGTGTACACAAGAATTACTTATAACTCTGATCCAGCAGGTCTTTGAAACAAAACAAAAACATGACCAGAATTCTCATCTTATACCTTATGTAGATGGGCCACTTCATTCACCCGTTGGACCAGGATCCCCAATCTCCGAAGGTAAACTGACGCACGGGAGTGAACACATGAAAACAAGGGAATGAAATCTTATTGTAATTGTAATAATTTGTCTCAACTATTTATTGTAATTTGTAACAAAATGAACTAAGAGGACTAGCCTATAACTAACAAACCAGCAAAAGAAGAAAAACAACAATCCTTATCTTACACTTTTCTATAGATTCACTGCCATCTTCACCAGCCCAACCAAACGAGTCACCGTTCCACTCTGTGAATGATGGTAAAGTGGTGCCAAATGACCCTTACAATTACAAATGGGACATTCCATATCAAATGTCCCAGAGGTCCCCAGGTGACCCCCTAGAAAAATTCTGAAATAATTCAGAGATGTAAATCTACCAACCTCACTTCTGAATTTTTTCAGAATTTTTCTAGGAAGTCACATGGGAAATCTTCTGAAAATTGGGACATTTGATATGGAATGTCCCAAATACAAATTACTCTGACTTGCAACCCAAAATAAAAATGCTGTACTTTATGCAGATGCCTCACTTTCCTCTCCTGCTCCCTCCCCTCAACATGGAGCCTTGACCTCAACAACCAATGGTAAAGTGGAACATATTGACTCTGATCATGAAATGACTCCCATGAAGTGAAGGGACCATGTACAGAAATGTTTGCAAATAACAGGAAACTGCATCACTGGCCAACTGCAGCATGAATCTATTTCATGTGTGTTTTTTTTTTTTTTTTTTTTTGTACTGATGATGTCTGTTACTGACTAAGAACAAATACTTGCGTTTATTGCAGAGCAGGCTGAAACAATGCCAATTTGGGCGAAAAACATACAGGGTAAGACCTTTGGCTAATTAATTTCAAAGGTTTTGTATGAGTTAATATTGTTTGGATACCCTCAAGGTTCAAACGAGTTACAGAATTGCTATGAAAACTCCAGAGGGTCAGTTCCACTCATGAAAGTAGCTAGTAGTTCCAGTCATGTAGTCAGCGAATATCAGGGAAAATTTTTATTGCATTTTAAAATGCATTAATTAAAATGTGGCCCTTTCCATGCAGAATTGATTTGTATTGGATTTATGATCAAGGTATATGATTTATTGGGTTTCTTTATTAGGCCTATGCCTATGTCTGTCCAAAACCAAAGCATTTTTGTATAATTCTTTGTTCTGCAGGACATGTAAATTCAGTGTATAAACCCTGTATAAAAATATTATTTACAGCAACACTGCAGGTCCTCCTGAGGAAAATGGACAACTTGGAGCAGGCCCAAAAGGGGGTCATCCAGCTTCTGAGGGGGCAACAGGTGGGACAGGCAGAAACAGGCATTGAAATGAACCCTGCAAGCACCATCTCTCAACTCAATGAGTTGGAGGAGCATCTGATGGACCAGCCTTTCAAAATTAAAATGGTACATGACAAATGCACAGCAATACAATCCATAATCTACTGGCATACGTTGTAATCCTCCAAATTCCAATGGAAATGTTTACCTCAAGGGTTGTGTTGACTTTCCCTTTGTATCATAGATATCCCGCCTCAGTCTGATTAGTGGCTCAAACCCAGGAGAGTGTGTGAGGAGGGTGATGCGGGCAGTGGCAGCCAATGAAGTCTGGAGGCAGTACAGCCTGAAGGGGAAGAAGGGGAAGCTGCCACTGCTCGGAACTCGAGTATGCAGCACAATCAAACGTAAGTAAAACTTGGGTCAAAAGATGTACAAACAACTCACGACATGCTGACATGTAGTCTACGATTGGCACATGAATAATTGTTCTGAATGGTCTCTCCAGTCTAACCAAATAATGTTAGAATACAAACAATCTGTCACTCATCTGTACACATTACTGGCACAAAATATGGAAAACACTCAAGAAAACTTATCCAAATGACACAAGCTACAAAGCAACTGAACTGCTACATGAGACACATATAACAAAACAAAATAACAGCACCATGACAACACATTTCATCATTTTGATAAGTTTGTGTGACAAAAAACTGTGGGTAATTTGGGCCCACAGGCTGTATACTTACTTATTAAGGAAATCCATCGGGAAAACTTAAACCATGTCTGTGGGTACAATTTATCCAAGTTAAACAGCCAGATCCAACCCATTTCTTTTATCTTGTCAAAACGGCCTGTATTTTCTTTAATCAATTTAACATTTTGCTCGCCTTTAAGCGCAACTGTCATTAAATGGCAAGTTTGGTGTTCCCATATTTTGTTTAGGTATCATCTAATAGGATAGCTAACAAAAAAGTCCATTGTAACATTTTCTGTAACTGACAGATTAAGTGAAATAATTTCTCCAATTTCAGAGGCTGTGATGAAATGGCAGCGGAGCTGGGGAGAAGGTGGTGGAGCTCCTCATAGGGAAACCTTGAAATACGCCCCGTCAGCCCATCTGAAACAAATCAAGGTGAGTAACCACGACTTCCAGAGCAAAGCTGGGGCTGCCACAACACATGACTGCTTGGCACCTTCCTGCTCTTCCATCTTTCAAATGAGCAGTTTAACAACAGAGTCTGACACGTCACAAACTAAGTTTTCTTCAAATATATCTGTAGAGTGTACAGCAGGGTTCGAATGATTTCATCTTTAAGGGGGTCACTCTCTTATAAATAAATAAATGAATAAATAAATACTGGACATTTACTATACGAAGATTAAAGAGCCTAGGACATGAAAAAGCAAGTTTATGAATATAAAAGGATACAATTAAAACAATTCCCATCGTCTGCCTAAAAATAATTTTAAAAATATAGCAAAAATCCTGATTTATTGTGAATTGCCCCGCCCCCTCCGCAAAAAAAAAAAAAAAAAAAAAGTGCCCAAGGCCGTTTCCTGCGTGGTCACGTCATCAGTAGGACACGGATTTACAAAAAAATGCCATGTCCAGAATTATTCATAACTTTTTCTCCGTAATTGATGGCAAAGCTTTTATTCATGATTACAGCCTCCAAACGCTTCCTCTAGTTTATCACATTTATTTAGTTTTGTTTTTGACAGGATTGAGGTGGGAGCTCTGGCTTGGCCACTCCAAAACGTTCACATTGTTGTCCACTAACCATTTCTTGACAGATTTGACTGTGTGTTTAGTATCATTGTCCTGTTGGAAGATCCATTCCTGCCCAAGACCAAGTTTTTTGGCAGATTGCTTGATGTTTTTACTCAAGATCTGGATGCACTGGTCCTGTTTCAGAATGCCATTGACTTTAACAAGGTTTCTGGGCCCATTCATTGAAAAGCAACCCCAGAGCATTATACTTCCGCCACCACGTTTGACCGTTGGGAGCATGTTTTTCGGGTTGAGCCTTTTACCTTTCTTACGCCAAACAAAAGCCACATCTCTGTGCCCAAACAGCTGCATCTTTGTTTCATCCGTCCATAACATTGACAGCCAGAAGCTCACATCTTCATCCAGGTGAGCTTTTGCAAAGGCTAGACGAGTTCTTGTGTGTTTCGGTTGGAGAAGTCTAAGTGGCGTGAGAAAGGTGAAGTGTTCAACCTGAAAAACACGGTCCCAACGGTCAAACACGGTGGCGGGAGTATCATGCTCTGGGGTTGCTTTTCAGTGAAAGGGCCCGGAAAACTTGTTAAAGTAAATGGCATAATGAAACAGTACAAGTATAACCAGATCCTCAGTGAAAACATCAAACAATCCGCCAAAAAAACTTGGCCATAGGCAGGAATGCCCCTTCCAACAGGATAATGATCCTAAACACAGGGCCAAATCCGTCAAGTAATAGTTAGTGGACAACAATGTGAACCTTTTGGAGTAGCCAAGCCAGAGCTCCGACCTAAATCCTATTGAGAATCTCTGGAGGGAACTGAAGACAAAGATCATGTCAAGGAAACCCTCAAAACTTAAGGACCTGGAGAAGTTCGCCAAAGAGGAGTGGGCCAAAATTCCAATGCAGATGTGTAGAAACCTTATGATCAACTACAGGAAGCATCTGTAGGCTGTAATCACGAATAAAGTCTTTGCCATCGATTACGAGGACAAGGTATGAATAATTCTGGACATGGCATTTTTTTGTAAATCTGTCAAAATACCAAAAAGTATTGCATTTCTCAAAAAATCGTGTTATTGTACTTCTTACAGCCTAATGTCAACTTCCTATGTCATTTGTGCAAGAATAAATTTGACTTGTCAAAAAATATCTCGGGGAAAAAAAAAAAAAAAAAATTTGATAGGGGTTTGAATAATTTTGAGGACGACTGTACCTCAACATCCCGTTATAGGCGTGGGGCGAGTTAAACAGACCTGACGTTTGGTTTCGTTACCTAGCAAGACCATATCGAGGGCTGACTGCAATAAACATTTATGTCCATTATATAACATCTGGACATAACTGTTTCTTGCACTCAGCCCTCGATATGCAGTATATTCGGCAAAGAATAACGTTAGGGGTTGTCGAACTTACTCCAGATCTTGCCAGCTAAGTAGTGAAATGATAATGTTTGCCCCGCTGTATTTCTGCGCAGTGTTACAGGAGCGCTCAAGCACAGTGCACAGAAATATAGAGCCGTGAATGATATCACAGCGTGTAAATAGTATCTCCCAGCTTAATATTATTAGCTGGCAAGCACACTGCACAGAAATAAATAGAGCCGTGAATAGTATCATTTCACTACTTAGCTGGCTAGATCACATTGAACAGCGAGTAGTCTGGCTATCGAACACGCCATGCAAAGAAAGGATAGGGGAACAGCAATCATTTTTCTACAAGGCTAGTCAGCGTTGTACAATTCGGGACAATCGGAGACACGGACAATTGGCTATAAGCCTGATAAAGCAGCAACAGCAGTGGTCTGCCAATGTATGCCTTACATTGCACTTGTTTAGTCCATATTCTCGATAATTCTGCATCTTTAGGGCACAGAAACGGCCAGATGCATGCGTTGCACTGCACCCTCCACACTACACATCGTTTTCTGTTCACTCTCGGTGATTTTTGTTGGTCCATTCTTATATCTTCTGTCCACACCATAGCCGTACACTGCGGCTGACCATCTAGACACAATCCGTGTTCAACTAATGACGTCTCCTGGCTGAGCAGGCCCAGCGCGGGGGGCGGTTCCCTCAAGTGGATAATACAGCGGATAAAAATGCGTTAAAAAAAAAAAAAACATTGCGTAAAACATACGATATTAAAACCATCACTAATTGTTCAAGATAGGTACTTTGCAGCATTGTATCACATAAAAAACAGAGCTGAATTTCATGTCCTGGGCTCTTTAAGGCTGTGGCCACGTGTAACTGGACCACATGATAGTCACGATGCTACAGTCTGCACAAACTGAAAAAAATAATAAAATAAAAATTTAAAAAGTGAGCTCTTACCTGAACCTTTAACTCGGCTAAAGGTTTTCTTCTTTGGTTGCAGGCCCGGCAGCAGCAGGAGGAGTAGGTAGCAGCAGCAACTCCAAATTAAATTAATTAAAATAAATGGTTTAATCAAATGCTAAATGTCTCTCTGTTCTTCTTAAACTCAGTGAGTGGGCAAATGAGGACTGCATCTGCAGATCCGCCTAGAGCTGTTTTTGAACGCAACATTCTGGCGACCTCCAAGCACATTGGTTTCAACGTTGCTACAATGTCGCGGTTACGTGGCAGTTACGTTGCAGGAAGGTTGCCGGGAAGTCGCTTTGGTTGCTGCAAGGTTGCCATTAAGTCGCCGATACGGTGCGGTAAGGTTGGAAAATAACGTCGCGGCAACATTATGGCGTCTTTCACTTTTCCGGTTGCCGCCACGTCGGAATCTAACGTGGCGGCAACGTAAACCTTGGTTGGAAAATCACGTTGCGGCCACGTGACGGCCACGTTAGTGTGTTTGCTGGGTAGACACAGAAGACGAAATAACACGTTATACCATCTTTAAAAAAATCGGTGATTCCAGCAAGCGTGGATGACTGTCAAGCGGACCGCATCAGCTACAATATACATGCAAAATCCGCATCAACGCGAACGCTTTGTCCGCTAACTATAAACGGGCAGTATGCAGCGAAAATATGCTGAATAATACAACGTAAATAGCAATCAAAGCAAAAATTTAATCGTAACATCACAACAGACAAATGTCATACAATGATGATACACAATAAATGCAAACTAGCATACTGTTTCATGAAAATGCATTGCGATTATGGTTCGCAGGGCTCCGTGTCACAACATGGAGTTCCATGTAGCTAGCCAGCATGCTAGCTACATACTTATAACGAAATTACATACAGCACAAACGTTCAAAAATTTTTCTTTATGTTCATTTCGCAAAAATAATACAAAGATAACCTAAGCAGACAAAGAAAACAATATAATACAGAACAATCCAGGCTCCACAGGCAGCAAACAAATAGGCCTCACGAGCATGCGGTCTCCATGTTAATAGGAAGACCGACGAACAATGTGCTTGTCCCGTAGGCATGGTTTAGTTTTTTTCCGGGAAGCTAGCTAGCCACGTAATATTAGTAAAATTCATACATACTGCACAAATGACCACAAAAACGCTTAGCTATGTCCAGTTAGGTATAATAATGCAATAAACAGCAAAACACACAGACACAACAATACTCGATTTTATTTGAAATAATCCGTCACAGTATTGATAGCCTAAATCGCAGGCTAGCTAGCTAGCGAGATAACTAGCTTCCTGGCGCTAGCGATCTATTTACGTTCACGTGGCATAATATGCATTTAAAACGGGCTTTTATCGGCCAAGATGTAATATTCTGCTACAAAACAAATTGGCCGGTAAAAGCCCTTTTTAAACGCATAATATTTCACGTAAACATTCAGCACCCAGAGCCGTCTGACAGCGTAGCGTTGCAGGGACTCGAGAACCGATGGATGATCTGCTCATTCTAAAATTAGGTGACATGAATACTTGCTTCTGAAGGTAATGAAATCGATGTCAGACAGTATTATGCCTTCGAACTAAGGGTTCTGCTATGATGTTTTCTCCCCAGTAAATGTCCACATATCATTTTATGTCGATCAAAAAATATTATAGATTTGCGTTATCACTTGTCCATTTAGCCATTTTAAAGACAATCGCCTGGTTTGCCGGTGCTCACCCGACTGCCAACTTCCCTCGGTACACGTGGTAGATGTAAACATTCCGCAGCAAACAGTAGCTGACAGTTTGATGAAAACATATCCGCCAAAGATTGTATAATGTTGTGACCTAAAGGGGCTGCGATTTTTTGAAGAAATCGGTCCTAAACGACAGATGCAATCTGCTTTCATCAAGGAAGACAATGAGAAGCGATTGCAGGTGAGTTTAGTGTGTTACGCTGGTGCGTTCACTTTTCATGGCGCAAAGCAAGGGATGGATTGAAGCGAAGTCAAAAAATAACGTTAATGTTTTAACAATCATTAACTTGTCCTTCGTTAACACACGCAGGATCAACGTAAAGGCGTGGGAAAATGTGAGCAAAAGTAAACAGCATGTCCGAATGTTTAAGAAGTGCTGTGCCTTCACCAGTTTTCCTGCTGAATAATGTTTTCGTGTGCCGTGCGGAATTTAACATTTCATACAATTTAGTGTTTTTGTTGGCCTTTAGCTCATTTTCACGCGGTAATTCTTCACAAACGCTCGGAAAAACACTGTTGCTAATGAAAACAACGTGAGAGCCCGTCAGCGAGGGTAACGCATTATTTACTTTAGCTCAAAATCTGTGCTGACACAAAAACTGAACAGTCAACCATGCTTGATTATTTTTATTTGATGATGACAATAGCAGTAATATTCATTACATCATTATCGTCACAGAAACTTTAAAAGACACTTTGCATTCCTGGGGAGGGTTCTGTATTATATTGTTATCATAACACTATTTATTAATATTAATATAACTGTTATATTATCATAATCAAAAATGATAATAATAATAATAGCACCAATGATAATTAAAACAAAAATCAAACATTTATTATACATACATACATAATCAAATTGTTCAAGTTTTGTGATTCATTATATCCACATGCCGTTCAAAGCAGTGAGATTTGGTCTTCCATTATTCATCTTAGTCAGTAGGGCGGCACGGTGGTCGGCCTCCCAGCAAGAAGGTTGTGGGTTTGAATCCGCCCGTGGCGTTTCTGGGTGGAGTTTACATGTTCACCCCGTGCCCCCGTGGGTTTTCTCGAGGTGCTCTGGTTTCCTCCCACAGTCCAAATTCATGCATATCAGGCTAATTGGAGACTCTAATATGCCCAAAGGTATGAGTGAGCGTATGGTGTATACCCTGCGATGGACTGGCTACCTGTCCAGGGTATATTTCTGCCTCTCGTCCAAAAGATATGCTGGGATCGGAATACGGAGAAGAAAATGAATCTCTCATAGTATAAAAAATTCAAACCCAATTACAATACTTAGACAAAATTACGATAAAAAAACAAATAATAAGATAAGACAAAGTAGACTTTAAAAAAACAAACACTGAATATACAAAATGATTTTTGCAATACAACCTACAAGTATATTATGCACTGGTGTGTATAATTATACATCTTTATGAAAGTGCATCATAAATATTATCAATTCAAATTGTTCAAGTTTTATTATTAAGGAGATTAATATGCATCTCTATCACTTCACAAAATTCAAACCCAATGAAAATAATGAGAAAAAAAAGATAATAAAAATGTCATCATCATAGAGTAAAAATAACAATATAAGACAAAGTAGGCTCAAATAAATGAACATTCTGTATTTACAAGATATTATAAAGGCAATTGCAATGAGCAAAAAGATGAAGGAAGCAGCTCAGTAATTCATACTGAGAGAGCAGCGCACGTCTTATTGGTCTTACAGAGAGTATGGGGGTAGAGGCTGTGGCTTTGGTAATTGGTCTTGGCTGCAATGTTCACATAGCCTGGCTTCTGACTGGACAGCTTCGTCAAGAAGAGGCCATGGTTTGGGTGACTGGGGTCCTCACCTCATATTGTGTAAATCCATCAGATTAGGCAATACAGCACCAAAAACTCGCTGGGCTGACTGCACCACCCTTTGAACCCTGCGCCTCTCAATTACTACGGCTGCTTTACAAGGTGGTGATGCTGCCAGTCCAGAAATTACTGTTACCAATAAAAAAATTATAATAATAGTAATAATTAGAAAGTAATAATACATCTTTTAGCAATGTCCATTTTACTATATTGATAAAAGCAAAAGAATGATCATAAATGTCGGACCTGTATCGTCCAGCACATCAAGTTGGACTTTGATGAACAATAGTTGTATTACAATCATATGCTGTGAATAATAAAATGTCGATAATGATGATAGTGCATCAATAGCCATGTAAAACCAGTATATAGATAATAAACAAATATATACCTGATCCATTACTGACAACAATAAAGATCATCATCATCCAAATAACTTTTATTATGCTACATACCAATGATGTAGCTTGACAACTAAATTAACCCTTACCATACATATGCCCTGGTCACTTCGACCATGCAATGGACGGTCATCATAGTTTATCATACTTGCCTATCAGTAAAGAAGTCACTTTGCACCTTATCATACAGCAGAGTGCAGGACAATGCAAAAATAAACATCACATTATACAGTGAATTGTGCTATCACATGCAAACTCAGAGTTTCTTTATAAACTCTCATTCTAGTTAGTTTGCATGTGAAGCATGCAAACTATTGTTATTTCTCAGGATCTTTCAACTTATTTTTATTTTTATTTTTATTCTCTTTCTTCCCATTTTGTTAACACTAACTCCTCCAACAGTTTTCATACTACCCATACAACCTGCATACCAAATTATTCTACTATATGTGCAGATCGTTGCTATTCAAAATCATATCGATATTAATTATAGTTTATGAATTATTAGCAATTAAAAATAAAAAAATTCCCATTGACAATGAATGGAGCCCATTCATTTTTCAATGGGAGACCAGACTTTCTTGCACAACCACACTCTCTCACTTTTCCAATTGGCTAAACAGCATCGACCGTTCTCTCTCTCTTTTCCTATTGGCTAAACAGCATCGGGACAAAATTGAAACGCCGCCATCTTGTTTTTGCTTCCGATGCGAGCGAAAAATATACTGAATAATACAAAGTAAATAGCTATCAAACCACAAATTTAATCGTAACATCACAACAGACAAATGCCATACAATTATGAAACATAATTATCTTATGTAAACTAGCATATTGTTTTATGAAAATGCATTGCGATTATGGTTCGCATGGCTCCGTGTCACAACACGGAGTTCCACGTAGCTAGCTAGCATGCTAGCTACATACTTGTCACGAAATAATTACATACAGTAGAAACGTTCACAAAAATTCTTCGTTATATTCATTTCGCTAAAATAATACAAAGATAACCTAAGCAGACATAGAAAACAATATAATACACGACAATCCAGGCTCCTCAGGCATCAAGCAAATAGGCCTCACGAGCATGGCGGTCTCCATTTTAATACGAAGACCGACGAACAATGCGCTGGTCCCCGAGGCATGTCTTAGTTTATCCCGGGCAGCTAGCTAGCTAGCTCGCCACGTAATATTAGTCAAATTCATTCATACTGCACAAATGACCATAAAAATGCTTAGCTATGTCCAGCTAGGTAACACAAAATGCAATACGGAGCTAACTAGACACAGAAGACGATATAACACGTTATACCATCTTTAAAAAAATCGGTGATTCCAGCAAGCGCGGATGACTGTCAAGCGGACCGCATCAGCTACAATATACATGCAAAATCCGCATCAACGCGAACGCTTTGTCCGCCAACTATAAACGGGCAGTATGCAGCGAAAATATGCTGAATAATACAACGTAAATAGCAATCAAAGCAAAAATTTAATCGTAACATCACAACAGACCAATGTCATACAATGATGAAACACAATAAATGCAAACTAGCATACTGTTTTATGAAAATGCATTGCGATTATGGTTCGCAGGGCTCCGTGTCACAACATGGAGTTCCATGTAGCTAGCCAGCATGCTAGCTACATACTTATAACGAAATTACAGACAGCACAAACGTTCAAAATTTTTTCTTTATGTTCATTTCGCAAAAATAATGCAAAGATAACCTAAGCAGACAAAGAAAACAATTTAATACAGGACAATCCAGGCTCCACAGGCAGCAAGTAAATAGGCCTACGAGCCGCAGCGGTCTCCATGTTAAAACGAAGACCGACGAACAATGTGCTTGTCCCGTAGGCATGGTTTAGTTTTTCCGGGAAGCTAGCTAGCCACGTAATATTAGTAAAATTCATACATACTGCACAAATGACCACAAAAACGCTTAGCTATGTCCAGTTAGGTATAATAATGCAATAAACAGCAAAACACACAGACACAACAATGCTCGATTTTATTTGAAATAATCCGTCACAGTATTGATAGCCTAAATCGCAGGCCAGCTAGCTAGCGAGATGACTAGCTTCCTGGTGCTAGCGATTTATTTACGTTTACGTGCAATAATATGCATTTAAAACGGGCTTTTATCGGCCAAGATGTAATATTCTGCTACAAAATAAATTGGCCGGTAAAAGCCCTTTTTAAACGCATATTTCACGTAAACATTCAGCACCCAGAGCCGTCTGACAGCGTAGCGTTACAGGGACTCGAGAACCGATGGATGATTTGCTCATTCTAAAATTAGATGACATGAATACTTGCTTCTGAAGGTCAAGAAATCGATGTCAGACAGTATTATGCCTTCGAACTAAGGGTTCTGCTATGATGTTTTCTCCTCAGTAAATGTCCACATATCATTTTATGTCGATCAAAAAATATGATAGATTTGCGTTATCACTTGTCCATTTAGCCACTTTAAAGACAATCGCCTGGTTTGCGGGTGCTCACCCGACTGCCAACTTCCCTCGGTACACGTGGTAGATGTAAACATTCCGCAGCAAACAGTAGTGACAGTTTGATGAAAACATATCCGCCAAAGATTGTCTAATGTTGCGAGCTAAAGGGGGTGCGATTTTTTAAAGAAATTGGTCCTAAACGACAGATGCAATCTGCTTTCATCAAGGAAGACAATGCGAAGCGATCGCAGGTGAGTTTAGTGTGGTGCGTTCACTTTTCATGGCGCAAAGCAAGGGATGGATTGAAGCGAAGTCAGAAATAACATTTTAACAATCATTAACTTGTCCTTCGTTAACACACACAGGATCAACGTAAAACAATCAGGCGTGGGAAAATGTGAGCAAAAGTAAACAGCAGGTCCGAATGTTTAAGAAGTGCTGTGCCTTCACCAGTTTTCCTGCTGAATAATTTTTTCGTGTGCCGTGCGGAATTTAACATTTCATACAATTTAGTGTTTTTGTTGGCCTTTAGCTCATTTTCACGCGGTAATTCTTCACAAACGCTTTCGGAAAAAACACTGTTGCTAATGAAAACAACGTGAGAGCCCGTCAGCGAGAGTAACGCATTATTTACTTTAGCACAAAATCTGTGCTGACACGAAAACTGAACAGTCAACCATGCTTGATTATTTTTATTTGATGATGACAATACCAGTAATATTCATAATATCATTATCGTCACAGAAACTTTAAAAGACACTTTGCATTCCTGGGGAGGGTTCTGTATTATATTGTTATCATAACACTATTTATTAAAATTAATATAACTATTATATTATCATAATCAAAAATGATTATAATAATAATAGCACCAATGATAATTAAAACAAAAATCAAACATTTATAATACATACATACATAATCAAATTGTTCAAGTTTTGTGATTCATTATATCCGTTCAAAGCAGTGAGATTTGGTCTTCCATTATTCATCTTAGTCAGTAGGGCGGCACGGTGGTCGGCCTCCCAGCAAGAAGGTTGTGGGTTTGAATCCGCCCGTGGCGTTTCTGGGTGGAGTTTACATGTTCACCCCGTGCCCCCATGGGTTTTCTCGAGGTGTTCTGGTTTCCTCCCACAGTCCAAATACATGCATATCAGGCTAATTGGAGACTCTAATATGCCCAAAGGTATGAGTGAGCATATGGTGTATACCCTGCGATGGACTGGCTACCTGTCCAGGGTATATTTCTGCCTCTCGCCCAAAAGATATGCTGGGATAGGAATACGGAGAAGAAAATGAATCTCTCATAGTATAAAAAATTCAAAACCAATTAAAATACTGAGACAAAATTACGATACAAAAACAAATAATAAGATAAAACAAAGTAGACTTTAAAAAAAAACAAACACTATGAATATACAAAATGATTTTTTGCAATACAACCTACAAGTATATTATGCACTGGTGTGTATAATTATACATCTTTATGAAAGTGCATCATAAATATTATCAATTCAAATTGTTCAAGTTTTATTATTAAGGAGATTAATATGCATCTCTATCACTTCACAAAATTCAAACCCAATGAAAATAATGAGAAAAAGATAATAAAAATGTCATCATCATAGAGTAAAAATAACAATATAAGACAAAGTAGGCTCAAATAAATGAACATTCTGTATTTACAGGATATTATAAAGGCAATTGCAATGAGCAAAAAGATGAAGGAAGCAGCTCAGTAATTCGTACTGAGAGAGCAGTGCACGTCTTATTGGTCTTACAGAGAGTATGGGGGTAGAAGCTGTGGCTTTGGTAATTGGTCTTGGCTGCAATGTTCACATAGCCTGGCTTCCGACTGGACAGCTTCGTCAAGAAGAGGCCATGGTTTGGGTGACTGGGGTCCTCACCTCATATTGTGTAAGTCCATCAGGTTAGGCAATACAGCACCAAAAACTCGCTGGGCTGACTGCACCACCCTTTGAACCCTGTGCCTCTCAATTACTACGGCTGCTTTACAAGGTGGTGATGCTGCCAGTCCAGAAATTACTGTTACCAATAAAAAAATTATAATAATAGTAATAATTAGAAAGTAATAATACATCTTTTAGCAATGTCCATTCTACTATATTGATAAAAGCAAAAGAATGATCATAAATGTCGGACCTGTATTGTCCAGCACATCAAGTTGGACTTTGATGAACAATAGTTGAATTACAATCATATGCTGTGAATAATAACATGTCGATAATGATGAGTGCATCAATAGCCATGTAAAACCAGTATATAGATAATAAACAAATATATACCTGAACCATTACTGACAACAATAAAAATCATCATCATCCAAATAACTTTTATTATGCTACATACCAATGATGTAGCTTGACAACTAAATTAACCCTTACCATACATATGCCCTGGTCACATTAACCATCATCCAATGGACAGCAACGGACGGTCATCATAGTTTATCATACTTGCCTATCAGTAAAGAAGACACTTTGCACCTTATCATACAGCAGGGTGCAGGACAATGCAAAAATAAACATCACATTATACAGTGAATTGTGCTATCACATGCAAACTCAGAGTTTCTTTATAAACTCTCATTCTAGTTTTTTTTATTCTCTTTATTCCCATTCTGTTAACACTAACTCCTCCAACAGTTTTCATACTACCCATACAACCTGCATACCAAATGATTCTACTATATGTGCAGATCGTTGCTATTCAAAATCATATCGATATTAATTATAGTTTATGAATTATTAGCAATTAAAAATGAAAAAATTCCCATTGACAATGAATGGAGCCCATTCATTTTCAATGGGAGCGAGACTTTCTTGCACAACCACAGTCTCTCACTTTTCCAATTGGCTAAACAGCATCGACCATTCTCTCTCTCTCTTTTCCTATTGGCTAAACAGCATCGGGACAAAATTGAAACGCCGCCATCTTGTTTTGCTTCCGATGCGAGCGAAAAATATACTGAATAATACAAAGTAAATGGCTATCAAACCACAAATTTAATCGTAACATCACAACAGACAAATGTCATACAATTATGAAACATAATTATCTTATGCAAACTAGCATATTGTTTTATGAAAATGCATTGCGATTATGGTTCGCATGGCTCCGTGTCACAACACGGAGTTCCACGTAGCTAGCTAGCATGCTAGCTACATACTTGTAACGAAATAATTACATACAGCACAAACGTTCACAAAAATTCTTCGTTATGTTCATTTCGCTAAAATAATACAAAGATAACCTAAGCAGACATAGAAAACAATATAATACCACGACAATCCAGGCTCCTCAGGCATCAAGCAAATAGGCCTACGAGCATGGCGGTCTCCATTTTAATACGATGACCGACGAACAATGCGCTGGTCCCCGAGGCATGTCTTCGTTTATCCCGGGCAGCTAGCTAGCTAGCTCGCCACGTAATATTAGTCAAATTCATTCATACTGCACAAATGACCATGAAAATGCTTAGCTTTGTCCAGCTAGGTAACACAAAATGCAAGACGAGCTAACTAGACACAGAAGATGATATAACACGTTATACCATCTTTAAAAAATCGGTGATTCCAGCAAGCGCGATGACTGTCAAGCGGACCGCATCAGCTAGAATATACATGCAAAATCCACATCAACGCTAACGCTTTGTCCGCTAACTATAAACGGGCAGTATGCAGCGAAAATATGCTGAATAATACAACGTAAATAGCAATCAAAGCAAAAAATTTAATCGTAACATCATAACAGACAAATGTCATACAATGATGAAACACAATAAATGCAAACTAGCATACTGTTTTATGAAAATGCATTGCGATTATGGTTCGCAGGGCTCCGTGTCACAACATGGAGTTCCATGTAGCTAGCCAGCATGCTAGCTACATACTTATAACGAAAATTACATACAGCACAAACGTTCAAAAAATTTTCTTTATGTTCATTTCGCAAAAAATAATACAAAAATAACCTAAGCAAACAAAAAAAAAATATAATACAGGACAATCCAGGCTCCACAGGCAGCAAACAAATAGGTCTACGAGCATGGCGGTCTCCATGTCAATAGGAAGACCGACGAACAATGTGCTTGTCCCGTAGGCATGGTTTAGTTTTTTTTCCGGGAAGCTAGCTAGCTAGCCACGTAATATTAGTAAAATTCATACATACTGCACAAATGACCACAAAAAACGTTTAGCTATGTCCAGTTAGGTATAATAATGCAATTAACAGCAAAACACACGGACACAACAATACTCGATTTTATTTGAAATAATCCGTCACAGTATTGATAGCCTAAATCGCAGGCTAGCTAGCTAGCGAGATAACTAGCTTCCTGGTGCTAGCGATCTATTTACGTTCGTGGAATAATATGCATTTAAAAACGGGCTTTTATCGGCCAAGATGTAATATTCTGCTACAAAACAAATTGGCCGGTAAAAGCCCTTTTTAAACGCATAATATTTCACGTAAACATTCAGCACCCAGAGCCGTCTGACAGCGTAGCGTTACAGGGACTCGAGAACCGATGGATGATCTGCTCATTCTAAAATTAGATGACATGAATACTTGCTTCCGAAGGTCATGAAATCCATGTCAGACAGTATTATGCCTTCGAACTAAGGGTTCTGCTATGATGTTTTCTCCCCAGTAAATGTCCACATATCATTTTATGTCGATCAAAAAATATTATAGATTTGCGTTATCACTTGTCCTATTAGCCACTTTAAAGACAATCACCTGGTTTGACGGTGCTCACCCGACTGCCAACTTCCCTCGGTACACGTGGTAGGTGTAAACATTCCGCAGCAAGCAGTAGCTGACAGTTTGATGAAAACATATCCGCCAAAGATTGTATAATGTTGCGAGCTAAAGGGGGTGCGATTTTTTTTAAGAAATCGGTCCTAAACGACAGATGCAATCTGCTTTCATCAAGGAAGACAATGAGAAGCGATTGCAGGTGAGTTTAGTGTGTTACGCTGGTGCGTTCACTTTTCATGGCGCAAAGCAAGGGATGGATTGAAGCGAAGTCAAAAAATAACGTTAATGTTTTAACAATCATTAACTTGTCCTTCGTTAACACACACAGGATCAACGTAAAACAATCAGGCGTGGGAAAATGTGAGCAAAAGTAAACAGCATGTCCGAATGTTTAAGAAGTGCTGTGCCTTCACCAGTTTTCCTGCTGAATAATGTTTTTCGTGTGCCGTCGCGGAATTTAACATTTCATACAATTTAGTGTTTTTATTGGCCTTTAGCTCATTTTCACGCGTAATTCTTCACAAACGCTCGGAAAAACACTGTTGCTAATGAAAACAACGTGAGAGCCCGTCAGCGAGGGTAACGCATTATTTACTTTAGCTCAAAATCTGTGCTGACACGAAAACTGAACAGTCAACCATGCTTGATTATTTTTATTTGATGATGACAATACCAGTAATATTCATTATATCATTATCGTCACAGAAACTTTAAAAGACACTTTGCATTCCTGGGGAGGGTTCTGTATTATATTGATATCATAACACTATTTATTAATATTAATATAACTATTATATTATCAAAAAAAATGATAATAATAATAATAGCACCAATGATAATTAAAACAAAAATCAAACATTTATAATACATACATACATAATCAAATTGTTCAAGTTTTTGTGATTCATCAAATCCACATGCCGTTCAAAGCAGTGAGATTTGGTCTTCCATTATTCATCTTAGTCAGTAGGGCGGCACACTGGTCGGCCTCCCAGCAAGAAGGTTGTGGGTTTGAATCCGCCCGTGGCGTTTCTGGGTGGAGTTTACATGTTCATCCCGTGCCCCCGTGGGTTTTTCTTGAGGTGCTCTGGTTTCCTCCCACAGTCCAAATACATGCATATCAGGCTAATTGGAGACTCTAATATGCCCAAAGGTATGAGTGAGCGTATGGTGTATACCCTGCGATGGACTGGCTACCTGTCCAGGGTATATTTCTGCCTCTCGTCCAAAAGATATGCTGGGATAGGAATACGGAGAAAAAAATGAATCTCTCATAGTATAAAAAAATTCAAACCCAATTAAAATACTTAGACAAAATTACGATAAAAAAAAAAAATTACAAAGACAAAGTAGACTTTAAAAAAAAAAAAACAACACTGAATATACAAAATGATTTTTTGCAATACAACCTACAAGTATATTATGCACTGGTATGTATAATTATACATCTTTATGAACGTGCATCATAAATATTATCAATTCAAATTGTTCAAGTTTTATTATTAAGGAGATTAATATGCATCTCTATCACTTCACAAAATTCAAACCCAATGAAAATAATGAGAAAAAAAAGATAATAAAAATGTCATCATCATACAGTAAAAATAACAATATAAGACAAAGTAGGCTCAAATAAATGAACATTCTGTATTTACAAGATATTATAAAGGCAATAGCAATGAGCAAAAAGATGAAGGAAGCAGCTCAGTAATTCATACTGAGAGCAGTGCACGTCTTATTGGTCTTACAGAGAGTATGGGGGTAGAAGCTGTGGCTTTGGTAATTGGTCTTGGCTGCAATGTTCACATAGCCTGGCTTCCGACTGGACAGCCGTCAAGAAGAGGCCATGGTTTGGGTGACTGGGGTCCTCACCATATTGTGTAAATCCATCAGGTTAGGCAATACAGCACCAAAAACTCGCTGGGCTGACTGCACCACCCTTTGAACCCTGTGCCTCTCAATTACTACGGCTGCTTTACAAGGTGGTGATGCTGCCAGTCCAGAAATTACTGTTACCAGTAAAAAAATTATAATAATAGTAATAATTAGAAAGTAATAATACATCGTTTAGCAATGTCCATTCTACTATATTGATAAAAGCAAAAGAATGATCATAAATATTGGACCTGTATCGTCCAGCACATCAAGTTGGACTTTGATGAACAATAGTTGTATTACAATCATATGCTGTGAATAATAACATGCCGATAATGATGATAGTCCATCAATAGCCATGTAAAACCAGTATATAGATAATAAACAAATACATACCTGAACCATTACTGACAACAATAAAGATCATCATCATCCAAATAACTTTTATTATGCTACATACCAATGATGTAGCTTGACAACTAAATTAACCCTTACCATACATATGCCCTGGTCACTTCGACCATGCAATGGACGGTCATCATAGTTTATCATACTTGCCTATCAGTAAAGAAGACACTTTGCACCTTATCATACAGCAGAGTGCAGGACAATGCAAAAATAAACATCACATTATACAGTGAATTGTGCTATCACATGCAAACTCAGAGTTTCTTTATAAACTCTCATTCTAGTTTTTTTTTTTTTGTTATTTCTATTTTTTATTTTTGCATTCTCTTTCTTCCCATTTTGTTTTTTTTTTTATTCTCTTTCTTCCCATTCTGTTACTAACTCCTCCAACAGTTTTCATACTACCCATACAACCTCCATACCAAATTATTCTACTATATGTGCAGATCGTTGCTATTCAAAATCATATCAATATTAATTATAGTTTATGAATTATTAGCAATTAAAAATGAAAAAAATTCCCATTGACAATGAATGGAGCCCATTCATTTTCAATGGGAGCGAGACTTTCTTGCACAACCACACTCTCTCACTTTTCCAATTGGCTAAACAGCATCGACCGTTCTCTCTCTCTTTTCCTATTGGCTAAACAGCATCGGGACAAAATTGAAACGCCGCCATCTTGTTTTTTGCTTCCGATCGAGCGAAAATATGCTGAATAATACAAAGTAAATAGCTATCAAACCACAAATTTAATCGTAACATCACAACAGACAAATGTCATACAATTATGAAACATAATTATCTTATGCAAACTAGCATATTGTTTTATGAAAATGCATTGCGATTATGGTTCGCATGGCTCCGTGTCACAACACGGAGTTCCATGTAGCTAGCATGCTAGCTACATACTTATAACGAAATAATTACATACAGCACAAACGCTCACAAAAATTCTTCGTTATGTTCATTTCGCTAAAATAATACAAAGATAACCTAAGCAGACAAAGAAAACAAAATAATACAGGACAATCCAGGCTCCACAGGCAGCAAACAAATAGGCCCTACGAGCATAGCGGTCTCCATTTTAATCTGAAGGCCGACGAACAATGCGCTGGTCCCCCAGGCATGTCTTAGTTTATCCCGGCAGCTAGCTAGCTAGCTCGCCACATAATATTAGTCAAATTCATTCATACTGCACAAATGACCACAAAAATGCTTAGCTATGTCCAGCTAGGTAAAACAAAATGCAAGACGGAACTAACTAGACACAGAAGACGAGTTAACACGTTATACCATCTTTAAAAAATCGGTGATTCCAGCAAGCGCGAATGACTGTCAAGCGGACCGCATCAGCTACAATATACATGCAAAATCCGCATCAACGCGAACGCTTTGTCCGCTAACTATAAACGGGCAGTATGCAGCGAAAATATGCTGAATAATACAACGTAAATAGCAATCAAAGCAAAAATTTAATCGAACATCACAACAGACAAATGTCAAACAATGATGAAACACAATTATAAATGCAAACTAGCATACTGTTTTATGAAAATGCATTGCATTAAACACACTAACGTGGCTCCGTGTCACAACGTGGAGTTCCACCAATGTTCTAGCATGCTAGCTACATTACTTTCGGCGTGGCGGCAACATACAAGCACAAGACGCCAAAATGTTTCTTTATGTCCATTTCCGAAAATAATACAAAGATAACCTCGGCAGACAAAAAAACAATATAATACAGGACAATCCAGGCTCCTTTCCAGCAAACTTCCTGCAGCGTAATTGCCCGCGTCTCCATGTTAATCGAAGACCGTTGAAACCATGTGCCTGTCCCGTAGGCATGGTTTAGTTTTCAGGATGCTGCTGCTTCAAAAAACCAGCTCTAGACCATCTCAGAGGTGTATACTGATGACCATGTATAAAAAGTAGTTTTTTGAGGATCTGTATTAACTTCAGTTTTTTTTGGGGACTTTTACTTTTACTGGACTATGCTTGAAACATAAAATGCTGGTTTTATGTTACTTTGACACTGACCAATGCTGATACTGGTTTCAAATTAAAATATGAATGTAATTAATCATTTAGGATTATCTGGATTTGGCGTGTTGACCAGAACAAATGGTGGTTTATGCTGGTGATCTTTGTGCAGATGTATGCTGGTGACCAGCATGGACCAGCAAATTTATGCAAGCAGTTACAATATTCTGGTTTAGATGGCACCAGCACTTCAGTTTTTGAATATTCACAGCAAGCCCAGCAAATGTTGTTCAATCCCTGTATTTCATGCTTGTGGACCATTTAACTACTAAGCAGGATATGATGTGGTCCTGCTCAATATACCTGCCCATCAGATCTATCCAGCAGTTAAAAAAAAACAACTGCAATTGTTGAAAGAAAAAAAAAGTTATCCTCTATAGCTACCAATCAGCTACATTTAGCCAATTGATATCCCAAAAGAAGAAAAATACTGTCTTCTGAAGTAAAAAACTGGGCATGTGGATTGAATCCTAACAAATTCTATTAAAATAGATATTTCATAATACTGAACAAACCCATGTTGGGAACACTTTTATATCTCCTGAAAAAATGGACCACAATTTTATCCTTCTCTCATTGAAGAGCACTTAAAGTGCCCCAGCCTCCTGTGTCACCTAGAGTAACTGGGAACTAGAAACACTGCTTATGTTAAAAACTCATGATATGTTCAATTACGTAATGCACTTCTTTTGCAAGTTTTGGATGCCCTTCTGTTTCGTTTAATGTAGAAACCTAAACATCCTTCTCCAGGTACAATCATCATCTTCTGATTCATTTGGGACAAACTCTGGGTCTCCATTATCTTACACTTCACCATCATCATCAATCTGTTATTTTTCCCATCAGTGAGAAACCTTTGTCATTGTTTTATAAATTCTCTAATAATTTTCTGGGATGGCCTATTACACATAAGGCAGTGCAGTGCATATGTAAAGGGGCAGCCAGTGGACGTTTGCTTGTATGAACAATCCATGTAGGTTATTGGGTTGGACAAATTTAGGAAATTTAGATTTTAAACATTTCTGCACATGCTAACTACCTCAACTCTATTTCATTATCAAAAATGATTAATGGCCAGTATCCTATTTGTATGGTTCTTAGGGGACTCTCAATTATAGTCAATTATAGTGGTTTTTTTAAACGCCAAAAAAAATAAGAAGAAAAAAAAGGAAGAAGTATCAGTTTGTTTTTTGAATACTTTCTTTCACCTGAAAGTTGATTAAAGAGAACAAGGAGAGAAACAATGTGTGATGTCGTTTTTGCTACAAAAAAAAGGAAAAAATGCGTACAAGAAAAATACTTTGTAGATGTATGACTGATATTAAGTATATTTTTTTCAGCAAGATACTTTTGACCTTAATCGTACATTTAATGTGAGCTACTTTAAGACTTTTATCGTCCAACTTTTACCAAAGTAACTTTAAGTAATGGTACTTCTACTTTTACTTAGTTATTTTTTCTTATAGGTCTTTATACACCTCTGGCGGATCTGCAGATGCAGTCCTCATTTGCCCATCCACTGGGTTTAAGAAGAACAGAGCGACATTTCAAATTTGATTACACCATTTATTTTAATTAATTTAAAATTGGATTTTTTGTTTGCTGCTGACTAGGCTGCTGCTGCTGCTTTTGCTGCTACCTACTCCTTCTGCAGCTGCCAGGCCTGCAACCAAAAATGACAACCTTTAGCCTAGTTTAAGGTTCAGGTAAGAGCTCTTTTTTTGGATTTTATTTTTGTTTGTCCATTATTGTAGACAAAAGATTGTTCAATATCATCCCATTGGCTAGCACAGACCAGATTAGCTGGTCAGTGCTGAAATCTTAGGGTTGACCAGCATATGTTGTGTTTTGGACACACGTTATGCTGGTTTAGGCTATCAGATGCTGAGCACATGCTGGTTTATGCTGGTCCACTACATTCTGGTTTATGCTGGTGACCAGCACATTCCATGCTGGTGACCATTACATTCTGATTTATGCTGGTGACCAGCACATGCTTTTCTGCTGGTTAACAGCAGGATCAGCAAATGTTGTGTTTTTTGCTGGTCCATGATGGTGGACCATCTTCACCAACAGCAGGATATAAAAATAATTTGGTCCTACTTTGTACCTGCTGACCAGATCCACCTTACAATAATACACAAAAAAATAGATGTGCTCAGCTAACCATAGCTACAGAAGTGATGGTCGAACGGCAATATTAAAACGCACTTTATTGAAACATTATAGAAAAAAAAACTAAGTCATTACCTCAAATTTTCACATTTATTGTCAGATCGTTAGAAAAAATAAGTTAAACTGAAAATTGAGTACAAAACTGGGCATGTGGATTGAATGCTGAATGAAAGACCATAAAAATGTATATTTTAGTAATCCAGAACAATCACTATAAGGGAACTACATAAGAACACAGGTAGTCAATAATGTATCTCCTCAGGTGTAAAATGGACCACAAATTTTATCCTCTAATCCTTCTGCTAATTCCCCATCCCAATCTCTTATTGAATATCGGCGTTTTTACCAAATCAAATTTCTCGGATTCTGTACCTGTCATCTGCTCAGCATCTAAGAAAGACTGAAAAAACAAAATGTAAACCGTAAAACATAAAACCCTCGATTGTCCATGTGAAAGCATACACTTGAAGGGCACAGGGGAAAAACAATCTATGTCACATCATATGAGTTTTATCACCCCATCTGCAATTTATCAATGTTTAACAATGCTATTTAAAATTTTCCTCATTGTTTTTCAAAATCTCCAATAATTTAAGAGCCACTTTTTTAAAATCAAAAGTAAACTGACTGGAATTATGTCATAAACCCACTGCCAGTGGATATTTCCCAGGCTTGAGACCCAGTAGATAACTGGGCTGGACAAAGCTGGATTTTTTATAGTGTAAAACATGTAAATGCCCCTGTAACTACTAATATAATGTAACATATTCAATTTACTAGTTTAATCATTATCACATTTTTTTTTTATAATCAGTGTCAAATTTGAGAGATGTGAAATACTCAAAAATGTGGACTGGGTCCAAACCCCATTCTGAATAAATCTTTGATGGTGAAATAAAACTGGGGCATTTCAATTACCAAGGCAGATACAAAAAAAAAAAAAAAAAAAAAAAAACAATCGAAGAAAAATATCTTCAAAACAGTAGATAATGATGGTAAATTTACTATATCATTGCAAATTCTAACAGGATTATATATGTTGACAGAAATGAAACAAACATGCTTCCTCTTTGTCCAAAATGCTATTGATTGTCATTGATGGAACAATTCTCAAAGTTTTTGGATTGGTCCAGTCAACAATATCGACAAGCTAACTCTGTAAAGCCAAACTGCAGGCTTTCAATCACACTACTGAATGTTAAAAACCAAGTGTGCGTTGCTGGTCCAACAGAAACAATTATTTAGTTCCAAGAGAAGAAATAAAACTTTGATTCAGTGGGGCTTTTTTTTTTTTTTTTTTGGCAAATTATCCTCTTTAGTGACAGAATACACTTACATGAAGGCTCTGAGCAGACTGGTTATGTTCTGGCAATAAGTGATTACTCATGAGCTAAAAAGTAATATGCATACACATGTTCTGTATCACCTTAACATTATAAACATTACTTACTGTATTCAAATAAGATGTTAGCTAATCAGTTCCTTTCTTTAACTGCAAAAAGTGGCATTAAATGAAGATGCACATTTTTTAACAGCTGAATTAAAGTTATATGCCATGTCAAATAATATAATTGAGGACTAATACACAACAAGTTACCAAACAAGATTTTAAAAGCAACGTCTGCTCATCGACCTAACTAACATAGCTAGCTATCCTGCCTGTCAACGTCTGCTCATCGACCAATTTCTATCCCGCCTGTCAATTTCGCGCTTAGCTTTTCAGCGGTTTTCAGACAGCTGTAAATATTTTCATGATGCTTTATTATAAAAGCAGGTAATACCCACAATTATCTAGCCAGCCATATCAGCTTAACTCCCAAACATCAGCTAGTACACGGTACGCGACTTGAACATAATAGCAACCTACCGGCCAGCTGACTTGACGTTGAACGTTAGCCATGTTTGAACTTCGACTTTCTGATTGACGAGCTTGCTAGCTAGCGATCTAGCTAACGCCACGTTAAGCCTGAAGTTGCGTAAGTACATCTAAACTAATGCCTCTAGCTTGTTACGTTAGAAAGCCATAAAAAAAGGGTTTAATCCTAAATTACAAAAAGTAATGATTGACGGGCTTTTTACATGCGGGGAAATAACATTGCTTAAGACCTCAAAATCCCAAACATTACCCTTCCTTTAGATTGGCCTCACCTGAATGAGCTGCTCTCGCTGATACGACCAGTGATGCACGCGCTCCAGCTCCATAAAGACCAATGAACAGCCATCAACAGTCCTTCCCAACGCTCTCTCTCGAACATGGAACGTAATTAAAAGCCGAAGGTCCTTCTTGATGTTGACACGTTCATGGAGCATAGAAAACAGTGAGCACTCTCATCGATTTACCAAGCATTAATGCAAATATAAATAATTCACTTAACAAAATCAAAATAATATTTATTAATAAAATTTTTTGAAAAATTGATGTTATGACATTTTTAAATTAATATAAAATACTGAATTAAATATTTATTGATAAATATTAATATCTCAAAGCAGAGAAAGGAAATACAATTATAGCTGTAAAGGTCTTTTATGAGTCTATTATTATTCCAATGACATATTCCAGACTTCATAATATCTAATCTGTTGTGTTACTGTTTCAATGACATGGCTTATTCTTTTGCACTTGCAGTCCATCTCTTTTGATCAAATCCTCTGCCAAATAACTATAATGTAATGAAATGATATTAAAAGTTTAAGAATGCATTTTGTGTCATTAACAATACTTATTCATGCTTCAGTAATTTGGCCTGTAAGCCTAATTATTACCAATTATGTGTGCATGTGTGTGCACATGTCTTATTTTAAAAGATATGACATGCAGTTGTTGGTCCACCTTTAGAGGTATTTCCCCATTTTCCCCATCATGGTCCCTAAATTTGGTTGGCTACCCCATCAGCCAAATTCGGATGGCAACCTGAGTATGTTTACTTTTCTGAATTTCAAAAAATAAAAAAAAAAATTAAATAAACTGTATAGTGTTCTTCCTCTAAAAAAATAATATGAAAGTCACTACAAATCAAACACAGAGACTACTTGTCTTGCAGTCTTGTTGACTGTGTGCAGTTTTAGTTGTATAGAATGGGCCATTGAAGTGTGATTGGCTGTTGAATGTTGACATTTTTTATGCAACATTTGCATGGGGACTGTTAATAAGAAAAGTACTCTTACCCCTAGCCCTAGAACATCTATAATCTTAAAACAATGGAACTGTTTTAATTGGGGTTAGCCCACACTAAACCCCATTGGGTTCCAAAGGGCAGAACTGCTGTAGGCTCATAGGGGTTAGCCAGTGCTGTGCCTGAGTGGGCAAGCTCAACTGAGGGCTGCCCACAGAAAGCCCACTAAGAGGCTCAAAGGGGACAAATTGCTGTAGGCCACACCTGGGCTAATCCACTGGGGTCCCGCATGGGATTAGTGAGGGTTGCCCATGCTCAAACTGCATACAGTTAATGCATTTTGGGCCCAAGCAGGCATGTTTGCTGGGCTGTTTCTTGATGGTGGACTAGCTTGACCCGCAGCTACACCAGCAACAAAACAGCAAAGACCAGCATGGAGATAATGCTGGTCTGTGCTAGTCTATGCTTGCAGACCAGCATAGATCAACACCAAACCAATGTAGCAGGGTTGAGTATGTTTCCTGAATTTCCCCCTCATGGTCAAGGTCTTTGCCATTTTCCTCTAACTTCCTATTTGCATATTTACCTTTTCTTACTCATCATTGGGGTAAAAGTAAGACTTGTGGGTGTGGTTTTTCCCACGGTGGGACCCCTTAATTTTTTCATGTTGCTCCCAGCTCTACCTCTTTCGCGATTATCCTGTGGCAGAGGTAGGGGGGTGTCATATTAACATGCATCGTTTTTGTTTTCTTATTTGCTCATTTTATATGTGTACCTATCATAATAACTTTCTTTGTGCATGGTGCATTGTGTGCACGAGTTCATGGGTTATTTGGTGGTATTTTAAGCAATATTGCGGGTTTTCTCACGCTGCAGCCAGTTAGTGTGGCTGCACGTGGAGTTAGCTAGTTAGCTTGCTTGTTCAATCAATCACTGCGTGCTAGCAGAGTTTGTACAATACTTTGAAATGTGATTTACCTGTGTTTGGCAGGGGCTGTGATGCGTCTGGCTTGCTCGGGTTCCCGATTGTTTTTACTTTTTTTCCCCTTATCGAAGATCAATAAATCTAAAAAACGTAAGGTCGGTTGTGGCATCTGTCATTTACACAATGCAGAGTGAACGAAAGAGAGGGAGAGATAACCTCTGTTACACCAGCATGGAGATGATGCTGGTCTGTGCTGGTCTATGCCAGTCCATGCTGGCAGACCAGCATAAACCAACACAGACCAGCTTAGATATAATGCTGGTCTGTTCTGGTCCATGCTGGCAGACCAGCATAGACAAGCTCAAACCAGCATCAACCAGCATAGAGATAATGCTGGTCTGCTAGCGATGACCAGCATTATCTCCATGCTGGTTGATGGTCTGGGACCAGGATAGACCAGCTTTAAGCAGCACCAAACCAGCATCGACCAGCAAAAACCAGCATGAACCAGCATGGAGATAATGCTGGTCTATGCTGATCCATGCTGGCAGACCAGCATGGACCAGTTTGGGCCAGCAACAAACCAGCATGGACCAGCAACCAGCAGGGACCAGCATGAACCAGCATTGACCAGCATGATTTCCATGCTGGTCAATGCTAATTTTTTCGGGGATGTGGTCCGATTCCGTGGCCACAGCCTTAAAGAGCCTAGGACATGAAATTCAGCTCTGTTTTTTATGTGAAACAATGCTGCAAAGTACCTATCTTGAACAATTAGCGATGGCTTTAATATCGTATGCTTTACGCAATGTTAAAAAAAAAACCACACACATTTTATCCGCTGAATTATCCACTTGAGGTAACCGCCCCTTGCGCTGGCCCTGCTCAGCCAGGAGAAGTCATTAGTTGCACACGGAATGTGTCAACCACAGTGTCTGGCTGTGGGATGGACGGAGAATATCCTTAAGAATGGACCAACAAAAATCACCGAGAGTGAACAGAAAACGATGTGTAGTGTGGGGGGTGCAGTACAACGCATACATATGGCCGTTTCTATGGCCAAAAGATGCAGAAGAATATGGACAAAACAAGTGCAATGTAAGGATCATTGGCAGACCACTGCTGCTGTTGCTGCTTTATCAGGCTTATAGCCAATTGTCCGTGTCTCCGGATTGTCCCGAATTGCCTGGCGCTGACTAGCCTAGTAGAAAGAATGATTATTTGCTGTTCCCCTATCGTTTCTTTGCATGGTGTGTTCGATAGCCAGACAACTCGCTGTTCAATGTGATCTAGCCAGCTAAGTAGTGAAATGATACTATTCACGGCTCTATTTATTTGATTGCACTGTGTATTTTTTTGTAGTACAGTATAATATTTCATGAGTATATTTTGCTATGACTGTTTGAATATCCAGGTGAGCGATCTTGTTATTATTGCTCTCAATTGTCAGATGTACTTCACCTTTATTGCTGCAAAATAAATCTGTTGTAAAATGAATTCCATGAAAATACCGTCTAGAAACTCAATTGCACTGGACACATGAAATCTTGTTGGAGTAACTTGGTCATTTGTGGACTTGAATTATTATTGTTTTATAATGATGAGCTGCACAATTGATCCCAGCAGCATGCAAATGACCATAGCACCACGTTACGGCAACGTTATTTTTCGCTACCAAACGGCAACGTTACCTAATGACCATAGCGCCCACGTTACGGCAACGTTATTTTCGCCACCAAACGGCAACGTTACCTAATGACCATAGCGCCACGTTAGGGCAACGTTATTTTCGCCGCAAACGGCAACGTTACCTAATGACCATAGCGCCACGTTACGGCAACGTTATTTACATCACCAAACGGCAACGTTACCAAATGACCATAGCGCCACGTTACGGCAACGTTATTTACACCACCAAACGGCAACGTTACCTAATGACCTTAAGCGCCCACGTTATGGCAACGTTGCTCAAGTCACCAAATGGCAACCGTAGAGGCAGCGTCGCGCCTCGTTGCTAGAAGGTTGCCATTAGGTTAGGTCACCGCAACCTACTGGCAACTTATAGGCAACGTGGCTGTTAAGTTATGTGTTAGCTGGGATTGCGATTATGGTTCGCAGGGCTCCGTGTCACAACACGGAGTTCCATGTAGCTAGCTAGCATGCTAGCTACATACTTATAAAGAAATTACATACAGCACAAAGCGTACAAAAATTTTTCTTTATGTCCATTTCAAAAAATAATACAAAGATAACCTAAGCAGACAAAAAAACAATATAATACAGGACAATCCAGGCTCCACAGGCAGCAAACAAATAGGCCTACGAGCATGGCCGTCTCCATGTTAATAGGAAGACCGACAAACAATGTGCTTGTCCCGTAGGCATGGTTTAGTTTTTCCGGGAAGCTAGCTAGCTAGCCACGTAATATTAGTAAAATTCATACATACTGCACAAATTACCACAAAAACGCTTCGCTATGTCCAGTTAGGTATAATAATGCAATAAACAGCAAAACACACAGACACAACAATAATCGATTTTATTTGAAATAATCCGTCACAGTATTGATAGCCTAAATCGCAGGCTAGCTAGCTAGCGAGATAACTAGCTTCCTGGTGCTAGCGATCTATTTACGTTTACGTGGAATAATATGCATTTAAAACGGGCTTTTATCGGCCAAGATGTAATATTATGCTACAAAACAAATTGGCCGGTAAAAGCCCTTCTTAAACGCATAATATTTCACGTAAACATTCAGCACCCAGAGCCGTCTGACAGCGTAGCGTTACAGGGACTCGAGAACCGATGGATGATCTGCTCATTCTAAAATTAGGTGACATGAATACTTGCTTCCGAAGGTCATGAAATCGATGTCAGACAGTATTATGCCTTCGAACTAAGGCTTCTGCTATGATGTTTTCTCCCCAGTAAATGTCCACATATCATTTTATGTCGATCAAAAAATATTATAGATTTGCGTTATCACTTGTCCATTTAGCCACTTTAATGACAATCGCCTGGTTTGCCGGTGCTCACCCGACTGCCAACTTCCCTCGGTACACGTGGTAGGTGTAAACATTCCGCAGCAAACAGTAGCTGACAGTTTGATGAAAACATATCCGCCAAAAGATTGTATAATGGTGCGAGCTAAAGGGGTGCGATTTTTTAAAGAAATCGGTCCTAAACGACAGATGCAATCTGCTTTCATCAAGGAAGACAATGAGAAGCGATTGCAGGTGAGTTTAGTGTGTTACGCTGGTGCGTTCACTTTTCATGACGCAAAGCAAGGGATGGATTGAAGCGAAGTCAGAAATAACGTTAATGTTTTAACAATCATTAACTTGTCCTTCGTTAACACACACAGGATCAACGTAAAACAATCAGGCGTGGGAAAATGTGAGCAAAAAGTAAACAGCATGTCCGAATGTTTAAGAAGTGCTGTGCCTTCACCAGTTTTCCTGCTGAATAATTTTTTTTCGTGTGCCGTGCGGAATTTAACATTTCATACAATTTAGTGTTTTTGTTGGCCTTTAGCTCATTTTTCACGCCAACAGTAATTCTTCACAAACGCTCGGAAAAACACTGTTGCTAATGAAAACAACGTGAGAGCCCGTCGGTGAGAGTAACGCATTATTTACTTTAGCACAGAATCTGTGCTGACACGAAAACTGAACAGTCAACCATGCTTGATTATTTTTTATTTGATGATGACAATACCAGTAATAATATTCATAATATCATTATCGTCACAGAAACTTTAAAAAGACACTTTGCATTCCTGGGGAGGGTTCTGTATTATATTGATATCATAACACTATTAATTAATATTAATATAACTATTATATTATCATAATCAAAAATGATTATAATAATAATAGCACCAATGATAATTAAAACAAAAATCAAACATTTATAATACATACATACATAATCAAATTGTTCAAGTTTTGTGATTCATCATATCCACATGCTGTTCAAAGCAGTGAGATCTGGTCTTCCATTATTCATCTTAGTCAGTTGGGCGGCACGGTGGTCGGCCTCCCAGCAAGAAGGTTGTGGGTTTGAATCCGCCCGTGGCGTTTCTGGGTGGAGTTTACATGTTCACCCCGTGCCCCCGTGGGTTTTCTCGAGGTGTTCTGGTTTCCTCCCACAATCCAAATACATGCATATCAGGCTAATTGGAGACTCTAATGTGCCCAAAGGTATGAGTGAGCATATGGTGTATACCCTGCGATGGACTGGCTACCTGTCCAGGGTATATTTCTGCCTCTCGCCCAAAAGATATGCTGGGATAGGAATACGGAGAAGAAAATGAATCTCTCATAGTATAAAAAATTCAAACCCAATTAAAATACTGAGACAAAATTACGATACAAAAACAAATAATAAGATAAAACAAAGTAGACTTGAAAAAAACAAACACTATGAATATACAAAATGATTTTTGCAATACAACCTACAAGTATATTATGCACTGGTGTGTATAATTATACATCTTTATGCAAGTGCATCATAAATATTATCAATTCAAATTGTTCAAGTTTTATTATTAAGGAGATTAATATGCATCTCTATCACTTCACAAAATTCAAACCCAATGAAAATAATGAGACACAAGATAGTAAAAAATTTCATCATCAGAGAGTAAAAATAACAATATAAGACAAAGTAGGCTCAAATAAATGAACATTCTGTATTTACAAGATATTATAAAGGCAATTGCAATGAGCAAAAAGATGAAGGAAGCAGCTCAGTAATTCGTACTGAGAGAGCAGTGCACGTCTTATTGGTCTTACAGAGAGTATGGGGGTAGAAGCTGTGGCTTTGGTAATTGGTCTTGGCTGCAATGTTCACATAGCCTGGCTTCCGACTGGACAGCTTCGTCAAGAAGAGGCCATGGTTTGGGTGACTGGGGTCCTCACCTCATATTGTGTAAGTCCATCAGGTTAGGCAATACAGCACCAAAAACTCGCTAGGCTGACTGCACCACCCTTTGAACCCTGTGCCTCTCTATTACTACGGCTGCTTTACAAGGTGGTGATGCTGCCAGTCCAGAAATTACTGTTACCAATAAAAAAATTATAATAATAGTAATAAATAAAAAGTAATAACACATAATAACACATCTTTTAGCAATGTCCATTCTACTATATTGATAAAAGCAAAAAGAATGATCATACATGTTGGACCTGTATCGTCCAGCACATCAAGTTGGACTTTGATGAACAATAGTTGTATTACAATCATATGCTGTGAATAATAACATGTCGATAATGATGATAGTGCATCAATAGCCATGTAAAACCAGTATATAGATAATAAACAAATATATACCTGAACCATTACTGACAACAATGAAGATCATCATCATCCAAATAACTTTTATTATGCTACATACCAATGATGTAGCTTGACAACTAAATTAACCCTTACCATACATATGCCCTGGTCACTTCGACCATGCAATGGACGGTCATCATAGTTTATCATACTTGCCTATCAGTAAAGAAGACACTTTGCACCTTATCATACAGCAGAGTGCAGGACAATGCAAAAATAAACATCACATTATACAGTGAATTGTGCTATCACATGCAAACTCAGAGTTTCTTTATAAACTCTCATTCTAGTTAGTTTGCATGTGAAGCATGCAAACTATTGTTATTTCTCAGGATCTTTCAACTTATTAGTTTGCATGTGAAGCATGCAAACTATTGTTATTTCTCAGGATCTTTCTTATTTATTTTTATTTTTTTTTTTATTCTCTTTCTTCCCATTCTGTTAACACTAACTCCTCCAACAGTTTTCATACTACCCATACAACCTCCATACCAAATTATTCTACTATATGTGCAGATCGTTGCTATTCAAAATCATATCGATATTAATTATAGTTTATGAATTATTAGCAATTAAAAATGAAAAAATTCCCATTGACAATGAATGGAGCCCATTCATTTTCAATGGGAGCGAGACTTTCTTGCACAACCACACTCTCTCACTTTTCCAATTGGCTAAACAGCATCGACCGTTCTCTCTCTCTTTTCCTATTGGCTAAACAGCATCGGGACAAAATTGAAACGCCGCCATCTTGTTTTGCTTCGATCTGAAGCGAAAATATGCTGAATAATACAAAAGTAAATAGCTATCAAACCACAAATTTAATCGTAACATCACAACAGACAAATGTCATACAATTATGAAACATAATTATCTTATGCAAACTAGCATATTGTTTTATGAAAATGCATTGCGATTATGGTTACGCATGGCTCCGTGTCACAACACGGAGTTCCACTAACTAGCTAGCATGCTAGCTACATACTTGTAACGAAATAATTACATACAGCACAAACGCTCACAAAAATTCTTCGTTATGTTCATTTCGCTAAAATAATACAAAAGATAACCTAAGCAGACAAAAAGAAAACAATATAATACAGGACAATCCAGGCTCCACAGGCAGCAAACAAATAGGCCTCGAGCATGGCGGTCTCCATTTTAATCTGAAACCGACGAACAATGCGCTGGTCCCCCAGGCATGTCTTAGTTTATCCCGGGCAGCTAGCTAGCTAGCTCGCCACATAATATTAGTCAAATTCATTCATACTGCACAAATGACCACAATAATGCTTAGCTATGTCCAGCTAGGTAAAACAAAATGCAAAATGGAACTAACTAGACACAGAAGACGAGTTAACACGTTATACCATCTTTAAAAAAAATCGGTGATTCCAGCAAGCGCAGATGACTGTCAAGCGGACCGCATCAGCTACAATATACATGCAAAATCCGCATCAACGCGAACGCTTTGTCCGCTAACTATAAACGGGCAGTATGCAGCGAAAATATGCTGAATAATACAACGTAAATAGCAATCAAAGCAAAAATTTAATCGGAACATCACAACAGACAAATGTCAAACAATGATGAAACACAATTATAAATGCAAACTAGCATACTGTTTTATGAAAATGCATTGCGATTATGGTTCGCAGGGCTCCGTGTCACAACACGGAGTTCCATGTAGCTAGCTAGCATGCTAGCTACATACTTATAACGAAATTAAATACAGCACAAACGTACAAAAATTTTTCTTTATGTCCATTTCGCAAAAATAATACAAAGATAACCTAAGCAGACATAGAAAACAATATAATACACGACAATCCAGGCTCCTCAGGCATCAAGCAAATAGGCCTCGAGCATAGCGGTCTCCATTTTATCACGAACCGACGAACAATGCGCTGGTCCCCGAGGCATGTCTTAGTTTATCCCGGGCAGCTAGCTAGCTAGCTAGCTCGCCACGTAATATTAGTCAAATTCATTCATACTGCACAAATGACCATAAAAATGCTTAGCTATGTCCAGCTAGGTAACACAAAATGCAAGACGTAGCTAACTAGACATAGAAGACGATATAACACGTTATACCATCTTTAAAAAAATCGGTGATTCCAGCAAGCGCAGATGACTGTCAAGCGGACCGCATCAGCTACAATATACATGCAAAATCCGCACCAACGCGAACGCTTTGTCCGCTAACTATAAACGGGCAGTATGCAGCGAAAATATGCTGAATAATACAACGTAAATAGCAATCAAAGCAAAAATTTAATCGTAACATCACAACAGACAAATGTCATACAATGATGAAACACAATTATAAATGCAAACTAGCATACTGTTTTATGAAAATGCATTGCGATTATGGTTCGCAGGGCTCCGTCTCACAACACGGAGCTCCATGTAGCTAGCTAGCATGCTAGCTACATACTTATAACGAAATTACATACAGCACAAACTTTCAAAAATTTTCTTTATGTTCATTTCGCAAAAATAATACAAAGATAACCTAAGCAGACAAAGAAAACAATATAATACAGGACAATCCAGGCTCCACAGGCAGCAAGCAAATAGGCCTACGAGCCGCAGCGGTCTCCATGTTAATACGAAGACAGACGAACAATGTGCTTGTCCCGTAGGCATGGTTTAGTTTTTCCGGGAAGCTAGCTAGCTAGCTAGCCACGTAATATTAGTAAAATTCATATATACTGCACAAATGACCACAAAAACGCTTAGCTATGTCCAGTTAGGTATAATAATGCAATAAACAGCAAAACACACAGATACAATACTCGATTTTATTTGAAATAATCCGTCACAGTATTGATAGCCTAAATCGCAGGCTAGCTAGCTAGCGAGATAACTAGCTTCCTGGTGCTAGCGATCTATTTACGTTTACGTGGAATAATATGCATTTAAAACGGGCTTTTTATCGGCCAAGATGTAATATTCTGCTACAAAATAAATTGGCCGGTAAAAGCCCTTTTTAAACGCATAATATTTCACGTAAACATTCAGCACCCAGAGCCGTCTGACAGCGTAGCGTTACAGGGACTCGAGAACCGATGGATGGTCTGCTCATTCTAAAATTGTGTGACATGAATACTTGCTTCCGAAGGTCATGAAATCGATGTCAGACAGTATTATGCCTTCGAACTAAGGGTTCTGCTATGATGTTTTCTCCTCAGTAAATGTCCACATATCATTTTATGTCGATCAAAAAATATTATAGATTTGCGTTATCACTTGTCCATTTAGCCACTTTAAAGACATCGCCTGGTTTGCCGGTGCTCACCCGACTGCCAACTTCCCTCGGTACACGTGGTAGATGTAAACATTCCGCAGCAAACAGTCGCTGACAGTTTGATGAAAACATATCCGCCAAAGATTGTATAATGTTGCGAGCTAAAGGGGGTGCGATTTTTTTAAGAAATTGGTCCTAAACGACAGATGCAATCTGCTTTCATCAAGGAAGACAATGAGAAGCGATGGCAGGTGAGTTTAGTGTGTTACGCTGGCGTTCACTTTTCATAATTGATAAAGCAAGGGATGGATTGAAGCGAAGTCAGAAATAACATTTTAACAATCATTAACTTGTCCTTCGTTAACACACACAGGATCAACGTAAAACAATCAGGCGTGGGAAAATGTGAGCAAAAGTAAACAGCATGTCCAAATTTTAGGAAGTGCTGTGTAGGGCTGCACGATAAACGAAATCGCGGTTATCGCAAAGCGCAATAAAAGTAACTGCCACTATAAAGGCAGACAGGCGTGCTGCTCATTATCTTTTTCTATGACGCTTACCTAATGCGGTCATTTGAAATGCTTCCGGGAAAAAACTGTGATTTGAAGTCCGCTAATTACCAGCGAGGTTGGACCGCCTCCTTAACCTTGGCATAATTAGCTTACCTTAAATCAATTCCCGTGTACTTTGCCCAACTTGTGATCAAGCCGTTTATTCAGCCAACTGACTGATCAAAACAAAAATATGGCCAATAATGATTAGAAGAGATAATGAGAAGCAGACAGACCTAACCAGGCTGCCGTGTTAGATTGAAAGAATGTCAATAATCTGAATAGACAGCAGACCTCTGAATTCCACCTCTCGTAGAATTTTTTACATATCATACAGATTTCTTAAAAATAAACCATTTTAAGATGGCCTTGCTTTTTAACCGTTTCAAAATATATATTAAGTGGAAAAATTTTGTAAAGCATATCGAGCGTGAAAGTGAGAAATTATTTTCGCATTACACGCAATAGACAAATGCAGCGAAGACTTGGCAAACACATTCAGGCAAACGCAAATTTGGAGCATTGTTTATTTGATAAATGAACATGATTTCAAATAAAAGTAATTAATGGCTGTTTATTTTGGTTGCTTTTGAGCGTCTAAATAGCCTAAAGTGAAGGTGGAAAACATTTTGTTTAAAATAAATGTCGAACGTGACTTGTAGAAATTGTAATTGCATTAGCACGCGCGCCAAACGTAGAACTAGAAATTGTCCCGCAAACACATTCAGGTAAATTACGTGCTGAACAAAGCAAAGTTAAGGTCTGCAAAATCATCATCCTCTACCCGACAATTGCTCTCATCACCTTCCCTTGCTTTGCTCAATTTGCAATCAAACAGTTGATTCACTCAATTAACGATTTAAATTGGTAGACAGTCTGATTTATTTGAATACGTTGTGTTTATTACATTTTTAAATTTAAATGACCATGAAACATGACAGATTTGCCTGAATTTGTTTGCTAGATTATTTCTAGTTTTACATTGGACTGCGCTGCGTGCAAATGCATTAACAATTTACATGTGACGTTCGATGCGCTTTTAACAAAAAAATTTCCACCTTCACTATTGGCTATTAGACGCTCAAAAGTCACCAAATCAAAGCTATGAATTATATTTTAAATTAATCTTGTTCAATTATCATATAAAAATGCAAAAATTTGCGGCACAGATTCGCCTGAACTTGCTTTGCCAAGTCTGCGCTGTATTTGCCTATTAGTGCAATGCAAATAATTTCTCTTTCACGCTCGAGTTTTCACAAAATGTTATCCACTTTTGTGTGTTTTTGAAATGCTTAAAAACCAAGGCCATCTTGAAATGGTTTATTCTTAAGAAATCTTTTAATAATATGTAAAAATTCTACGAGAGGAGGAATTTAGAGGTCTGCTATTTATTCAGATTATTAACATTCTTTCAATCTAACACGGCAGCCTGGTTATGTCCGTCTGCTTCTCATTATCTCTTCTTAATCATTATTGGCCATATTTTGGTTTTAATCAGTCAGTTGGCTGCATAAATGGCTCGACTGCAAGTTAGGCAAAGTACACGGGAATTGATTTAAGGTAAGATAATTATACCAAGGTGAAGGAGGCGGTCGAACCTCGCTGGTAATTAGCGGACTTCAAATCACAGTTTTCTTCCCAAAGCATTTCAAATGACCGCATTAGGTAAGTGTCATAGAAAAGGTAACAAGCAAGCACGTCTGTCTGCCTCATAGTGGCAGGTACTTTTATTGCGCTTGCGATAACCGCGATTCCGTTTATCGTGCAGCCCTAGTGCTGTGCCTTCACCAGTTTTCCTGCTGAAAAATTTTTTCGTGTGCCGTGCGGAATTTAACATTTCATACAATTTAGTATTTTTGTTGGCCTTTAGCTCATTTTCACGCGGTAATTCTTCACAAACGCTCGGAAAAACACTGTTGCTAATGAAAACAACGTGAGAGCCCGTCAGCGAGAGTAACGCATTATTTACTTTAGCACAAAATCTGTGCTGACACGAAAACTGAACAGTCAACCATGCTTGATTATTTTTATTTGATGATGACAATACCAGTAATATTCATAATATCATTATCGTCACAGAAACTTTAAAAGACACTTTGCATTCCTGGGGAGGGTTCTGTATTATATTGTTATCATAACACTATTTATTAATATTAATATAACTATTATATTATCATAATCAAAAATGATTATAATAATAATAGCACCAATGATAATTAAAACAAAAATCAAACATTTATAATACATACATACATAATCAAATTGTTCAAGTTTTGTGATTCATTATATCCGTTCAAAGCAGTGAGATTTAGTCTTCCATTATTCATCTTAGTCAGTAGGGCGGCACGGTGGTCGGCCTCCCAGCAAGAAGGTTGCGGGTTTGAATCCGCCCGTGGCGTTTCTGGGTGGAGTTTACATGTTCACCCCGTGCCCCCATGGGTTTTCTCGAGGTGCTCTGGTTTCTCCCCACAGTCCAAATACATGCATATCAGGCTAATTGGAGACTCTAATATGCCCAAAGGTATGAGTGAGCGTATGGTGTATACCCCGCGATGGACTGGCTACCTGTCCAGGGTATATTTCTGCCTCTCGCCCAAAAGATATGCTGAGATAGGAATACGGAGAAGAAAATGAATCTCTCATAGTATAAAACATTCAAACCCAATTAAAATACTTAGACAAAATTACGATAAAAAAACAAATAATAAGATAAGACAAAGTAGACTTTAAAAAAACAAACACTATGAATATACAAAATGATTTTTGCAATACAACCTACAAGTATATTATGCACTGGTGTGTATTATTATACATCTTTATGAAAGTGCATCATAAATATTATCAATTCAAATTGTTCAAGTTTTATTATTAAGGAGATTAATATGCATCTCTATCACTTCACAAAATTCAAACCCAATGAAAATAATGAGAAAAAAGATAATAAAAATGTCATCATCATACAGTAAAAATAACAATATAAGACAAAGTAGGCTCAAATAAACGAACATTCTGTATTAACAAGATATTATAAAGGCAATTGCAATGAGCAAAAAGATGAAGGAAGCAGCTCAGTAATTCGTACTGAGAGAGCAGTGCACGTCTTATTGGTCTTACAGAGTATGGGGGTAGAAGCTGTGGCTTTGGTAATTGGTCTTGGCTGCAATGTTCACATAGCCTGGCTTCCGACTGGACAGCTTCGTCAAGAAGAGGCCATGGTTTGGGTGACTGGGGTCCTCACCTCATATTGTGTAGGTCCATCAGGTTAGGCAAAACAGCACCAAAAACTCGCTGGGCTGACTGCACCACCCTTTGAACCCTGTGCCTCTCAATTACTACGGCTGCTTTACAAGGTGGTGATGCTGCCAGTCCAGAAATTACTGTTACCAATAAAAAAATTATAATAATAGTAATAAATAGAAAGTAATAACACATCTTTTAGCAATGTCCATTCTACTATATTGATAAAAGCAAAAGAATGATCATAAATGTCGGACCTGTATCGTCCAGCACATCAAGTTGGACTTTGATGAACAATAGTTGAATTACAATTATATGCTGTGAATAATAACATGTCGATAATGATGATAGTGCATCAATAGCCATGTAAAACCAGTATATAGAGAATAATCAAATATATACCTGAACCATTACTGACAAAAATAAAAATCATCATCATCCAAATAACTTTTATTATGCTACATACCAATGATGTAGCTTGACAACTAAATTAACCTTTACCATACATATGCCCTGGTCACATTAACCCTTATCATCCATATGCCCTGGTCACTTCGACCATGCAACGGACGGTCATCATAGTTTATCATACTTGCCTTTCAGTAAAGAAGACACTTTGCACCTTATCATACAGCAGGGTGCAGGACAATGCAAAAATAACATCACATTATACAGTGAATTGTGCTTTCACATGCAAACTCAGAGTTTCTTTATAAACTCTCATTCTAGTTAGTTTGCATGTGAAGCATGCAAACTATTGTTATTTCTCAGGATCTTTCAACTTATTAGTTTGCATGTGAAGCATGCAAACTATTGTTATTTCTCAGGATCTTTCAACTTATTTTTATTTTTATTTTTATTCTCTTTCTTCCCATTCTGTTAACACTAACTCCTCCAACAGTTTTCATACTACCCATACAACCTCCATACCAAATTATTCTACTATATGTGCAGATCGTTGCTATTCAAAATCATATCGATATTAATTATAGTTTATGAATTATTAGCAATTAAAAATGAAAAAATTCCCATTGACAATGAATGGAGCCCATTCATTGTCAATGGGAGCGAGAATTTTCTTGCACAACCACACTCTCTCACTTTTCCAATTGGCTAAACAGCATCGACCGTTCTCTCTCTCTTTTCCTATTGGCTAAACAGCATCGGGACAAAATTGAAACGCCGCCATCTTGTTTTGCTTCCGATGCGAGCGAAAATATGCTGAATAATACAAAGTAAATAGCTATCAAACCACAAATTTAATCGTAACATCACAACAGACAAATGTCATACAATTATGAAACATAATTATCTTATGCAAACTAGCATATTGTTTTATGAAAATGCATTGCGATTATGGTTCGCATGGCTCCGTGTCACAACACGGAGTTCCACGTAGCTAGCATGCTAGCTACATACTTGTAACGAAATAATTACATACAGCACAAACGCTCACAAAAATTCTTCGTTATGTTCATTTCGCTAAAATAATACAAAGATAACCTAAGCAGACAAAGAAAACAATATAATACAGGACAATCCAGGCTCCACAGGCAGCAAACAAATAGGCCTACGAGCATAGCGGTCTCCATTTTAATCGAAACCGACGAACAATGCGCTGGTCCCCCAGGCATGTCTTAGTTTATCCCGGGCAGCTAGCTAGCTAGCTCGCCACATAATATTAGTCAAATTCATTCATACTGCACAAATGACCATGAAAATGCTTAGCTATGTCCAGCTAGGTAACACAAAATGCAAGACGGAGCTAACTAGACACAGAAGACGATATAACACGTTATACCACCTTTAAAAAAATCGGTGATTCCAGCAAGTGCAGATGACTGTCAAGCGGACCGCATCAGCTGTAATATACATGCAAAATCCGCACCAACGCGAACGCTTTGTCCGCTAACTACAAACGGGCAGTATGCAGCGAAAATATGCTGAATAATACAACGTAAATAGCAATCAAAGCAAAAAATTTAATCGTAACATCACAATAGACAAATGTCATACAATGATGAAACACAATTATGAATGCAAACTAGCATACTGTTTTATGAAAATGCATTGCGATTATGGTTCGCAGGGATCCGTGTCACAACATGGAGTTCCATGTAGCTAGCTAGCATGCTAGCTACATACTTGTAACGAAATTACATACAGCACAAACGTTCAAAAAATTTTTTCTTTATGTTCATTTCACAAAAGTAATACTAAGATAACCTAAGCAGACAAAGAAAACAATATAATACAGGACAATCCAGGCTCCACAGGCAGCAAGCAAATAGGCCTCTGAGCATAGCGGTCTCCATGTTAATAGGAAGACCGACGAACAATGTGCTTGTCCCATAGGCATGGTTTAGTTTTTCCGGGAAGCAAGCTAGCTAGCCACGTAATATTAGTAAAATTCATACATACAGCACAAATTACCACAAAAACGCTTAGCTATGTCCAGTTAGGAATATAATGCAATAAACAGCAAAACACACAAACACAACAATACTCGATTTTATTTGAAATAATCCGTCACAGTATTGATAGCCTAAATCGCAGGCCAGCTAGCTAGCGAGATAACTAGCTTCCTGGTGCGAGCGATTTATTTACGTTTCCGTGGAATAATATGCATTTAAACGGGCTTTTATCGGCCAAGATGTAATATTCTGCTACAAAACAAATTGGCCGGAAAAAGCCCTTTTTAAACGCATATTTCACGTAAACATTCAGCACCCAGAGCCGTCTGACAGCGTAGCGTTACGGGGACTAGAACTGATAGATGATCTGCTCATTCTAAAATTAGTTGACATGAATACTTGCTTCTGAAGGTAATGAAATCGATGTCAGACAGTATTATGCCTTCGAACTAAGGGTTCTGCTATGATGTTTTCTCCTCAGTAAATGTCCACATATCATTTTATGTCGATCAAAAAATATTATAGATTTGCGTTATCACTTGTCCATTTAGCCACTTTAAAGACAATCGCCTGGTTTGCCGGTGCTCACCCGACTGCCAACTTCCCTCGGTACACGTGGTAGATGTAAACATTCCGCAGCAAACAGTAGCTGACAATTTGATGAAAACATATCCGCCAAAGATTGTATAATGTTGCGAGCTTAAGGGGGTGCGATTTTTTTTAAAGAAATCGGTCCTAAACGACAGATGCAATCTGCTTTCATCAAGGAAGACAATGAGAAGCGATTGCAGGTGAGTTTAGTGTGTTACGCTGGTGCGTTCACTTTTCATGGCGCAAAGCAAGGGATGGATTGAAGCGAAGTCAGAAATAACGTTAATGTTTTAACAATCATTAACTTGTCCTTCGTTAACACACACAGGATCAACGTAAAACAATCAGGCGTGGGAAAATGTGAGCAAAAGTAAACAGCATGTCCGAATTTTTAAGAAGTGCTGTGCCTTCACCAGTTTTCCTGCTGAATAATTTTTTCGTGTGCCGTGCGGAATTTAACATTTCATACAATTTAGTGTCTTTGTTGGCCTTTAGCTCATTTTCACGCGGTAATTCTTCACAAACGCTCGGAAAAACACTGTTGCTAATGAAAACAACGTGAGAGCCCGTCGGTGAGAGTAACGCATTATTTACTTTAGCACAGAATCTGTGCTGACACGAAAACTGAACAGTCAACCATGCTTGATTATTTTTATTTGATGATGACAATACCAGTAATATTCATAATATCATTATCGTCACAGAAACTTTAAAAGACACTTTGCATTCCTGGGGAGGGTTCTGTATTATATTGATATCATAACACTATTAATTAATATTAATATAACTATTATATTATCATAATCAAAAATGATTATAATAATAATAGCACCAATGATAATTAAAACAAAAATCAAACATTTATAATACATACATAATCAAATTGTTCAAGTTTTGTGATTCATCATATCCACATGCTGTTCAAAGCAGTGAGATCTGGTCTTCCATTATTCATCTTAGTCAGTAGGGCGGTGGTCGGCCTCCCAGCAAGAAGGTTGTGGGTTTGAATCCGCCCGTGGCGTTTCTGGGTGGAGTTTACATGTTCACCCCGTGCCCCCGTGGGTTTTCTCGAGGTGCTCTGGTTTCCTCCCACAGTCCAAATACATGCATATCAGGCTAATTGGAGACTCTAATATGCCCAAAGGTATGAGTGAGCATATGGTGTATACCCTGCGATGGACTGGCTACCTGTCCAGGGTATATTTCTGCCTCTCGCCCAAAAGATATGCTGGGATAGGAATACGGAGAAGAAAATGAATCTCTCATAGTATAAAAAATTCAAACCCAATTAAAATACTGAGACAAAATTACGATACAAAAACAAATAATAAGATAAAACAAAGTAGACTTGAAAAAAACAAACACTATGAATATACAAAATGATTTTTGCAATACAACCTACAAGTATATTATGCACTGGTGTGTATAATTATACACCTTTATGAAAGTGCATCATAAATATTATCAATTCAAATTGTTCAAGTTTTATTATTAAGGAGATTAATATGCATCTCTATCACTTCACAAAATTCAAACCCAATGAAAATAATGAGAAACAAGATAGTAAAAATTTCATCATGATAGAGTAAAAATAACAATATAAGACAAAGTAGGCTCAAATAAATGAACATTCTGTATTTACAGGATATTATAAAGGCAATTGCAATAAGCAACAAGATGAAGGAAGCAGCTCAGTAATTCGTACTGAGAGAGCAGTGCACGTCTTATTGGTCTTACAGAGAGTATGGGGGTAGAAGCTGTGGCTTTGCTAATTGGTCTTGGCTGCAATGTTCACATAGCCTGGCTTCCGACTGGACAGCTTCGTCAAGAAGAGGCCATGGTTTGGGTGACTGGGTTCCTCACCTCATATTGTGTAAGTCCATCAGGTTAGGCAATACAGCACCAAAAACTCGCTAGGCTGACTGCACCACCCTTTGAACCCTGTGCCTCTCAATTACTACGGCTGCTTTACAAGGTGGTGATGCTGCCAGTCCAGAAATTACTGTTACTATTATTATAATTTTTTTATTGGTAATAATTAGAAAGTAATAATACATCTTTTAGCAATGTCCATTCTACTATATTGATAAAAGCAAAAGAATGATCATAAATGTCGGACCTGTATCGTCCAGCACATCAAGTTGGACTTTTATGAACAATAGTTGTATTACAATCATATGCTGTGAATAATAACATGTCGATAATGATAGTGCATCAATAGCCATGTAAAACCAGTATATAGATAATAAACAAATATATACCTGAACCATTACTGACAACAATAAAGATCATCATCATCCAAATAACTTTTATTATGCTACATACCAATGATGTAGCTTGACAACTAAATTAACCCTTACCATACATATGCCCCGGTCACTTCGACCACGCAATGGACGGTCATCATAGTTTATCATACTTGCCTATCAGTAAAGACGACACTTTGCGCCTTATCATACAGTAGAGTGCAGGACAATGCAAAAATAAACATCACATTGTACAGTGAATTGTGCTATCACATGCAAACTCAGAGTTTCTTTATAAACTCTCATTCTAGTTTTTATTTTTATTCTCTTTCTTCCCATTCTGTTAACACTAACTCCTCCAACAGTTTTCATACTACCCATACAACCTGCATACCAAATGATTCTACTATATGTGCAGATCGTTGCTATTCAAAATCATATCGATATTAATTATAGTTTATGAATTATTAGCAATTAAAAATGAAAAAATTCCCATTGACAATGAATGGAGCCCATTCATTTTCAATGGGAGCGAGACTTTCTTGCACAACCACACTCTCTCACTTTTCCAATTGGCTAAACAGCATCGACCGTTCTCTCTCTCTCTTTTCCTATTGGCTAAACAGCATCGGGACAAAATTGAAACGCCGCCATCTTGTTTTGCTTCCGATGCGAGCGAAAATATGCTGAATAATACAAAGTAAATAGCTATCAAACCACAAATTTAATCGTAACATCACAACAGACAAATATCATACAATTATGAAACATAATTATCTTATGCAAACTAGCATATTGTTTTATGAAAATGCATTGCGATTATGGTTCGCATGGCTCCGTGTCACAACACGGAGTTCCATGTAGCTAGCATGCTAGCTACATACTTGTAACGAAATAATTACATACAGCACAAACGTTCACAAAAATTCTTCGTTATGTTCATTTCGCTAAAATAATACAAAGATAACCTAAGCAGAAATAGAAAACAATATAATACACGACAATCCAGGCTCCTCAGGCACCAAGCAAATAGGCCCTACGAGCATGCGGTCTCCATTTTAATACGAAGACCGACGAACAATGCGCTGGTCCCCTAGGCATGTCTTAGTTTATCCCGGGCAGCTAGCTAGCTCGCCACGTAATATTAGTCAAATTCATTCATACTGCACAAATGACCACAAAAACGCTTAGCTATGTCCAGTTAGGTATAATAATGCAATAAACAGCAAAACACACCGACACAACAATACTCGATTTTATTTGAAATAATCCGCCACAGTATTGATAGCCTAAATCGCAGGCTAGCTAGCTAGCGAGATAACTAGCTTCCTGGTGCTAGCGATCTATTTACGTTTACGTGGAATAATATGCATTTAAAACGGGCTTTTATCGGCCAAGATGTAATATTCTGCTACAAAACAAATTGGCCGGTAAAAGCCCTTTTTAAACGCATAATATTTCACGTAAACATTCAGCACCCAGAGCCGTCTGACAGCGTAGCGTTACAGGGACTCGAGAACCGATGGATGATCTGCTCATTCTAAAATTAGGTGACATGAATACTTGCTTCCGAAGGTCATGAAATCGATGTCAGACAGTATTATGCCTTCGAACTAAGGGTTCTCTTATGATTTTTTCTCCCCAGTAAATGTCCACATATCATTTTATGTCGATCAAAAAATATAGATTTGCGTTATCACTTGTCCATTTAGCCACTTTAAAGACAATCGCCTGGTTTGCGGGTGCTCACCCGACTGCCAACTTCCCTCGGTACACGTGGTTGATGTAAACATTCCGCAGCAAGCAGTAGCTGACAGTTTGATGAAAACATATCCGCCAAAGATTGTATAATGTTGCGAAAAAAAAAGGAACGATTTTTTAAAATCGGTCCTAAATCAGAATGCAATCTGCTTTCATCAAGGAAGACAATGAAAGAAGCGATTGCAGGTGAGTTTTGAATGTTAGGCTGGTGCGTTCACTTTTCATGGCGCAAAAAGGGATGGATTGAAAGTCAGAAATAACGTTAATGTTTTAACAATCATTAACTTGTCCTTCGTTAACACACACAGGATCAACGTAAAACAATCAGGCGTGGGAAAATGTGAGCAAAAGTAAACAGCATGTCCGAATGTTTAAGAAGTGCTGTGCCTTCACCAGTTTTCCTGCTGAATAATTTTTTTACAACGCCGTGGTAATTTAACATTTCATACAATTTAGTGTTTTGTTGGCCTTTAGCTCATTTTCACGACTAAATTCTTCACAAACGCTCGGAAAAACACTGTTGCTAATGAAAACAACGTGAGAGCCCGTCGGTGAGAAAACAGATTTTACTTTAGCACAGAATCTGTGCTGACACGAAAAAAACTGAACAGTCAACCATGCTTGATTATTTTTATTTGATGATGACAATACCAGTAATATTAATAATATCATTATCGTCACAGAAACTTTAAAAAAACACTTTGCATTCCTGGGGAGGGTTCTGTATTATATTGATATCATAACACTATTACAAAACCCAAAACCAGTGAAGTTGGCGTTGTGTAAATCGTAAATAAAAACAGAATACAATGATTTGGAAATCCTTTTCAACCTATATTCAATTGAATACACTGCAAAGACAAGTTACTTAATGTTGAACAGGTAAACTTTGTAATTTTTTGCAAATATTAGCTCATTTGGAATTTGATGCCTGCAACATGTTTCAAAAAAAGCTGGCACAAGTGGCAAAAAGACTGAGAGAGTTGAGGAATGCTCATCAAACACTTATTTGGAACATCCCACAGGTGAACGGGCTAATTGGGAACAGGTGGGTGCCATGATTGGCATAAAAGCAGCTTCCTGAAATGCTCAGTCATTCACAAACAAGGATGGGGCGAGGGTCACCACTTAGTGAACAAATGCGTGAGCTGATTGTCGAACAGTTTAAAAAACAACATTCCTCAACGAGCTATTGCAAGAAATTTAGGGATTTTATCATCTCCGGTCCGTAATATCGTCAAAAGGTTCAGAGAATCTGGAGAAATCACTGCACGTCCTGACAAGGCTGCACTACCAACATTGAATGCCCGTGACCTTCGATCCCTCATGCGGTACTGCATCAAAACCGACATCAGTGTGTAAAGGACATCACCACATGGGCTCAGGAACACTTCAGAAAACCACTGTCAGTAACCACAGTTCGTCACTACATCTGCAAGTCTTTGCTTAAAACTCTACAATGCAAAGCTAAGCCATTTATCAACAGCACCCAAGCGCGCCCGGCCAGCTGGGCCCAAGCTCATCTAAGATGGACTGATGCAAAGTGGAAAAGTGTTCTGTGGTCTGGCGAGTCCACATTTCAAATTGTTTTTGGAAACTGTGGACGTCGTGTCCTCCGGACCAAAGAGGAAAAGAACCATCCGGACTGTTATAGGCGGAAAGTTCAAAAGCCAGCATCTGTGATGGTATGGGGGTGTATTAGTGCCCAAGGCATGGGCAACTTTATTTTTATGTGAAGCACCATTAATGCTGAAAGGTACATACAGGTTTTGGAGCAACATATGTTGCCATCAAGGTGCAACGTCTTTTTCATGGACGCCCTGCTTATTTCAGCAAGACAATGCCAAGCCACATTCTGCACGTGTTACAACAGCATGGCTCCGTTTCATAAAAAAGCAAGGACTAGACTAGCCTGCCTGTAGTCCAGACCTGTCTCCCATTGAAAATGTGTGGCGCATTATGAACGTAAAATAGGATCAACGGAGACCCCGGACTGTTGAACAACTTAAAAACTGTACATCAAGCAAGAATGGGAAAGAGTTCCACCTGAAACCTTCAAAATTGGTCTCCTCAGTTCCCCAAACGTTTACTGAGTGTCGTTAAAAGGAAAGGTGATGTAACACAGTGGTAAAAAAGGCCCTGTGCCAACTTTTTTGCAATGTGTTGCTGCCTTTAAATTCTAAAACAATGATTATTTGCAAAAAAAAATAAAGTTTCTCAGTTTGAACATTAAACATCTTGTCTTTTTAGTGTATTCAATTGAATATAAGTTGAAAATGATTTGCAAATCATTGTATTCTGTTTTTATCTACGATTTACATAACGTGCCAACTTCACTGGTTTTGGGTTTTGTAATTAATATTAATATAACTATTATATTATCATAATCAAAAATGATTATGATAATAATAGCACCAATGATAATTAAAACATAAATCAAACATTTATAATACATACATACATAATCAAATTGTTCAAGTTTTGTGATTCATCATATCCACATGCCGTTCAAAGCAGTGAGATCTGGTCTTCCATTATTCATCTTAGTCAGTAGGGCGGCACGGTGGTCGGCCTCCCAGCAAGAAGGTTGTGGGTTTGAATCCGCCCGTGGCATTTCTGGGTGGAGTTTACATGTTCACCCTGTGCCCCCGTGGGTTTTCTCGAGGTGTTCTGGTTTCCTCCCACAGTCCAAATACATGCATATCAGGCTAATTGGAGACTCTAATATGCCCAAAGGCATGAGTGAGCAAATGGTGTATACCCTGCGATGGACTGGCTACCTGTCCAGGGTATATTTCTGCCTCTCACCCAAAAGATATGCTGGGATAGGAATACGGAGAAGAAAATGAATCTCTCATAGTATAAAAAATTCAAACCCAATTAAAATACTGAGACAAAATTACGATACAAAAACAAATAATAAGATAAAACAAAGTAGACTTTAAAAAAACAAACACTATGAATGCACAAAATGATTTTTGCAATACAACCTACAAGTATATTATGCACTGGTGTGTATAATTATACATCTTTATGAAAGTGCATCATAAATATTATCAGTTCAAATTGTTCAAGTTTTATTATTAAGGAGATTAATATGCATCTCTATCACTTCACAAAATTCAAACCCAATGAAAATAATGAGAAAAAAGATCATAAAAATGTCATCATCATACAGTAAAAATAACAATATAAGACAAAGTAGGCTCAAATAAACGAACATTCTGTATTTACAAGATATTACAAAGGCAATAGCAATGAGCAAAAAAGATGAAGGGAGCAGCTCAGTAATTAGTACTGAGAGAGCAGTGCACGCCTTATTGGTCTTACAGAGAGTATGGGGGTAGAAGCTGTGGCTTTGGTAATTGGTCTTGGCTGCACTGTTCACATAGCCTGGCTTCCGATTGGACAGCTTCGTCAAGAAGAGGCCATGGTTTGGGTGACTGGGGTCCTCACCTCATATTGTGTAAGTCCATCAGGTTAGGCAATACAGCACCAAAAACTCGCTGGGCTGACTGCACCACCCTTTAAACCCTGTGCCTCTCAATTACTATGGCTGCTTTACAAGGTGGTGATGCTGCCAGTCCAGAAATTACTGTTACCAATAAAAAAATTATAATAATAGTAATAATTAAAAAGTAATAATACATCTTTTAGCAATGTCCATTCTACTATATTGATAAAAGCAAAATAATGATCATAAATGTCGGACCTGTATCGTCCAGCACATCAAGTTGGACTTTGATGAACAATAGTTGTATTACAATCATATGCTGTGAATAATAACATGTCGATAATGATGATAGTGCATCAATAGCCATGTAAAACCAGTATATAGATAATAAACAAATATATACCTGAACCATTACTGACAACAATAAAGATCATCATCATCCAAATAACTTTTATTATGCTACATACCAATGATGTAGCTTGACAACTAAATTAACCCTTACCATACATATGCCCTGGTCACTTCCAACCATGCAATGGACGGTCATCATAGTTTGTCATACTTGCCTATCAGTAAAGAAGACACTTTGCACCTTATCATACAGCAGAGTGCAGGACAATGCAAAAATAAACATCACATTATACAGTGAATTGTGCTATCACATGCAAACTCAGAGTTTTTTTATAAACTCTCATTCTAATTTTTTTATTTTTATTCTCTTTTTTCCCCATTCTGTTAACACTAACTCCTCCAACAGTTTTCATACTACCCATACAACCTCCATACCAAATTATTCTACTATATGTGCAGATCGTTGCTATTCAAAATCATATCGATATTAATTATAGTTTATGAATTATTAGCAATTAAAAATGAAAAAATTCCCATTGACAATGAATGGAGCCCATTCATTTTCAATGGGAGCGAGACTTTCTTGCACAACCACACTCTCTCACTTTTCCAATTGGCTAAACAGCATCGACCGTTCTCTCTCTCTCTTTTCCTATTGGCTAAACAGCATCGGGACAAAATTGAAACGCCGCCATCTTGTTTTGCTTCCGATGCGAGCGAAAATATGCTGAATAATACAAAGTAAATAGCTATCAAACCACAAAATTAATCGTAACATCACAACAGACAAATGTCATACAATTATGAAACATAATTATCTTATGCAAACTAGCATATTGTTTTATGAAAATGCATTGCGATTATGGTTCGCATGGCTCCGTGTCAACACGGAGTTCCACGATAACTAGCATGCTAGCTACATACTTGTAACGAAATAATTACATACAGCACAAACGCTCACAAAAATTCTTCGTTATGTTCATTTCGCTAAAATAATACAAAGATAACCTAAGCAGACAAAGAAAACAATATAATACAGGACAATCCAGGCTCCACAGGCAGCAAACAAATAGACCTCGAGCATGGCGGTCTCCATTTTATCCCGAAGACCGACGAACAATGCGCTGGTCCCGAGGCATGTCTTAGTTTATCCCGGGCAGCTAGCTAGCTAGCTCGCCACATAATATTAGTCAAATTCATTCATACTGCACAAATGACCACAAAAATGCTTAGCTATGTCCAGCTAGGTAAAACAAAATGCAAGACGGAACTAACTAGACACAGAAGACGAGTTAACACGTTATACCATCTCTAAAAAAATCGGTGATTCCAGCAAGCGCAGATGACTGTCAAGCGGACCGCATCAGCTACAATATACATGCAAAATCCGCATCAACGCGAACGCTTTGTCCGCTAACTGTAAACGGCCAGTATGCAGCGAAAATATGCTGAATAATACAACGTAAAGAGCAATCAAAGCAAAAATTTAATCGTAACATCACAACAGACAAATGTCATACAATGATGAAACACAATTATAAATGCAAACTAGCATACTGTTTTATGAAAATGCATTGCGATTATGGTTCGCAGGGCTCCGTGTTACAACACGGAGTTCCATGTAGCTAGCTAGCATGCTAGCTACATACTTATAACGAAATTACATACAGCACAAACGTTCAAAAATTTTTCTTTATGTCCATTTCGCAAAAAATAATACAAAGATAACCTAAGCAGACAAAGAAAACAATTTAATACAGGACAATCCAGGCTCCACAGGCAGCAAGTAAATAGGCCTATGAGCCGCAGCGGTCTCCATGTTAATACGAAGACCGATGAACAATGTGCTTGTCCCGTAGGCATGGTTTAGTTTTTCCGGGAAGCTAGCTAGCTAGCCACGTAATCTTAGTAAAATTCGTACATACTGCACAAATGACCACAAAAACGCTTAGCTGTGTCCAGTTAGGTATAATAATGCAATAAACAGCAAAACACACAGATACAACAATACCGATTTTATTTGAAATAATCCGTCACAGTATTGATAGCCTAAATCGCAGGCTAGCTAGCTAACGAGATAACTAGCTTCCTGGTGCTAGCGATCTATTTACGTTGACGTGGAATAATGTGCATTTAAAACGAGCTTTTATCGGCCAAGATGTAATATTCTGCTACAAAACAAATTGGCGGTAAAAGCCCTTTTTAAACGCATAATATTTAGCGTAAACATTCAGCACCCAGAGCCGTCTGACAGCGTGGCGTTACAGGGACTTCGAGAACCGATGGATGATCTGCTCATTCTAAAATTAGATGACATGAATACTTGCTTCCGAAAGGTCATGAAATCGATGTAAGACAGTATTATGCCTTCGAAATAAGGGTTCTGCTATGATGTTTTCTCCTCAGTAAATGTCCACATATCATTTTATGTCGATCAAAAAATATAGATTTGCGTTATCACTTGTCCATTTAGCCACTTTAAAGACAATCGCCTGGTTTGCGGGTGCTCACCCGACTGCCAGCTTCCCTCGGTACATGTGGTAGATGTAAACATTCCGCAGCAAACAGTAGCTGACAGTTTGATGAAAACATATCCGCCAAAGACTGTATAATGTTGCGAGCTAAAGGGGGTGCGATTTTTTTAAGAAATCGGTCCTAAACGACAGATGCAATCTGCTTTCATCAAGGAAGACAATGAGAAGCGATCGCAGGTGAGTTTAGTGTGTTACGCTGGTGCGTTCACTTTTCATGGCGCAAAGCAAGGGATGGATTGAAGCGAAGTCAGAAATAACTTTTTAACAATCATTAACTTGTCCTTCGTTAACACACACAGGATCAACGTAAAACAATCAGGCGTGGGAAAATGTGAGCAAAAGTACACAGCATGTGCTGAAGTGCTGTGCCTTCACCAGTTTTCCTGCTGAATATTTTTTCGGTGTGCGTCGCGAATTTAACATTTCATACAATTTAGTGTTTTGTTGGCCTTTTTGCTCATTTTCACGCGGTAATTCTTCACAAACGCTCGGAAAAACACTGTTGCTAATGCAAACAACGTGAGAGCCCGTAACGCATTATTTACTTCAGCACAAAATCTGTGCTGACACGAAAACTGAACAGTCAACCATGCTTGATTATTTTTATTTGGTGATGACAATACCAGTAATATTCATAATATCATTATCGTCACAGAAACTATAAAAGACACTTTGCATTCCTGGGGAGGGTTCTGTATTATATTGATATATTATTATTAATTAATAGTGTTATGATAACTATTATATTATCATAATCAAAAATGACAATAATAATAATAATAATAATAGCAGCAATGATAATTAAAACAAAAATCAAACATTTATAATACATACATACATAATCAAATTGTTCAAATTTTGTGATTCATCATATCCACATGTCGTTCAAAGCAGTGAGATTTGGTCTTCCATTATTCATCTTAGTCAGTAGGGCGGTACGTTGGTCGGCCTCCCAGCAAGAAGGTTGTGGGTTTGAATCCGCCCGCGGCGTTTCTGGGTGGAGTTACATGTTCACCCCGTGCCCCCATGGGTTTCTCGAGGTGCTCTGGTTTCCTCCCACAGTCCAAATACATGCATATCAGGCTAATTGGAGACTCTAATATATGCCAAAAGGTATGAGTGAGCATATGGTGTTATACCCTGCGATGGACTGGCTACCTGTCCAGGGTATATTTCTGCCTCTTGCCCAAAAGATATGCTGGGATAGGAATACGGAGAAGAAAATGAATCTCTCATAGTATAAAAGATTCAAACCCAATTTAAATACTGAGACAAAATTACGGTACAAAAACAAATAATAATATTAGACAAAGTAGACTTACTCCAACTTGTGATCAAGCCGTTTATTCAGCCAACTGACTGATCAAAACCAAAATATGGCCAATAATGATTAAGAAGAGATAATGAGAAGCAGACAGACCTAACCAGGCTGCCGTGTTAGATTGAAAGAATGTCAATAATCTGAATAGACAGCAGACCTCTGAATTCCACCTCTCTTTGAATTTTTACATAACATAAGGTGATTTTCTTTAAAATAAACCATTTTAAGATGGCCTTGCTTTTTAAACTGTTTCAAAATATATATTAAGTGGAAAATTTTGCAAAGCACACGAACGTGAAAGTGAGAAATTATTTGTCTATTGCGTGCAATAGACAAATGCAGCAAAGACTTGGCAAACACATTCAGGCAAACGCAAATTTGGAGCATTGTTTATTTGATAATTGAACAAGATTTCAAATAAAGTAATTAATGGCTGTTTATTTTGGTTGCTTTTGAGCGTCTAAATAGCCTAAAGTGAAGGTGGAAAACATTTTGTTTAAGCGTATCGAACGTGACTTGTAGAAATTGTAATTGCATTAGCACGCAGCGCGACCAAACGTAAAACTAGAAATTGTCCCGCAAACACATTCAGGTAAATTACGTGCTGAACAAAGCAAAGTTAAGGTCTGCAAAATCATCATCCTCTACCCGACAATTGCTCTCACCCCCTTCCTTAATTTCATTAATTAATTTGCAATCAAACAGCGATTCACTAAATTAACGATTTAAATTGGTAGACAGTCTGATTTATTTGAATATGTTGTGTTTATTACATTTTTAAATTTAAATGACCATGAAACATGACAGATTTGCCTGAATTTGTTTGCTAGATTATTTCTAGTTTTACATTTGACTGCGCTGCGTGCAAATGCATTAACAATTTACATGTGACGTTCGATACGCTTAACAAAATGTTTTCCACCTTCACTATTGGCTATTAGACGCTCAAAAGTCACCAAATCAAGAGCTATGAATTATATTTTAAATTAATCTTGTTCAATTATCATATAAAAAATGCAAGAAATTTGCGGCACAGATTCGCCTGAACTGCTGCCTGCGCCAGAGTTTGCCTATTTGCAATGCGCAAATACTTCTCTTTCACGCCGAGTTGTTTCACAAAATGTTATCCACTTTGTGTGTGTTTTGAAATGCTGAAACCAAGGCCATCTTGGAATGGGTTATCTTTAAATCTTTTTAATAATATGTAAAAATTCCTAATGAGTGAGGAATTTAGAGGTCTGCTATTTATTCAGATTATTAACATTCTTCAATCTAACACGGCAGCCTGGGCTATGTCCGTCTGCTTCTATTATCTCTTCTTCTTTAATCATTATTGGCCATATTTTGGCTCTTTAATCAGTCAGTTGGCCGTGCTAAATGGCTCGACTGCAAGTTAGGCAAAGTACACGGAATTGATTTAAGGTAAGATACTATACCAAGGTGAAGGAGGCACAACTTACGGTACTCAGCGGACTTCACAGTTTTCTTCCCCGGAAGCATTTCAATGACCGGGCATTAGGTAAGTGTCATAGAAAAGGTAACAAGGCACGCCTGTCTGCCTCCTCATAGTGGCAGGTACTTATTGCGCTTTTGCGATAACCGCGATTCCAGTTATCGCAGCCCTAGTGCTGTGCCTCACCAGTTTTCCCTGCTTTGTTTTTTTCGTGTCAAAAGTGAAATTTAACATTTCATAGGCTAATTTAGTATTTTTGTTGGCCTTAGCTCGTCACGGTATTCTTCACAAACGCCGGAAAACACTGTTAATGAAAACAACGTGAGAGCCCGCCAGCGAGAGTAACGCATTATTTACTTTAGCACAAAATCTGTGCTGACACGAAACTGAACAGTCAACCATGCCTTTTCTTGATTATTTTTTATTTGATGATGACAATACCAGTAATATTCATAATATCATTATCGCTACAGAAACTTTAAAAGACACTTGCATTCCTGGGGAGGGTTCTGTATTATATTGTTATCATGGGACTATTTTATTAATATTAATATAACTATTATATTATCATAATCAAAAATGATTATAATAATAATAGCACCAATGATACTCAAAACAAAAATCAAACATTTATAATAATACATACATACATAATCAAATTGTTCAAGTTTTGTGATTCATTATATCCGCTCAAAGCAGTGAGATTTAGTCTCCATTATTCATTCCTTTAGTCAGTAGGGCGGCACGGTCGGCCTCCAGCAAGAAGGTTATGGTTTGAATCCGCCCGTGGCGTTTCTGCGGAGTTTACATGTTCACCCTGGTACCCCCATGGGTTTTCTCGAGGTGCCTGGTTTCCCTCCCTGGTTCAAATACATGCATATCAGGCTAATTGGAGAATTCTAATATGCCCAAAGGTATGAGTGAGCGTATGGTATACCCTGATGGCTGGACTGGCTACCTGTCCAGGTATATATTTCGCCTCTCGCCCAAAAGATATGCTGAGATAGGAACACATGAGAAGAAAATGAATCTCATAGTATAAAACATTCAAAACCCAATTAAAATACTTAATAAAATACGGCTAAAAACAAATAATAAGATAAGACAAAGTAGACTTTAAAAAACAAACATTATGAATATACAAAATTATTTTTGCAATACAACCTACAAGCATATTATGCACTGGTGTGTATTATTATACATCTTTACAGTGCATCATAAATATTATCAATTCAAATTGTCTGCTTTATTATTAAGGAGATTAATATGCATCTCTATCACTTCACAAAATTCAAACACAATGAAAATAATGAGAAAAAAAGATGATAAAAATGTCATCATCATAGAGTAAAAATAACAATATAAGACAAAGTAGGCTCAAATAAACGAACATTCTGTATTAACAAGATATTATAAAGGCACTGCAATGAGCAAAAGATGAAGGAAGCAGCTCAGTAATTGCATTCGAGAGAGCAGTGCACGCTCTTATTGGTCTTACAGAGTATGGGGGTAGCTGTGGCTTTGGTAATTGGTCTTGCTGCAATGTTCACATAGCCTGGGCTTCCGACTGACAGTTTGTCAAGAAGAGGCCAGTGACCGTCCTCACTCATATTGTGTAGGTCCATCAGGTTAGGCAAACAGTTAATTCAAATCCTCCTGCTGGCTGACTGCACCACCCTTGAACCTGTGCCTCTCACCATTAACATGCCAAGCCAAGGTGGTGATGTTGCCAGTCCAGAAATTACTGTTACCAATAAAAAATATATAATAGTAATAAATAGAAAGTAATAACACATCTTTTTAGCAATGTCCATTCCTACTATATTGATAAGCAAAGAATGATCATAAATGTCGGACCTGTATCGCCCAGCACATCAAGTTGGACTTTGATGAACAATAGTTAAATTTACAATTATATGCTGCAATACAATAACATGCCTTATAATGATGATAGTGCATCAATAGCCATGTAAAACCAGTATATAGAGAATAATCAAATATATACCTGAACCATTACTGACAAAAATAAAAATCATCATCATCCAAATAACTTTTATTATGCTACATACCAATGATGTAGCTTGACAACTAAATTAACCTTTACCATACATATGCCCTGGTCACATTAACCCTATCATCCATATGCCCTGGTCACTTCGACCATGCAACGGACGGTCATCATAGTTTATCATACTTGCCTTTCAGTAAAGAAGACACTTTGCACCTTATCATACAGCAGGGTGCAGGACAATGCAAAAATAACATCACATTATACAGTGAATTGTGCTTTCACATGCAAACTCAGAGTTTCTTTATAAACTCTCATTCTAGAAGGTTTGCATGGAAGATGCAAACTATTGTTATTTCAGGATCTTTCATCTTATTAGTTTGCATGTGAAGCATGCAAACTATTGTTATTTCTCAGATCTTTCAACTTATTTTTTATTTTTATTTTTGCTCTCTTTCTTCCCATCTCTGTTAACACTAACTCCTCCAACAAAGCTATACTACCCACAACCTCCATACCAAATTATTCTACTATATGTGCAGATCGTTGCTATTCAAAATCATATCGATATTAATTATAGTTTATGAATTATTAGCAATTAAAAATGAAAAAATTCCCATTGACAATGAATGGAGCCCATTCATTGTCAATGGGAGCGAGACTTTCTTGCACAACCACACTCTCTCACTTTTCCAATTGGCTAAACAGCACGAATCGCTCTCTTCCTATTGGCTAAACAGCATCGACAAAATTGAAACGCCGCCATCTTGTTTTGCTTCCGGCGTTGTTTTAAAATATGCTGAATAATACAAAGTAAATAGCTATCAAACCACAAATTTAATCGTGAACATCACAACAGACAAATGTCATACAATTATGAAACATAATTATCTTATGCAAACTAGCATATTGTTTTATGAAAATGCATTGCGATTGCTCGCATGGCCCGTGTCACAAACACGGAGTTCCACGTGAGCTAGCTAGCATGCTAGTTAAGCATACTTGTAACGAAATAATTACATACAGCACAAACGCTCACAAAAATTCTTCGTTCATTTCGCTAAAATAATACAAAGATAACCTAAGCAGACAAAGAAAACAATATAATACAGGACAATCCAGGCTCCACAGGCAGCAAACAAATAGGCCTACGAGCCGCAGCGGTCTCCATTTTAATACGAAGACCGACGAACAATGCGCTGGTCCCCCAGGCATGTCTTAGTTTATCCCGGGCAGCTAGCTAGCTAGCTCGCCACATAATATTAGTCAAATTCATTCATACTGCACAAATGACCATGAAAATGCTTAGCTATGTCCAGCTAGGTAACACAAAATGCAAGACGGAGCTAACTAGACACAGAAGACGATATAACACGTTATACCACCTTTAAAAAAATCGGTGATTCCAGCAAGTGCAGATGACTGTCAAGCGGACCGCATCAGCTGTAATATACATGCAAAATCCGCACCAACGCGAACGCTTTGTCCGCTAACTACAAACGGGCAGTATGCAGCGAAAATATGCTGAATAATACAACGTAAATAGCAATCAAAGCAAAAAATTTAATCGTAACATCACAATAGACAAATGTCATACAATGATGAAACACAATTATGAATGCAAACTAGCATACTGTTTTATGAAAATGCATTGCGATTATGGTTCGCAGGGCTCCGTGTCACAACATGGAGTTCCATGTAGCTAGCTAGCATGCTAGCTACATACTTGTAACGAAATTACATACAGCACAAACGTTCAAAAAAAATTTTTCTTTATGTTCATTTCACAAAAGTAATACTAAGATAACCTAAGCAGACAAAGAAAACAATATAATACAGGACAATCCAGGCTCCACAGGCAGCAAGCAAATAGGCCTACGAGCCGCAGCGGTCTCCATGTTAATAGGAAGACCGACGAACAATGTGCTTGTCCCATAGGCATGGTTTAGTTTTTCCGGGAAGCAAGCTAGCTAGCCAATGCATTATTAGTAAAATTCATACAGCACACAATTACCACAAAACGCTTAGCTATGTCCAGTTAGGAATATAATGCAATAAACAGCAAAACACACAAACACAACAATACTGATTTTATTTGAAATAATCCGTCACAGTATTGATAGCTTCCAAACGCAGGCCAGCTAGCTAGCGAGAGATAGAAGCCCTGGTGCGAGTTTATTTATTTACGCTTTCCTTTGAATAATATGTATTTAAACGGGCTTTTATCGCCAAGATGTAATATTCTGCTACAAAACAATTGGCCGGAAAGCCCTCTTTTAAACGCATATTTCACGCAAACATTCAGGCACCCAGAGCCGCTCTGACAGCGTAGCGTTACGGGGACTAGAACTGATAGATGATCTGCTCATTCTAAAATTAGTTGACATGAATACTTGCTTCTGAAGGTAATGAAATCGATGTCAGACAGTATTATGCCTTCGAACTAAGGGTTCTGCTATGATGTTTTCTCCTCAGTAAATGTCCACATATCATTTTATGTCGATCAAAAAAATATTATAGATTTTATGTTTATCACTTGTCCATTTAGCCACTTTAAAGACAATCGCCTGGTTTGCCGGTGCTCACCCGACTGCCAACTTCCCTCGGTACACGTGGTAGATGTAAACATTCCGCAGCAAACAGTAGCTGACAATTTGATGAAAACATATCCGCCAAAGATTGTATAATGTTGCGAGCTTAAGGGGGTGCGATTTTTTTTAAAGAAATCGGTCCTAACGACAGATGCAATCTGCTTTCATCAAGGAAGACAATGAGAAGCGACATTGCAGGTGAGTTTAGTGCGTTACGCTGGTGCGCTCACTTTTCATGGCGCAGCAAGGGATGGATTGAAGCTTAAGTCAGAAATAACGCACGTTTTAACAATCATTAACTTGTCCTTCGTTAACACACACACACAGACTTCCAACTGAAAACAATCAGGCGTGGGAAAAATGTGAGCAAAAGTAAACAGCATGTCCGAATTTTTACAAGTGCTGTGCCTTCACCAGTTTTTCCTGCTGAATAATTGCAGGTCATGGGCGGAATTTAACATTTCATACAATTCTCCCTGTTGGCCTTTGGCTCATTTTCACGCGGTAATTCTTCACAAACGCCGGAAAAACACTGTTGCTAATGAAACAACGTGAGAGCCCGTCGGTGAGAGTAACGATATTTACTAGCACAGATTCTGTGCTGACACGAAAACTGAACAGTCAACCATGCTTGATTATTTTTATTTGATGATGACAATACCAGTAATATTCATAATATCATTATCGTCACAGAAACTTTAAAAGACACTTTGCATTCCTGGGGAGGGTTCTGTATTATTGATATCATAACACTATTAATTAATATTAATATAACTATTATATTATCATAATCAAAATGATTATAATAATAATAGCACCAATGATAATTAAACAAAAATCAAACATTTATAATACATACATAATCAAATTGTTCAAGTTCGTGATTCATCATATCCAATATGCTGTTCAAAGCAGTGAGATCTGGTCTTCCATTATTCATCTTAGTCAGTAGGGCGGTGGTCGGCCTCCCAGCAAGAAGGTTGTGGGTTTGAATCCCCCGTGCATGCTTTCTGGTGGAGTTTACATGTTCACCCGTGCCCCTCGTGGGGTTTTCTCGAGGTGCTCTTGGTTTCCTCCCTCTACAAAGTCCAAATACATGCATATCAGGCTAATTGGAGACTCTAATATGCCCAAAGGCATGAGTGAGCATATGGTGTATAACTCCAAGCATGGACTGGGCTACCTGTCCAGGGTATATTTCGCCTCTCGCCCAAAAGATATGCTGGGATAGGAATACGGAGAAGAAAATGAATCTCTCATAGTATAAAAAATTCAAACCCAATTAAAATACTGAGACAAAATTACGATACAAACACTATGAATATACAAAATGATTTTTGCAATACAACCTACAAGTATATTATGCACTGGTGTGTATAATTATACACCTTTATGAAAGTGCATCATAAATATTATCAATTCAAATTGTTCAAGTTTTATTATTAAGGAGATTAATATGCATCTCTATCACTTCACAAAAATTCAAACCTGAAAATAATGAGAAACAAGATAGTAAAATTTCACTACATAGAGTAAAAAATAACAATATAAGACAAAGTAGGCTCAAATAAATGAACATTCTTGTATTTACAGGATATTATAAAGGCAATTGCAATAAGCAACAAGATGAAGGAAGCAGCTCAGTAATTCGCACTGAGAGCAGAAAACGCCTTATTGGTCTTACAGAGTATGGGGTAGAAGCTGTGGCTTTGCTAATTGGTCTTGGCTGCAATGTTCACATAGCCTGGCTTCCCACTGGACACACAAGAAGAGGCCATGGTTTGGGTGACTGGGTTCCTCACCTCATATTGTGTAAGTCCATCAGGTTAGCAATACAGCACCAAAATTCCGCTAGGCTGACTGCACCACCCTTTGAACCCTGTGCCTCTCAATTACCACGGCTGCTTTACAAGGTGGTGATGTTGCCAGTCCAGAAATTACTGTTACTATTATTATAATTTTTTATTGGTAATACTAGAAAAGTAATATTATCTTTTAAAGTAAATGTCCATTCTACTATATTGATAAAAGCAAAAGAATGATCATAAATGTCGGACCTGTATCGTCCAGCACATCAAGTTGGACTTTTATGAACAATAGTTGTATTACAATCATATGCTGTGAATAATAACATGTTTATACGATAGTGCATCAATAATATGTAAAACCAGTATATAGATAATAAACAAATATATACCTGAACCATTACTGACAACAATAAAGATCATCATCATCCAAATAACTTTTATTATGCTACATACCAATGATGTAGCTTGACAACTAAATTAACCCTTACCATACATATGCCCCGGTCAATCCACGCACGGATCTGGTCATCATAGTTTATCATACTTTGCCTATCAGTAAAGACGACACTTTGCGCCTTATCATACAGTAGAGTGCAGGACAATGCAAAATAAACATCACATTGTACAGTGAATTGTGCTATCATTGATGCAAACTCAGAGTTTCTTTATAAACTCTCATTCTAGTTTTTATTTTTACTTTTCTTCCCATTCTGTTAACACTAACTCCTCCAACAGTTTTCATACTACCCATACAACCTGCATACCAAATGATTCTACTATATGTGCAGATCGCTGCTATTCAAAAATCATATCGATATTAATTATAGTTTATGAATTTGATAGCAATTAAAAATGAAAAATTCCCATTGACACAGAATGGAGCCCATTCATTTTCAATGGGAGCGAGACTTTCTTTGCACAACCACACTCTCTCTCTACTCCTTTTCCAAATTGGCTAAAACAGCATCGAATCGCTCTCTCTTTCCTATTGGCTAAACAGCATCGGGACAAATTGAAACGCCGCCATCTTGTTTGCTTCCGCGATGCGAAGCAAATATGCTGAATAATGGCAAATAGCTATCAAACCACAAATTTAATCGTAACATCACAACAGACAAATATCATGCTAACAATTATGAAACATAATTATCTTATGCAAACTAGCATATTGTTTTATGAAAAATGCATTATGACAGGAGCCTGTGATGGCCCGTGTCACAACACGGAGTTCTCCACGTGAGCTTAGCTAGCATGCTAGCATGCTACTTGTACCCAAATAATTACATACAGCACAAACGCTCACAAAAATTCTTCGCTATGTCTACCATAAAATAATACAAAGATAACCTAAGCAGAAATAGAAAACAATATAATACACGACAATCCAGGCTCCTCAGGCACCAAGCAAATAGGCCTACGAGCCGCAGCGGTCTCCATTTTAATACGAAGACCGACGAACAATGCGCTGGTCCCCTAGGCATGTCTTAGCTGGCAGCTACAGCTCGCCACGTAATATTAGTCAAATTCATTCATACTGCACAAATGACCACAAAAACGCGCTTAGCTATGTCCAGTTAGGTATAATGCAATAACAGCAAAACACAATCACACAACAATACTGATTTTATTTGAAATAATCCTACTACAGTATTGATATGCCTAAATCGCAGAGGCTAGCTAGCTAGCGAGATAACTAGCTTCCTGGTGCTAGCGATTCATTTACGCTATTTGGAATAATATGCATTTAAAACTATTTTTGAGCCGGCTGTTAAGATGTAATATTCTTGCTACAAAACAAATTGGCCGGTAAAAGCCCTTTTTAAACGCATAATATTTCACTAAACATTCAGCACCCAGAGCCGTCTGACAGCGTAGCGTTACAGGGACTCGAGAACCGATGGATGATCTGCTCATTCTAAAATGGGGTGACATGAATATTTGCTTCCGGTCATGAAATCGATGTCAGACAGTATTATGCCTTCAACTATGGGGTTCTTTCTTATGATTTTTCTCCCAGTAAATGTCCACGGCTATCATTTATGTCGATCAAAAATATAGATTTGCGTTTATCACTTGTCCATTTAGGCCACTTTAAAGACAACGCCTGGTTTATGGGTGCTCACCGACTGCCAACTTCCCCTCGGTACACGGGGTTGATGTAAACATTCCGCAGCAAGCAGTAGCTGACAGTTTGATGAAACATATCCGCCAAAGATTGTATAATGTTGCGAGCTAAAGCGGGGTGCGATTTTTTAGAAATCGGGTCCTAACGACAGATGCAATCTGCTTTCACCAAGGAAGACAATGAGAAGCGACAGGTGAGTTTTGTGTAAAAGAGTTTGAAAGTGCTTCACTTTCATGGCTAAAAGGATTGGGATTGAAGCGGCCGAAATAACGCTAATGTTTTAACAATCATTAACTTGTCCTTCTGGCACACACAGATCAACGCAAAACAATCAGGCGTGGGAAAATGTGAGCAAAAGTAAACAGCATGTCCTGAATGTTTAAGAAGTGCTGTGCTTTCACCAAGTTTTCCTGTTGAATAATTTTTTTCGTGGTGTCGCGGCGTAATTTTAACATTTCATACAATTTAGTGTTTTGTTGGCCTTTAGCTCATTTTCACGCCGTAATTCTACAAACGCCGGAAAAACACTGCTGCTAATGAAAAACAACGTGAGAGCCCGTCGGTGAGAGTAACGCATTACTTTAGCACAGAATCTGTGCTGACACGAAAAACTGAAACAGTCAACCATGCTTGATTATTTATTTGATGATGACAATACCAGTAATATTAATAATATCACATCGCCACAGAAACTTTAAAAGACACTTTGCATTCCTGGGGAGGGTTCTATTATATCATAACACTACAAAAACCCAAAACTAGTGAAGTTGGCACGTTGTGTAAATAAGAACAGAATACAATGATTTGGAAATCCTTTTTCAACCTATATTCAATTGAGTACACTACAAAGACAAGCCATTTAATGTTCTAACAGGCAATTTTGTAATTTTTTGCAAATATTAGCTCATTTGGAATTTGATGCCTGCAACATGTTTCAAAAGCTGGCACAAGTGGCAAAAAAGACTGAGAGAGTTGAGGAATGCTCATCAAACACTTATTTGGAACATCCCACAGGTGAACGGGCTAATTGGGAACAGGTGGGTGCTATGATGCATAAAAGCAGCTTCCCCTGAAATGCTCAGTCATTCACAAACAAGGAGGGCGAGGGCTACCACTTAGTGAACAAATGCGTGAGCTGATTGCTCCAACAGTTTAAAACAACATTCCTCAATCCAGCTATTGCAAGAAATTTAGGATTTTATCATCTACGTCCGCAATATCGCTGTAAAAGGTTCAGAGAATTGGAGAAATCACTGCACGTGAAGCGACAAGCGTCGAAAACCAACATTGAATGCCTGGGTGACCTTCGATCCCCTCAGGCGGTATCAGCTGCATCAAAACCGACATCAGTGTGTAAAGGACATCAACACATGGGCTCAGGAACACTTCAGAAACCACTGCCGGGTAACCACAGTTCGCTTCGCTACATTCGCAAGTGTTAAAACTCTACAATGCAAAGTTTAAAAGCCATTTATCAACAGCACCAGAACGCCGCCAAGCCAAGCTGGGGCCCAAGCTCATCTAAGATGGACTGATGCAAAGTGGAAAAGTAGCCTAGAGTCTGACGAGTCCACATTTCAAATTGCTTTGGAAACTGGACGCCGTGGTTCCTCCGGACCAAAGAGGAAAAGAACCATCCGACTGTTATAGGCGCAAAGTTCAAAAGCCAGCATCTGTGATGGTATGGGTGTATTAGTGCCTGCTGGGCATGGGCAACTTACACATATGTGAAGGCAACTATTAATGCTGAAAGGTACATACAGGTTTGGAGCAACATATGTTGCCATCCAAGCAACGTCTTTTTTTCATGGACGCCTGCTTATTTTCAGCAAGACAATGCCAAGCCATGTTTCTGCACGTGTTAACAGCATGACCAGAAAAGAGTGCGGGTACTAGACTGGCCTGCCTGTAGTCCAGACCTGTCTCCCATTGAAAATGTGTGGCGCATTATGAAGCGTAAAATACGACAACGGAGACCCCGGACTGTTGAACAACTTAAGCTGTACATCAAGCAAGAATGGGAAAGAGTTCCACCTGAAACGCTTCAAAAATTGGTCTCCTCAGTTCCCAAACGTTTACTGAGTGTCGTTAAAAGGAAAGGTGATGTAACACAGTGGTAAAAGGCCCCTGTGCCAACTTTTTGCAATGTGTTGCTGCCCTTTAAATTTAAGAACATTATTTGCAAAAAAAAAATAAAGTTTCTCAGTTTGAACATTAAACATCTTGTCTTTGCAGTGTATTCAATTGAATATAAGTTGAAAAGGATTTGCAAATCATTGTATTCTGTTTTTATCTACGATTTACATAACGTGCCAACTTCACTGGTTTTGGGTTTGTAATTAATATTAATATAACTATTATATTATCATAATCAAAAATGATTATGATAATAATAGCACCACGATAATTAAAACATAAATCAAACATTTATAAATACATACATACATAATCAAATTGTTCAAGTTTTGTGATTCATCATATCCACATGTCGCTTCAAAGCAGTGAGATCTGGTCTTCCATTATTCATCTTAGTCAGCAGGGCGGCACGGTGGCCTCCCAGCAAGAAGGCAGTGGGTTTGAATCCAGCCTGGGGCCTTTCTGTGTTGAGCTAGCATGTTCTCCCTGTGTCCGCGTGGGTTTCCTCTAGGTATTCTGGTTTCCTCCCACAGTCCAAATACATGCATGTCAGGCTAATTGGAGACTCTAAAATGCCCATAGGCATGAGTGAGCAAATGGTGTATACCCCTGCGATGGACTGGCTACCTGTCCAGGGTATATTTCGCCTCTCACCCAAAAGATAAGGATAGGAATACGAGAAGAAAAATGAATCTCTCTCATAGTATAAAAAAATTCAAACCCAATTAAAATACTGAGACAAAATTACGATACAAAAACAAATAATAAGATAAAAACAAAGTAGACTAAAAAACAAACACTATGAATGCACAAATGATTTTGCAATACAACCTACAAGTATATATTATGCACTGGTGTGTATAATTATACACTCCTATGAAAGTGCATCATAAAGTCATTATCAGTCTGTTCAAGTTTTATTATTAAGGAGATTAATATGCATCTCTATCACTTCACAAAAATTCAAACCCAATGAAAATAATGAGAAAAAGATCATAAAATGTCATCATCATACAGTAAAAATAACAATATAAGACAAAGTAGGCTCAAATAAACGAACATTCTGTATTTACAAGATATTACAAAGGCAATAGCAATGAGCAAAAAGATGAAGGGAGCAGCTCAGTAATTCGTACTGAGAGAGCAGTGCACGTCTTATTGGTCTTACAGAGAGTATGGGGGTAGAAGCTGTGGCTTTGGTAATTGGTCTTGGCTGCACTGTTCACATAGCCTGGCTTCCGATTGGACAGCTTCGTCAAGAAGAGGCCATGGTTTGGGTGACTGGGGTCCTCACCTCATATTGTGTAAGTCCATCAGGTTAGGCAATACAGCACCAAAACTCATGGGCTGACTGCACCACCCTTTTGAACCCTGTGCCTCTCAATTACTACGGCTGCTTTACAAGGTGGTGATGCTGCCAGTCCAGAAATTACTGTTACCAATAAAAAATTATAATAATAGTAATAATTAAAAAGTAATAATACATCTTTTAGCAATGTCCATTCTACTATATTGATAAAAGCAAAATAATGATCATAAATGTCGGACCTGTATCGTCCAGCACATCAAGTTGGACTTTGATGAACAATAGTTGTATTACAATCATATGCTGTGAATAATAACATGTCGATAATGATGATAGTGCATCAATAGCCATGTAAAAAACCAGTATATAGATAATAAAACAAATATATACCTGAACCATTACTGACAACAATAAAGATCATCATCATCCAAATAACTTTTATTATGCTACATACCAATGATGTAGCTTGACAACTAAATTAACCCTTACCATACATATGCCCTGGTCACTTCGACCATGCAATGGACGGTCATCATAGTTTGTCATACTTGCCTATCAGTAAAGAAGACACTTTGCACCTTATCATACAGCAGAGTGCAGGACAATGCAAAAATAAACATCACATTATACAGTGAATTGTGCTATCACATGCAAACTCAGAGTTTTTTTATAAACTCTCATTCTAATTTTTTTTTTATTTTTATTCTCTTTTTTCCCCATTCTGTTAACACTAACTCCTCCAACAGTTTTCATACTACCCATACAACCTCCATACCAAATTATTCTACTATATGTGCAGATCGTTGCTATTCAAAATCATATCGATATTAATTATAGTTTATGAATTATTAGCAATTAAAAATGAAAAAATTCCCATTGACAATGAATGGAGCCCATTCATTTTCAATGGGAGCGAGACTTTTTGCACAACCACACTCTCTCACTTTTCCAATTGGCTAAACAGCATCGACCGTTCTCTCTTCTCTTTTTCCTATTGGCTAAAACAGCATCGACAAAATTGAAACGCCGCCATCTTGTTTTGCTTCCGATGCGAGCTAAAAATATGCTGAATAATACAAAGTAAATAGCTATCAAACCACAAAATTAATCGTAACATCACAACAGACAAATGTCATACAATTATGAAACATAATTATCTTATGCAAACTAGCATATTGTTTTATGAAAATGCATTGCGATTATGAGTTCGTATGGCTCCGTGTCACAACACGGAGTTCCATGAACTAGCTAGCATGCTAGCTACATACTTGTAACGTAAATAATTACATACAGCACAAACGCTCACAAAAATTCTTCGTTATGTTCATTTCGCTAAAATAATACAAAGATAACCTAAGCAGACAAAGAAAACAATATAATACAGGACAATCCAGGCTCCACAGGCAGCAAACAAATAGACCTACGAGCCGCAGCGGTCTCCATTTTAATACGAAGACCGACGAACAATGCGCTGGTCCCCGAGGCATGTCTTAGTTTATCCCGGGCAGCTAGCTAGCTAGCTCGCCACATAATATTAGTCAAATTCATTCATACTGCACAAATGACCACAAAAATGCTTAGCTATGTCCAGCTAGGTAAAACAAAATGCAAGACGGAACTAACTAGACACAGAAGACGAGTTAACACGTTATACCATCTTAAAAAAAATCGGTGATTCCAGCAAGCGCAGATGACTGTCAAGCGGACCGCATCAGCTACAATATACATGCAAAATCCGCATCAACGCTAACGCTTTGTCCGCTAACTGTAAACGGCCAGTATGCAGCGCAAAAATATGCTGAATAATACAACGAAAGAGCAATCAAAGCAAAAATTTAATCGTAACATCACAACAGACAAATGTCATACAATGATGAAACACAATTATAAATGCAAACTAGCATACTGTTTTATGAAAATGCATTGCGATTATGGTTCAGAGGGCTCCGTGTTACAACACGGAGTTCCATGTAGCTAGCTAGCATGCTAGCTACATACTTATAACGAAATTACATACAGCACAAACGTTCAAAAATTTTTCTTTATGTCCATTTCGCAAAAAATAATACAAAGATAACCTAAGCAGACAAAGAAAACAATTTAATACAGGACAATCCAGGCTCCACAGGCAGCAAGTAAATAGGCCTATGAGCCGCAGCGGTCTCCATGTTAATACGAAGACCGATGAACAATGTGCTTGTCCCGTAGGCATGGTTTAGTTTTTCCGGGAAGCTAGCTAGCTAGCCACGTAATCTTAGTAAAATTCGTACATACTGCACAAATGACCACAAAAACGTTTAGCTGTGTCCAGTTAGGTATAATAATGCAATAAACAGCAAAACACACAGATACAACAATACTCGATTTTATTTGAAATAATCCGTCACAGTATTGATGGCCTAAATCGCAGGCTAGCAAGCTAACGAGATAACTAGCTTCCTGGTGCTAGCGATCTATTTACGTTGACGTGGAATAATGTGCATTTAAAACGAGCTTTTATCGGCCAAGATGTAATATTCTGCTACAAAACAAATTGGCCGGTAAAAGCCCTTTTAAACGATAATATTTCGCAGTAAACATTCAGCACCCAGAGCCGTCTGACAGCGTAGCGTTACAGGGACTCGAGAACCGATGGATGATCTGCTCATTCTAAAATTAGATGACATGAATACTTGCTTCCGAAGGTCATGAAATCGATGTAAGACAGTATTATGCCTTCGAAATAAGGGTTCTGCTATGATGTTTTCTCCTCAGTAAATGTCCACATATCATTTTATGTCGATCAAAAAATATAGATTTGCGTTATCACTTGTCCATTTAGCCACTTTAAAGACAATCGCCTGGTTTGCGGGTGCTCACCCGACTGCCAGCTTCCCTCGGTACATGTGGTAGATGTAAACATTCCGCAGCAAACAGTAGCTGACAGTTTGATGAAAACATATCCGCCAAAAGACTGTATAATGTTGCGAGCTAAAGGGGGGTGCGATTTTTAAGAAATCGGTCCTAAACGACAGATGCAATCTGCTTTCATCAAGGAAGACAATGAGAAGCGATCGTGAGGTGAGTTTAGTGTGTTACGCTGGTGCGTTCACTTTTCATGGCGCAAAGCAAGGGATGGATTGAAGCGAAGTCAGAAATAACGTAAATGTTTTAACAATCATTAACTTGTCCTTCGTTAACACACACAGGATCAACGTAAAACAATCAGGCGTGGGAAAATGTGAGCAAAAGTACACAGCATGTGCTGAAGTGCTGTGCCTTCACCAGTTTTCCTGCTGAATATTTTTTTCGTGTGCCGTGCGGAATTTAACATTTCATACAATTTAGTGTTTTTGTTGGCCTTTTGCTCATTTTCACGCGGTAATTCTTCACAAACGCTCGGAAAAACACTGTTGCTAATGCAAACAACGTGAGAGCCCGTAACGCATTATTTACTTCAGCACAAAATCTGTGCTGACACGAAAACTGAACAGTCAACCATGCTTGATTATTTTTATTTGGTGATGACAATACCAGTAATATTCATAATATCATTATCGTCACAGAAACTATAAAAGACAATTTTGCATTCCTGGGGAGGGTTCTGTATTATATTGATATATTATTATTAATTAATAGTGTTATGATAACTATTATATTATCATAATCAAAAATGACAATAATAATAATAATAATAATAGCAGCAATGATAATTAAAACAAAAATCAAACATTTATAATACATACATACATAATCAAATTGTTCAAATTTTGTGATTCATCATATCCACATGTCGTTCAAAGCAGTGAGATTTGGTCTTCCATTATTCATCTTAGTCAGTAGGGCGGTACGTTGGTCGGCCTCCCAGCAAGAAGGTTGTGGGTTTGAATCCGCCCGCGGCGTTTCTGGGTGGAGTTTACATGTTCACCCCGTGCCCCCGTGGGTTTTCTCGAGGTGCTCTGGTTTCCTCCCACAGTCCAAATACATGCATATCAGGCTAATTGGAGACTCTAATATGCCCAAAGGTATGAGTGAGCATATGGTGTTATACCCTGCGATGGACTGGCTACCTGTCCAGGGTATATTTCTGCCTCTTGCCCAAAAGATATGCTGGGATAGGAATACGGAGAAGAAAATGAATCTCTCATAGTATAAAAGATTCAAACCCAATTTAAATACTGAGACAAAATTACGGTACAAAAACAAATAATAATATTAGACAAAGTAGACTTTAAAAAAACAAACACGATGAATATACAAAATGATTTTTGCAATACAACCTAAAAGTATACTATGCACTGGTGTGTATAATTATACATCTTTATGAAAGCATATCATAAATATTATCAATTCAAATTGTTCAAGTTTTATTATTAAGGAGATTAATATGCATCTCTATCACTTCACAAAATTCAAACCCAATGAAAATGAGAAAAAAGATCATAAAAATGTCATCATCATGCAGTAAAAATTACAATATAAGACAAAGTAGGCTCAAGTAAACAAACATTCTGTATTTACAAGATATTATAAAGGCAATAGCAATGAGCAAAAAGATGAAGGAAGCAGCTCAGTAATTCGAACTGAGAGAGCAGTGCACGTCTTATTGGTCTTACAGAGAGTATGGGGGTAGAAGCTGTGGCTTTGGTAATTGGTCTTGGCTGCAATGTTCACATAGCCTGGCTTCCGACTGGACAGCTTTGTCAAGAAGAGGCCATGGTTTGGGTGACTAGGGTCCTCACCTCATATTGTGTAAGTCCATCAGGTTAGGCAATACAGCACCAAAAACTCGCTGGGCTGACTGCACCACCCTTTGAACCCTGTGCCTCTCAATTACTACAGCTGCTTTTACAAGGTGGTGATGCTGCCAGTCCAGAAATTACTGTTACCAACAAAAAAAATTATAGTAATAGTAATAATTAAAAAGTAATAATACATCTTTTTGCAATGTCCATTCTACTATATTGATAAAAGCAAAAGAATGATCATAAATGTCGGACCTGTATCGTCCAGCACATCAAGTTGGACTTTGATGAACAATAGTTGTATTACAATCATATGCTGTGAATAATAACATGTCGATAATGATGATAGTGCATCAATAGCCATGTAAAACCAGTATATAGATAATAAACAAATATATACCTGAACCATTACTGACAACAATAAAGATCATCATCATCCAAATAACTTTTATTATGCTACATACCAATGATGTAGCTTGACAACTAAATTAACCCTCACCATACATATGCCCTGGTCACTTCGACCATGCAATGGACGGTCATCATAGTTTATCATACTTGCCTATCAGGAAAGAAGACACTTTGCACCTTATCATACAGCAGAGTGCAGGACAATGCAAAAATAAACATCACATTATACAGTGAATTGTGCTATCACATGCAAACTCAGAGTTTCTTTATAAACTCTCATTCTAGTTATTATTACAGTGCATGCAAAGCAATGCACTGTACTGTTCTTCCTCAACTTCTTATTATTACAGTGCATGCAAAGCAATGCACTGTACTGTTCTTCCTAGACTACTTCTTCTTATTATTATTATTATTATTATTATTATTATTATTATAATAGTTTTCCTTTCTTCCAACCAAGCTATTGCGATTAATTCAGCCTCAACCGTTTAACTTAGAGACTTCATTCAAACTCCGTTGCGTAGGTTTTGGAAAGCACACTGATGCTATGTTATTTTCATTTTTCTCTGATTTTTACTTTTTAAATATTTTTAAAATTAAATATCTTAAACTTTACAATGGGTTTCTATGGCACGGAATCTTGAGACTTTGAGTGTGTGAGCTAATCATTAGAGTGGAGGGGAGTTTGAAAATCAGCTAAAATTTTTGTCTTTGATTTGCTATTTCTCCCACAAATTTTAGACTACCTCCATAATATTCACATCAAAATGTAGATGAACTTGTGCTTGTTCCTCTCATGTATCAGTGGTCTGAATTGGACCTACACTTTTTGCTGTCTGAGCCTCAAACCAACAGCAAATCCAGACAGATCTCTCATCTAACCCCATATAAAATGACAGCCTGACTTTCCCCAGAAACCAGTTCGGGACAGTTTTTTCAAACTGCTCTAATGCTACATTTCTTCGACTTAAATGACACAATATTTATATTGAAATTTTCAGCAAAGCCTCGGCGAGCCTCCTGTGGCGTTATTTAAATGATACTACCTACGACTCAGTTTGCAGTTCAAACGCGGCCCTCCCATTAGACTGGGTGACAGTCAGTTCCAATGAAATACGTTTCTTACAGACAGTGAAAAGAGCCTATCCAGGCCCATTTCTGCTAGTTCAAATTTTTGGATTTCTACCGTAAACGAGCTCATTCCTTGCACTAATACCTGAATATTATAATTATTGGGTAACGTTACGCATTAGTTAAAATGGTCCGATCAAGACGGAGGAACATCTGCGCTAGCGAAGAGAAAGTGATTTCGGACCTCCGCAATTTTTTTTGCGGAGTGGCCTAAATCAGAGTTGGCTGCTGGGCTACAGTCTCCGTCAGATGTATAAGTTGCATGAACACTGAGCTGGCTAAGAATAGTAATTATCCATCGTTTACAAATGGTGGTAGCTAAAGAGTTAAGCTGCTTTCACACTGGACGCGACACGAATTCGCTTGCATTCGCGTCTTTGAATTGACTTTGAATGTAGTCTGTCGAGCGAAAAATTCGTTTCGCGTCCAGTGTGAAAGCGGCTTCATGGTGGCTGATAGTCTGGGTTTTCCGCTAATACAGTCGTCACCTTAGCCAATGTTGCAAACGCCTCGGACTTACCGGTTGATGGGGAGAAAAAAGAAATTAAGTTGCTACATTCCGGGGCTATTTAAAATTTAATATAACGGTGAGCTTCGATGTATAAATTTTATTGCATTATACAGCAATTTTATCCGTTTTTCACGCATTAAATTATCAATAAACATTATGGACAATTGGCAAATCAGGCAACAAAATGAAAGGGAGGCTTACCGAACTGGAAGCATGCGGTTTACGTGGTGAATGATTTGGAAGCTGCACCCAAATATTAAGTTAAAGTAGCGGACAAACGCACATCTCCACAATAACCTTTAATTTTGCTTGCTAAGTAGCTAGCAACTTAACTCGTTTCATTTAGACAGCATAATCAGACAATTAACCGAATTAATTGCTAATTCTCCTAGCGCGGGCTATCGCGGCACGCTACGTAGCTCACTACACATATATCCAAATAAACATTTTATTTCATTATGCAGCATTGATAGCGAAGTTAGCTAGCCAACCAGCGAAGTGTCTGCATTCTTTCAATAAAGACTAAGATGCATCCCCTCACAGAATGGACAAAATAGCTTGATGTGTCATTTTGATATCGAACAAATAAGACACAGCCATCATTGTAATCAGGAGAATTAACTCTATGGCGTTAAATTAGTCTCAAAACTCGAGCGCATGAAAACCGAGAGAGCGCGTGAAAACCGTGGGTGTACGACCCTCAGTATCCGCTCTCAACTTCAAAATGCGCTCACAATATCAAAAAATGCTCACAATATCAATAAATGCTCGCAATCTCACCACACGCGTGATTTCAACACGCTCTCACAATCAAAAAATGCTCGCAATCTCAATGCTCGCAATGTCAATAAATGCTCGCAGTCTCACCATCGTAATTTCAACACGCTCACAATGTCAAAAAAATGCTCGCAATCTCACCACTTTTTAATGACAATAAATGCTCGCAATCTCACCGCGCTCACAATGTCAAAAAATGCTGTAATCTCAATAAATGCTCGCAATCTCACCACTTCGCAATGTCAATAAATGCTCGCAATCTCACCGCGCTCACAATGTCAAAAAAATGCTCACAATGTCAATAAATGCTCGCAATCTCACCACGCCATAATGTCAATAAATGCTCGCAATCTCACCACGCTTCGCAATGTCAATAAATGCTCATAATCTCACCACGCCGCAATGTCAATAAATGCTCTTAATCTCACCGCGCTCTCAATGTCAAAATATGCTGCAATATCAGTATCGCCGCTGCTTGCCGATTTCACTTTTTGAGACTTTGGAGGCGGGACTTACAATGCTGACCATGAGCTTTGATTGGATGTTTGATTCTATAACTGGTTTTCAACGGCCGTAAACTACAGAATAAGAAAGAAATCAAAGAGGTCAACCATCATGTCGGAGCAAGGAAGTTTTTCACAAAATTAAATCTTTCATTGATTCCATTTTAATATTGTTTGAAGGTATTGGTTTCACTTGCTATACGTAGCTAAGATTATAGCTAGCTAAATATTTCACGTTCAAGCTGGCTAACGTCAGCCCCCACGTTAATTATTGTACTTAGCTAGCCTATTTTAGCATCAATTTACCCATGGCTATACCATTTACATAGCAATGCTACGTTCCCGAGTTGTTCTTAATTATCAATTCCTTCAAACAATATTTCTTTTCTGATGCTGAAGACCCGGCCGAGTGTTAAGATCTTCAGTTCGTTCATTATTTGTGCTGAAAACGTAAAAGTGATTTAATGCAAATGGTGAAGGACTAAGGGTAGGTTTCTTGACAAGCGAACCTAATACCGTGGCAGCGTTTTAATATTTGCAAGAATTTCATTATGAGCTATTGGCACGCTAGGTTTCGATAGGATGATATGGTTCGGAAATATTCGCTATATTCAGGTTAATGCTTTCAACGTTTCTTAGCCTTTAATTACTACTCGATGTCGTTTGAGCAAGTGGGTTATAGGTACTGCTGCTGTAGACTAATACAATGTAACAAATAAATAAAATAGGCCTAATTTAAATGCTTTAGGCGTAAATAGATGCCAGTTTGCGATGAGAGCAGTGGAAGTGTAAGGGGCCAAAAGCTATTTAAAATGTATATAAGCGCAGTACATAAACAGTATAAATTTACTGAACAGTTAACATTGTAGTTGTGTACAGCAGCAGTAATCGCGCGTGTCTATTACTCATTTGCTCAAACGGCATCGAGTTGTAATTAAAGGCAGAGAAATGTTGAAAGCATTAGCCTGAATGTGGTGAATATTTCCGAACCATATCATCCTATCGAAAACCTAGTGCCAATAGCTCATAATGAAATTCTTGCAAATATTAAAACGCTGCCACGGTATTAGGTTCGCTTGTCAAGAAACCTACCCTTAGTCCTTCACCATTTGCATTAAATCACTTTTTACTTTTTTCAGCACAAATAATGAACGAACTGAAGATCTTAACACTCGGCCGGGCAGCATCAGAAAAGAAATATTGTTTGAAGGAATTGATAATTAAGAACAACTCGGGAACGTAGCATTGCTATGTAAATGGTATAGCCATGGGTAAATTGATGCTAAAATAGGCTAGCTAAGTACAATAATTAACGTGGGGGCTGACGTTAGCCAGCTTGAACGTGAAATATTTAGCTAGCTATAATCTTAGCTATGTATAGCAAGTGAAACCAATACCTTCAAACAATATTAAAATGGAATCAATGAAAGATTTAATTTTGTGAAAAACTTCCTTGTTCGACATGATGGTTGACCTCTTTGATTTCTTTCTTATTCTGTAGTTTACGGCCGTTGAAAACTAGTTATAGAATCAAACATCCAATCAAAGCTCATGGTCAGCATTGTAAGTCCCGCCTCCAAAGTCTCAAAAGTGAAATCGGCAAGCGAGCGTATACTGATATTGCGAGCATATTTTGACATTGAGAGCGCGGTGAGATTGCGAGCATGTATTGACATTGCGAGCGTGGTGAGATTGCGAGCATTTTTTGACATCGTGAGCGCGGTAAGATTGCGAGCATTTATTGAGATTGCGAGCGTGGTGAGATTGCGAGCATTTATTGAGATTAGCAGCATTTTTTGACACATTGAGCGCGGTGAGATTAAGAGCATTTATTGACATTGCGAAGCGTGGTGATTGCGAGCATTTTTGACATTGTGAGCGTGTTGAAATCACGCGTGTGGTGAGATTGCGAGCATTTATTGATATTGTGAGCATTTTTTGATATTGTGAGCGCATTTTGAAGTTGAGAGCGGATACTGAGGGTCGTACACCCACGGTTTTCACGCGCTCTCTCGGTTTTCATGCGCTCGAGTTTTGAGACTAATTTAACGCCATATAACTCGGCTTCATTTGCTTATGCTTAAAGCGTCTTCTCTTCCGTAGCAGCCCTTGTTTTTGTGTCGTCCTCATATACTTTCCATTTCTAGTAGTAGTAGTAGCTCGTTGTTAGTGCTATTAATATTATATTAATTACGTGTTCATGATATTTGTCATGGTATACATTTATCTAGCGGACATTTTGATAAATTACATAGTAATTTCCTTGGTTGTCATTGAGACATATCTACAATTCAGAGATCAGGGTTCAATTAGAGAGGTAGTGGTGCTGCACTCACCACGATTTCAATACAACTAATTTATTTTATCAGTAATCATAATTATTTTTAAACGCAATTTTACAAGCAAGCTGCTGAAATTATTGCACAAAAATCTCAGTGTCACACATCAAACATATTGGTTCATTAATAAACTTATTGTAGCCTACTTGATGTCATTCATTATTAGTGTGACTTAAGATGAGCAAACCAGGGGTGTTTCCCAAAATCACAGATGCTAACTTACATGGTTGGGCCCACTGACTGTGAATGGACGAACTACGTAGCAACTACGCTTTTGGGAAATGCGCCCCAGAGAAACTAGACTGAAGCAAGTTTTTAACCAACAGCATGAGTTTTAACTAAAAATGATGTTCCTCACCAAAGTAAATACTGATTGAAAGCACTTGTGATTATAAGTGTATCGTATTCTGACGCGATAATGTACAAAACCCAAAACCAGTGAAGTTGGCACGTTATGTAAATCGTAGATAAAAACAGAATACAATGATTTGCAAATCCTTTTCAACTTATATTCAATTGAATACACTGCAAAGACAAGATGTTTAATGTTCAAACTGAGAAACTTTATTTTTTTTTTGCAAATAATCATTAACTTAGAATTTAAAGGCAGCAACACATTGCAAAAAAAAAGTTGGCACAGGGGCCTTTTACCACTGTGTTACATCACCTTTCCTTTTAACGACACTCAGTAAACGTTTGGGAACTGAGGAGACCAATTTTTGAAGGTTTCAGGTGGAACTCTTTCCCATTCTTGCTTGATGTACAGCTTAAGTTGTTCAACAGTCCGGGGTCTCCGTTGTCGTATTTTACGCTTCATAATGCGCCACACATTTTCAATGGGAGACAGGTCTGGACTACAGGCAGGCCAGTCTAGTACCCGCACTCTTTTACTACGGAGCCATGCTGTTGTAACACGTGCAGAATGTGGCTTGGCATTGTCTTGCTGAAATAAGCAGGGGCGTCCATGAAAAAGACGTTGCTTGGATGGCAACATATGTTGCTCCAAAACCTGTATGTACTTTTCAGCATTAATGGTGCCTTCACATATGTGTAAGTTGCCCATGCCTTGGGCACTAATACACCCCCATACCATCACAGATGCTGGCTTTTGAACTTTGCGCCTATAACAGTCCGGATGGTTCTTTTCCTCTTTGGTCCGGAGGACACGACGTCCCACAGTTTCCAAAAACAATTTGAAATGTGGACTCGTCAGACCACAGAACACTTTTCCACTTTGCATCAGTCCATCTTAGATGAGCTTGGGCCCAGCGAAGCCGGCGTTTCTGGGTGGTGCTGTTGATAATGGCTTTCGCTTTTTGCATTGTAGAGTTTTAACTTGCACTTGCAGATGTAGCGACGAACTGTAGTTACTGACAGTGGTTTTCTGAAGTGTTCCTGAGCCCATGTGGTGATGTCCTTACACACTGATGTCGGTTTTTGATGCAGTACCGCCTGAGGGATCGAAGGTCACGGGCATTCAATGTTGGTTTTCGGCCTTGTCGCTTACGTGCAGTGATTCTCTGAACCTTTTGACGATATTAAGGACCGAGATGATGAAATCCCTAAATTTCTTGCAATAGCTCGTTGAGGAATGTTGTTTTTAAACTGTTCGACAATCAGCTCACGCATTTGTTCACTAAGTGGTGACCCTCGCCCCATCCTTGTTTGTGAATGACTGAGCATTTCAGGGAAGCTGCTTTTATACCCAATCATGGCACCCACCTGTTCCCAATTAGCCCGTTCACCTGTGGGATGTTCCAAATAAGTGTTTGATGAGCATTCCTCAACTCTCTCAGTTTTTTTTGCCACTTGTGCCAGCTTTTTTTTGAAACATGTTGCAGGCATCAAATTCCAAATGAGCTAATATTTGCAAAAAAATTACAAAGTTTACCTGTTCGAACATTAACTAACTTGTCTTTGCAGTGTATTCAATTGAATATAGGTTGAAAAGGATTTGCAAATCATTGTATTCTGTTTTTATTTACGATTTACACAACGTGCCAACTTCACTGGTTTTGGGTTTTGTATTTTCACTTAATCTATGTCACAATACTTCTTAAAACTTTGCTCTCTGTTAATCATGCTTAAACTCCTGTTTGTCACTATTCATATACTGTGATATTTGTTTTCCCCACGGTGTTTCTCCGTGTGTTATGATGAGGTAACTTCAATAGTGCATTCATCACTCTTCTCATCTTTCTCTGTCCCTCTCTTTCTCTCTCTCCGCTGTAGGCTAGGTGTAACAATTACTCTGGTCTTTACTGTTTCTACTCAAGCATACCTACTCAAAGTTGGCTCTTAGATGGCTGTGCAACTTTTAGCTTTTTTTAAAAAAAATAATTAACTGTGAATTGATTTTCTGATTTTACAACTTTGCTTTGCATGCACTGGTATTTCCTTCAGGAAATGCAATTCTAGTTATTAGTGTGCATGAAAATGCACACTATTGTTATTCCAGTTCTTCTTCTTCTTCTTCTTCTTATTATTATTATTATTATTATTATTATTATTCTTCTAACGCACTTAATGCGGCCTCAACCGTTTAACGTAGAAACTTCATTCAAACTGCGTTGCGTAGGTCTTACTTAGGACACCTGTGCAATGTATTTTTCATCTTTGTAACTTCTACACTTTTTAAACTATGAATAAAAAACTACTAATTTTTTTCCCCATAGACTTAACATTGGGCTGATGACATCACAGTAGGGCCATTAAGCAAATGGAATCTTGTGCCAGATGTTCTGACCACCTGCAGCAACTGTCAGTTTCTCAGGCTTTCAGACTACAGTCTGGCTCTCTTAACACTACAGATCCTGTTCAACTGTTTCCTCTGCCTACGACTGTTTCAAAATAAAAGTCCTCACAACAAGAAATCACTCTTAAATAATTTAACTATTTAAACTACTCAAATATTTAACTGTTCAGCCATTCCAACTGTCAGTTGTCATCAACTATGACTCCTGCCAACTGTTTCACCTGTCCAAAACTGTTTCAAAATAAAAGTCCTCACTGAAATAATTCACTGTTAAATAATTTAACTATTTAAACTACTCAACTGTTCAACCGTTCAGCCATTCCAACTGCCCCATTGTCATCAACTATGACTCCGCCAACTGTTTCCTCTGTCCAAAACTGTTTCAAAATAAAGGTTCTCCCTGAAATAATACACTGTTAAATAATTTAACTATTTAAACAACTCAACTATTTAACTGTTCAGCCAATCCAACTGTCAGTTGTCATCAACTATGACTTCTGCCAACTGATTCCTCTGTCCACAACTGTTTCAAAATAAAAGTCCTCATTATGATAAATAACAATTAAATAATTTAACTTTTTAAACTACTCAACTTTTCAACCGTTCAGCCATTCCAACTGCCAGTTGTCATCAACTATGACTCCTGTCAACTGTTTCCTCTGTCCAAAACTGTTTCAAAATAAAACTCCTCACTGAAATAATTCACTGTTAAATAATTTAATTATTTAAACTACTCAACTATTTAACTGTTCAGCCATTCCAACTGCCCATTGTAATCAACTATGACTCCTGCCAACTGTTTCCTCTGTCCAAAACTGTTTCAAAATTAAAGTCCTCACTGAAATAATTCAATGTTAAATAATTTAATTATTTAAACTACTCAACTATTTAACTGTTCAGCCATTCCAACTGTGAGTTGTCATCAACTATGACTCCCGCCAAGTGTTTGCTCTGTCCACAACTGTTTCAAAAGAAAAGTCCTCACTGCAATAATTCACTGTTAAATAATTTAACTATTTAAACTATTGAAATATTTAACTGTTTAGCCATTCCAACTGCCAGTTGTCATCAACTATGACTCCCGCCAACTGTTCACTCTGTCCAAAACTATTTCAAAATAAAAGTCCTCACTGAAATACTTCACTGTTAAATAATTTAACTATTTAAACTACTCAACTATTTAACTGTTCGAGCATTCCAACAGTCAGTTGTCATCAACTATGACTCCTGCCAACTGTGTCACCTGTCCACAACTGTTTCAAAATTAAAGTCCTCATTACAATACATCACAATTAAATAATTCAACTATTTAAACTACTCAACTTTTCAACCGTTCAGCCATTCCAACTGCCTGTTGTCATCAACTATGACTCCCCTCAACTGTTTCTTCGGACCAAAACTGTTTCAAAATAAAAGTCCTCATTAAAATAATTCACTGTTAAATATAACTTTTTAAACTACTCAACTATTTAACTGTTCAGCCATTCCAACTGTCATCAACTATGACTCCCACCAACTTGTTTCCTCTTCCTACATTCCACCTTAAGCAACTACAGTTTGCATTTTCATGCACTCGTAATTCCCTGGAATTACATTCTCTAGTTATTATTATTATAGTTTTCCTTTCTTCCAACCAAGCTATTGCGATTAATTCAGCCTCAACCGTTTAACTTAGAGACTTCATTCAAACTCCGTTGCGTAGGTTTTGGAAAGCACACTGATGCTATGTTATTTTCATTTTTCTCTGATTTTTACTTTTTAAATATTTTTAAAATTAAATATCTTAAACTTTACAATGGGTTTCTATGGCACGGAATCTTGAGACTTTGAGTGTGTGAGCTAATCATTAGAGTGGAGGGGAGTTTGAAAATCAGCTAAAATTTTTGTCTTTGATTTGCTATTTCTCCCACAAATTTTAGACTACCTACATAATATTCACATCAAAATGTAGATGAACTTGTGTTTGTTCCTCTCATGCATCAGTGGTCTGAATTGGACCTACACTTTTTGCCGTCTGAGCCTCAAACCAACAGCAAATCCAGACAGATCTCTCATCTAACCCCATATAAAATGACAGCCTGACTTTCCTCAGAAACCAGTTCGGGACAGTTTTTTCAAACTGCTCTAATGCTACATTTTTTCGACTTAAATGACACAATATTTATATTGAAATTTTCAGCAAAGCCTCGGCGAGCCTCCTGTGGCGTTATTTAAATGATACTACCTACGACTTTCGAGAAATCTCGCATTTTATAGTGGGTGGCTCAAGAGGAAAATCATTTTTCTAATGACCTACGTGATTCAGCCGTTAAGTCAGTCAGTCCTTAATTTTTAAAACCGTAACCGTGGCAACTTAACTGCCAGCGGCAATACTATCCAGCTGCAGCCCCGGAGCAGAAGCCCCTAACGTGACACAAGCCCCTGGCGTGATGGAAGTGAAATAATGGCTATTCACTATTTTTATTCACTTAGCTAGCTCTTTAGCAAGGCTAGCGCCCTAGCTAGCCAGCTATTTCGCTAGCCTAGCAAGTGATATTTATTGAATAGTCATGCTAGCTAGCCTGCTGAAGAACAGTAAGTGATGGTAAACTAACCATTTACTGTTTCTATCGGTTTAGCTTTGTGCAGAAGATGCAATTAGCTCACAAGCTGGCTAGCTAGGTGGTTCGCTAGCGTAAATATCACGAGCAAGGCTAGCGAAATAGCTAGTTTTCTAGCCTAGCTAGCGAGCTAGCTAAGTGAATAATGCTGCATTCGGTAACACTCGTAAACACGAGTCGTGTCGTGAATTAAAGTCGAAGGTACGAGGAAGTGAAGTCGTGAGCTCAAAAGAACGGAATTCACCGGTCGTGTCTTGAGAACACGGATCGTGGGACGCGTTACCGAATGCAGCATTAAAACGGTGAATAGCCATTATTTCTCTTCCGTCGCGTCAGGGACTTGTGTCACGTCCAGGGATGCAGCTGGATGCTACTCGTCAGCAGAGGTGGCTCTGGCCTCACCTATGTTTCAACCGTTGCAGTTCAAACGCGGCTCTCCCATTAGACTGGGTGACAGTCAGTTCCAATGAAATACGTTTCTTACAGACAGTGAAAAGAGCCTATCCAGGCCCATTTCTGCTAGTTCAAATTTTGGATTTCTACCGAAAGAACGAGCTCATTCCTTGCACTAATACCTGAATATTATAATTATTGGGTAACGTTACGCATTAGTTAAAATGGTCCGATCAAGACGGAGGAACATCTGCGCTAGCGAAGAGAAAGTGATTTCGGACCTCCGCAATTTTTTTTGCGGAGTGGCCTAAATCAGAGTTGGCTGCTGGGCTACAGTCTCCGTCAGATGTATAAGTTGCATGAACACTGAGCTGGCTAAGAATAGAAATTATCCATCGTTTACAAATGGTGGTAGCTAAAGAGTTAAGCTGCTTTCACACTGGACGCGACACGAATTCGCTTGCATTCGCGTCTTTGCATTGACTTTGAATGTAATCTGTCGAGCGAAAAATTCGTTTCGCGTCCAGTGTGAAAGCGGCTTTATGGTGGCTGATAGTCTGGGTTTTCCGCTAACACAGTCGTCACCTTAGCCAATGTTGCAAACGCCTCGGACTTACCGGTTGATGGGGAGAAAAAAGAAATTAAGTTGCTACATTCCGGGGCTATTTAAAATTTAATATAACGGTGAGCTTAGATGTATAAATTTTATTGCATTATCCAGCAATTTTATCCGTTTATCACGAATTAAATTATCAATAAACATTATGGACAATTGGCAAATCAGGCAACAAAATGAAAGGGAGGCTTACCGAACTGGAAGCATGCGGTTTACGTGGTGAATGATTTGGAACCTGCACCCAAATATTAAGTTAAAGTAGCGGACAAACGCACATCTCCACAATAACCTTTAATTTTGCTTGCTAAGTAGCTAGCAACTTAACTCGTTTCATTTAGACAGCATAATCAGACAATTAACCGAATTAATTGCTAATTCTCCCAGCGTGGCCATCGCGGCCACGCTACGTAGCTCACTACACATATATTCAAATAAACATTTTATTTCATTATGCAGCATTGATGGCGAAGTTAGCTAGCCAGCCAGCGAAGTGTCTGCATTCTTTCAATCAATACTAAGATGCATCCCCTCACAGAATGGACAAAATAGCTTGATGTGTCATTTTGATATCGAACAAATAAGACACAGCCATCATTGTAATCAGGAGAATTAACTCGGCTTCATTTGCTTATGCTTAAAGCGACTTCTCTTCCGTAGCTGCCCTTGTTTTTGTGTCGTCCTCATATACTTTTCATTTCTAGTAGTAGTAGTAGCTCGTTGTTAGTGCTATTAATATTATATTAATTACATATTCATGATATTTGTCATGGTATACATTTATCTAGCGGACATTTTGAGAAATTACATAGTAATTTCCTTGGTTGTCATCGAGACATATCTACAATTCAGAGATCAGGGTTCAATTAGAGAGGTAGTGGTGCTGCACTCACCACGATTTCCATACAACTAATTTATTTTATCAGTAATCATAATTATTTTTAAACGCAATTTTACAAGCAAGCTGCTGAAATTATTGCACAAAAATCTCAATGTCACACATCAAACATATTGGTTCATTAATAAACTTAGTGTAGCCTACTTGATGTCATTCATTATTAGTGTGACTTAAGATGAGCAAACCAGGGGTGTTTCCCAAAATCACAGATGCTAACTTACATGGTTGGGCCCATTGACTGTGAATGGACGAACTACGTAGCAACTACGCTTTTGGGAAACGCGCCCCAGAGAAACTAGACTGAAGCAAGTTTTTAACCAACAGCATGAGTTTCTGTAACTAAAAATGATGTTCCTCACCAAAGTAAATACTGATTGAAAGCACTTGTGATTACAAGTGTACCGTATTCTGACGCGATAATGTATTTTCACTTAATCTATGTCACAATACTTTTTAAAACTTTGCTCTCTGTTAATCATGCTTCAACTCCTGTTTGTCCCTATCCATATACTGTGATATTTCTTTTCCCCACGGTGTTTCTCCGTGTGTTATGATGAGGTAACTTCAATAGTGCATTCATCACTCTTCTCATCTTTCTCTGTCCCTCTCTTTCTCTCTCTCCGCTAAGTGAGTAGGGCCTAGGTGTAACAATTACTCTGGTCTTTACTGTTTCTACTCAAGCATACCTACTCAAAGTTGGCTCTTAGATGGCTGTGCAACTTCTAGCTTTTTTTAAAAAAAATAATTAACTGTGAATTGATTTTCTGATTTTACAACTTTGCTTTGCATGCACTGGTATTTCCTTCAGGAAATGCAATTCTAGTTATTATTATTACAGTGCATGCAAAGCAATGCACTGTACTGTTCTTCCTAGACTTCTTCTTCTTCTTATTATTATTATTATTATTATTATTATTAGTGTGCATGAAAATGCACACTATTGTTATTCCAGTTCTTCTTCTTCTTATTATTATTATTATTCTAACGCACTTAATGCGGCCTCAACCGTTTAACGTAGAAACTTCATTCAAACTGCGTTGCGTAGGTCTTACTTAGGACACCTGTGCAATGTATTTTTCATCTTTGTAGCTTTTATACTTTTTAAACTATGAATAAAAAACTACTAATTTTTTTCCCCATAGACTTAACATTGGGCTGATGACATCACAATAGGGCCATTAAGCAAATGGAATCTTGTGCCAGATGTTCTGACCACCTGCAGCAACTGTCAGTTTCTCAGGTTTTCAGACTACAGTCTGGCTCTCTTAACACTACAGATCCTGTTCAACTGTTTCCTCTGCCTACAACTGTTTCAAAATAAAAGTCCTCACAACGAGAAATCACTCTTAAATAATTTAACTATTTTAACTACTCAAATATTTAACTGTTCAGCCATTCCAACTGTCAGTTGTCATCAACTTTGACTCTCGCCAACTGTTTCCTCTGTCCACAACTGTTTCAAAATAAAAGTTCTCACTACAAGGAATCACAATTAAATATTTTAACTATTTAAACTACTCAAATATTCAACAGTACAGCCATTTCAACTGCCAGTTGTCATCCACTATGACTCCTGTCAACTGTTTCCTCTGTCCAAAACTGTTTCAAAATAAAAGTCCTCACTGAAATAATTCACTGTTAAATAATTTATCTAAACTACTCAACTATTTAACTGTTCAGCCAATCCAACTGTCAGTTGTCATCAACTATGACTCCCGCCAACTGTTTCAAAATAAAAGTCCTCACTACAATTAATCACAATTAAATATTTTAACTATTTAAACTACTCAACTATTCAACAGTACAGCCATTTCAACTGCCAGTTGTCATCAACTATGAGTCCTGCCAACTGTTTCCTTTGTCCAAAACTGTTTCAAAGTAAAAGTGCTCACTGCAATATTTCACTATTAAACAATTTAACTATTTAAACTACTCAACTATTTAACTTTTCGGGCATTCCAACAGTGAGTTATCATCAACTATGACTCCTGCCAACTGCGTCACCTGTCCACAACTGTTTCAAAATAAAAGTCCTCATTACAATAGATCACAATCAAATAATTTAACTATTTAAACTACTCAACTTTTCAACCGTTCAGCCTTTCCAACTGCCCGTTGTAGTCAACGTTGACTCCCGCCAACTGTTTCCTCTGTCCAAAACTGTTTCAAAATAAAAGTCCTCAATGATATAATTCACAGTTAAATAATTTAACTACTTAAACTACTCAACTATTTAACTGTTCAGCCATTCCAACTGTCACTTGTCATCAACTATGACGCCCGCCAAGTGTTTCCTCTGTCCACAACTGTTTCAAAATAAAAGTCCTCATTACAATAGATCACAATCAAATAATTTAACTATTTAAACTACTCAACTTTTCAACCGTTCAGCCATTCCAACTGCCCGTTGTCATCAACTTTGACTCCCGCCAACTGTTTCCTCCATCCTTAACTGTTTCAAAATAAAAGTCTTCACTACAATAAATCATAATTAAACAATATAACTATTTAATCCACTCAACTTTTCAACCGTTCAGCCATTCCAAATGCCCGTTGTCATCAACTATGACTCCAGCCAACTGTTTCCTCTGTCCACAACTGTTTCAAAATAAAAGTCCTCATTGAAATAATTCACTGTTAAATAATCAAACTTCTTAAACTGAAAAACTATTTAACTGTTCAGCCATTCCCACTGTCTTCAACTATGACTCCCGCCAACTTGTTTCCTCTGCCTACACTCCACCTTATGCAACTATAGTTTGCATTTTCATGCACTCGTAATTCCCTGGAATTACATTCTCTAGTTATTATTATTATTCTTCTAACGCACTTAATGCGGCCTCAACCGTTTAACGTAGAAACTTCATTCAAACTGCGTTGCGTAGGTCTTACTGAGGACACCTGTGCAATGTATTTTTCATCATTTTAACTTTTATACTTTTTAAACTATGAATAAAAAACTACTAATTTTTTTCCCCATAGACTTAACATTGGGCTGATGACATCACAGTAGGGCCATTAAGCAAATGGAATCTTGTGCCAGATGTTCTGACCACCTGCAGCAACTGTCAGTTTCTCAGGCTTTCAGACTACAGTCTGGCTCTCTTAACACTACAGATCCTGTTCAACTGTTTCCTCTGCCTACAACTGTTTCAAAATAAAAAGTCCTCACAACAAGAAATCACTCTTAAATAATGTAACTATTTAAACTACTCAAATATTTAACTGTTCAGCCATTCCAACTGTCAGTTGTCATCAACTATGACTCCTGCCAACTGTTTCACCTGTCCAAAACTGTTTCAAAATAAAAGTCCTCACTGAAATAATTCACTGTTAAATAATTTAACTATTTAAACTACTCAACTGTTCAACCGTTCAGCCATTCCAACTGCCCATTGTCATCAACTATGACTCCGCCAACTGTTTCCTTTGTCCCAAAACTGTTTCAAAATAAAAGGTTCTCCCTGAAATAATACACTGTTAAATAATTTAACTATTTAAACAACTCAACTATTTAACTGTTCAGCCAATCCAACTGTCAGTTGTCATCAACTATGACTCCTGCCAACTGATTCCTCTGTCCACAACTGTTTTAAAATAAAAGTCCTCATTATGATAAATAACAATTAAATAATTTAACGTTTTAAACGACTCAACTTTTCAACCATTCAGCCATTCCAACTGCCAGTTGTCATCAACTATGACTCCTGTCAACTGTTTCCTCTGTCCAAAACTGTTTCAAAATAAAAGTCCTCACTGAAATAATTCACTGTTAAATAATTTATCTGAACTACTCAACTATTTAACTGTTCAGCCAATCCAACTGTCAGTTGTCATCAACTATGACTCCCGCCAACTGTTTCAAAATAAAAGTCCTCAATACAATTAATCACAATTAAATAATTTAACTATTTAAACTACTCAACCATCCAACTGTTCAACCATTCCAACTGCCCATTGTCATCAACTACGACTCCCGCCAACTGTTTCCTCTGTCCAAAACTGTTTCAAAATAAAAGTCCTCACTGCAATAATTCACTATTAAATAATTTAACTATTTAAACTACTCAACTATTTAACTGTTCGGGCATTCCAACTGTCAGTTGTCACCAACTATGAGTCCTGCCAACTGTTTCACCTGTGTACAACTGTTTCAAAATAAAAGTCCTCATTACAACAGATCACAATTAAATAATTTAACTATTTAAACTACTCAACTTTTCAACCGTTCAGCCAATCCAACTGCCGGTTGTCATCAACTATGACTGCTGCCAACTCTTTCCTCTGTTCAAAACTGTTTCAAAATGATGATCTCAACCAAGATGGCCGCGCACACGTCGCTGTTTGTTTTCTCTCTATTCTAGTGGTGTTTTATACTCATTTTTGTGCAATCTTAAACAGAAACGTTAAACGGTCAATTAAACTGTATATGATTTTTTTATGAAGTTGTCTCTCTTTTATACTTTATATTGCTTTTTAGGCCATCTTTTAAACTTAACTCACTGTGAGTTCAGCCTGAGGCTACAGCAATACCTTGCCTCCACCGGCGTTTTACCTCTTCAGCTTGGATTCCTCACCTGCATGGGTCCCTTGATGTGGCGACCTCCGTGCTGAAAACCTTGCTGTAAACAAGGGTTGTCCTTGCTGCACACCTCGGAGCCGCTGAGACCTGGACCTCAAGCTGCCTGTCCATCTCGGAGCTGCTGCATGGTTTGAATCCTGGCGCAGTGAGTTTCTGCCTCTCTCGCTGGAGATCTGCAGGGAACCGGCTTCTGCTGGAACCCACAAGCAGCAGTAGCTCCCGGCTATTGGGAAATAGCTGCTAGCCGCGACCATTGGCTGCTAGATGCCAGCTACTGGCAATTAGCCACCTGCCGTTAGCCGTGTGTGGCTAATCGCGTCCACCGGGACATCAGCGGCGGAGAGTCTATTCAGAAGACTGCGAGCTCTCCGGTAATCTCGCCGAAGCTGCTGTTAACTTTTTCTGTGAACTTTTCTGCGGCAGTGATAATGAAGCTTCTTCTTGCCTTATTCCTGACATTCTTGGAAGGGTCGGGGTCCTGTGCTTCTTAACTTTGGCGGTGTACATAGTAATATGCTCTGCCCCCCTTTGGGTCTTCCTAGTACAGTTACACTCTCCTGGTCCTTGGCTTCCACTGACTTGACCAATCAAATGTTGAAGCCCCATTATGTGCCAGTTCTAAATGATATTTGCCTCCTTCGTCTGTTGTGCCTTTCAGTTTTGGAAAATAATTTTAGACCCACAGAATCTTTAATTATGGAAATAACTAAACCAAATAATGAGGCTACTGTTAAAACAACTGTTGTAAAGAGGAAGTGTTTTATTTTACTTTTACTCTTACTGTCAGGCAATATTCAGCCGAACCCAGGCCCTCCTCTGAGCAATATTGACACCCCTAACGAATTTAGGGCACGGTCCGGACTTGGCATCATTCACATAAATGTCAGGAGTTTGCTCCCTAAAATGGATTTAATTAAAATCTGGATACAGTCAACTGATACAGACATACTCGTGCTATCAGAAACCTGGCTGAATAAAAATGTTTCAGATAAGGACATTTCCATCAATGATTACAATGTCTTCCGATGTGATCGGCCAAGGAAAGGAGGAGGTGTTGCCATTTACATCAAAAAAAAAGAAATTTCAGGCCACTCCCATTACCTCTATATCTTTAACTAAACAATTTGAATTTCTCGCTCTAAAACTTGAATTCTCGCAAGGCCAGTCTCTTATAATTATAGGCTGCTATAGACCCCCCCTCGGCCTGCAGTGAAGCTCTTTCGACCCTATCCGATTATGTGGCAGGGTTTAACTCCAGTGAAATTGTTCTTGTGGGGGATCTAAATTATGACTGGTTATCCTCAACTTCAGACAGCCTAAAATGTGTTTGTGACTCTCTTAATCTCACTCAGCTCATTGATAGCCCAACCCGGCCCAATATTAAATTTCCATCTAGATCCTCACTTCTTGATCTAGTTCTGACTAATGTACCTCATAAATACAATAACATAGGTGTCTTTGCAAATGATCTGAGTGATCACTCCACCATCGCAGTGGTTAGAAATGTTAAACTCCCTAAGACCAAGCCACGCATTGTGTACAAGAGAGACCTTAAACACTTTCATGAACAAGCCTTTATCCGTGACCTGTATTATTGTAAATGGGACAGGATCTCCTTATTTTGATGATGTGGAATTGGCCTGGAGCTATTTTCATGATGAATTCCTGAATTTAATTAATAAACATGCTCCCCTATCGGAATTTCAGGGTAAAAGGGCGCAACAATCCCTGGTTTCACCCAGAAATCGAAATCTTATAAAAAACAGAGATGCTGCCTGGGCTAGAGCTCCGAAAAACAAAATCTGAAAACGATTGGCATTACTTCCGTCAGCCATGTGAATAAATGTACATCTTTGATTAAGAAGGCCAAAGCTGAGTTCTATTTAACAGAAACCACAAACAACCTAAATGATTCAAAGAAATTTTGGAAGGTGGTGAAGTCGTCATCTGGCGCTGCCCAGCAAATTGAATTACCAAACCTCTTGGTCAAAGGCTCCATCAATTTGACTGATAAATCAGCAATGCTAGATTTCTTCAATGAGCATTTCGTCTCAGTGGGTCATCAATATGATAAGGAAAATTCCAATAAATTAAAAACCGATGTGACCGAGGATTCTCAGGATGAGGCGGTAAGCAGCCATATAGGAAATTCCTTTTACTTTGAACCTGTGTCCACATCCGAGGTCTGTAGAGCTCTGACCAGTTTGGATACAAAAAAAGCAGTTGGTCCTGATAAATTAGACCCTTTTTTCTTGAAGTTGGCTGCTAATCACATTGCTGGGCCTTTGACTCACATTTTCAATCTCAGCCTAAGCACCAACAAACTCCCAAAAGATTGGAAGTCTGCTTTTGTCCTTCCCTTGTTAAAGGGGTGACCCATCAGATGTGAATAATTACAGGCCTATTTCCAAATTATGCATTGTTGCAAAAATATTGGAAAAAATCATCTGTGAACAATTAAAAGACTTCCTAGAATCTAATAGTCTTTTAAATAAATTTCAATCTGGCTTTAGGAAGCAACATAGTACCGTCACAGCTGCCCTGAAAGTTTTAAACGATCTCATTGAAGCCCTCGATTTTAAAAAAGTATGCGTCGCCCTTTTTATTGATCTCTCTAAGGCGTTTGACTCGGTCAACCACGAGATATTGCTCAACATCTTAAAAAAAATCGGCATTTCTAACCAGGCAGCTACCTGGTTTGCTGATTACCTGTCCAATAGGACTCAGTGTGTTCAGATGGCCAATACCACATCATCTTTACTAGAGATCACGAAAGGTGTGCCACAGGGCTCGGTCCTTGGACCCATTTTATTCTCCATCTACATAAATGATCTTTGTGTCAACTTGTCAAATGCTGCCTATCATCTTTATGCCGACGACACTGTTATTTATTGTTGCGCATACTCTGTTGTATATGCATTTGAGTTGTTACAGTCTGCTTTCATTGTTGTCGAGGCCCGCTTGCGAAGTCTCAAATTGGTCCTAAACGCCAACAAATCAAAAATTATGGTTTTCTCAAAAGCTCCTTACTCAAATGAAAATACCTCTTCTGTAATAACTGCTGAAGGTAATCCAATTGAGGTTGTCACCAATTACAAATACCTGGGTTTCCTCTTAGATTGTGAGCTTTCCTTCAAACCACATATTGAAAACCTGGTCAAAAAACTCAGGCTAAAGCTTGGTTTCTTTTATAGAAATCGCTTGTGTTTCTCTCTGGGAGCACGTAAACTACTTGTGTTGTCAACCTTTTTACCTTTAATTGACTATGGAGATGTGCTGTATATCGTGCCCGCCTAAAAGCCTATCAGCTCTGGACACTGTATACCACAGTGCACTGAGGTTTTTCACTAGCTGTGGTCGCCTTACACATCATTGTCAACTTTATGCCCAGTCTGGCTGGCCATCTCTGGCCTTTCGGAGAGAAACACATTGGATGCTTATAATCTATAAGGCACTCCTCGGTCTGGTCCTTCTTATTTATGTTCACTCCTCCGAAGAGCAGAAAGCCGTTATGCCTTACGGTGCAGTGACTTCTTTTATTTGAATATTCCATGAGTTCGGACTGAACTGGGTAAAAAAAAGCATTCAGTTTTTGCTGCCCGTCCTCTTGGAACAATCTTCAGGCCGATCTAAAATGTCTGAACTTGTTTCTTTTAATGTCTTCCGTCGTCTCCTAAAAAATCAACAGGAAAATCGTCTGGACAGTGCCTCTGCTTTTAATTATTTCTGTCACCACGACCCCTTTGCACTTTGCTGTTACTATATTAACTGTGCTCTATTTATTTTAATGTATTTGTATATTAATTTATTTTATTGTATTTTTACTTAATGCTCTCTACGATGTGTGCTGCTGCCTTCTTGGCCAGGTCACCCTTGAAAATGAGATCACGATCTCAACGGGATTTTACCTGGTTAAATAAAGGTTAAATTAAAAAAAATAAAATAAAATAAAAGTCATCACTGAAATAATTCACTGTTAACTAATTTAACTCTTTAAACTACTCAACTATTTAACTGTTCGGGCATTCCAACAGTGAGTTGTCATCAACTATGACTCCTGCCAACTGTGTCACCTGTCCACAACTGTTTCAAAATAAAAGTCCTCATTACAATAGATCACAATCAAATAATTTAACTATTTAAACTACTGAACTTTTCAACCGTTCAGCCATTCCAACTGCCCGTTGTAGTCAACGATGACTCCCGCCAACTTTTTCCTCTGTCCAAAACTGTTTCAAAATAAAAGTCCTCACTGAAATAATTCACTGTTAAATAATGTAACTACTTAAACTACTCAACTATTTAACTGTTCAGCCATTCCAACTGTCAGTTGTCATCAACCATGATGCCCGTCAAGTGTTTCCTCTGTCCAGAACTGTTTCAAAATAAAAGTCCTCATTACAATAAATCACAATTAAATTTAACTATTTAAACTACTCAACTTTTCAACCGTTCAGCCATTCCAACTGCCCGTCGTCATCAACTTTGACTCCTGCCAACTGTTTCCTCCATCCTTAACTCTTTCAAAATAAAAGTCCTCACTACAATAAATCATAATTAAATAATAGAACTATTTAAACTACTCAACTTTTCAACTGTTCAGCCATTCCAACTGTCTGTTGTCATCAACTTTGACTCTCGCCAACTGTTTCCTCCGTCCACAACTGTTTCAAAATAAAAGTTCTCACTAGAAGAAATCACAATTAAATATTTTAACTATTTAAACTACTCAACTATTCAACAGTACAGCCATTTCAACTGCCAGTTGTCATCAACTATGAGTCCTGCCAACTGTTTCCTCTGTCCAAAACTGTTTCAAAATAAAAGTCCTCACTGCAATATTTCACTATTAAACAATTTAAACTACTCAACTATTTAACTTTTCAGGCATTCCAACAGTGAGTTGTCATCAACTATGACTCCTGCCAACTGCGTCACCTGTCCACAACTGTTTCAAAATAAAAGTCCTCATTACAATAGATCACAATCAAATAATTTAACTATTTAAACTACTCAACTTTTCAACCGTTCTGCCTTTCCAACTGCCCGTTGTAGTCAACGTTGACTCCCGCCAACCGTTTCCTCTGTCCAAAACTTTCAAAATAAAAGTCCTCACTGAAATAATTCACTGTTAAGTAATTTAACTGCTTAAACTACTCAACTATTTAACTGTTCAGCCATTCCAACTGTCACTTGTCATCAACTATGACGCCCGCCAAGTGTTTCCTCTGTCCAGAATTGTTTCAAAATAAAAGTCCTCATTACAATAGATCACAATCAAACAATTTAACTATTTAAACTACTCAACTTTTCAACCATTCAGCCATTCCAACTGCCCGTTGTCATCAACTTTGACTCCCACCAACTGTTTCCTCTGTCCTTAACTGTTTCAAAATAAAAGTCCTCACTACAATAAATCATAATTAAACAATATAACTATTTAAACTACTCAACTTTTCAACTGTTCAGCCATTCCAAGTGCCCGTTGTCATCAACTATGACTCCAGCCAACTGTTTCCTCTGTCCACAACTGTTTCAAAATAAAAGTCCTCATTGAAGTAATTCACTGTTAAATAATCAAACTTTTTAAACTAAAAAACTATTTAACTGTTCAACTATGACTCCTGCCAACTTGTTTCCTCTGCCCACATTCCACCTTATGCAACTACAGTTTGCATTTTCATGCACTCGTAATTCCCTGGAATTACATTCTCTAGTTTATTTTAGAATCATATCACCAGCTTTCCGCTCTCTGAAGTTAAGCAGCCACCAGATTTCATCCCTAGCCGATCCCCTTGATGTGGCGCAAGACAAATCATTTCCTTGTTGGCTGTCTTTTGAAATCAGAGCCCACAGGACATACAATCAATATATTATGACCGAGTTGGCGATTTGCGTAATTTTACATGATCTCCAAAGAAACCACCGTGAATTATGAGTCTGTTTTCCGCATACACCGGTTTTACTGTGTGACAAAGAGGATGCTGATCCTTATTTTAATCCATACAAGTAATGTTGTCATGTTGGATGTCCATTCTCAACCTCTGCAAAGTTTTTGAACGTAAGATAGAGGGGTTTTGCCGTAATCCGAGAAAGTGATTTCCTGAGCGTGATTTCCTCTCTGAACAGCTCGTCCCAAGATCTTCACGAGATCTGGGCAAAACCTGACATCAGGTTGTTGCATCCAATCAGGACAGACCTAGCCAGAGCCAATCACAGTGCTGGACCTGCCCACCCCGGAATTTATTCTATCAGTCACAAATGAGCCCAAATCACATAAGGTAGATTTATCAGTATGTTTCCCAAAGCTGTTCGGACGTGTTTTTTTTGGGTGTGAAAAAAGCACAACTATTTTCTCTTCCAAAAGACGATGCCACCAGAAATCAGTGGGTAGCTTTCTTGTTTGCTGGCGGCAAACAGCCACACTCAAAGGGAACGTTAGCTGTTTGTGCTTGGCATTTCACCGAAGACAGCTTTGTCAATAAGGGATAATTTGACGCTGGATATGCATCTCAGCTGCTTCTCAAACCTGGAGCAGTTGCATTGATCAAGCGCTCAGAGCCACAAGCTGTTAAGTAACAATATAACAGCAAATAATGTAAATGAAGCTAACGTGTTACGGGTGGCTAGCAGGACCGCTAACGATAGTTAGCACTAACAACTGGCCTCAAACACAGGCTTTGTAAAATATCTGAGGATAAAGCCTGGATCGGTACCAACTGTCCGTGACTCAGACGCGGAAGCAGCCAAGTTTTACCATTTTGTGTTGCTTTACTGCATAAGCCTACCTAACGTAATAGCCTGTTGAATGTGGCTGTAGCACTGCGGCTAACGTAGCTAAGTTACTGTTGCTAATGTTCGTGTCCTAAATATGCCAGAGTAAATTAAATTAAGGAGACATTCAACAGAAGGTGTGTGAACATAAACCTCATTTGAAGCTAACTTTTTATACTTGTTTGTAATTTGGATGCTTGGTAGAACTGTTCACGGTAACGGAACTCACTGTCTGTAAAACCTGTATTGCAGGGTAACGTTTGTCTCTGTCGTTATGATGAGCGCTCGGTTACTACCGCATGTTAGTTCGCGTCCCATGCTACTTAAAAAAATGCTCCTGGTTAACTTATATGCAGTAATTCAGGTTGGTATGCTTGTGTTACTTTGGTTAGCATCAAAGAAGTAGTTTCATCATAGCGTTACCTGACCGTAGCCGCTGCAGTTGAAACTAACAGGAGAGGTGTTGTGCTTGTCTGCAAAGTTGGGCTGATAAAGCTGCAGTTAGACCAGACATATGCTTATCGGAGCTTAGGGTACGTGTTTGGGTTTGTTTACTGCTGCTGTGAAACAATTGTTTTACTTATCCATGGCCGGGGTCAGCCGGGTACTTTGCTGTGGTGTGGGTTAGCTCTCTGATCCTACCGCGGTGAAAGCTATCGCGAAACGCACTATAACGTGTCTGGTATAACAAACGATTTCTCTGCATTGCCATGGTGGAATTTCATCCACCCTTGAGAATTGTTCTGGCTAATAAAAAGCCGAAAATGAAGTGCAGGTCAGATTCGGATTTCCGGTAGAAATTATCGATTCGCTAGCTCCACATAAGCAACGCTTACACCGTTTGTGTGTTTTTGTTATGAACTCATTTAGTAGCTTGGTGTCAGAATTGTTTCGTTTTAGTAGAAATGGTTAACAGGAGCTTTTAGCAAAGATTCCCCCGGATAGCTAAGTGGGTATATAATATGACTATATAACGGTACAGCTACAATCACATGCATGCAAAGTACGAGACAGTACGAGCAAAACACTAAAATTTCAACTTGCCACTCATCAACATCCTGCTGGTAATGTTGCTGCAATACTTCGATTGCTTCCTCCTCCCGTTCGGGATTGGATTCGGGATCAAAAAAGTACGGTCTTACAGCAAAAGATGCCACAGAGAGCTGTCCTGAAATACCTGCCATCTTGGTTTCCTGATTTTTCAGATCTGCACCCTCGCCCGGAATAGAAGCGGCCAGGCAGCCAATCAGAGCAGCTCCTCATTAGCATAGCCTTTTCGCCCACTCAAAACAGCTCGTCTCAGGGCGGCACAGACGGGGTGAGAGAAGAGGTCTCACTAGGCCTGGATGTGTGTGGTTTTTTTTTACTGAACTCTGACCATTATTTTAAAGACCCATTGGACATATTTTAAGCGCCTAAATATGGCATTATATGGGACCTTGAACAACTGAATTGAATACCCATACTTAATCATTTGATAGAACTATTTATTACCAACTACATTACCTGTCAAAAGTTTGGACACGCTTTGCTAATGTCACAGCACTCTGTTTTTAGAGAAATTTAAATGGCTTAACTTCTATATATAATCTCAAATAGAATCTTGTAAAAGGTAAACAGTCAGAAGTGAAAAGAATAATTTACTAGTTTGAATAGTGTCCAAAATTTTGGAATTCTTAAAGAATTCTCTCTTGTAACACTAAAAACGTTATATATATTTTGAGGTGCCCGTGTGAATTACTATATGTGGGAAAGACATCAAGAAGCCTTAAAATAAGAATGAGTGAACATAAAAGCTCCATCAGACGTGAGGGCCTAGATTATCCGGTTGCGAGTCATTTCCACAAATGTTCCCATAGTGTTTCTTTGCTGCGTTTTATAGGAATCGAAAGAGTCAATTTGCCCGCTAGAGGTGGCAACATCGATAGGTTATTGCTCAAAAGAGAGTTATTTTGGATCCACATGTTGGACACTTTAAATAATGGTCTCAATGAGGATTTTGATTTGCGAGTTTTCCTTTAAACCATGTTTTGCTCACCGTCTCCTCATGATCTAATGTGCCTTCTCCACGGGGTTGGCTACCTTCAGATCCTGATGCATATTTGCACCTTTATACATGTAATTAATTCTATGTGAAAAGCGCCCCTGTTATACATAAAATAATGGTGGTTTGCAAGTATTAGTGGGGTTCTCTTGGTATTATTGATTAGTATATTTGTGTGGTTTTTGCCATTGTTTTAGGATTTGGATTTATCGGTGATCTGAAAAATATCAATTAACCAATACGTGTTTAGAGCCTCTGATTTTTGATGTGCCTTGCAATGGTATAATTACCTAATTGGCATCTTGTCAATTGGTACCTTGTCAATTACCCAGTGAACTGTCTTTGACCTGGTTTTTTTGGTTTAAGATTCAGACTATTGGATAGTATTTCTCTGAAATGTGTGTGTTTTTTTTTTAAAACAAACAAAAAATTGATAAGATTTAATTGGATTTGTGAATTTAATTTTATGTAACTAATTATCTAATTGTGCTCTACACAACTTGGATTAAACCCCAGCCTCTTGCTTATTGTCTGCAGGTGTCTTGCCTCCTATGAATTCTACTGTAGAGGTACTAATGTTTTTTCTTCTTGAAGTCTCTGTCCTGATGGAGGTCTACGACCGAAAGCTTGACGACTGAAAAAGCTTAATTAAAAGTCTTTTCTTGCAGTACTCTAAGTGTGCCCTCAGTTCTTTTTTGCAATTTTGGAATTCTCAAAGAAGCCATATTTTGCTGAGTAAACAGACAAATAAACTCCTATTTTCCAACAGCCGAATTAAAGTCAAGCGGTTTTGGGACTTATTGGGCGAAAAGGTTGATGAAAAGCCACCTCAAATACAGAAAATCTTTGGGAAGTTAGACAGCTGTGCAGCTGCAAATTCATTATAGTCATATGACTGCCCTTGTTAAAAAAAAATGCGAGAATGCGCAGCAAAAATGTCAACAAATGGTGGTTAGTTCGATGGATTTAAGAATTAGATCTTTTTTTTTTTTTTTTTTTTGAAAACTAAAGGCTGCTTATTACTTAATTTAAAATATATTGTAAGACTAATGTGGGAGCGTCCAAACTTTTGACAGGCACTGTATGTGTAATAGTTAATGAAATTTTGACCTAAGTGTCAGTTAGAACCCTGTAATTCCATGGTCGCAATATGATGGTAGGTCAGTCATGTTTTGGGGCTGTTTTAATTCAAGAAGTCCAGAGGCACTGGTTAAGATTAATGACATTATTAATTCCACCAAGTATCAGGATATTTTGGCTAACAATCTGGTTGCCTCTGCTGAAAGCCTAAGAATTGGCCGTAGGTTGACTTGCCAACAAGACAATGACCCAAAGCATACCGCAATATCGAAACAGAAATCGTTTTGTGAAAACAAAATCAGCATTCTGCAATGGCCATCTCAGTTGCCAGACCTCAATCCAATTGCAACCCTGTGGGCTGAAGAGGACAGTTGATATCCGCAAACCCAAGAATGAAGGATTGTGAAAGGATCCGCTCAGCGGAATGGTCCAGAATTCCCCCAAATGTGTGCCTTCACCATGTCGAAAATTACAGGAAAAGACGCCATGCTGTTATCCTTGCCAGAGATGGTTGCACTAAGTTCTAAATGAAGGGTGCCAATAAACATGAAACCTTGATTTTCTTAAAATTAGTTTTGCATTAAATTATTGTTTTGATTTGATTGTTTCCATCAAAACATAAAGAATTTCACATATGTTGGTATTTTGTTTCTCTCTAATATTATTGTTTATATCTTTTATATTGTTTATGAATTACCAGTCAGGGGTGTCAGTAATTTTGGACCCCACCGTAGTTCTATTTTTATTTACCTGATTAATAATTGTAAGGCCACACCTCCAGCCAGCCATCTCATCGGTTTACTAAGGGTGCGTTCCAGGCAACTCGTAACCCGTGATTTACCGGTTAAAAGTGGGCGGAGCTACCGTCAAACCTGTGAATTCACGCCGGTGAACTCGATTGTGCTCAATGTACTCCGACTTCCTTGTATGACGTCACGCAGCTCAACTAAAATGGTGGCACTGGCTTTTTTTCAAGTGAAGTCAAGTATGAAGTCATAACTGGTTACTTTTGCCTGGAACGCTATGAAGTCGTGGCTCGTAACTTTGAAGTCTGATTCACAGGTTCAAACCTTCGCTGGAACGCAGCATAAATCCCGGAGCGCACTTCTATCATTATTCAATTATCATTTGTCATTATTCACTTATCATTTGCACCTGTTGTCTCGGAGTGGTAGCAGAGCATATTTGAGGCTGAGCTTATCTCAGCCTCTTTGTTAAGTCTGTGTGATCTCATGTCTGTTCGACATCGTAGTCTGTATAGGCTTGGTCTCCGTATTTCACGTGCTAAACTCTAAATTCTAAGCCAAGTACTGTTATAATTAAACGCAGCACTTTTATTTATTTTTTTTAAAAGGAACATTGTTTCCTTTTTGTTTTATGTAATACGATTGCAATCAAATTATTCAACCACCATTGCAAATACTTGCACTCATCAGGGGTTTGTTGACAGTGACATTTGATTGCATATTACACTGAACAAAAATATAAACGCCCTATGTCAAATTTTTGAATTTTTATTAACAAAAAACTGGAACCAGGATTGGTCTGTGAATAGCACTCTTCTCCAGCGTGCCAAGGGCCATCGAACGTGTGCGTTTGCCCATGCGAGTCGGTTCCGACGTCGGACAGCGGTGAGATCCGGACCACGGTGAGGACGCCGAGCGTGCAAGTTGGCTTCTCGCAGGTGGTAACAGACTGTCTGTGGTGTGATGCGTCTGTTGTGCAGACCAACGGTCTCATCTGCTGTGCGTGTCGCTGATCTGAGCCGATGCCGCAGGTGGACGAGCCGGATGTAGCAATCTTGTGCTGGTGTGGTCACACGTGGCCGACGTGGGTGAGGTCGATTTGCAGTACTGCCCGTCTGTCGGAAACGAACTTTCAAACGGCCTATCGTCCGATGGTTAACATTCAGCTGCACAGCGACCGCTCTGGTGGACATCCCTGCATCCAGCATGCCAATGGCACGTTCCCGCATGACCTGAGACACCTGAGGCATGATGACTTTTGACAAAATTTCACATTTTGGGGTGGCCTTTTATTGTCCCCAGTATAAGGAGTGTCTGGTACTGGTCATTCTGTCTGATCACTGTCTGGAAATGCCACATCCATATACTGAGTGAAATCACTGCATCACTAAGCAAATGCTCACTGACAGAAAGATGGATTAAAAAATGGTACACAAATCAAGAGAAATATCCCTATTGTACAAGTAAAAGTCAGCATATGCTCACTTAGAGTTGTTAACTCCATGTGGCATCAATATTTGACATGGGGTGTTTATATTTTTGTTCAGTGTAGAAATATGGCTGTCAAGAGAATTGTCCAAAAAGCCAATAGAGGAGATCATTGCCTGGCACAAACAAGGAAAAGGATACAAAAAGGTAGCACAGGCACTGAATTTCCGTAGAGATACAACTGGAAGCATAGTTCACAAGTTCAGAGTTAAAGGAAGAGTGGCTACAGTACCAGGATGTGGCAGAAAGAGGAAGCAATCAATGGCTGTCACCAGATTCCTGAGGAGACGGGTGGTCAAAAACCCTCGAGTGACTGCCGGAGACCCGCAGCAAGGCTTGGAGGCAGGAGGCATTGAAGTTACAGTTTGCACAGTAGGGCACATACTAAATGTTGAAGGTCTCCATGACATACACCGCAACTGATCCAAAAGCACAAGCTTCAATATGCTCAAAACCATACAAATAAGCCACAGAAGTTTTGGGATACTGTTCTGTGGAGTGATGAAACAAAACTGGAATTTTTCAGGCTTATGAATCAGTGGTATGTCTGCAGGTGGAATAAAGAAGCATATGCTGAAAAGTACACCCTGCCAACAGTAAAGAATTTTGGGGGCTTTTTGATGCTCTGTGGCTGCCTTGCTTCCTCTGGCACTGGAAACTTGCAAAGTGCGGAGGGCAAGATGGATGCAGTAAAGTACCAGGATATCCAAGGAGAAAATGTCATGCCGTCTGTAGGGAAGCTGACACTTGGGCATCATTGGACCTTCCAACAGGACAATGATCCTAAGCATACCTCAACATCAACCAAGGCTTAGTTTCAGAAGAAGTCTGGGAAGATTCTAGAGTGCCCATCACAGTCGCCTCACTTGAGCACTATAAAAAATCTTGGATAGGATTTGAAGAAGGCAGTTGCAGCATGCAAACCCTAGAATATTAGTGAACTGGAGGCCATTGTCCATGAGGACTGGGCTAAGATTCCTTGGGAATGCTGCTGGGAGCTGTTGTCTGCCTATGCCTCACATCTCCAGCAGGTCATAGCAGCAAAAGGGTGCTCTACTAAGAATTAAAGATGCTTGTCATGAATAAGTTGAATAATTTTGAGCCTGCAGTAGTCATTAAAAGTGGCATTTTGTATTGAATTTGGAGAAGCCACTCGCAATATTTGTTGTGTTGAGCTATTTAAATTGTTCTTGTTTGATTTATTTGTTGCAAATAGCTGAAAGTTTGTTAATTTTGCCAGTAAACCTACAAACCAATTCCAAAATAGTTGGGACAAAGTGTAAATTGTGAATAAAATCCAAATGCAATGACTTTTTTGAGACCTCTAACAGCCATCAAATTTGAAATGAGCTCATTTTGTGGATAAAATTGTAAAATTTCTCAGTTTCAACATTTGCTATGTTATCTCTGTTCTATTGTGAATAAAATACTGGCAGGTGTGATTTGAAAGTCATTGCGTTTTGATTTTATTCACAATTTACACTTTGTCCCAACAATTTCGGAATTGGGGTTGTAATTTGCAACGGGGGTTGAATCATTTTGATTGCAACTGTACATAGTACTGCAGTGCTTTCCAGTTCTAGCATTACCTATTGTAAACATCTTGATCGGAACCTCTTTTCTTTTTGTTTTGTCTGCAACGTCTGTGCCTGCTGCAATAACAGTTGGGCATAATAAACCAACCAAATCCACCCCTGCAGTTGATTCCTGTCCTCCGTGCAACTGCACTCTGGACAAAACGTTACAATAATCAAACTACTTATTTTCTGAATAATAAATACTGACACGAAGCCTTTAATGATGAAGAAATGGTCATGACAAAGTGATTGCCTATTGACTGCATGTATATAATAGATGTGATATTGAAAGGATGGCAATAATTTGAATAAATGCAAAAAAAAAGCAAAACTTTCTCTGACTTCCATTTCTCAATACAGCATTCTCCGCTGCAATAAATCACAAGATGGTGTCAGCATTCACAAAAATATATCCGGGTCAGTTCATGAAAAGGGGTGACTGAATTGCCTGAAACCTGTCTTTTCAAATTCAAAATAAATTAAAGTTACTTGTCTTCCTATATTGATATAACCTTGGAGAAATATACATTATATGTGGCAAGATAAATTAATCTCTTTAGGATAGAAAAGTCACTTGGCTTGATCTACAGGTTCTGAACATAACATGGACACTAACTGGACTTTGAAAAGTCCAGTAAGTGTGCCTAATTATCTTGATTACAACTTTATAACACCTGTTTACTTGACAGTTCTCACTGTATACAAACAACAAAAATGACAGTTATGTGAAAAACAATTTTTTTATTTATTTATATATTTTTTTTTAGAAAAAATTTGGCATCTCCAATCCCACCCGAATCTGGAATGCCCAATTGGTGAACTATGTACAAGGCTTGCTCGTATGCGACCCCTTGCTGCCAATTCAGGAGAGTGTAGACAGTTCGCGGCTCTCCTCCGAAGCACGCGCCTGTCAACCACCGCTTCTAATACACTCATTTGTTGAATCTTCGCAAATTCAGAACGAGGGCGGAGGATACCCGGACATGACCAGGCTTAGAATCTTCCTGACGAGCGCCCGTCTGGCCAACAGGAGGCGCTTGAGCAACGAACAAGGCAACTATTGTCATCCCTTCCCGGCAGTCCCTTCCCAATTTGCAACCCTGTAGCGCTATAGCCAATTGTGCGCTACTCTGAAAAAGCTGCCGACCACTGCCGGCTGGTTGAAAAATAAATTTTATATCATTGGTCAAGAACTCTGGCCACCAAACAGGAAAGTGCCCTGCTGGATCTGAACTTGGAACTGCACATGAATGACTTATATGGGCCAATGTCCAAACATTAAGAAGTGTTAAATGTCCAAAAAAGTACTTATTGCTCAGACAGTACATTTTCGCAACTTATACCCTTTCTGGAAAGGTGCAGCACATGTAACTTGGCTTGTTACGATGAGTTCTGAACGTGACATCGACACCAAAAATTTACAGGAGGTGAGCTTCTTTCTCTCAAAGTTACTTTTTAGCATCCTAAAGGAGTTCTTAAATTGCCAAGAAATAGGAATATAGAACATGTATAATATGTATAACAGTGCAAATGGTGCATATACAAATATTGTTTAATCTCCGATTAAACCTCGCAAATTTTGTAAATTCCAAAATTTAATTCATAAATAATTCTGTAATTGAATTTCCAAATGTTTTGCTTCGCTGGAATAATTTTCCAGTCCCTGTGACACAAATACTTAGTTATAAAGCCTAAATAGGCTTATGCACAGCAGGAAAAAATTGGCATTTTTTTGTATTCTGAGCAAAGGGGTTAAAGCAAATAACATACATCAGGCACATCCATTCCATGGCAGGCATTTTGGGCAATAATACATCCAAGATTTTTGATGAGCTCTAAAAAGACCTAATTAGTGAAACTACACTTATATCTATCACACGTTCCAAATTGCTGAAATGGACAAATTTAATTGAGCACACCTCTGTCCAGTAGGGGAATAGTTACTTTCAATTACAACCATGCTTAAGTCACATCAGCACTGGAGGCCAGAACGATTTTTAATAAAACCACGACTGAATAAGAAAAGTTTATTTGCAAAACAGTTTCCAACAAAGCATCAAGTAAAAGGGCTAGTAAGGTAAAATTTTATGTCTGAACGTGACTGAAGACATGATGTGGGGCCGGTGTCTGTGACAACATGCATGCTGATATTGTGCCGTTGGCTAATGGAGAAAATCATCAGGTTTCTTTGAAATTAGTCCAAGTTGACAGCTTTTTCGTACTATGCATAATTCTACATACTTTAATCTGTCTTTTCAAGAAACGGGGATCCTAGTTGGAATGTCACGATGTTGTGAACCTAACATCAGAAGACTCGATACTCACCATTGTAGGCTTCATGATCTCAGGTGGTGACATTGAAAAGAACGCCACTGTCGTATATCTGTCTCTTCCTCCGTATTGTGAATGCACTAAAAACGTTTAACACAATATTTGCGTTCACTGAGCGTGGTTGTCTATGTTTCGAACCTAACCAGAGAAAACTGGACACGATACTCACTTTCCAACAAAGTAATTTTACTACTTTTTTAGTTTTTAATAGATCACAGTCCTTTATGTGATAGATGTCAGTTGGAATTCTTCTATTTGGTTGTGTAGAACTTGTTCTACAGTTTTTTCAAATCATGTGTGAGCTGTGTTTTGAATGCACCATTTTAGGACACGACCGTGTTACGTTCACAACCTGATTTCAATTGGATTTTTAAAAATAAATTACAGAAAAGATTATTCAGTCCCATAAAACAATATCATGCCAGGGTAACACTATATTCCCAATATAATGCTAATTGGAATCAATTTAGTTTAAGCAAGCTTTAGCTTGGCACAGAAAACTAGGCCACCTACCTGCATGTCACACTCAAAAGGGGTCTTGATGTCCTAATTATTGATGTCCTAATTATGTCCTAAAAAAATTCCTGATGAATGATTGTAGTGGTTTAAGTGGATCTGGGGCGCCAGTCAGAGTTTAGTCCGACAAAGTTAAATATAATAAGTGGCAGTAAACCAGCCAACCCTACACAGGACCAGTGCTTTAAAAAAACAAACATTTGCATGACCCTTAAAGCTTCAGCAACAAACTGGGTAACATCAGGGGGGTATACTAAGAAGCAAATTAAGTGGGTTAGCGAGGTATGTCAAGCCTAAACCTAGGCTTTTCAATGTCACAAAGGTGCCTTTCTTTCAACATGGCTAGATTACCATGGTAACTTGCGCTGCAAACTTAACCTGGTCGGGAGCAGGTTATGTGCCGAGTTTCGTCTTAAATCGGCTATAATTGTGCTGCCTTTTCACTAAGCACCTTCTTTGACGTTGGCATCACCTTTCTTGGATATTCCTGTGGACTTTGGTACCCGAATCGTATGCGGTTATCTTCGGAGGGAGATTGGCATGACCTGATAGCTTTTTCTAACGATATTCTCCATGAACACAGCAGATTTTCATCTGAGAGAATTCATTACTTATGTGATCTACTGGAGCCATATGATGGCAATGTAACAAAGAGAAGCACTTACAGTTGCACCAACAGTATGCATAGCGTTGCGTTTTTTTTGCCCTGGAACCTATAAGCAATCAGGTGGTGATGCAGAAAATCTGAGCAAGAATATTGTATGCCACGCTATACGTTTTACACAGCATACCATTAAAGTGATTTAAATAATTATTAAAGCAAAGCAGCATAGGGCGAACCACTTTGAAAAATGTTCTCATGCTTTGTTTTAACTTGCTGCCATGTCCTCTTGACAGTGCTGGTACTGCAATTATTACAGCACCAATTACAAAATAAAATTTTACCATTTTTACCATTATTTTGATATGCCACCGGAGTACTGTAAATTTGGAATGGTGCAACTGGTTAGGGTTAGTGGTGGGATACGATTTTATTAAAATCAATCTGTATAAAAGAAAAGCAATAGAAAAAATATGTTAAACCAAAAACAAAGAAATTATTGAAAGGGAGTTTACATTGGTATTTAGCAGTCAGATTATATTAAATCTATAAGTTAATTTCGCTTTGTTTGATTTGGCCGAGAAACTAAAGTGATTTCCACCACTCCTTCATCAGAGGACTTACGCATTTACACAGTCAGCAATTTTCCGCCAGAATTCCTCTCTAGCCTTATTAGCAGCAACAGTGGTGCTTTTTGCTGTTTTTATAGTTTTACATTCTTCCTAACTGCCCATAATCACGACCCACTCCTCCTAGGAGATTTTTTAAAAGATTTTATTATATTACATTACATCCAACGAACAAGTGCGTACATCAACCAACATGAATACATATACTAACATAAATCTCAATTACAATTTCCCAAACTGTCTATGCACATGCATAATCGTGCAGTCTTTCAAGTGTCCAACCAATCAGTGTAAAACTTCATATGTGTCTCCCATTAAGTCGAAGGAGGCACCCCCTGGTGCCGCGGGGGGAGACATCCCGCAGTCTTCCTGATCCTGGATCAGGGATAGCTTCCTCGGAGGAACATTCAGCACGCGACCGGTCATTTTATGAACAGAAATAGAGTCAATTGACGCTTTGAATTCCCTTTTATTGAGACCGTGCACGGCGTTCAGAGCACAAAGCCAAGTTTAACAAAGAAAGATTATAACCACTGTTGTGGCATCAATTATCTCTGATTGCGAGCCAGGGTTTGTTGAGCCGGCTCACTCTAATAAAGCCTGTCTATGTTGAACTTGTTTCGTAGTATACCCCCCAGGACATGGAAAAACAGAACAACCAATGCTCAACAGTTCACAGGCAAGACAGTGTATTATACAAAACGTGAATCATTCCGTAATCCCACAATTTCACAGTGATCTCAATGACAAAGTACAACACACAAAAACAACCAACTCCTCCTTTCCAGAATCCCCAAAAATGCAGTCCCATTCAGTCCTCGATAGTTTTTTATAAGTCCAGGCAGTGTTATTGCACACTTTGAGAGTTCCCGTCACTGACTCAATTATTCACCTTTCACCCGTTATATAACTTTTGCCTTCCACTGTGAGAGATATGGAAGTGCACGTCCAAAGAGGATTTTGCAATGATGCATTTCAGGAAAGCACTTGCAATTGTACTTTATGCAGACATTCGGAATTTGCAAAAGTCATTCATTTCCTACTGCTTGGTAAGTCCTGCATGGCAAATATATCCATTGGGTAGAAATCTGATGTTTTGTAGAGACGCAATCTTTTCTGTTTAAAACTCTCGCTTTGGAAGGACTGTACTTCTTCCCAGGAAAACAATATATCCCAATGGGTGAAACCATTCAATGGGTGAAACCTGAAACGCTACCACGATAATTTATGACAGCGGTCTTACCCATGGGTGGTTAGGGTTAGGGCTAGTGTTAGAGTTAGTGTTAGGGTTTAGGGTTAAGCTTTCATAAATTTTCGTGGTAGCGTTTCTGGTTTCACCCATTGGGATATAGTTTCTAGTTTCACCCATTGGAATATAGTGCCTTTCTTCTTCTCAGGTACGCCGAGTTTGATCCCCTTGCATTTTGAAAAGCCGGCATGATATCAGCTGACTAAGAAAGCGCACGATGCGGTGTCTTGTGCTCTTAAAGAAGCAGTGCGCTACATGTTCAAGCTCTTATTTGATGTATACCTTGATGATAACAACATGAACAAGGTATGAAAGTCTTTGCCATACTACACAAAATGTAGAACTGGTAATAATTTTATTGAAAGCCTTGGGATGGAAACCCCATTTCATAAAGTGACCCATCTGAGGAGGAAGAAGGTTTATGGGACAATACCAAACTTTTGGGCTGGAGACATTAAATACAATAAACGTCACAAACAAATGTATCCAAATTGGGGCTGATTTATGAGCTGCATGAGTTCATAATCTTTGAAAGCCGTCACATTTCATGTCATTTTCATGTCATTTGAATTGGTGAATTCAATAATGGCCCAACTATGCATATTTTCAACATGGAGTTGGGCCCTTATTGAATTCACCGATTCATTTATTTGCATTGGAAACCACCTAATAGCTTTGTGATGTAAATTACAATAATGCTATCAAAAATACAGTTGGCCAGTTATACCACCAATGAGTCTAGTCACTTTATAATCAGGCAATTTGCAACTGGTTCGGTGTAATTTGCGACCTCAGGCCTTTCATAGTTCCACGGGCACACTACTGGAGAATACTAAATCTTGTCTGTTAATAATTTTTAAAGTTATTGCTTGTAGTAAGTAATAATGCAAACAACTTTTTTAAAATTCAGAATCAGTGTCACTGTCTATAAAGCTTAATAGAGAGAGAGAGAAAAAATGAGGTTATGCATGAATCGGGCAATAAGATGACTGAAATGCTCATCAATACATGGCTACAGTTGTTTGTTTTTATGTCGCATGAAATTGGCAAATTGATGTTAACAGTGAAATTATCACATAGCCAAGTCTGACTTTATCAATCAGGGCAGACCAATAAATTATGAAAAGACAATCAGTTATTAAAACTTACAGAGTGTACTCACTAACAATTGTGATGGTAGCCTTGACAAAGTCTTTGGCACTTGGACTCTGTGGGAGATATTGTAATTGAAGAGCATCTGCCCTGAGCTGCAGCAAGATAAATCTCTCCATGGAGTCGAGATTCTGGTGGCGGCTGATGACTCCACAGACTGATATGCTCAGGAGGATGATGAATGGTGATGCTGATGAATCTGTGAAGACTGGGCGGTGATGAGGAGGAGGAGGACGTGCATAACAGCTGCATGAAGGTACGAAAGGCAGAAAAGACAGCAGCAAGATGATAGGCTAATGATGTAGGTGTGTCGCTGTGGTATTGGATTGGTGTGATCAGCTGATAGGACAGCTGATGTCTCAACTGACATCCCCAAAGGATGACAGCAGGAATTATGAGTGTGAACACGCATGAGAGCAGCGAAAGCAGATTGAATGAGAAATAAACTGCCGGCTGAAGCATGTGAAAGAAGATTCTTCCTGACTGAACTTTCACTGGAGCTTCATTTCAGGCTCTATTAGAGCTGACTATGCTGCTCCAGGGTCACCATCAACAATTCCACTGCTGGCCGCTCAAGATTTAATGGGAACTCAAAGTGTCTTGCACCCACCCTTGAGGGTGCTTCCCTCCTGCAGAAGAATACCCATAAAGTGGATGTATAAAACATCGGAAGAACCCTGAAAAATGGCTTTTACTGATGAGCTTATAAACCACGATTGCTATTGCATGTACACTGGTCATTATTCGTTTGAATTTGCAGCTTGTGTCTGCTTTAAGGTGGTCTAAACAGTAGCAAAAAAAGTAAAATGAAATAAAAATGAATACGCTGGCCCATCCGCAAACAAGGAGGGTGGTTTGAAGCTTTAAGTTCGACCATTCCATGTTTTGGACAAGAGATGTGCTCCAGAGTCATGCAGAAAGACTGGCTCACATACATAGGCTTACAGGATGTGACCTTAATTTCCATAGCCAATCTTCTCAGGAAGTTCCTGCATTGTCTTGCTGGGCCAAACACACTAATGTAAGTCCATCCATTAAGGTCCCTCGGGCAGCACAGATGTAGCAGACCTGTCAGCAGTAATGACTCATAAATGGATGACTGGTCAGTGATATGCACAACTTGTGAACAATTAGAACAGGGTTCAGCCAACACATTGGCAACATGTAAAATGTGCAATACATAACTGTGCTAGACTGCAAATTGCCACAATTCTCCCAGTCGGACATACCACGTGACTTCCATTATAACAGAGGTGGCTATGACAGTTGGGGGATAAACGAACAAAATCGAGGACAGAGTTGAGGCGTTTTTCATTTCGTTTACAGCACAATAATGCCAAAATCTTGCAACGTTCACGGCTGCAACACAACTAAGAGTAAAAATCCAGAGCTTCAGTTTTACGTAATCGTAATAGTAAAATGAACAGATTGATGTGCTCAGCGTCAGGATGATATGACTGATGACTAAGTGGAAAGTCAGATTTGTCTGCGGTATACCATTTCAATGAGGAAGCACTAGAAAGGTTGCACAAGCAGAACAGGAAAGAATAAACACTTGTGAGTGGAGTGACATTACACTTGCAAAACATACGTATTAGGCGTGAGACGACAGCTGTGTGACAACAAAAATGCCAGAACACCACAGACAAGATGGAGCGACTTCAAATTCTTGCTTGCAACCATCTAACCAGTGCATTATCAAGTAAGACAATGAACTATCACTTAAGCTGTTACAAATGTGTGATGAGGGTCGCAAATTAAAGGTTGAATCTATGGATTTCCTCGTTAACCTACCGTGATTCTAACGTAAAACATGTTGCTTTTGCATTTTTGCAGCCAGCTAAATTCAAATGCAATTGTTGCGGTTTTGTCTTATCTGGATTGCCCCTTATCTGTATTGCCCTGCTAGCTAGCTATCATGAAGCTGAGAAATACGGGAGCTGCTGTCGCTACTGCTGGGTCTGTCTTGCCAGATCGACCGACTGTCAAGCTCGTTCAGTTTTTGCTGTTAAGTGCACAACACTGCTAGGAGAGACACCGATGGCTAAACTAAAGGGGCATGATAGCAACTTTTGCCGTTGAACGGGTGTTTTTTTTAGGAGCGCAATGGCAACCATTCAGGGCACGGCGGCTTTTGCTGTTATGTCAACCCTGATGACTTACATGGTGATTTGATGATAATGGTAGACATCTTTATATTCAATTCCTGGCCATCGCTGAGGGTTGTTGACCCATTTATCAGCTGCTTCCGTATAGGGGCACTTGCTGATTCCAATTAATTTAGTCTAAATATTGCAACTGAGCTTCGGGAGGTAATTGTTCCTGATGTTCGTAGGACATTGTTTCAAATTGTTAACTTAAATGACCGTAAAATAATAGCATAAAAAGAGTGTCCGGTGAATGCATGTAGATAGAACTTTTCTCTTGTCATCCCCTAGGTGTCATGGCGGATGTTTTTTCACGTGATTCTGACATCACACCGACTGCGAGAATAGCTCCCTCAGGCAGTGCCAATAAACTGTCTTCATGGGAATGACAGTGGACTATCAGCTTATGAGAGCTTTCAATTTTAACGGTGCATCAGCACCTAATTCCTCATTCAGAGTTAAGGCACAGGGTTTCTGTCTCTTCGTTAGACTGCTTGGAAAGCTGATTTTTGCATCAGCACTGTTGCTGGTGGGTCTCCTTTCCAATGTCCACAGGCATTGCTTGCTAGCTGTAAGACTATGGGGGAGAAGGACCCATTGAGCTATGGTACACCCTGTGCTGTCCCACTGGGAACTGATTCACTCTCAAGCTTCCTTTTCATGGTGGAGCAGAGTCTGGCAGCACAGAAGGAGAGCAGGTCACAGACAGCGGAGCACAAAGGCATGTTAGGACTCATTTGGGCCAGAAAAATGGCATTAAAACACTTCTTGCTTCTTCTGTTGGGCAGACGTGTTATTCTAAGGACTTACAGCATCTCTGCAGGTCAACCCCTAGGAAGGCATCAGATCAGCAGCCATGCTGCCAAAGCGCTTTAGCGGAGCCCTTCAGTTCTTTGCCATCAGGAGCTTCAGATTTTGGCACATGCCCAGTGTATTCAACCAAGTGGCAGACCATCTATCCCACCAGGAACCCTCCACTAGGACAGATTGGTTCAGATGTGGCCAGATGGAAGTGGATCTGTTCGCTTTGAGAGGATGACATAACTTGGTTCCCTTTAGTGGAAGATTGATACTGTCATCTCATCACTGATTCAAACTCAAATTCAAAGTTTTAATAAAAGAAAAGGGTATGTTTATTTCACGATCACAGTGATAGGCGCTGTGAGTAAATGGCGGCATGAATAAAATTACTGATTGAAGCTCTTTCTGATCTCTTTCAGAGATGATACACTGGGCCATTCTCATGATGTCCGTGCTTTTGAAGCCCTACCTCTGTGATTGTACTTCAGGTACATTAATGCTGAATAATGGATTTCTAGCTGTTAGCAGCAGTTCTATCACTCGCTCTGTCAGTCAGTCGATCCACAAATATTTCTCCCCCTTCTGGCAACCCACAGTCTTCATCCTAGGAGTGTGGCAGTGTTTTTCCTTTGCCATTTTGTACTAATGTAAGCCAGTTGGGAGAGAGTTAATGTTTTCAATACAGTTCAGGGGGAATTCACTTTTCAAATAACTCTTATTGATTACATTTTCATCTTCCTTAACATGCCAACTTTTTTTGGATTTTGGGTTGTACAATGGCCAAAGAAATCCCCCGATCTAACTCCAAATGAAAATGCAAATGTCACTTGCTGATGGCAAAATAGAAGGCACAAAACCCCAGGAACAGCCCCCAACCTATCACCAAATTGACCCAAAATAGTTTATTTGTGCAGGTTTGTGCCATTAAATAAAATTTCTGCAACTTTCTCTCTTTATTTTACAACGCATGATCCAGCCGATGATATCACTGAATTCAGGGTAAGTTCAACGGGCACTGTACCTTACCAAGTCAACTGATATAGTTGCATTCATTTGATTAGAAAAATGGTCTCAGAAGACAGCGAGGTACAACCCCAATTCCGAAATAGTTGGGACAAAGTGTAAATTGTGAATAAAATCAAAATGCAATGACTTTCAAATCACACCAGCCAGTATTTTATTCACAATAGAACAGAGATAACATAGCAAATGTTGAAACTGAGAAATTTCACAATTTCATCCACAAAATGAGCTCATTTCAAATTTGATGGCTGCTACAGGTCTCAAAAAAGTTGGGACAGGGGCCTGTTTACCATGGTGTAGCATCCTCTCTTCTTTTTAACACAAAGTGGTGTCTGGGCATTGAGGAGACAAGTTTCTTGAGTTTAGCCATTGGAATTTGATCCCACTCTTGTTTAATACAGGCTTCCAGCTGCTGGAGAGTATTGGATCTCCTTTGATGGACTTTTTGTTTAATTATGCGCCAAATGTTCTCAATCGGTGAAAGATCAGGACTGCAGGCCGGCCAGTTCAGCACACAGACCCTTCTACTACGAAGCCATGCTGTTGTAATAGCTGCAGTATGTGGTTTTGTGTTGCCCTGCTGAAATACACAAGGCCTTCCCTGGAATAGATGTTATCTGGAGGAGAGCATATGTTGCTCTAAAACCTTTATATACCTTTCAGCATTCATGGTGCTTTTTAAAACATGCAAGTGTCCTACATCATATGCACTAATGCATCCCCATACCATCAGAGATGCTGGCTTTTGAACTGAACACTGATAACAGGAGGGGTGGTCTTTCTCCTCTTTAGCCTGGAGGAGACAACGCCCATGATTTCCAACAAGAATGTCAAATTTGGACTTGTCTGACCACAGGACACTTTGCCACTTTGTCCATTTTAAATGAGCCTTGGCCCACAGAATACGGCGGCACTTCTGGATCATGCTCAACAATGGCTTGCTTTTTGCATGATAGAGTTTTAGGTGGCATCTGTGGATGGCACGGCGGACTGTGTTTACAGACAGTGGTTTCTTGAAGTATTCCTGGGCCCATTAAGTCATGTCAATGACAGAATCTTGCCGGTGAGTGATACAGTGGCGTCTGAGGGCCCGAAGATCACGGGCATCCAGTAAAGGTCTTCGGCCTTGTCCCTTACACACAGAGATTTTTCCAGTTTCTCTGAATCTTTTGATGATGTAATGAACGGTCGATGATGAAACCTTCAAAGCCTTTGCAATTTGACGTTGAGGAACATTGTTTTTCAAGTATTCCACAATTTTTTCACGCAAGCCTTCACAGGTTGGAGAGCCTCTGGCCATCTTTACATCTGAGATACTCAGCCTCTCTAAGACATCCCTTTTATCACCAATCATGTTACACACTTGATGCCAGTTAACTTCATTACTTGCCAAATGTTCTTTCAGCTGATTCTCTTTTATATTTATTGCTTTTTCAGGCCTTTTTTTGCCTGTGTCCCAACTTTTTTGAGACCTGTTGCAGCCAGAAAATTTGAAATAAGCTCGTTTTGTGGATAAAAATGTAAAATGTTGAGAGTGTGAGCAGATGGTGCATGGATGTGTGCCCAGCAGTAGATTGGTGAACTGTCCGAGGTGCTTTCACCCACAACCCTGACCAGGAATGAGCGCTTTAGATAATGGATGGATGTACCAAAGTGAAATATGCCTTCAATGTGTTGAGATTATTCTGAATTGAATGCTTTTATGTGCAGAAAATATTTTGCTTGACTACCTTACCATACACCTTTTTAGAATGGACAGCTTTAAGCTGGAGATAATGTGATTTCTTCCTCTGCTCCTGTAGTTGGCTCTCTGTTTATTGTTGAGAACCCAGACGACAATCCAGAAGCTGAAAAATTGCTGAGCAAGATCCGATACGTCGCCCGGAGCTGCAAGGAACTCAAAGAAAAATACAATGTTCATGCTGGTATTTTCACTATCTGAATCCTGCACTGACAACTGCCTCAGCTTGCATTTACCAAACTTTGCAATAATACAATACAAGGTTTAAAATGGGCTCAAAATCAGAAATGTAACTGTTGCTTTTGTGCCATCATTAGTATTCTGTCATTAATGATTCACTGTGTTGATTTTTAACAGATGGGCTGTATTTCCTGACCACCGCTAACAGCTTGATGTATGAGGCGTACTGTGAAATGACCACAGCGGGAGGGGGCTGGTAGCCAGTGTCCATGAGAATAACATGTATGGGAGGTGCACTCTGGGAGATCGCTGGTCCAGTCAGCAGGGCAACAACCCCAATCTGCCAGAGGGGGACGGAACCTGGAGCAACAAGGTTACCTTTGGTTCTCCTGAGGCAGCCACCTCTGATGATTACAAGGTGAACTGCTGACTACTGTCCCTCAGACCCAACACCACTCACAGAACTGACCATCTCACAGTACTGACCCCACACACAGAACTGACCATCTCACAGTACTGACTCACTTACAGAACTGACCATCTCACAGTACTGACCCCACTCACAGAACTGACCATCTCACAGTACTGACTGCCTCACAGAATTGACCATGTCACAGCACTGACCCACTCACAGAACTGACCATCTCACAGTACTGACCCCACTCACAGAACTGACCATCTCACAGTACTGACCTAATCAAAGAACTGACCATCTTACAGTACTGACTCCACTCATAGAACTGACCAGCTCACAGTACTGACCTAATCAAAGAACTGACCATCTTACAGCACTGACCCCACTCACAGAACTGATCATCTCACAGTATTGATCCCACTCACAGAACTGACCATCTCACAGTACTGACCCACTAACAGAAATGACCATCTTACAGTACTGACCCCACTCACAGAACTGATCATCTCACAGTACTGACCCCACTCACAGAACTGACCATCTCACAGGACTGATCCCACTCACGAACTGACCATCTCACAGTGCTGATCCCACCCACAGAACTGACCATCTCACTGTACTGATCCCACTCACAGAACTGACCATCTCACAGTACTGACCCCACTCACAGAACTGACCATCTCACTGTGCTGTTCCCACTCACAGAACTGACCATCTCACAGTACTGACCCCACTCACAGAACTGACCATCTCACAGTTCTGACCCCACCCACAGAACTGACCACCTCACAGTACTGACCCCACCCACAGAACTGACCATCTCACAGTACTGACCTATTCACAGAACTGAGTCCACTTACAGTACTGACCCCACTCACAGAACAGATCTGACCATGTCACAGTGCTGACTCAAGTCACATAACTAACCATTTTATAGTATTGGCCTCACTCACAAAACTTCGCCCACTCACAATACTGACCCCACTCTTAGAACTTAGCATACTTACAGAACTGAGACCACAAGCAGCACTGACCCCGCTCACCCTAAAACACAAATATATAAACGCTCAAACAGAACTGATCATCTCACGAAACCAAGCCATCAGACATCACCACGCACAAACACACAAACATACAAAAACAGACACAAACATATCATGGTTCTGGCTGGGTGTGGTTTTAGACTTTCTTTGTGGCTCGTATTTGGACCACGTCTGTTTCTTTAACTATCGGATTCTTTTCCCAGCTGTTTCGTCAGGCGTGGGCGGCGCCTTCCCCTAAGGCTACATGAGCCGGATGTCAGCCTCGCCTTCTTTGCTGGAGTGTCTGATTTTAGTTATCACTACAGCCAGAGGATATCTCTAGTTAGGGTTTTTTGGCGAATGTCTTCGCAGTATTTTTGTGGTTTATTTCTTCAGGGAAGTTTCCTTTTACTTTTCCCATTTGTTTGTCCCTCTCTCGCTCTACTTCCTGGTTCGTATTGTTGGGCGCTCGTTTTGGAAGCGCGAGAGCTGTTCTGTTTCTTCGTTTATATTTCTCCCTGTGGGTATTTTAAGTCCTTACTGGTCCTATTTTCTCCTAGCTGCTGCAATTGGCCTCCCGATTCCTTCGGCCATGACAGCACACTCCAACCAAACATGGAGTCGCCAGTAGTGGATACACTGGAGAAAGTGGTTGCCAATCAACAATCGGTTCTTGCTGGTAATGGCAAGGGCCTCACTGGCTTAAGCAATCAGCAAGCAGAGCTGGCCGAAAGGATTCGCCTGCGGGAGAATACTATGCAGAGGCAGGAAAATATCTCATTTAGCCTCAGCGAGAGTATTAGAGCATTGACCACTCAGATCACCCAAAATGTTTTACAAGCACAATCCACACACTTCCCCCGAGAGCCTAAACTTCAGTTACCCCCAAGATATGGAGGCGAGGCAGGGAAATGCAAGGACTTCATAGCTAAATGTGAAATATTTCTTAATGATGTCCTCCGAGGGATGTTGGAGAGATTCGTCTTTGTCTACCTTGACGATATTCTGATTTTTTCTTCAACTCTCTCGGAGCATAAACAACACGTCAGACAAGTGCTTGAGGACCTCCTGAAAGCCAAACTTTTCGTCAAGGCTGAGAGATGCAAATTTCATGCCAGGACAGTCTCATTCATTGACTTTATTGTGTCAGCAGGGTCAGTCCGTATAGACCTGGACAAAGTGGCAGCAGTCAGGAACTGGCCTGCTCCTCAGAATGTTAAGGTGGTTCAGCGGTTTTTGGGCTTTGCTAATTTTTATAGGAGGTTCATCAGCAAATTTAGCTCTGTGGCTGCCCCGATTATTGCGCTTACCAAGAAGAATGCCTCCTCATTGTTCGCTTGGATCCCAGCAGCTGAGGCTGCTTTTCCGGAGTTGAAGAAACATTTTAGTTCGGAGCCCATCCTTGTTATGCCCGACCCCTCCCTCCCATTTGAGGTGGAGGTTGACGCTTTGGAGGTCAGGGTGGGTGCCATTTTGTCCCAGCTTTCTCATCGGGACAATAAGTTGCACCCCTGCGCCTACTTCTCCCGGTCGTTGTCTGCGGCTGAATGAAATTACAGCATTGGTGACCAGGAGTTGTTGGCTGTAAAGTGGCGCCACTGGTTGAAGTGGGCTGAACACCCATTTGTGGTTTGGACTGATCACAAGAACCTCCAATACATCCAGCAGACCGAGCGACGTAATTCCCGGCAGGCACGGTGAGCATTATTTTTCAATCGTTTTAACTTTACGTTAACTTACCGCCCCGACTCTAAAAGTATCAAGCCTGACGCTTTGTCGCGGATTTACGATCACTCGGGCCACGATTCTATTCCAGAGCCTATAATTCCGGCAACTCAGAATGTGGCTCCCGTGCAGTAGGAGGTTGAGTCTGTAGTGCGGGAGGCCTTGCGGTTCGATTCTGGTCCTGGCGGGGAGCCGCCTGACTGTTTGCTTGTTCCTTTGACGGTTCATTCCCAAGTGCTCCAGTGGGGTCACTCTTCCCGCTTGGCATTTCATCGGGGGGTTCACCGGACCAAGCGATTAGTGGCCTGACACTTTTGGTCGCCCAGCATGGATAAGGACATCCGGGAGTTTGTGGCGGCCTGTTGCATTTGTGCACGGAATAAGGGGTCCCACCTCCCCCCGTCTAGTCTGTTGCGGCTGTTGCCCGTCCCCAAGCGTCCTTGGAGCCACATCACGCTAGACTTTATTACTGGCCTGCCGATTTCGGAGGGCAACTCTGTCATTTTGGTCGTGGTTGATCGCTTTTCCAAGGCCGCCCATTTTATCGCCCTTCCCAAGCTGCCGTCAGCGCGAGAGACAGCCGTTCTTGTTGTAGACCATGTGTTCCAGCTGCGTGGTCTGCCTCAGGATTTGGTTTCTGACCGCGGCCCACAGTTTGCGGCAAAATTCTGGCATGCTTTCTATAACCAGCTAGGGGCTTCGTGAGCCTTTCGTCCGGGTTTCATTCTGAAACCAATGGACAGACAGAGAGAAAGTCGCTTGAGAATACACTTCAGAGTTTAACGGCTGACAACCCTTCACTGTGGAGCCGTTCTTTGGCGTGGGCTGAATACGCTCATAATTCGCTATGTAACTCCTCCACAGGCCTTTCCCCCATCGAGGCTCAGCTGGGTTATCAACCACCACTTTTTCCGGAGGCTGAGAGGGATTCAGAAGTTCCCTCGGTAAATCGTTTTATTCAGCGGTGTCGGTTGGTCTGGGCCAAGGTCTGGTCGTCTCTGTCACGCTTGGTGCGTAAACAGAAAGCTGCCGCTAATGCCAGTCACTCAGGGCGTGTTATGCTGTCCAGCGTTGTCATGGGAAGACAACATTGAACAATTATGCTGTCTTGGACGATGGGTCTGAGCGCAGTATAATATTAGCCACCGCTGCACAGTACCTTGGGTTGCACAGAGAAAGGGAAGAACCAAAAAACCATCCGACAAGATGTACTGAAGTTTCAGGGAATGGCAGTGTCATTCGAGGTGTCGGGTAATACTCGGCCACGAACCTATCATTCCATCTGCCGAGGCTTCACATCATCTGAACTTCAATTAGCTGTACAGTCTTGTCCAGGAAACACAATGTTGAGGAAATACAACTATCTGAAAAGAGTTCCCCTACCTATCTTCATTAAAGTGCAGCCCATGCTACTAATTGGATCAGACTATCCTCAGCTAATAACCCCTATTCAGCCAGTAAGCTTAGAATCCCCAGGGGGGGCCAGCTGCAGTGTGCACACAATTAGGCTGGACAGTACAAGGACTCAGCACCTTCCATCAACATCCTTCCGATGACACCTCCTGCCTTCAGCTGTCCTTCAGTACACCTCTTTCTGATTTGCAACAGCATGTGGAAAGACTGTGGCAGCTTCACATACTGCCCTATCAGAATGAACGGGAGGTGACACGATCTAAACAAGACCAAGCAGCCCTCTCCATGTTGGATGAGAAGAGAATCCGTGTCACCATAAATGGAATATCAAGGTATGCTACCCCGATCCTTCGGAAGACACCGACAGCTCCACTTCGTGCATCTCCTGCAGCTGTGATGCCCCTTCTCCATGCTACAGAATGCCGGCTAGCTAGCAACACTGAGCTTACAAACATTTACAAACAGGAAATACATAAGCTCAAGACAGCAAGATATGTGGAGGAAATCACCACTGAGGAAGCAAACGGTTCCTCTGAGTCTTGGTATATACTCCATCACATTGTGCATCACAACGCCAAGGCTACAGTGGTGTTCGATTGTTCCTTTCACCATGAGCAGACTGCCCTGAATGACAACCTGCTACCAGGACCCTCCCTTGGACAATCATTGCTTGGAGTCCAGCTCAGATTTAGAGAGCACGCTGTTGCAATCAGTGGAGACATACATAGTATGTTCCAGCAAATCCAACTCCTCCCTGATGACTAACCGCTCCTCCATTTCCTCTGGCGTGATATGGAGCGTGATGGACCTACTGATATTTATGAGTGGCGTGTGCTGCCCTTTGGCACAGCATGTAGCCCTTGTTGTGCCATCTACGCCCTCCAGCATCATGTCAGAGACCATCACAGCAACTCTGAGGATCTTGTAGAGACAGTTCTTACTTCATTTTATGTTGACAACTGTCTGAAGTCACTTCCCGCTGTACCGCAGGCAAAAGATCTACTTAACCGACTGAGAGCGCTTCTGGCAAAGTGCGGATTTGAGATTAGACAGTGAGCCTCTAACAGAACAGAGGTAATCTCTCATCTCCCAGCTGAAGCTCGATCCACAACTTGTGAGTTATGGCTGACTGCAGAAAGGTACGATCCCTGAGAATCAACCCTCGGTCTGAGCTGGCAGTGCCCATCATACACATTGGGCTATAAGCATCGACCAGTGTCACCTAATCCTCCAACCATGCGGAACGTGTATAGAGTGCTTGCCACCCAGTATGATCCACTTGGGTAAATAATTCCCTTCACGACACTTGCCAAGATCCTGGTCCAGGCTTTGTGGACTGAAGGAGGACAATGGGATGAACCTATTGCAGATGAACTCCTTTCAGCATGGCAGGCCTGGGAAGGTGAGCTTCCACATTTACAGGACATCATCCTGCCCAGGTGCTACGTGCCTGCTGATGCTGTCAACGATGCTTCATCGATGGAGATGCATATTTTTGGTGATGTGTCTGAAAGGGCTTATGGATCAGTTGCCTACCTAAGGGTAGAGAACCCTGAGTGATGCATATATGTGTCATGCATCATGGCCAGGTCACGTGTTGCTCCCTAACGACAGTTGTCTATGCCCCGCCTGGAACTATGCGCCGTGCTCACTGGAGCCCAGCTCTCCAAAGTATTACAAACCGAGCTAACTTTGCCCATTCGGTCTGTGGTCCTGTGGTCAGACTCAACTACTGTTCTGAGCTGAATACACTTGAAGTCGGACTAACATATAGTATTTGTTGGGACAAGAGTTGCAGAAATAAAAGACCTGACAAAGCCTGAATTTTGGAGATATGTGAACTCCGATCAGAACCCTGGAGATGACATAACTCGGGGAAAGATGCTACTTGAGCTATCTCAGCCAAGCCACTGGAGTCAAGGGCCTTCCTTCCTTCCTTCGTCAATCTGCAAACCACTGGTCAATGAACCCGGAGTGCATACAGATGAACCTGATGAACGTAGGAAACAGACTCTGTGGCAACAACACTACCAGCCACACAGATCAGCCTGACCCAGCTAAATTCCAAACATGGACTGAATTAATACAGGCCACCTATCAGTCCCTTCACAGGGCGGCTGCATCTGCTTTGTCAGCCTCCTCTCGCATTGAGACAGAGACTGCTCTTCTGAGGAGGATACAGTCTGACAGCTTCCCTGATGAGCTACAGACTCTTCAACAGGGTAAATCAGTCCGTCCATGCAGCCGATTAAGTGCACTCACACCAGAGTATGACCATGTGCTAGGCGTCATTCGGGTTGCAGGCCGACTACGTAAAGCAGAGAGTCTGGCAGAAGACAGCCTGCACCCTCTTGTCCTCAGTCCTGAACACCCAATTACTGTGCTTTTGGTGAAGGACTATGATGACCGTCTGCTCCATGCTGGCCCTGAACGAATCTTCTCTGAGATGCGGAGACATTACTGGATTCTTCGTGGTCGGCAGTTGATTAAGAAGCACCAGAGGCACTGCATGGAATGCAGTAAATGGCAGAAAACTCCAGCAGCACCGAAGATGGCGGACTTACCTGCCCCACAGCTTAGAATTAAGAAACCTCCATTCTGGTCTACCAGTGTTGACTGTTTCGGGCCCTGCACAATCAAGAGCAGACGAAGACGGGAAAAATGGTGGGGAATTATATTTAAATGCCTCACCACAAGATGTGTCCATCTAGACCTGTTGCCAAATATGGATACAGACTCCTTCGTATTAACTTTATGTCGGTTTATAGCAAGGAGGAGCAAGCCTTAAGAGCTCTTGTGCGACAGAGGCACCAACTTCCGTGGAGGAGAGAGAGAGCTCAAGGATGCACTGGAAATGCTTGAGCCATCATTAAGACAACAACTGGCAGAGCAAAGTATCGCATTCAGACCGACCTTTTGCACCACACTTTGGTGGTGCTTGGGAGAGGGAAATAAAGGCTGTCAAATCCTCCCTCCAAGTTGTTCTGCGAGACCAGATTGTATCAAGATGACTGTCCTCACAGAAGTAGAGGGCATCCTAGCATACATCTCATTGTACATTGCGGACCCTGTCCCCGTCACTCCTATCTGCTGCTGATGGGACGGCGGGATGCATCTCTTCCACATGCATCTCTGCTTATGGTTCCAATGAACTTCTGGGCCACCGTCTTTGGAGATATAGCCAGGTGCTGGCTGACCATTTCTGGAACCAGTTCACTCGCCAGTACCTTCCCAACCTTCAACCTTGTCAGAAATGGCGGACCTCCACCACTAACCTTGCTGTGGGCCAAGTAGTCATGGTAGTGGACCCACAACTCCCCAGGGCTCTCTAGCCTATTGGAAAGATATCTGGTGTCCATCCCAGTGATGATGGAAGAATTTGATCAGCAGACATAAACATTAAGGATACAGTTTATACCCGACCAGTCACCAAGCTGGTACTGCTCCCCAAGATGTCAGATGAGAATAACGACATCAGTGCCCCCCAATAACAGCAGGGACTTTGTAATTCTATACATTCATAGAATGAATGTGGGGGCAGCTGTATAAAATTCCCTGCTGGAGCATAGTCAATGTCATAGCACGTCACTTGGACCTTCTGCACATGTGCGCAGTTTGTTTTTTTCAGTAGCTGACTGAGCAGCAGCTACCTGAACTTGGCAGGTCCGTTCAACAATCTTGTGTTATCCTTGTTGAACAGTGAGCGTCGGTGAAAATATATCACTGACCACACACAAACAATCATATAAACACACAAACAAACTTGTTGTCAAGATTGGAATCCTCACCTTTGGGAAAGTGAATGTTTGACAATAAAGGTACATCTAAAGGAAAGAAGTGGCTGCGTTTTCTCTAACCAGAAAATTTGATCAGTTGGGCACAGCCAGAATACCGTCACTCACACTGTTGTCAACAGTGGCCATCTTGAATTCTCATTGCCATGGTAACCAAAATGACCAAAATTCAGGTCAAATGTAATCTCTCACTCCCAACAACTACCTGACAAGTTGGAATGAAAAAATTCCTTAGTATATGAAAACTGGTCTCCTTGTGGTAGTTACCACCTTAACCTGCATTTCCAGGCTGTTCCTTGGAACAGTTTATGAGGAACATCTCCCAAGCCTTCATGGGTCTCCAGGACTGGGACTGCATTCCTGCTAAACCCTTTGTACCTGCTGTCTGACAGTCCTGCCTCATTGGGGCTAAAAACCACCATGCTTCTGCCCCAGGACACCACTGGCCAGTTGTGAACATGCCCAATACCCTCCCCACTCTATACTACCCAAGCTGGGCTGTGTTCAGGTCAGTTATTACCGTATTCCTATCAGTAAACACCTTCATTGAATTGTGCCCTGAATCTGCGTCTGGTTCCTTCTCTGTATCATAACAGTACAATCCGGCGGAGGAATGCAACTAGCAGATATGCCTAGCTTGGCTGACGCTTGAGCTACCAGGGTGTGTGGATTGGTCAGAAGGAGGAAGACCTCCTCCAATTACATCAGTCCATTGGAGCCCGCTCCAGTGAACTTGTGGTTATTACTAATATCTCCTGGGACTCCACCGCCGCTGCTCAAGCAGCCAGCTCTATTCTGCAGCAGATCCTCCTTCAGGCGCTCACCCATTGGGAACCCACCCTAGCTATGCTGGACCCCAACAATGGCAACCCCTCCACCTGCCAAAGTTCTGTGGCCCAGCATTCAATTCCCCACCAAACGGTTCAGGGTGGCGTTCATCATCACTCACCTCTCTTGACGTGTCAGGGACTGGGCTGCCACCTGTTGGGACGCAGGAGATCCAGCAGTTCCAAACTTTGCTGTCCTTACTGTTGAGATGAGGAAAGTGTTTGACTAATCCAGCTCCAGCTATGCCACTGCCCGGAAGCTTCTCCAGTTGCACTAAGGCAGTCTGTCAGTCTCTGAGACTCAAGCTGTCTTTAATGCACCTTCCTATTCAGCTTGCCAGAGCGGGTCCAGGATGAATTGACCACCTGTATCATCCACCCAGACCTGGACTGCCTCATTGATTTGGCGCTGTAAATAGATGTCCTGCTGCAAGAGAGGTGGCTGGGTTGGTGGGCAAGGTCACAGGCACCTACCCATGTGACAAAATGCTCAGCTTGGAGCCACACCCCTTCTGGCTCTCTCAGTGCCCACGGCCATTGTCTAAGCCCAGCTTCACAAGCTCTACCCAGAGGAACAGCTGTGTTGTATGCAGCATAACTTATGCCTGTATTGAGGAAGCGCCAACCACATCATTGTTAAACTCTCTGTCCAGTGGACTCGAGTCACACCGACAAGAAAGGTGGTGTCTCGAGCAGCTGTTTCATCTCCCTGGCCAGTCCTTCTCATTCATTGTACCTGGCAGTCGTCCAGTTTCTGCCAGGGCACAGTTCAACTCAGGGGCAGTTGGGAACTCTATCCATCCTGATCTTGTTTACCAACTGAGGGTCCCGACTGAACAACTATCAGTACCCCTCCAATCCAAGGACCTCACAGGGCTCGCCGTGCCTCATGTAAATGAGTGTCCAGACTGGTGCCCACTCTGACTTCTGGTAATCATTCCAAAGAGTTGGCATTCTTCATCATGGAGTCACCGCATATTACTGTATTCCAGAGGTGGGACCAAGTCATTTTTTGTAAGTCAAAAGTAAGTTACAAGTCTTTGCGCTCAAGTCCTGAGTCAAGTCCCAAGTCATAATGGGCAAATCCAAAGTGAAGTCCAAGTCCTAAACTTTCAAATTCGAGTCCTAAACAAATCAGTATGTGCTTTTCACCAAATTTAATGACATTAAATAACAGAGTCATATTGTCAAAATATTGCTTGGGGGGGAGGAGGAGGGAGGGGGGCAGATATCCCTCTCTCCTTGTTGTTGGTCGCCATTTTTGCTTCTCAATCCGTTTGTGTCGGCGCCTTCCGCTTCTATGAGAAAGCGTTTCCTCAATACATAATTTTTTTTTAAGATTATGTTTTTGGGAATTTTTCCTTTGAAAGTTACACAGTGTAGAGAGACAGGAAAGTTGGGGAGAAGAATGGGGGAAGACATGCAGCAAATGACCTGAGACGGAATCGAACCCAGGTCGCTGCGGGAAGGACTCAGCCTTTATGGTACGAGCGCTTAGACCGATGAGCCACTGGGGCGCCCCATAATGAATAATTTCAAAATATTTCAACCCAGATTCTTTAAACACAGGTTTTAGACATAGATTCTACAAACCTGCTTAAACCCAATTCATGTTTTTATTTTTCTATTTTAATTTTTACTGTTTGAAGTTACTGCTACATCCAAGATGCTGTAGCCTACAGCCACCACCTTCCCGCGCCCTTGGTCACGACTCTTTCCTGCAACCTGATTGGTTTTCTTCAGGTACTCTTCATTATTCGGGAAATAAACTGCGGCGCACAATACATTAAGGTATCAAGTCATTTCAAGACAAAAGGCTCAAGTCCAAGAGAAGCCACGATTCATTGGTGTTAAAGTCCAAGTCGGGTTGCAGGTCTTTTATGATTTTTGTCGAGTCAAAAGCCATCAAATTTGTGACTTGAGTCTGACTTGAGTCCAAGTCATGTGACTTGAGTCCACACCTCTGCTGTATTCCTACCCATAAATAACCTCATTGGATTGTACCCTGAATCTGCATCTGGTTCTTTGTCTGGATCATAACAGAAGATAGTTTTCAAGACTGGCTTTTATTGTTCATGTGGTTTCTTTCTTCTAGAGCCCTGGTTATTATGACATCACAGCTGAGGACGTGTCCGTGTGGCATGTGCGGAACAATGCTGAGATGAAAGACTGGAGAGCCAACTCTATCCTGCGCTACCACACAGAGACCAGATTTCTGACTTTACAGGGGGGAAACCTCTACCAGCTGTTCAAGGTTCTGCATTTAATTTGGTTCTTTTTGTCTTTTTCTTAATTAATTTATTCAGTTGTTAATTCATTTGGGCACACATTTTTTGCTGAAAGACAAACCTGTTCACACTTGTAAAAAAACTGTCTGTGCTTACATTCATCAGAATTGGCAGTGACATGTTTTATTGATGCTGTTTGTGTTTTTGCTTTCCAGCGCCACCCTGTGAGAAACAATGCAGGCACATGCCTAACCGGCTCAGGCCCCAGTGTTCCTATAGTGTATGATTTTGGGGATGTGCAAACTACTGCGAACCTGTATGGGCCACACTCAAGAGGTATGCAAACAACAGAAACAGCGATGAATGGTGTGTGTTTGTGTGTCTGTGTGTGTGTGTGCATGTGCTTGTAAGAAACAACACAGACAACTGTGTGTTCTTGAAACAACTTAGACTGAAGTGTGTTTAAGAAACAGCACAGACTACTGTGTGTACTTCGAACAGCTCAGACTGGTGTCCAATTGAAGCAGCGCAGACAGGTATGTAGATCAGAAACAACACAGAGTGGTGCCTGCATTGGAAACAACTCAGACTTGTGTATATGGCTCTTTTCATCTATCCAGATGGTCTTGCAGCTAGCAGACTGAATCAGAATGGTCTGTCGTTGGTTCATCGTTAAGACATCTTTCTCCAGCAGCTTCTTTCATGGCTGATTCTGCCTATGTTGGAAGTACATCTTCTTCCACAGTGCATACATATCAATGAGGTGCCACAGCGCTCTCTGTTGTTGTTATCCTTTCTGTGCTGACGTTTCTTAATCTGTTTGTTGATCACACTGTTCTCTAGCAGGATAGTTCCTCCAAATCTGCAACAGGCCAACAATTAACAGACAAGAAACAACAAATGGAAAGATGGGTTGAGTATTACTCAGATCTCTATTCACAGCAGCGAACTGTCGACGAAAGTCTTGCGGAAGCCATCCCTCAGCTCCCTAAAATAACTGAACTGGACAAACCACCAACAGAGGAAGAACTTTCTGAAGCCATAGATGAGCTTTCAAGTGGAAAATCGCCAGGAAATGACAACATACCTGCAGAAATACTCAAAGCCAACAAAGAATTCCTCCTTCCCCACCTACATAAGCTTCTAAGCACCTGCTGGCTAGAAGCAGAAATCTCACAAAACTTGAGGGATGCCAAAATCACCACACTGTACAAGAACAAAGGGGACAAGGGAGACTGCAATAATATCGAGGCATCTCACTCCTGAGCATCACTGGGAAAGCCTTTGCAAGGATCATTCTGAAATGACTACAGAAATTGGCTACTTGTGTGGATTCTTTGTGATGGACAAAGAATCCACAGTTTTGAGTAAAACAGCCTCAAGGAATACTCCGGCCATTTTGCACTTTAAGCCTCATTTATCACTGGTTTACCATGAAATAGAATGGTTCAGGCGCCAATTTCGACGAAAAGCTCTGTTTGGAGAAATTTGGGTCGTTTTGTTAGCTCCCGTCAGCTGCCAATGTAATGTCAATGGGCATGCTGAAATCGATCCTAAAACAACATTAAACGTTTGTTTGAAAAGATGTGAAACTCACCGAGTGGTCATTGGTGTTCGTTTATGTTATTTAAAAAAAAATCATAGAAAAGTATGCTTTCCAGCAGGTTTTATTAGTCATTTAGTCATCGTGGAACTATTTTTTTTTCAGCTGAACCACATCCGTGTGTAAACCTCCGCTTGACAGTTTTAAAGCCTCCCGGCCAGTTGATGCAATAAAAATGCAATTAAAGACTACAAACATGGCTAAAACAATCACTTTTCCGTTTCTGGCAGCGGATTATTACCGAAAAATGGAGGAATCCTATTCAAATCAATGGCTATATCAAAATGACTAATAAAACCCGCTGGAAAGCATAATTTTCTATGAAGTTTTTTTTAATGACATCAACGAACACCAATGACCACTCGGTGAGTTTCACGTCTTTTCAAACGAACGTTTAATGTTGTTTTAGGACCGATTTCAGCATGCCCATTGACATTACATTGGCAGCTGACGGGGGCTAACAAAACGACCCAAACTTCTCCAAACAGAGCTTTTTTTTTTGTCAAAATTTGCCTCTGAACCATTCTATTTCATGGTAAACCAGTGATAAATGAGGCTTGAAGTGCAAAATGGCCGGAGTATTCCTTTAATAAATATGTTCGAGTGAAGTAGTTGCCATGCGTTTATATAAAGTGTTATTCGATATTGATGATGGTTGAATATGGTCAATAATGTGACAAAAAAATTGAAATGCAATTAATTTTAATTAATTTATGACCTATTGAAAGCTCTCGAAAAGGCCTTGTAGTTGACACCAAGATCATGAGAATTAGCCAAGAAAGAAGAAAGTTTTGGAATTTTATAGTGCCCTCAAATAGCAAATTGTTTGATATTTATTTGAGTCCCTGCGGATAAAAAAAAAGTGTGTTGCGAAGTGAGCAATTTAGGTCAATTTTACCTCAAATATGGTTGACAGTCAAAAAAATGATATGAGCAATGTTCAAAAAAATGAAATAAAATACAAGAATTCAGGAAAGAAAGCATGAATGATTTTCATAAACGACAGTTACAACCTGACCGAGTATTGCACTTTGTCACATAGCTAATATGATAACAAAGGTGTATGAAGTACTGTAAAAAATAATTTAGTACAAGTAGAAGTACCATAACTGAAAATTACTTTGGTGAAAGTTGAAGTCACCCATAAGAAAATGACTTGAGTGAAAGTCTTAAAGTAGCCACATTAAATGTACTTAAGTACCAAACGTATCTTGTGAAAAAATATACTTAGGAATCAAAAGTGCAAGTACAAAGTATTTTTCATAGCACGCATAGAAAGAAGCAAAGCAACCACGCATTGTTCTCTCCTTGCGTTCTTTAATCAATCTTCAGGTGAATGAAAGATACAGTATTCAAAAAACAAACTGGCAGTCTCTCCTTTATATATTTCTTCTTCTTCTTCTTCTTTGAGTTTACTTGCGGAGGGTGTATTCACACATGTGGCACGCTTGCTTTGTTCCGATTCAGGGGCAAAAATGATACAATTGTTGCATTTGTCCTTTGGCTTAACGGCAACAGTCTCTACTGGTCTAAAGTTGTAAACAAATGCCATGCGCAAATAAACTGTTCTCTCATTGGTCAGAAATCTTACCCGGAAAGGAAGGGGTATTTCTACCGGAGTGTAAGTCACTTGGGTGCCCCGCCTCTTTAGATAGCGGGTCCTGAATGAATTGAATCCAATGGGAAGAAGTGAACGTAAGCACATCATTTTTAAAGGGGAAAATGAATATATTTAATGTCTATGATTGTTAACTGGATTGATATCAGATATTAAACAAGCGGCAAAATAAGGCGCAAAAATTAAATGTGAAGCCTGTCTTGCGTTGGCCATTCATGTTAAAAATGCCGAAACTTTCCATCTTTTCTTTTCCTAATTATGCAGACAGGTAAGGAATAGATTAGCAACTGTCGTATTACAGACCAGCTTTATAAGCTCAAACTAGCTGATGCAATGCCCTTCAAGCTATACCCTAGCTGATGCCAATTACAGTAAAATACGTTGCGTAATTCGAGTATTATTATTTGGCCTTTATTATACCGGGCAGTCCCACTGAAATAAAAAAAAATAGGGACATGGCCAAACATTATCCTGTTCAAAACCTAACAACCACTCTAAGAGTAAACGCTAGCAAGCCAAAATCTAATTTTTAAGCTCAGGTCAAATAACATTTGCGAACGCAGAAGCTGGCCACCTACCTCATATTCGTAATGCTGAGTACAGCCGTTAGCTGTGTTGTAAAATGCATGATGTTGAAAAGTAAAAGGAAATATGCACGCAACATGCAGATTAGAGATAGATATACCAACGTTTAATTGCTGCCATTTAGCAACCACTTCTGACAACAAGATCTGCGACCGCACCCACTTAGGAGACGGAAAGTGCGATCAGTTTCTTACAATGGGGGACTATGGGGGATGAGGAGTCTCGCTAAACTGTCTCTGCAACAGCTATGAGTCAGTTGTGCCAGTTGCTGAGACGATTGTGCTCTCACTGCAAACGAACCGCTCCAGGGTTCGAATGGAAGAAAGCGGAGACCACCCTTTTTTGGCGGTCTCGGCCTGCTTGTTTTGTTCCGCATCAGAGTGCATTTGCTGTACAATAATTGACTCTAATTAATGGAATTACATAGTATCAATACCATGTTGAATTTTTGCTTCAGAAAACTGATTTTTCTTAACTACTAATTGGGATACCATTGGCTCACTGTAGCTGAAGTTGTTGCTACAGAGGACAATTTTTTCTGTGGCAAGAGTTATATATATTTTTTTGAACTGCTGGATCGATACTATGGGCAAGTATATTGAGCAGTTTGCACATCGGGCTTAGCTGAGGAGTTAAATTAAGGCAACTCTTGAAAAACAGGGATTGGAGTGATCTCATCCATATTCTAAACCATGTTCGAGTTCGGCTTGCTCGTGAATATTCAATAACTGATCCAGGTGTGCCATCTAGTGATAAAATATTGTAATTTCGTGCATAAATTTGCAGCTCCATGACACATCTGCACAAAGTAGTTAAGATACCCTGCCGAGCACCGTTGTTCTCGAACACGCTAAATCTAGATAATCCTTAAATGATGAAAACATTCATATTTCAATGTGTAATGAGTAACAAAGTGGCCAGTGTCAAAGTAACGAAGTAAAAGTATAATTTTTATCTTTAAAATGTAATAGAGTTAGAGTTAAGGTCCTGGTTTAAAAAAAATGCAAGTACAAATCCTCAAAAAAATTAAAAAACTACTTAAGTACTGTATACACCTCTGTATGATAATGTATCCCAAGTCCCTTCATTGTACTCGTTTTCTCTCATATCGGTTGAGAGATTCAATCAGAAGATTAAGGAAATAATTCTGGTACCGGCTGCGAAATTCAAAAGGGAGATAGAGGAATGTAACACATCGTACCAATCTAGCGTGATAGAATCTTAACAATGGTCAGAATGTGTTTTTAATTCGCCTATTCAATCTCGCAACCGGTACTGTCCTCCGTGCTTGTTAACTGTCGTATTGGTTGCGAGACTGAAAAGGGAAATTAAAAACACATTCCGACCATTGTTATGATTCTTTCACGCTAGATTGGTAAGATGTGTTATATTCCTCTATCTCTATGGAATTTCGCAACCGGTACCAGTGAAAACAAGCATGGAGGACTGAAACAAACCAAATCAATCTATCGTGAAAGAAGATTAGCCCAATAATGGTCGGATTGTGCTGGTAATGCAACAAAATCGGATGGAACTTTTTGAAAGACCGGGATGCTAGCTAGGGCAAGCGCAGCATATGCATCCGCTATATTAATATTTCAGTGCCAGACGATTGGCGATCTCTGGCTCCAGATCGTCTGGGGACATCATTATACAAAAGAGTTACTAGGGCGCCGGCGAAAAGGGCCGCTAACAAAGCCACGTCCCTTTGAAAGCAACACCTTATTTCAATAGGAACGCTTTCCCGGAAATAGTGTGCTCCCCTTTTCTCCTCCGTAGGTAAACCAAAGAGGGTCGATATAGCGACTTTGTATCTCGGAGAGAAAACAACGAATTCCCTGTATCTGTCCGCGGACTTGGAGCTGTAAATTTATGCACTCAATTACAATAGTCTATCACTAGATGGCACATCCGGATCAGTTATTGAATAGGCACAAGCAAGCCGAGCTCGAACACGGTTTAGACTTTAGAATATGGACGAGTTCACTCCAAATCCTTTTTTTTCAGGAGCTGGCTGAATTAAACTTCTCAGCTAAGCCTGATGTGCAAACTGCTCAATACACTTGCCAGTAGTATCTATCCAGTAGTTCAAAAAAATGATCTCTTGCTGCAGAAAAAAATCGTTGTCATCTCTAGCAAACACTTCAGCTACAGTGAGCCAATTATTAGCTCAATTATTTACTAAGGCTCATCGGCGTAACGCGCACTTATAGTTCACGCCCACGTGAAACTTCCACAGTAATAATGTATTGATTGACTAGTTTCTTATCCAATTCTGGAGAGTTTAAACTTTCCACAGCCGATGAAAATGTTTCGCCGCAAACGCGGCATGTATCCACTCATTTTGAAGGAGTTTTTGTCGGTGAGCGCAACTGAGACATCCCATTACCTTTCCCATGACACCTGTTGCTGGTCGGACAGTGTTTACAAGCACACGACTTCAGGAAGTCACCGCCCCCAATATGAAGGACTGCCCAAAAGACTTAGGATTGGTTCTGCAATGCAGGTTTTTTTTAACTCTGTAATTTTCTCCACCCAGTTTTAGTAACGAAAGCTGGGGGAATGTCATCAGTCTCTAGATTAGTGAAGCGTCTAGAGACTGACCTGTGAGTCTAATATTTAATCCACGTTTTGCTGTTCATTAGAAGAAAATACGCATCAATTTTTGTAAAATGGCGACCAATATCGCCAAGAAACATTCATTGGTGTCAAAAATTGGACATTGTGAACATTCTATATGTACAAAAACGTGTTTTCATTGGTGTCCGTTAAAGTCGCTGTCATAGATACAATCAAAGCGGCCACCACAACTGCTTCCGTTTAAGCGAACCAACTCATGAACGCGCAAGGGAATAAGTTAATTTGGAAACCAGTCAGGGCATCATACCGGTATTCTTGAAAATACTGAAACATAATCGTGTCTGCGCCATTTCCACCTTGTACGTAAATAGTCCAGCTATAGTCCTAGTAACAGTATTTATCCATTTTTCCTACCCTCATGTAAGTTCCTATGTTGGACTGAGGGATGTTTAACATTAACGTTACCAACCGATCTGAAAGAACAAAACAAGAAACAACGGGATACGCCTGGCCAGCCAGCCAGCCGGCCAGCCAATCATTGGCCAACTAATCGTTGAAGTTCTTCCCCGCCGGCCAACCAATCGCTGAACTTCTTCCCCACCGGCCAGCCAATCGTTGAACTTGATCACTCAGGCACCAATTGTTGAAGTTCTTCCCCGCTGGCTGACCAATCGCTGAACTTCCTCCCTGCCGGCCAGCCAATCATTGAACTTGATCACTCAAGCAGTCAGTCACTCACTCAGCGACATTCGCGTTTATAGGGGCGGGGCCACTGCTCAGCCCAGCCCAATAAACACACCATCTTCAAGGGTATTTTATTCTTCATGGCATGTATGGATGTTTCTACAAAAAGTAAGCTCAAAAGAGTAAAGAACAGCTCTAAACATGATCTACACCAAATTAAGACTGTAACAGCCCTCGGGTTGAAGAAACAAGATGCTGGGAGTCTCAACTGATGCTTCATCATGCATTTAATTTGGCGTCGATGAGCATTGCAGAAGTATCATGAAAACTACAAAAACAATTCACAAATACAAAATTATTATTTAATTTCTAGTTTTCATGCGGTGCAATTTTAATAGACGTTCATAAACAACTTTCCTTTAATAGTTAAAATCCAGTGAAAAATGCAAACACTCTAATAAATAGTATTCAACACAACATGCGACTCAAAATTAAAAAACTCATTTAAGAAAGACAAAAGGAAACAGACTCAAAGGCTTACCTAGATTATACTCATAATTTATATCAATTAATAAACCAAATTAAATTCACAAACCCTCTTATCAAATTCAAAACAAATGAAACAAACAAAGTGAATAAACAACAAAACATTCATAAACAGACAACTCAGCCCGCCTCACCTGCAGTAAGGGTACTATATGAATAAATGAAAGAATCGCATACCTCATTCCGCTCACCAAGGGTGTTAAACGAATCTTTGTCCTGATCTTCGCGTGTAGATTACTCGACGTCACCAGCCAACCGCTCTCGTAAATAGCTCAGCGTCTCCAAACAAACAGCTTTCATAGATAGTTCGGCGTCTCCAAACAAACCACTCTCCCCCACTATCCATGCATGCCTGCTCTTTCGGGTCGACACCCCTTTTGACTCCTTTTACGCAGGTACGCACACTACAGGGGTGCCAAACCATGATATCATGGCCAACCAAACAGAAACAGTCTGACACCCAGTGGAAACCACAGGTAACTGCAGGAATGAGTTGTCTAAACAAAACATAAAAATTAACAGCTACATGTAAAGAAAAGAGAGGTCAAATAAACAGAAAAATTTAACAACTAAGGCAAGTGCCTTAAAATATTTTAAAAGGTGAGCTAAGGGGGTCAGTTTCAAACACAATAACAACTTGCTTAGGTGTGACTTTCCATTGGTAATTCTTGAAGTCTACTAAAAAAGATTTACATTCATCATTGTTAAAAAACACGAGTTTTCTCATGCTGGCCATTTCTGCAGTACCTGTCTGTGAAATGCTCCGTTGAGGTTCTACCTCCGCCCTCCCACAAACCCCGTGTGCTGTGATTGATCAACTTGATCACTCACTTGTGATTGGTCCACTGTTCGCGCGTGTCGTGAAATGTCATGCCCCTTACCATAAATGGATTTTTGCTCCAGAGGAGCTTTAGACATAAATACCGGTGCAGCCTTGTGGGCATAACCCACCTGATTCAAGGGCGAGCCATACCATCTGCTTGGCGCGAAAATTCAAATGGTGACATCACCAACTGATGAAAAAAATGGCCAGAAGCTATTGGGGCGTTTAGTTCAGCTCTAGAGCAGTGCATTTTGTGGCAGAGAGCACTTCTTCTGGGGGTGACTTCGAGTTGTTTTCAGACACAGAAATTTTAAATTAGCATAAAAACGATATGATTCACACTACAACATTAAAATAATGAAAAACCATAATAGGTGCACTTAAATCCTAAAATCCAGCATACACAGTGGGCCCTCAGGAACGATGTTGAATACCTCTGGTCTACAGAGTAGCTAGCCAATGTTACCTCACAAGTAACAAACCAATGTTACAATATATGGCAGCAGTGAACGCACTGCAACTGAAATGATAAACAAATTAAGTTGGTACTTTTTGATTTTGTGCATAATTTTTGAGTTAGGAAAGTGCTTGAGAGCACTTGAGGGGTTCTTATAAAGTCTTTGAATTTTGTTGGCTCTGGGCTGTATGAACCCTGTCGATGTTTTAGTATTGTTGTTTGATATATATCAGTTATTTAGCTTGCTATTTAGTTTTTCTGTTTTCCAACATTGCTATGATTATGATACTGTTGTAGTGAGCAAATCAAATTGATGATTATCACTAATCATTAGCCTTTGCTAATAATACTGAATAAAGTGGCATATTGCTCCTTGTGGCAATTTGTTCTGGAATTTATACTGCATTCAACTGAATGTCCAGGTTTGCACTGCTTAATTATGTGGGCGCTCGATGAATTCAAGATAGCTGCTCTTGCGCCTGATGCGTTGGAGTAGGATTATTGTTTGCTTTTTCCTGGTGATGGAATATTTTTCTGTATGCATATCAGGTATATTTCAGATATTCTTGTGGCAGTGAGTAATATTTGCTCCTTATAGGGTGTGGAAAGTGTTTACAAAAATTTGCTGTTTGCTTGTGTGCTAGGCGAATACTTGCAGGCCAGGCACATGGGGCCGGTACAGGCATGAGGTCTTCTGCTGGACGTGAAAAGTTTTATGTCTGGTGAATGGAACCAACTGCAAGTAGTCCAAAATGCAAAAATCGTGTTCTTTATTACAGTCCGAGTCCAAAGCCAGGTAATCTCAGTGACGGTACAGAAGGGCAATCAAAAAACAAAGTTCAAAGACAGGCAGGGGTTCAAAAGCCAAAAAGCACAGGTAACAGTACCAAATCGTAAGGCAGAGGGAGAGTAGAGTGTCCAAAATCTGAATTCAAAAGTCAGGGCAGCAATACACAGCCTGTGGTTGGGCAGAAAAAAGGTCGTAATCAGGAGGTGAATAAATCCAGGCAGGCACAGACAGAATTGGAATCGGGCAGAGGGGTGTCACAGAATCACAAACAAATTACTGGCGTACAAGAAGCTCGGCACGGGAAAAGTTGATCAACAGTGGGTGAGGTCAAGTTTCAGAGTTAAGGATTCAGTAAGGATTAGTGTTAGTGTTAGCCCGAACTGTAAACACTTGGATCATCCTTTGATGGGATTAACATATGAATGACACTGAGATGACACGAGTGTTACTTGGGTGTAATCCAACGCATGTGAAACTGATAAACCTCCATGCACAAAGACTTCAATTCCGCCCGAGAATCTCTTACAAATGCACTGATTGAATAATTGCTGACTACGGCACGGGAACGTGAATATGCCACTGAATCTCACGGCGAATGTGTGAGATTGGGTGAGGTCTTAGTTTTAGGATTAACTAAACAGCTCGAGTAAAGTTAACACCCGTGTAACACTAACCCCCAGATAACACCTAAACTTGACCGCAACAGGAAGATTTAGTCAACCTGGTGTTAACTGTGGGTTTACACCGAATTAACATAGGATTAACCCAACTTCTGTGCCAAAGTGTTATCTCAATCCCAGAAAGCTGCATAAACACCATGCATACTCATTAAAAATGTACAGAGTGTTGAGCTAACCTCTAGAGGTTAACACTTTACTGAGGTCAAGTTTGAGAGTTAGTGCAGGGCTGCTAACTCTCACGCATTCGCCGTGAGAATTAGTGGCACATTCATGTTCCCGTGCCGTAGTCAGCAATTATTCAATCAGCGCGTTTGTAAGAGATTCTCAGGTGGAATTGAAGTCTTTGTGCTTGGAGGTTTATCAGTTTTGCATTCGTTGGATTACACCCAAGTAACACTCGTGTCATCTCAGTGTCATTCATATGTTAATCCCATCAAAGGATTATCCAAGTGTTTACAGTTTGGGTTAACACAAACACTAATCCTAACTGAATCCTTAACTCTGAAACTTGACCTCACCCAGTGGGCAGCCCTGCACTAACCCTCAAACTTGACCTCAGTAAATTGTTAACTCAACACCCAGTACATTTTGTGACGGTGCGTTCAGGAACCACACGCAAGAGATGGAAATCCAAAAAACGTATGCCTTAAATGAGATCCGGGTCAATGCCAAAAAACACAATTGCCAAGCCACAAAACGAAATCCAAAAACAGAGTCGACTAGACAGGCAGGGGTCAGTACCAGAAAAACAGTTGAGCAAAGGTACATAGACGGTAGGCAAAAAGTCGTAGTCGATGAACAAAGCAGTGGGTCATACACAGGGCATCCAAACACAGGAATCGTGGTCATACAAAAATAGATCGAAATCCAGAAAGTCAAAACAATACAAAAAAGGGCTATGGCAAGAATCTTGGTCGGACGAAACAGTCGAAGAGAAACAATAATCAATGGCATACGAAAGGCTCTGCACAAAAAAATATTGATCAACGTTCTGACGAAGTCAGAATAGCAGTGAGGACTCTTAAATAGACAGGAGGGAAGTCACATGCTATGCAGGGAACAGGTGAGCTGGATCAGACTAATTACAATGGGAGGAACACATGAGGGAAATCCTCACCACGAAAATTGGCGAAAGCCAAGACACGGACGGGAATCGCGCAAACAGCCTATGACATTTAAACAGCTCCGGTCAAGGAGTTCTAAGTGCACAGATAATGAGTGCAGGAAAGTAATTAGGCACGTGCGAGAGGTCTCGCAGAAACGCAGGGGGAGACAGGTACAGCTGAGCAAGAGGCGGAGACTAGGACAGGGCGATTGCTGAGAGGGAATTAGTACTAATTAGTAGCGGTGCAACTTTACAGATTTAACTAGAGTGCTCGTTAGTAAGTTAGTAATATATATACATGGATTAGTTGGGTTAGTAGACTATGATACAAAATACAAATATTAGTCTTGTTAGTAATCAGAACAGTAAGGTGAAGGAAGTAAACGAGGATTGAAGGAATATTATTAAACACCAGAAATCATTGAAATCACCTGAAGCATGTGAGCACACAGACCGGGAAGACGGACTGAACCAACTACATCACAAGACAGGGGAGACAAGTGCAATGGAACTGAAGAATGGACTGAACTAAAACCAGAGAATAACAATAACCATAAGGAATAAATAAAAGACAAAATCATAAACCATGAACTTGAACATAAACATGAACATAAACCATAACCATGACACATTTTAAATGAGTATGCATGATGTTTATGCAGCTTTCTGGGATTGAGATAACACTTCAGCACAGAATTTGAGTTAATCCCGTGTTAATTCGGTGTAAACGCACAGTAAACACCAGGTTGACTAAATCTTCCTGTTGAGATCATGTTTAGGTGTTATCTGGGGGTTAGTGTTACACGGGTTTACTCGAGCTGCTTAGTTAATCCTAAAACTTGACCTCACTCAGTGTGACAAGAGTTAAGCAGAAGTGAGGGACTATATATACACAAGGGAGGTAACGAGCTGGGCGGAGCAACAGGTGTGAGGAATAATCTAAACATTAACTGAGAGGGGGAAACAAAAGAGGTAATTCAACAATAAAAAATATGAAACAATGACAAAGACTAGTTTTCACAGGACAACCTAAAACAACAATGGCTCTATTCAAGGATTGTCTAAGTGGGGAGAGATGGAAGAAACAGATTAGTATAACTCCCTGGTCCTCAAATCACACCCTACAACGTCTACGAACTGCTGGTTTTCCACCCTCCCTTTACCTGGGAGTCAGGTGTTAACACAGTCTGGCCAATCAGAGGCACTAACTGTTCATTTACTTGCCTGGGATAACAGAAAACTTGGGCTGGATTTAGATTTGAGGTCCAGAAAAGAGGACCCCTAGTATAAGAGATACAGTGCTTAACAAATTTATTTGACCACCTGTCATTGAAACAAGAAAACACAAATATTTTAGAAATCTGTCAAGAACTTGTTTAAAACTAAAAATTATATTGTTATTTCTTAGGAAGATAACAAGCTGAAACAACTAAATAGTCCTTAGACACACATAAAAACCAAAAAAAAAAACTGTATGGTCTCCTTTGGCCTTGATAACAGCTTGCATTCTTGCACTCAACCACTTAAAGTAAAAACTCTTATTTGGCGTTTTGTTCAAAAATTATGCGCTTAAATTTGTTTTCTGCTTTTTTTTGTAAAACAGTAAATTTGAAATAATAATAATAATAATAATAATAATAATAATGATAATAATAATAATAACAATAATTATATTTTAGCATTAGAAATATAATTTTGATTAAAGAGCTTGCGCATACTGGTGGATTAGCCATAACAGAAATATAAAAAAACACATGATTTTGGCAGTTACCAATACTGTTAATTTAGGGCAGCTGTGGCATAAACCTCACATTGGGTGGTGGTCTAATAAATTTTTTAAGCACTGTAGTTGCGAATTCTCTGCAGAAACTAAGGCAAAGCACAGAGAGAGCAAAGAGGGCGGAGTCACAGATTAGTGTGGAGAGAATCAATTAGTAGAGTTAGTAGTTTGTTCAGAATTAATACTACCCAAATGTGCAAGTTAGTATCTTATTTACAGGATTAGTATATTAGTAAGATAAACTAGACAAAACATACAGTGTTAGTGTGATTAGTACTTAATTAGTAATCAGTGTTGAAGGAAGTAAATGAGGTATTAAGGAACTTGTGAAACACCAGAAACTTCTGAAATCACCCACAATGTGACAGCTTGCAGACAGGGGGCATGCACTGGCAAAGAACATAGAGACGCAATACATTACAGGGGAAAACTATGTTCATAATATGGCAGATAATGCAGAATGCAGCTGCCGGGTTAGCTCACTCGGTTAAAGGGATATTTCAACATTTTGGCAAATTGACCTATTGCCATAATCCCTATAGTCATATGAGTAGGTACATTACCTTTAGTTATCCATGCCTGTTGTTTTGAGATTCAGGGGAGGGAGAAGCGAGCTGCTCAGCGAACATAATGAAAGTGAACGGTACAGGTCCCTCGCTCCTCCAAAACTCATAATCCAACAGCTCTAAAACGCTTTCGTGGACAAGTTGTGACCTGCACATTCACCACGCTATAAAATAATAATGCATAATTATGAGACAGAGTTATTTTCAAGGCAAATGCAGAACCGGAACTACATTCCAGACACACCGGCTGGGCGGAGTGATTTCAAAAGCGTATGTTTACTGCAGCTACTCCGGACCTCAAAACAATACTTTGTTCCGAATAAGAAAGTAGTTCCGAGAATTTGCTTCATGTGTCATAATGTTCCATAATTATACATTATTGTTTCACAGCGTGGTGAATGTGCAGGTCACAACTTGTCCATGAGAGCGTTTTCGAGCTGCTGGATTGTGTATTTGATGAGTTTTAGTTAGTGTACTTTTTTTTTTTTTTTTACAGGGGAGTTCACGCCTGGTTTTGTCACCTTTCGTGTCTTCAACAATCAGGAGTCAGCTAAAGCACTCTGCTCCGGATTCCGTCCAACAGGATGCAACTCAGAGCATGTAAGACTGATAATAGTGTGGTGTCCCATCAAAAGACATTTAAGACACTGAAGGAGAGAGAATAGTGTGCTTGACTGAGTATATGTTTTACAGGTTGTTGCAAAGTGCTTGAGAGAGGATGCACATTTATAAATTGTAACATAATGGTTTACTTCCCGAAAGGTCCCCAAAGTTTAATTAACTAAGGTGCCTGGAATTGGCCACAACACATCTATGCCACAGTAATTATGAACCAGTGCCAGAAAGAGTTTATGCCCCCGTCACACTTATTCAAAATCAGCAGGAATCAAGCAGAACTAGCCGGAATGAAGAATTTTCCAAATTTGCGCAACATTCTGACGGGAATTTCAAATTGACCCAAATTCTTACAGCTTTGAAAGAATGCCGTTCGAATACTTAGAATGCGCTTCGAACCTGCCTCAAATGATTCTTGCACATTCTGGGTGTATTAGCTCTCGAATGCAGCTTGAATGTGGTTGGAACGCAGTAGGAATATTTAGAATGCTGTTAGAATGCAGTCAGAATATTTAGAATGCACTTCGAATGCCATACGAGTGCGGTTCAATTGCTGCCTGAACATCACCCGAAGTTTGGTTGGAAGGTGCCTTGAATGCTGTACGAATTCACCTCGAATGCAGTCAGAGTGCTCCCGGAATGGCCGCCGAATATGGTTGGAACGTCCAAGAATTCAAACAGAATGCAGCTCGAATACTCAGAATGTATTTGGAATGTAATACGAGGGTCCTGTGTTTTCATTTATAACGCATACCTGTCAACTCTCACACATTCGGTGTGAGTTTAAGTGGCTTATTTACGTTCCTCTGCTGTAGTCAGCAATTATTCAACGCATATGTGAAAGATTCTCGCGCGGAATTTAAGTCCTTATGCATGCAGGTTTATCAGTCTCACCTGTGTTATGACTCCCGACTTCTCACGCTTTTCTTTACTCAGAGGTTGGAAGCAATGCATGTGTTTCATTCTCATTTAAATTGTTTAAATGAAATAAGATCATTTGTAACGTCTTTCTTCCAATAAAGTAAAGTAAGTAAAGAAAAGCGTGAGAAGTCAGGAGTCATAACGCAGGTGAAACTGATAAACCTCCATGCACAAGGACTTAAATTCCGCCCGAGAATCTCTTACATATGCGTTGATTGAGTAATTGCTGACTACAGCAGGGGAACGTAAATACGCCACAAAAACTGACGCCGAATGTGTGAGAGTTAACAGGTATGCGTTATTAATGAAAACTGGCCACACCTGATAATGCTGAGAGTTTTCGGAGTTTCTGTAAATGGTAATTTAAATCAATGATTGAAAACAGGTCATGACCAATCATTATTTTTAAGGGATGGGTTTCAGCCTGTTTTTAAGGGATGCGATTTTCAGTTTCTAGCTGAATTGTTTTAATATCGAAATAGATTCCGGCAACAATCGAGATGCATTCGAGGCGCATTCTGGCTCATTCGAGGCGCATTCAGGGCAGGATTTGACGTGGCTTGCCGTTTCGATTCTCCCTCGAATGCATTCAGAATGTTTTGAATGCTGTTGGAATGCCGTATGAATATTTATAATGCAGTCAGAGCGCAGTTAGAATACACTTCGGGGGCGCCTCGGTGGCTCATCGGTCTAAGCGCGCGCACCATAAAGGCTGTGTCCTTCCCGCAGCGACCTGGGTTTGATTCCGTCTCAGGTCATTTGCTGCATGTCTTCCCCCATTCTTCTCCCCGACCTTCCTGTCTCTCTGCACTGTATAACTGTCAAATAAAGGAAAAAAATCTAAAAAAAAAAAAAGAATACACTTCGAATTCCGTTTGATATTTCTCCACTTCGAATGCACCTGGAAAGTTTTGAGCATGAGCAAAACATTCGGGCCGGCCACAAGAATGGGCCCGAATATTTGGAATGCAGTCAGAATTTTTAGAATGCACTTCGAATATCCAGGAATATACAAAGAATTTTCATTCCGATGGCATTCCGGCTCATTCCATCTCTAGTGTGACTAGGGTTTTAGATAAGCAGTAAACAAGTCTAAATTTCTCTCTTCAGTTGCAGCTGGTTTATACTTCGTATTTGTCTCTGCCTCAGCTCCATTTTTGCTGCAGCTTTCCTCTCTTCCAGCGTCTGTGTTTCTGTTCTTTTACAGTACTGCATTGGTGGAGGAGGCTATTTCCCTGAAGCAGCAAGCCACTGTGGGGATTTCTCTTTCGATCACGACGGCTATGGTACCAACACTGGATGGAGTGCCTCGCTGGACATGACCGAGTCTGCTGTGCTGCTTTTTTACCACTGAAAAGACCTCCAGTTCTGCTCATCACTCCTCAAAGTTCCAATAGAATGCTGGGGATTCATCTCACTGTGCTAGATTTGCTAAAGAATGGGTGCTAATGGAGGCTATTGGTAATTTAGTCCTTTCATGAGTCAAGAAAGAAGAACACATTTTTTCTCTATTTTGATCAGATTTTAGTAACTTACAATCTATTTTCTGCTTTCCATTTTCCTCTCCATCCTATTTGTAAACCAGAATTAGAATAATAAAGCAATCAATTTAAATTACAAGCACATGGATTTCATTTAAATGAATGCCCATCAAGCTACTATCTATCATCAAAAGTGCTATCGCCCATTGCCCTTTGATGAAAACCATTGCATCTGCATTATATATCAGTATAAATAACAGGGTACCAGCTGCAAAATTTGTGGGCATGCAATTATTGACATAACGTTACATGCTAACATTCCTGTATGCAAGGCTCTCAAGTCAAGCCATGAAAAGTGGTCACAGGCAAATGCACTTTGCTTAGACAGCTTACTTGTCTGGACGCAGGCAGCCTCAAGCTTTTCACTACAGGGTTAAAATTATTTGGCTGGTTTTACAAAAATTTGGTCCTGGTCGCGCAAGCTTATCTACGAAGAAAACTCACAAGAAGTCATGAGTTATTATGTAATAACTATAATATAAAAAATCATGAATTATATGATTATATTACATGAGGCATATTTCATGACACATTTGAGAGCTCGATTAGAGAGCTTGCTAGTTAAGAAAGACCAGCTGACTAATTTATGACCTAACTAATATACAAAATGTCATGGGAAGGGGAAGTTATAAAGGTAAATGTTCCGCGAACTTCAGGTGTTGCTAACTATCCTTTTAAGTTCTGACCTGTCTCCAATGGAGAATGAGTGGCGCGTTGTGAAATTCAAAATGTGACTACAAAGAACCCGTACTGTTACCTAAAAGGTGCACTATGCAAGTTTGTTTACTTTCACTTCTGTTGATATTCGAACTCAAACAAAACAGAGGTAGCCCGCCCCTCCCTCCCATAGTTCCCTCCTTTCCATGCTTCCATAACTGTCAACTCTTGTTGGTGAATGGCTGGGATGGTTTGTTATGTTATGGGGCACAGCCTGTGCCCCTTGCGGTTATTTGAAGTTTGTGACACCTGTGCGGTCTCCAGAGCCCGGGTGTTTTTTTACAGTGAATTTAGGGGCAGGCAGCTAGTGGATCGTGGAGAGATGTTGGCGAATTGAGACAAAAATGTAATTGGCAGAAAATAAAAAAACTTGCATAGTGCACCTTTAAGACTTGTTTGAAGCAATAATGGGAAAAAATCGCATCTGAAACACTCAGTCACGAGGGCAGCACGGTGGTGCAGTGGGTGGTACTTTTGCCTCAGTGCATGAAGGTAGTGGGTTGGAATCTGGCCTTGGGCCTTTCTGTGTAGAGTTTTAATGTTCTCGCCATACTCAGATGGATTATATCTCATGAGTGTGGCTAATTGGAGACTCTGAATTGCGCGTAAGTGTGAATGGTGTATGTGCCCTGCGGTGCATTGGCTGGCCAGGGTGTGTCGCTGCCTTTCACCTATAGTCGACTGGGATAGGCTCCAGGTCCCACTCGACCCGAATAAGGAAGAGGTGGCATGATAAGTGGATGGATGGATGGACACTTGATCACTCGGGGTCTTCAATCTCTAAATGTGAAAAGGAATGACAACATTATTTTTAAAAAAAACTAATAAATTACTGTCTGCTACTGCTACTTTTTTTTGAAATATGTTGCAAGAATCAACACTTAAGTGTATTTATTTTTAAGAAATCAATAAAATTCTTGTGGTGAAATATCAAACAATGCACAACAATGGTATTGTTTTCAACATAATACAGGCCAAAGGAAATTAACAAATCACAACATCTTCAGATTTAATTTTCATTAAACATGCTATTCTAACTTTTTCTGATTTGGAGTTGTAATACCATAAGAATGGGGACCAGACTACTTGTATTGCATGTAAAATACCGTTTGAAAAAGTTGAAATTATTTCATGAAAGTAATAACAAATTCAGGGATAACCAACATGGTTTCTATAATGCAAGATCATGTGTGACAAAACTTTTTGAATTCCTTGAAGAGGCCACCAATGGCACTTTTCCACTGCATGGTAAAGGCTATAGTCGACTCTACTCGGTTTTGGTAACAAGTACTGATTTTCCACACAGCATAGTGCCCGATCTATTGTAAGTCGGACCAGCTATGGGAAGCACCAAACATTATCATCAAAGTGACACAAAACACAACATCGCCTCACACTCAAAAAAATGAAAGGTAATGAAATTTTAGATTTACTTAATAATGTTATGTCAACTGGTTCCACGCAATTGCTTTGCGTAACCTTTATTTGACTTCTAACATTTTTGGCCAGTTTAATTAGTTGCATTGAGTGGAATGTACTTAACTCAGTTTTGTGGAACCAGTTGACATAACATTATTAAGTAAATCTAACATTTCATAACGTTTCATTTTTTGAGTGCACGCGACCCAAACAGAGGAGCCGTTGAGGGTGTAGAAGGGCCACTGCTCTTAGTTCTCAGAAACAAGATTAGGTGGTTATTTGCATGGCTGCTTATACATTTTAGCCCAATTGTTTTAGTTCCATAAGAAGTCATATTCAGAATTTTCGGCTGGTCCATAACTCGCTTGCATTTGGCTGAAAATTGTTGGGGAGCAGCCATGTATTTGGCAGCTAGGCGTTTGCTACCCTCATTATCCGTTATATAATCATCTTACCTGAAAGTTGCTACCTTGTTTTGTGCCCCTGAAGTGTTTATTTTGTGTTAAATTAGCTTACAAGAAAGCTAGCTTGCTTGCTGTTCAGGAGACATATTTACCAGCCTAAGTCACATCATTTTTTTAATGGAAATCATCATATTCCACAGTAATACTGATTATGTTATGTATAGTGTTGGCCTGTCCTCAGTCATTCGAATGAAGTTTCCTTCTGACCAATCAGTTGTCTACAGTGCAGAGACCTCACATTGTAGCCTCGGCTCCACTTGCTTGGAACCTCAGCCAACGAGGTACTAAAAATAGTACTTGATACCAGGTACTATCCACAAAGGAAATACATAAAAAACCAAGTCAAAGTCGGGTTGAGTAGAGGCAGTGGTAGAAGCGTGCCATGATGAGCCCAGGACAAAGAATTATTTTTAGCCCCATCCACACTGAGCTTTAGCACCTTTTAGGCAAAAAAAATTCTGCTGGGGATTTTTCAGTGAAAAGTTGTAGTCTTTACTAGCAGGTGAAAAACATTAACATGGTGAAAAAACAAAAAAAAATCTGCTGGGAATTTTTTAGGAAAATTTGATTTGTTTGAAATATGCCATTTAGACATATTGCAAGATAACTGATGGTCAAAGAATTTACTGGAAGATTCCTCTTTGGCACCACACCGGTGTTAGCATTAAGGATTTTTCTTTCCATGAGTCCATTTTTTTCCACTGGACTCATCTGCTCTGAAGTAAGCTCATTTCTATGATTCCAACTTCAAATTTCATGAGTCCAAAAAACCAGCATCACATCATGGAGGCTCAGGACAAAAATCCACCATGTTCATGATGTAGATCACGGCACTGCAGGATAGACTAGGATGGGGGAATTGCAAGCAATAAACAAAGCAATAAAAATTATTTGTGAAATTAAAGAAATACAGTTATTTGAAATTCAGATTCTTCTTATTGCAATTTCGACTTTAGAGTAGACTGACTAAAAGGGATGGAATCAATACTTATCATTATGCAGATAATGATGATTCAACCAGTACATCATGACAATATCACCTATCATCAATTCATCACAAAGGTAAATGGTAGGTAAACTAGGAAAAAATTTAATTCATAACATTGACCTGACTTATTACTTGACTAGGAAGGAATTGGCAGAGAGATTTTCACTATTCAAGAGAAGACATGCAGTCTCAGTGAGTGTGGAAGGCACCATCATTACTATTATCTACCACTGTTTAGAGTTTAGGCTTTCTGATCTTTTCCTCAGTCCAAGTGCCTTAGAGTAGTCAAAAGTGTCTACATCAATACAAGCGGTTGCCAATTTTGTGGCCATTGAAAGGTTTTCATCACCTAGATTGCACCTCAGTTTTGTCTTGATTCTGTTCTGTGTTGAAAAAAAAAAAAAAAAAAAAAAAAACAGGTCAAAGCTGCAAATTAGTAATTTATGCCAACTTACTCAGTACTTAGTAACACAGCTGGTACTGTGGTAGCTAGGCCTAGGCCAGGGGTCACCAACCCTGTTCCTGTAGGGCTACCATCCTGTAGGTTTCTGCTCTACCTCCTATTCAGCACACCTGATTCAACTAATTAGCTACTTAACAAGATCATGAGCTGGGCAATTAAGCAGCTAATTAGTTGAATCAGGTGTGCCGAATTTGAAATAGAGCAGAAACCTACAGGATGGTAGCTCTCCAGGAACAGGGTTGGTGACCCCTGGCCTAGGCTATACCATGTATACAAACACTGCTGTTCAACCCTGTTATGAAGGGCTTCTGAAGTACAGTACAAAACTAGGCCTAACACAGTTAGATTTGCCTGCACCTGCATGACTGCCGTTACATGGTTCTATCCATGCCATCGCTAATTAAATCCAATTATACATACACACACATCGACGATATGCATGGCACGTACTGTACATACACTAGTACAGGCACGCCTACTCCTGCCGAACGGGACCTGTCACTATGGCTATCGCATTCACTCCATTGTTTTGCACTATCAACATGCTCGCTGTCTCTTAATGTATACACAGTACTCTAATATCATTCAATGTAAGAACCTACCTTCGTTTCTTGGCCGTTTGCCCCAAATCTTTCGGAGGTGGAGTTGAATATGACCAACTCGCTTGCTCGCCATTTTGATTTTACCTGGTTTTCCCATGTCCGGTCAAACCTCATACCCAGCCAGGATGTTTAATGTACGAGATGTGCACTCTTTCTGTGTTCGGAGGCTGTATGCAGGTTAGGTTTTTCTCACTACCATGCGATCAGGAAGAACCGTGGGTCCGGATTGCTATGCCGAGGGTAGTAGAATGACAAATGACAAGCGCCTGTTTGCGTTATTTTTATATCTGACAGTCGGATTTTCTTTTCTTTGGGTAAAAATCCATGTGTCAAAATTAGCTTTTCACGGAAGAAAACCATCGTACATATCGTAATAAAAAAATATCGTACATCCAGCTTGCGTCCTGAAATATTTATGAAGACGTTTTTGATTCTCTGTTGCTTAGTTAAAGAACGTCCAAAGTGGATTTTTATGCATTCAGGGACGCATGGACACATCTTCATGCGAACCCTGCACACTGCTCTTTCATGCCGATAAAAAAGCAATTTGTATCTTATTTGCCAAAGTACTGCCAACATAATGGTTGCCATGGCAACGAATTACCTTTTTTCAAATTTAAGTAAATATGAGCTTATTGCAATGACAACAAACTAAAATTAATCCAGTTTTAAATTTAAATAGGCAAAATCTTTACACTCTAAGATTGCCATGAACTAAAACTGACACTGGATTCTTGTCCAATAACTAGCTGATTTCCAAAATGTCTCATTCACTTATGGTGTTCAATGACACATTCACAAATGCAAGGCATTGTACTCCTTTACAGTTTGTCTTAGTCATTGACCAAAGAGTTTGTTTCCTTTGTCCTTAACATAGTGACGGCCCCAAAACCTGGCAAAGTCAGCATGCACTGCTTTAAATCCTTGTTCACAGAACCAGGCTAGACCACAGTTGTGCTGCTGACAGAAGGCTCTCAGGTGGTCTCCAAGTAAGAGATAATGTAGAGCAAGCTGGTCACTCCGCTTCGCGTCGGGGTCCTACATCACCCTGTCGGGGTTTATTTCTCTATAATGACCGGCTCGCTCTACATTATCCCGCTTATGACATGGCTACTCACTAAAGAAATCAAAAGTTTGACATAAAATGTTGATTTAAATATGATTTTATTGATTTACAAAAGTTTTCATTGCTTCGGCTTGAAAAAATAGTCCGTTCGTTTCTACGGTTGGAACTGGAGCCGTAAGCAACAGTAACTCCGAAGCGTCCATAGCAACGGTCTGCTATACAGAAATAACAGACCTTAGAATGTTGTAATTGACCAATCAGGATCGAGCATTTGACAATGCCGTGTAATAAAATGTCTTATTCACTTATACTTACTCCCCGGCTGGTAGGATCATGTCCTTACGTTCTGCGATGCTTACATGCAGCTGTCCATCAGTAGGACTTCAAAATTTCATATCAGAGACCACCTGTGAGCCTTCTGTCATCAGCACAACTGTGGTCCAGCCCAGTTCTGTGAACAAGCTTTTGAAACGGTACATGCTGAGTCGCATTTGTGAACGTTTCATTGAATGCCATAAGTGAATGAGGCATTTTTGAAATCAGCTGGTAACTGGACAAGAATCATGTGTTAATTATAGTTCACGTTAATCTTAGAGTCTAAAGATTTTGCCTCTTTAAATTTAAAACTTGATTAATTTTAGCTTATTGTCATTGCAATAAGCTCGTAATTACCTTTGAAAAGGTAATTTGTTGCCATGGCAACCATTATGTTGGCAATACTTTGGCAGATAAGATACAAATTGTTTTTATCGACATGAAAGAGCAGTGTGGTGCCGAAGACGAATCTTCCGGTAAATTCTTTGACCATCAGTTACTTCGCAATAAGATAAGATGGCTAATTTAAAAAAAATCAAATTTTCCCAAAAAATTCCCAACAGATTTTTTTTCACCATGTTAATCAGCTAGATAGAGACTACACATTTTCACTGAAAAATCCCCAGAATTTTCTTAACCTAAAAGGTGTTGAAGCTCTGTGTGCATCCTCAGTCCACACAATCCCAAAAGTCAGACCTGTTCCAGTCCTGTTAGTTTGCGCATACTAATGCACCCACTAACAGAAATATACTGGTAATATGCGAAGGTATCGCATCAGTTCAAGTGTTACAAAAGACACTGTGCATGTCCTTGATTTGTTGTCTCTCTCTTATGGAAGTTAAATAGGCCTTACAGTTTGGCTGGCCAGCCATCTAATAAAAAAAAGTTAACAACTCTTGATAATGCTATTTGCTTTTAATCTTATCATGAACCTTGACAATGTCAAAAAATTGATAAATCATGGTACTGTCATTTGACCACATGATAGCATGTTGTATAATTTATTAACTAAAATTATTAATATTTATTCTGAGGTAACTAACGTAAGCTATCCATGATCTATCAAGGGTTGATGCCAGCCAAACAATAACGGCTACACTAATCAGAAATAGAAATGCCTGTAGCTAGCTTGCTAGTTGGTTTCTGTGTAGCCTAATATCCCACATAGCTCCAACACAGACAACTGTTAACACGTAACATTAGATAGAATTTTTTGAATTGAGAAGAACCCAGATTTGACATTATCAGAACAATTTCAATTTACTCAGATATTTTTTTCAATCGTCAATGCATTTCTGTGAATTTAAAATCTCCAATTCAGAGTCAACATGAACTCCGTGTGAAATCTGAGTGCTACCAAGGTATCTACATACAGTTGCTGACTGTCTTGAGTTGGCTGAACGGGCAGGCTGAACAAAATATACCAGCGGCATTCAACGCTGGGGTGAGAACATAGTAAGAGTCGTTTTAAGTAGCTTGCTAGCTAGACAGCACCATGGCTAGGTGACGAATAATAAACGTCAGGTCACCAGCTGGCGCTCACTATCTGTTGCTCTTCATCTGTTTTACTGCTGCACAGCGTACAAGACGACAAACAAAGAAGACAATCTCGGCAGATTTACCCTCTCCTCCTCTTCTTCTGCGGCTTTCATTTTTTTGCTCCCATTTTTGCGTTAGAAAGGGTAGCAAACCTAAACAGCTCATCAGACTGGTCACTGTGTTTCCCAAAAATCTCCATAACAAGGAAGTAAGAGGAATGATATTTTTCATAATATTCACAGAAAACATGCAGCCTACCGCTGTCAGTTTCACTTAAAAATGTCATTATCTAGGTCCAACATATGCCACAATATATCTGCATCAGTATTGCACATAGACTGATTTAAAACTTCAAAACATTTGCACCCATAACAGAGATTTGTTTGACTTTTGTGCTTTTTAAATAGTGGAAAATGCTCTCTGCACAGAAAGGTTTTATGTCACCTGCTATTTTTAACTACAGTTCAAATTGGATGATTTTACCGAATTCATGTTTCCTTGTTAACGGGCCCCCATCACCCATGGGCCCGGGTCCCCTGCACCCTCGGTATTTTTGCCCCTGAGTAAAGCTTTAAAAGAAGGCCAAGTCCCTCACGAGCATAGAGGGGTTGAGCTTCACCAATTTGATAAAAGATAAAAGCAAATTATCCATCTCAGCAATACTCCCCAAAGACATATTGGGAGGACTTGAGGAATTTCAACCTGTGCTGTTTGTAATAAAATTAAAAATGGATGGAATGTAGTTAAATCTCAGTGTGTAGTGGGCAAAGCTAAAATCACTTAAAAAGAAGGTTCACCAAGGATTATACCACAAAAATCAGCTGAATCAGGTGCTAAACAGCTCATGGACAACAAACTTTGAAAGGACAAACGAGACTGGAGCATACTGATAAATTTACAACCTTTATAGTGCAAACAGACTAACATTTCGACACTACTATGTCTGTATCAGAGTCAAATAGGACAAAGACATGACGCAAACAACAAATAGTGAGCCTAAAACAAGTGTACAATTGTCATTGGTTAGAAAAGATTTCAAATGTACTGGATTTCATGGATGGATCCAGCAATGGGAGTAACCAAAGTCAATGTCCAAGGGCCATGGCCCCAACTTCCTGTCAGAAAGGGCAGACATAGAACAAAAATATAAACGCCCCATGTCAAATACTGATGCCACATGGAGTTAACAACTCTAAATGAGCATATGCTGACTTTTACTTGTACAATAGGGATATTTCTCTTGATTTGTGTACCATTTTTTAATCCATCTCTCTGTCAGTGAGCATTTGCTCAGTGATGCAGTGATTTCACTCAGTACATGGGTGTGGCATTTCCAGACGGTGATCAGACAGAATGAGCAGTACCCAGACACTCCTTATACTGGGGACAATAAAAGGCCACCCCAAAATGTCAAATTTTGTCAAAAGTCATCATGCCTCAGATGTTTCAATTCATGCGGGAACGTGCCATTGGCATGCTGGATGCAGGGATGTCCACCAGAGGGGTTTGCATGCAGTTCCTTGAAGCAGAGCACATTCCAGTTCTGGACTGGCCTGCGTATTCGCCGGAAATGTCACCCATAGAGCATCTTTGGGATGTTCTGGATCGACGTGTCCGCTACCATGTTCCAGTTCCGGATAATGTGCGCCAGCTTTGTGTGGCCCTCCGGGAAGAATGGACTAACATTTCGAAGGCCACGACAGACAACCTGATCAACTCCATGCGAAGGAAATGTGTTGCTCTGAGAGACACAAATGGTGGACACACAAGATATTGAACATTCAATTTCTTCAACCTGACCCCCAACGTGTTCAAAGGATTGTCACTCCTTTGCAGATGCCAAAATCAAGATGTAATGGACGGTGATCTGAAGATTAGTCATAAACAAAAATGCACTTTGATTCGCTTCATATATTGCATAACCCTAATGTTAATTAAAACTCAAAAATTTGACATGAGGCGTTTATATTTTTGTTCAGTGTAGCTCACTCTCAAATTTAACAAAGACGAGGAAAAAATGAGTACAAGTTGATGAGAGGAAACATCACAGTAGCCTGTACACATGACAAAGGGTAAACACCATGTACACACAGGGAGGTGAATGTCGTTTCAGAGGCAAAATAATGAAATAACTCTTTCCTCTGTGGAACCACCCAAAATGAAGACCTTTATTTTGCACCAATAATGCAGAGAAAAATAAATATCCTCAGGTTGCAGGATATCATAGATGACCACTCTCGATGATATGTACTGCATAATCTTATGCTCATTTGCAACACCAACAGCCACTCGAGGAGAGGTGTTCCAGTCCGCCTCGCTCAGCAGTTCTCAGTTGAATTGAATAAAAAGCAAAACTAAATATGGTACTGTAGACTTCAAAAAAGTTGAAGAATTAAGAAATATTTTGCCAAATAATGCATTCAGGGCGTCATTATATAATCCAACAGGACAATGATCTGAAGCACTCAAACAACCGTATTCAAGGATTTGTGAAGAAGAAACCCATCAATGTTCAGGAGTAGCTACCTCAAAGCCCAGACCTGAACCCGATTGAACACCTTTGGGATGAAATGGAGCGACAGCATGAGGATGCCACACCATCGAACAAGAAACAGCTCAAGACTCTAGTCCAGAAAATGTGGAATGGAAAAGCATAGAATATTTGCACCAAACTTGTTGATAATATGTCAAGGAGACTATAAGCAGTGATTGTGGAAAAAGACAGGCCAAAAAGTACTGCATAGTGCCACAAACTCTCAGTGCTTACTGCGTGCAGATAACTCTTGGGTCAGTAAAATAACCTGATGAGGTACCAGAACTAAAGGGTTAATTTGTGTACTTCAATTTTGTTAGCAAATAATGAAGGAAGTGACTGGTGTATACAATTAATGATTTTTTTAGTTCCTAACCTATCATTTTCTTAATTCTTCAACTTTTTCCAAGTGGACAAATAGTTATTGGGGTGACTGTATGTGTGAGCAAAGCAAAACAAAAAATGGTGCTGATATGTCGTGAACGAGGGGCTAACCTCCCAAGGCACTGTCCCCAATAACCAGATCCACCCAAGACTCAGGCAACACGCAAGAAATGAATTCCTCACAACAAGTTTATTTTTGAAAATACACTTAAAAATGCAGGTCAGCAAGTAGGCAGGCCAGTATAACTAGGCAACCACAGGAGGGCAGTAGCCTCACCACCAACAGGCTCCAGTACGAACACAACGCCCTCCCCCCCCAAACACATCAAAACCCACAGCAATATATAAGTGAGAAGGCATCAAATCACAGATCACAATCTACCATAAAACACACTCCCAAAAAATAGCAATAAATGAATCAACTCATCAATTCATTACAGCAAAATCCCAATAAATAACAATAAACAAATCAATTCATCAATGTATCAATTATAGCAGAGCACCAACTCCACAGAAAAAAGGAGAGGGATGAGGTAAGCATTCAGCCTAAGGCCAGCAGGTGGCAGCAAACACATCCCCACAGTCAGCCCCACTCTCCCCACTTAAGTCCTGCTCAATTTAAATAGTCCGTACTGGTCGGCTGCCGCTGCCGACCAGTACAAATAAAATCCAATATCTCCACACTAATTTAACACAGCACCAACCCGCTCTCCAACAGACTGGAGGCAGTAGCAGATCACAGGATCCGGGCCGATGACGTCACACCTCGGAGCGAGAGGAGATGACGCATTCCTGATCAGCTGGAACTTCCCCTTCAGCTGGCAGCAGATAACGCAGCGATCCGTACACAACTTAATTGGAGGATTTGAGAGCGTTGACCGCAGCCTGAAACACCCAACGTCCGCCTCCTCTTCCCACTTCCTGATTGTGATGATTGCCCCGGTCTCCTTGGCTAAACTGCAAACGCACAGGCAATCAGGGCCAGCCTTCGCCGCAATTGCGGCAAATAACACAACATCCAAATGATTGAGAAGGTAACTTCAACGTCCCTTAAGTAAATACTTAGCTTGCGTTGTATCGCCCACACACTGGCACCAATCGCTCCACTGCAACTGCAGCTGCCCTGTGTCCTCGTCGCTCGTCTCCCGGTCTGCCCCTTTTTTGTTCCCATCCATCAGACAGCCCTTTATTATAAAAAAGAAGCGCTCCAACGGACCCAATCCCCTCTCGTTTCAATCAATCAATCAATTAAGCAATCGTTGTCATTCGCGCAAGTTGGATCAGCCACTACACCTTCCCAGTCTTTTTCCCTAGTCAGTAAAGTAGTCTCATAGTCCAAAAGCACAAGTCCATAAAACCTACACATAATAAATCACACTTTACAACACTAGTCACACATACAACTGTTTAAAAACAAGGGCACGACATTTCCCTCCCCCCTTTCAAGATGGTCGTCTACTCACAACGAACTGTAAGAGGGCCCTAGCCTCTCGCCCCGCACGCCCCATTATGCACTGTTGGCACTCAGCTGCCCATCTCCCGACATCTCGAGCCATGTCATCCCAGTAGACTCGGCCCCGAAGGGCCTGCACCATGCGCTGACCCCGTGCATGACTAAAGGCCTGGTGGTAGGACTCCCAGACTTTCCGCTGCTCTCCTGCTAGCACCACTATTGGCATCAAGGACTATTTCGTGGTAGGGTCTTGGCTGGTCCAAACTAGGACCCCGTCGAACATTTGCAGGCGCTCCCACTCCCGCAGTAGCGTCCGTCCATTGGCTGAAAGACACCTTGGATCCACCTGCTGCCGTGATTTTCCTGCAGCCTTCCACTGGCGTATCCACCCCAAATCTGCGTCGGTTCCTGAAGTGTCCACCAGTCAGTCTGCAGACCTGGTTCCTCTGGGGGAACCCCCATGCCCTCCATGCTTAACGGTTGAAGTTGGGTGGCACACACTTTGACCAGGTGGGTGGTCGCCTCCGTGGGCAACCGGGACAGAGCATCCGCATTCTGGTTGGAGGACCCTGGCCTATAGCAGATTTCAAAATTAAAGTTGGCCAGCTGGGCAGCCTAACGCTGTTCGGTTGCCCCCAAATTTGCTGCCTGCAGATTTGTCAGCGGGCGGTTATTTGTGAACACCTTGAATGAGGCACCCCACAGGTAGTCCTTAAATTTCTCAGTGACCACCCATTTTAATGCCAGCAACTCCAGCTTGAACGAACTGTAGTTTCGTCATTCCTTTCTGCGGATGGAGGCTGCAGCTGGCATAGGCGATCACCCTTTCTTTGCCTTCTTGTACTTGTGCCAGCACTGCACCCAAGCCTTGAAAGCTAGCATTAGTATAAAGGTGGAAGGGGACTTTAAAATCGGCATACGCCAGGACAGGGGCCTGGAGGAGGACCCCTTCAGTCTTTCAAATGCAGCCAAGCAGGAGTCCATGTGATTGCAGCTGTCTTCTTGCCGCCAGTTCCTGGAGCAAGCTGTTTTAAAGGCATTGCAATCTTGGAGAACCCAGGGACGAACCGTCGATAATATCCTACAAAGCCCAGGAATGATCGCACATCCCTGACTGTGGACGAAACGGGCCACCCTTGCACTTCCGACATCTTCTCTGGATCAACTGACACTCCCTCCTGACTCACAATATGACTAAGGTCTGTCACCTTCTGCTGGAAGAGCCGACACTTCAGGGGTTGCAGTCTAAGGCCATGGTGGTGGAGCCGCTCGAACACTTGTTCAAGGTGGGCCAGATGGCTTTTGAAGTCAGGGGAAAAGACGATTACATCGTCAAGATCAATTAGGAGGAAGTCATTCACCCGCTCCCCCAGACACCTCTGCATGAGGCGCTGGAATGTAGCGGGTGCATTACAAAGTCCAAATGGCATCCTCTGCCACTGGTAGAGGCCCATGGGGGTGATGAAGACAGTTTTCTCCTGGTCACGTGGGTTAACCTCGACCTGCCAGTAACCACTGACCAGGTCGAGAGTCGAATACCACATGGCTTTCTTCAGCCCAGTGAGAGACTCCTCAATACGAGGGAGGGGGAAGGCATCCTTATGAGTAACTGAATTGAGTTTCCTACAATCTACGCAGAATCGCCAGGCACCACATTTCTTCCGCACTAAAACCATTGGGGCGGCCCAGGGGCTGGAGCTCTAAGTAACCACCCCACTCGCCAACATCAGCTGGAGCAGCGTACGCAACTCAGCGTACAGGCTGGGGGGGACTGGGCCGGTAATGTTCCCGTATGGGGGGGCATCGCCTGTTGGAATTTGATGCATGACTGCACTTGTCTGTCCATAATCCTCCTCATGGGCAGCGAAGACACAGGTCCACCTCTGGAGCAGGTTAGTCAGTTCTTGCCATTCCACTGTAAGTCCCTCACCCTGAAGGGATGTGGCTGGATGGTCACAGTCACCGGCGGTGCCCACCGAACGTACATCGACCTCAACTTCGGAGATGCCGGTGGGCCATAATACCAGCTGCTTCTGATCTTGGATATCCGAGGGGGCTATCTGTGTAACATGGGCTAATGGCTTGGGGGGGGGGGGGGCAGTTCCACTGGATAGGGGTGTGGATTGCACACACGGAGGGGTAACTTGCCCGCTCTCATCTTCACTATTGCCCAACCTACCCTCCACTCCCTCGTCTCGCTTCCAAGGTCTTCAACTACTACACAGCAGTCATGGCGGCCAGCGGCCTTCGGCACAGATTCCCATACCATCATCTCAGACTGAGGCCGTGGCAAAATAGGCTCTGGGGGGTATAGTCGGGCCGTTCCCTGGAAAGCCATTGGGACGCTGACGGCCTGCACACGTTGACAGACCTGGAAGGCCTTCTCCCATACCCGGCCAGCTCGCTGTGAGACGGTGGACTTGAATGCGGCCAGGCCAGGGTGGCCATCCTGGAACAAGGCCTCCCAGCAATGATTGATCACGTTCATCCCGAGGATGCCATAGTCAGACTGAAGACAATCATCCTCTACTACAATGACTCCCTTGGCCGGCATGGTGATGCCCCCTATCTTGAAGTCTAGAATGGCATATCCACTGTAGGGTAGCTTCAGCCCACTGGCAGCCTTTAGAGTCAACCAGGGTATCACTCCGGCTTCGTGGACTGGCTTTTCTTGCATATACCGGTGATACAAAGTCTGGCTGAATAAGGTCACCTGTGAGCCAGTGTCCAAAATGAAGGGAATATTCTTCCCCTGCACCATGACCTCCACTTCAGGGCACTGTCCAATTAATGCGGGCTTAAGGGGGGCATCCCTAACCTCTGATAAGACCTCCGTCTTCAGGGTCTCTCGCATCTGCTGCCAATCCTCAGTGGTCTTAGCCAGCGGGGGGGCTGGGGGAGGCACGTAGGTCCGTCTGGTGCAGACCTCCTCCGCTTGGCGACTCTGTTCCTGTTCCACAGCCTTAGCCTCTTTACACATATCCTCGAATGTCAGAGTGGGAGTCCTTCGCAGCAGCCTCTGGAGCTCAACCTGGAGGAGCCTTGGGCGAAGTCCAGTGACTAACTGGGACCGTAGCATCTCTTCGTCATCAGCATCCTCGCCTCTCTCCTTTGTATGCCACCTGGCAAGAGACTCACAAAGTCGAAGGATGAATGCCCCCACATCCTCCCCAACCTGTTGCCTACAAGTGAAGAAGCAGGCCCGTAACTGAACCACTGTGACCTGCTCCCCATACACTTTAGCTAGTGCAGTGAAGATCTTATTTGGGGTATCACGGTCTCCTGGGGCAAGCAGTAGGACATCCCTCCTAGCTTCTCCTTCCACCTTCCAGGGCATTCAGCACAAAATCAACTTGCTGGGCTTGATTAAGTTTTTGGGCGCGAATGAATATTTCCATTTGATTTTGCCAATCTGTTAAGCCTATAACATCTTCAAGCAATTCCATTACTTCCAACCCCTGAGTAAAGAAAAGCGCGAGAATCTCTTTCATGTGCATTGATTGAAAAATTGCTGACTACAGCAGGCGAACGTAAATATGCCACTAAAACTCGTGCCGAATGCTTGAAAGTTGACAGGTATGCGTTATTAATGAAAACTGGCCGCACCTGATAATGTTGGGAGTTTTCAGAGTTTCTGTAATGGTAATTTCAATGAATGATTGAAAGCAAGTCATGACCAATCATTAATTTTAAAGCTTCGTTCACACTTGGCCCTGAATCCGCTCAGGGGCGCGGACCGAATTCGGGAATAAATTCGTAACTAATGGCTCTACTGTTAAAGTGCACAGCTGTTCACATTTACCGGGACGGATTCTGTACCGGACACCGAATCAGTTCAGATAGGTCGCGGACCCATTTTCTCAGGTCCGGTGAGAGAATCTGTGGACAGATTTCTACTTTTGACCACTCAGCGTCAATCAAAATACTAACCCAAACAAACATGGCGGAAAGCGTCGAACAACTTATCATTGAGGTGGAAAAAAAGTGTCTTTATGCAACTTACCCACTGTCGCCGTCTTCTCTTTCTGACATTTTGTGTCGCAATACATAAAAGCAGCAGTTCCTTGTCTGCCATGTTGTTGTTGTCGGTATCCAAGTTTTCTGACACGTGACGTCTTCGGAATGTTCCGATTGGTTATCCATCTTGACCTAGAAACTGGACACCGTCACGGAAGACAATAGTGTGAACACGACACATCCGATCAGTTATATGTCCTAAATTTGGTACGGGCCCCTGAGCGGATTCGGGGTCTAGCGTAAACTTAGCCTTTGGGATGGTTTTGAGCTTCCCCTACTGCCAGTTCACCAGCCACCCCTGCTTTCTGTGTTGAGTTTGCATGTTCTCCTCGCATTTCTGTAGGTTTTCTACGGGAACTCGTTTCCTCCCACAGTCATGCACATCAGGCTAATTGGAGACACTATATTGCCCATAGATATGAGTGTTGCGACAATTGATTAGTGAACCGTTCAGGGTTCCGCCCGCAGTCAGCTGGGACAGGCTCCAGCTCCCCCTGTGACTCCAATACTGGAAGTACACAGGTAATGAGAACAGATGGATAGATATAGAAAGGCATGCATGTCAAAGAATCATAACTGAATATGCTTTACTAATTCAGTATTTCAACAACATATGAAAGCGGAAAGAGATCACAATGCAGTAAATCACAGTGCACAAATGCAGTGCATTGTTATGTAATGAAATTCAGTTAATGTAAATGTGTATTTCCAACGTAGAGATACAGCATATTGTAATAAGCTCAGTGAAAGTTCAGTTAGGAAGACCCTCCTCTCCATTCTTCTGCCAGTAGTTTATTTTCATTCATTTAACTGCTTTCACTCCTCTAATGCATGCTTACTCATAATTTCTGCTGTGATTTTGCCGGGCTGCCAACTGAGACATCAGCTGATCAACTGCATCGAATGCCACTGCAACACACCAACACGTTAGGCCTTTTATCTCAGGGCTGTCTTTTTAAATATGATTCTGTCTCCACCTTTAGTACGTCCATGCGGCTGTTATGTGCACTGTCTACTTCCCCGTCGCTGCCCAGTCTTCACAGGTTCATCAGTTTTATCATTCATCTTCCTCATCAGCCTAGCAGTCAGCAGTCATCAACCATCACCACCACCACTGTCTGGACTCCTCCAGAAGTTTATCCTGCTGCACCTCAGGGCAGATGCTCCTGAATGACCAAAATCCCTATCGTCAAGCTCCCACGACTTTAAAGGCTGTCATCATATCTGTTTAATCAGTGCTGGAGTGAGTCCGCAATGAGTCGAGTCCGAGGTCCTACCTTCGAGTCCGAGTCCTTGGTAACCAAGACCAAGTCGAGTCAAGTCACAGTTTCGAGTCCGAGTTCTCTAGTCACTGTTGGAAATTTGACATGTACCGTTTATGTGAACTGTAGACAGAATGTCAATCACTTCACCTTTACCGTGTGACATCATTCATGTTTCCTTGCAAAACCATTCTGGAAGACCATCATTGATGCAAACACATCTTTTGGAACAGAATTTTCCCTAGCTTTTAGGCAGTGGTCATAAGCAGGCTGCTTCCATCTGTGAACTGGTTAGTCAGATAAATTTTAACAAAGCTCTAGCCTCTAACACGTAAGTGCAATATAATGTCCTTATGATTGATGTATGCTATTAGTTACTCAAAACATGAAAAAAAATAGAAATGAGTGCTGTAACAGGCAAAATTTTATTTTTGGAATGACCATTACTATACCATCATTATCATCATCATCATCATCATTATTACCATCATTATCATCATCATCATTATTATCATCATCATCATTATGATAATTGTTACTTTACTTATCAAGCCTCCAAATTGATTTGTAGTTATTTTGTCTTTCTTTTTGTGTCGCATTTTTCACAATAAATCCATACTGATTGAAAAACAAATAAAAAGAAAACAGACCCAACTAGAATGGATGCATTTAAATTATTTTATGTTTGCATTCATCTGTCAATTGAAGTCTAAGCTGACTCAACTGGCCATTCCAGTTGATTATGCGCATTAGGGCTATTAATCTGAGTTCCCCAGAGGCTAAGCGTGAAGAAGAACAAAGAACTAACTAACTCACGAAGAAGAAGTGAGAACACGACCCCTGCGCCCCACCTGTCGGTTAGCGTTATTATCCATGTTAAAATGGCGCTCAAACAATCTTCAGGTTATACAGGTGCAGGCCACAAAATTAGAATGTCTTGAAAAAGTTATTATTCAGTTAAAAAGTGAAGCCCTCATATTATAGATTTATTAGACACAAAGTGAAATATTTCAAGCCTTCATTTGTTTTAAATCTGGCCCTGTATTCACAAAGCATCTCATGTTACCGCTAGGAGTACTCCTAAGTTGCGCTAAAACATTTTATGTAGGAGTAAAATCTTAAAAGTTATTCACAAAGCCGCTGAGAGCAACTTTTAGTTAAGAAAACTCCCAGACTAGGAGTAGCTCTTAGATAGGTGGGAGTAAATCTCCGTTGCAATGGATGATGTCAATTCTCATGCACGAGTCTTGGGACAATGAGCACGGTGATTGGTTGTTTGGTGACAGGGTGGCCCACTGAAAAAAATATCCCACATACAACCCATGGAGGAAAAAATGAGGAATAGTCCAAGTGGCTGGTCTGTCCCATGAAATAATAACACGTTGAGCACTCCTGAAAATACTATCGCCCAGTCCCCATATCACGCTTTAGGCAAATAAACTATGTAGGAAAGAGATAGTTGTAAAAGCGGTATGTAAAGCAGGCATGTGCAGCGTCATTTGCCCTGATGATTGGCAACTTAATACCCGGTGAGAATATGTTGCGATCATTAAAATGTTGGGCCGTTCAAGTTTGTTTGCCCTAAACTGTCATGGATGAAAGTTTAAAAAGGACGTGAAAGCCCAACTGGAACCTCAAGGCTATCAATTGGCTGGGTGTTTATTTATTTATTTTTTACTTTTTAACCAGTGCGAATTGACATAGTAGTCTCTGTAGCAGTCCACTTTGTTCAGCAACTTATTGCAAATATCGTCATCCTCTACCAGCATCATCATCATCATCATCATCACTGTCGGCAGCGCCATCATCATCCGGTTGAGGTATGTTTCTTTGTTGGCATAAATTGCGAAGGATGGTAGATGTTGTAATTACTTTGCTGGCTCTCTCTGGGCTGGGGCGCGCGGCATAGAGCAGCGCTTCAGCTGCCCAATACCACGCTCCACCACACTGCGTGTTGTCTTGTGCGCTCTAACATGCACCATGAAAAAGACAACAGCAGACTAAATATACTGAGCAACAAAAGAAACGCAAGTTTGCTAGTTAGTTAATGTACTCTTGGTTACTCAGTCAAAGTGACCGCAAACAAAGAAAGTTTGATGAAATGAGTGTAAATGTGCATACGCTGGTAATAAATTTGAGTTTCTATAATAATTGCACATCTACTTATTTTCCGGTCTGTCTTTAATTAACTTGCGTTTCTTTTGTTGTTCAGTATATTTGTAATTTACAGTATTATACCATCTTCACATGTAATCGGCATGCCAATGTAGGCTATAGCAACAAAGACATACCTGTCATAATTTTTTATTTGTGGTCGGTTCAATGGATTCAGGTAAGGGGTCAAGAGCCAACATTTGCAGGGGTAGTCACTGTCCCCTGTGGCAAGTGGCATCCCGCAGGCACATTATGCCTGTCATATAATTGGCATAAGCCGCTTTTCATTAAGATGCGAGAGTCGCGCGTGGATCCTGGCCATTTCACAACAATGTCCAAAATATACGTGTCGGCATCAAATATATCACAGGTGTTGATGGAATGAACTTTTTTCTGTTTACAAATACCTCTTCATCTTGGGTCGGAGAAATAATTCAAATATGGGTCCGTCAATAGCACCCATGATACCGGGCATAGGCCTACCTGAGATGTGCATGAATTCAAGTTTGATTCTGTGTTGTTGGCGAATGTCCATAGTGGAAACCCGGATAAATTGTCGGCGGATGGTGTGAGGTTCACAGAGCGCATTGATTGTTTGTTGGCGACTGACAGATGATTGAGAAATCCTTAAATTGTCCGTGTTGCAAAGTTGCATTTTTCCGGTGGCCAAGTAACAAAGTGTTGTCAAACATTTTAATTTCGGGTGTATTGGGTTGTTTCTCTTGGTTGGAGACGAAATCTCTCCCTCACCAAGTCAACAACAAATAAAATCCTTCGATTAGATCCGACATCTTTTCCCATACTTCTGCGCACCATTCAGAATTTCCAGTCATTCCGTCTTTTCAACAGCGTAGCCATTTTCTGATTCTTTGTGACAGGTTTTAGCAAGTTAAATCCTCGACTACTTTTAAGCTCTCCCAGACTTAGGAGCTACTTTTAGGCCTAAATGCTTTGTGAATAACGCCGTATTAAAAATAATTAGGAATAAATTTCTGAAGCAACCATGTACATTTTTTAGGAGTTTCTCCTAAATCCAGCAGTTAGGACCTACTTTTAGCGCTAAGATGCTTTGTGAATATGGACCCAGATGATTATGACTTACAGCTCATGAAAACCCAAAATTGATTTCAACCAATTAGAATATTACATAACACCAATTAAAGGTTTTTTAATACAGCAATGTTGGCCCTCTGAAAATTGTGTTTATGTATGCACTAACAAATTGGATGGGGCTCATTTTGCGCTAATTACTGCATCAATGTGGCATAGCATTTGGAGGCGATCAGCCTGTGCCAGTGCTGAGGGTAACTGCCCAGTAATAAAAAACAGTCAAACTCACGAAAAGGTAAGACAAGTTCTCAGTTTAATTTTGGCTCGCTGTGGTCGTTGACTTTTCATTAAGCCCCACATTGCGTTTGTTCAGGCCATAAGAAAATTGTATGATGGATACGGTGGCATGATATTTGTACTGTACCATGGCATTTCTGTCATTTAATCTCCATCAGGTGGGCCATATTTTATTTATTTTAGACAAGATGACGATAGCTTGCATTGCCTTATGTGGCTTGTGCTTATCATAGCTAGGTCAAATATGCTATCTTGAGCAATCATTCCCTGGTAATTTTTCATTAATGCATGGCAACGTTGCCTTTATGTTGCAATAACCACTTCAGGGGCGTAAACTAGCTGCATACATGTAAGCCTCAACTACTTACAAGCACAGTTTGACTGGAGCCAGGCTGTGGAGATGGCTAATCTGGAAGAAATAATGAGTACAATATAGGTGGCTAGCCACAATGGTTTGTGAGTTGTAGCCTACCTACGCTGAATTTACCGCGATAATGCTGTTTTCCCATTAGCTGCTAAGCGGAATATCCAAGTTGTATCCTACTGTCACAGTGCTAGCTAATGCCTAGCAAATGGTAAAAAAGTCTTGGCATGTTGAAGGTTAACAGCAAAAATACAGGGGCTATCACTCCATCTCTCCATTGATGACATTCATGCATCTTCCTACATCTGCTTACTTTGACATTTGTGCCAGTACTAAAAAATAAGCCGAGGTTAGCCAGCCATTCTGGTGAAATTATTGACTTTTCTATCATGAAGGATAGGAAGCTAAAAGTTTATATATACAAACAGCCGATCATTTGTGATTGAGTCTCCAATACCCCGGACGCAGTTAGCTACTGTTAATAACCGAGGCCTGTGAACATTATCAATCAGGAATACCTGTTTTTAGACAATTGCTATTAGATTGTGTGCTTACCTGGGTGCTTAGGCTCCAAAATGGGTCAGGTTGGATGCAATAGTTGGTCAACCACACGATGATCTCCCGGTCAATCATACATCAACTACTTTTCGCTCATATTTCCCGGTCAACTACAAATCAATGGCTTTTCAGTAACGTGCTATTTCCCGGTCAATCCTGTGCTAGCTTCAAGATTGTGGTTATTGACCAGAATAACCTACATGACCGACACTCCGGCAGTCTTGCCTGCATGCGTGGAAGCTTGAATTTATATAATATGCACGTAACTGTTACTGCGAGTGCACAGTACTGATACATAGCTTCGTTGAGGTAAGTGCGATTTAAAATTTTTATGATATTTTTTCCATCAAGTGCACCTAAATTTGCGACATTTATTTAAAGGAACCGTTCCGGTCTCGGGATAAAGTCCTCGGAGTCCACAGAGCTGATCGAGTCGAGTCTTTGAACTCCGAGTCCGAGTCCTTGGAAATCGGGACTCGCGACCAGTCTCAAGTCCTCCAGCACTGCTGTTAACTCCCCCATCTCTCAAATCTGCTGCAGTAACTCCCATACTTAAGAAACCTGGGCCCGTATTCACAAAGTATCTTATCTTACCGCTAGGAGTACTCCTAAGTCACGCTAAAACATTTTGTGTAGGAGTAAAATCTTAAAAGTTATTCACAAAGCCGCTGAGAGGAACTTTTAGTTGAAAACTGCTAACTCTACAATAAGGTAGCTCTCCAAGTGGTGGGAGTAAATCTCCGTTGCTATGGATGACGTCAATTCTCATGCACGAGTCTTGGGACAATGAGCACGGTGATTGGTTGTTTGATGACAGGGCGGCCCATTGAAAAAAATATCCCATACAACCCATGGAGGAAAAAAAAAATTAGGAAATAGTCCAAGCGGCTGGTTTGTCCCATAAAATAATAACATGTTGAGCACTCCTGAAAATGCATTATGTGCAGTCCCCACATATCACGCTGTAGGCAAATAAATGTACATAGGAAGAGATGTTGTAAAAGCATGTGTAGCATAAAAGCGAGTCCAATCATAAAAATCACGTAAAAATTTTCCCCAGTAATTGGCAACTTATTACCCAATGAGAATATGTTGCGATCATTTAAATGTCGAGCCGCTCAAGTATGTTTGCCCTAAACTGTCATGGATGAAAGTTCAAAGAAGACGCGAAAGCCCAACTGGAGCTATGACCAGTTACTGCTGTTGGCCCAGTTGGTGCTGGAGCAAAAGCATGTAATCAAAGGGAAATTTGGCTCGGGGGTGAATAGCAAATCCTCGGTGGTATAGAACATCGCCCAGGGAGGTCGAGATTGCAGCCAATAAGCAGGCTATCGTTTTAAACAGGAAAGTATACTAAGCTTGGTTTTTATGATTTATAGCCTACATTTAAATAGGTATATAAAATATGGCATAGGCTGTGTAAATACAGCAGGAGGAGGTACAGCACCAAGCCACTATACTTAGGCAAGTAGTCACATAATATATCAAATAATTGGCATAAGCTGCCCATTAAAATGGGGAACATGCGTGGATCTGGCCATTTAAGCAGCAATGTCCAAAATATTGTATTCGGCATCAAATACTATCTGAGTGTTGATGGAATGAACTTTTTTCTGTTACAAATACCTCTTCATCTTGGGTCGGAGAAATAATTCAAATATGGGTCTCGTCAATAGCACCGATGATACCGGGCATACCTGAGATGTGCATGAATTCAAGTTTGATTCTGTGTTGTTGGTGAATGTCCATTGGAAACCGGATAAACTGTTGGATGACATGGGGTTCACTGAAACGTGATACCATTTGTTTGTGAATTGACGACTGACAGATATCAATCTAATTCTGCATTGCAAAGTTGCATTTTCGGTGGCCAAGTAACGAAGTGTTGTCAACCTTTAATTTAAAGGCCTTCTCGGTTGGAGACGATATTCTCTCCCTCACCAAGTCAACAGCAAATAAATCCTTCCGCGATTCGATCGGATATCTTTTCGCTGCATCATTGAAGTCTAGTCATTCCAAATGCGTTCAACAACAATATTTTTCGATTCTTTGTGAATGATAGGTTTTTAGCAAGTTAGTCCTCTTGACTACTTTTAAGCTCTCCCCAGACTTAGGAGCTACTTTTGGGCCTAAAATGATTTGTGAAAGAACCTTAGTAAAAATAATTAGGAGTCCTAAATTTACGACTGACTTGCCCATTTTCTTAGGAGTTTTTCCTAAATCCGGCAATTAGGACCTACTTTTAGCGTTAAGATGCTTTGTGAATACGGGCCCTGGTGCAGATCCCAATGACTTCAATAACCTTCGTCCCATCTCTAATCTCCCTTTCCTATCAAAAATCCTAGAAAGATCAGTTGCATCTCAGGTACATTCTCACCTCTCTGACAATAATCTATATGAACAATTCCAGTCAGGTTTTCACCCACTTCATAGCACTGAAACGGCTTTGGTGAAAATCACAAACAACCTCCTCGTAGCTGCTGACTCTGGACTGCTCACCATCCTCATCCTATCCGATCTGAGTGTGACCTTTGACACAATCTCCCACCCTATTCTCATTGACAGACTAGCCTCCATTGGAATTTCAGATACACCCCTGGCCTGGTTCAAATCCTATCTCTCTGGCCATACTCAATTTATCCAATTACAAACAAACAAATCCCATCCACACACCCACTCTACTGGTGTCCCCCAAGGCCCTGTCCTTGGCCCCCTTTTGTTTATTATTTAACGGCCACTTTTTCCAAAGATTTGGTTTTCAGTTCCATTGCTACGCAGATGACACCCAGCTCTATCTGTCCACCAAACCCACTTCCACCCTCCCACCTTCTTCCCTCACTGATTGTCTTCAAGAAATTAGATCCTGGTTCTCCAATAACTTCCTAAAACTTAACAGTGATAAAACTGAGATTCTCCTTGTCGGTACCAAAAACAACCTCACAAAAGTTGACAGCTTCACCATTCCTATTAACAACTCGTCCGTTTCCCCCTCCACCCAAGTTAGAAGTCTGGCTGTCATCCTTGACAGTACACTTTCATTCCAGGCTCATATTAATCACATTACTCGCTCAGCATATTTTCATCCACGCAATGTCTCTCGCCTCCGCTCATCCCTCTCATCCAACAGTTCCGCCATCCTTATTCAGTCCCTGGTCACATCCCACCTTGATTACTGCAATTCCCTTCTTTTTGGCTTACCGGTAAAGTCAATCCATAAACTTCAAATGGTCCAAAACTCTGCCGCCCGCATTCTTACTCGTACCTCATCCATTAGTCACATAACACCTGTCCTACAGCAACTTCACTGGCACCCTGTCAAATTCTGCATCATCTACAAGATTCTGCTCCACACTTTCAAGGTAATCAACAACCTCGCTCCCACATACCTCACTGAACTCATCCACCTCAACACACCTTCCCCGCACTCTCAGGTCTTCTTCATCCATCCAACTCACTCTTCCATCTGCCCGTTTAGTCACCATGGGGTCAAGAGCCTTCAGTCGCTTGGCCCCCCCCCTCTGGAACTCTCTCCCCCATGATATTAAGAACTCGGTCTCTCTTGCTATTTTCAAATCCCAGCTAAAAGCTCACATCTTCAGACAGGCTTATTCACTTTAGGCCTGCGGTTCTTTGTTTTAAATGATTTGCACTGCTTTTGTTCATAACTAAATATGAACTTCATTCACAACTACATAACTACATACATTCATATTCAAAACTACAACAGTCAGGTGAAACTCAGTGTGTTTGCCACACAGTGTGCCACTTCAACTGAGGATGATCTGGAAATAGCGAACGCAGTCAAAGCCTATAAGGCTTCTGGAAAGCTACTTCCCCTAAAAAAACAACATCAGCTGTAATGCCAGAACAAAATGTTTAAAGGTTGTGTAAAAAAGAAAAGAAGATTTTTTTTGTTGTTGAGTGCTGACAATGTGGAAGATTTTATAATTTTTTAATGAAAATTTTATTTGTATTATCATTTTATCATCTGTTGAGTTTTTTAAAGTGTTTTATGTTTCAAATAATTTTGAGATTTTTTTGACATACAAGATTTAGTTGAGTTGTGACACTAATTTCTTACTAATTTTCAATACTGAAGGATTTTATTTTTTTAATGAAGACTATTTGTTTATACATGAAAAGTAAAGTTGTACAGTAAAAAAATGCTGATAAACTGAAATAAATATTTTTGCAGCACATTCTGTATCCCCTTGTGTTGTGTCTTTTATTTGTTAAGATAACTGAGACTTTTGTGAGTCTTGAGGTATTGCCAGACATTAAATCTCATTTGTACATACTTTATAAGGCATAGATAGTGCTCACTTCAGATGCGCTCACACAAAATTCTCAATTAATGAGTAGTAAATGCTTTGTAACTATCTAAATTAATGAAGTCCAGTATTAATAAGTGTTCATAGGACATATATTGAAAAAGAAACTTGTGGGTTTTTATAAAACATCTTGTATTAACTCACTAACTATTAGTACGTATCTAAATCTAGTATGCACAGTGCATTTATAAATGTACATCTTAACGGTTTGTTCATCATTTACTTATGCTTTTTATATGATCTTATGAACATTGACAATTCTTAAATAACTGGTTAGTAAGTGATGTAATACTTATTTAGAAATGCTGAATCCATCACTTATACAGTATTAAAATGCAATTGTAGAGCGCATAATAAATGAGTTATCAATGAAGAGTAAAACATTCATAACTGCCTGTATAAAATACACAGTAATGAGTATTACTATAGGATCAATGCTTTATAAATGATGAATTGAACTAATGTGGTTGTTAATGAAGAAGAAAACACATAACCGTGTTTATAAAGTGCATACTAATGAGTATTCATGGAGGAAGAATGCTTTAGAAATGATGAATTCAGTATTTATTAATGCTTAACTAATGCTTAATAGTGTGTAGTTATAATTAAGTGCTACCCATCAACCATCTACCTCAGGTCCCAGTCAACCATGAACTTGATGTTCCACCTCGCCATCTTGAAGAAGAGAAAGTATTGTGTCAAATGTCAAGTGGCAAAGCTTATCATGCTAACACTGTCCCAGTTGAGGTCTACAAGCATGGTGGAACAGTACTATGCAGCAAACTGACTGCGCTTTTCAAGTCCATAAGGGCACAGAGAGTAATTGCTTAGGACTTCAAGGATGCCTCTATAATGCACCAGAACAATCGCAAAGGCCATTGGCATATTTTTGACAATCACCGTGGAATCTCACTTCTATGCATTGTGGGCAAGATCCTGGCCAACGTCCTCCTTAAAGGTGCACTATGCAAGTTTGTTTATTTTCTGCGCGATTATATTTTTGTCTCAATTCGCCGACATCTCCACACGATCCGCTAGCTGCCTGCCCCTAAATTCACTGTAAAAAAAAACCCGGGCTCTGGAGACCGCACAGGCGTCAAAAACTGCAAATAAACACAAGGGGCACAGGCTGTGCCCCATAACATGACAAACCGTTCCGGCCAATCACCCACAAGAGTTGGCAATTACGGAAGCATGGGAGGGGCGAGTTACCTCTGTTTTGTTTGAATTCGAATGTCAACAGAAATGATGTCAACAAACTTGCATAGTGCACCTTTAACAGACTTAACACACACCTTGATAAAGGCCATCTGCCCGAGAGTCAGTGTGGCCTCAGGAATGGCAGTGAAACAGTGCGCATGGTGTTCGCTGCCACAGGAAAAGAGCCTGGAACAGAATATCAACCTTTACAACACTTTTGTGGTCTTAACAAAGGCATTTGATGAAGTCAGTGGTTAAGGCTGCTGGAAAATTATGTGCAAGTTTAGATGTCCTAATGGATTCTTCCAGTTCCATGATGGGATGCAGGCCAATGTGATGATCGTGAAGCCTGTGCAACCTTTCCAGTCACAAATAGAGTTAGACAAGACTTTGTGCTAGCACCAACACTCGTCAGCATGATGTTCAAAGCTGTATAGACACTTAACGAGACCATGACCCAGGCGTAGACATCAGCTACTGAACAGATGGTTAACTCTTTAACCCGTGTCGCCTGCAGGCCAAGACCAAAGTCCACATTGCATGATCCCCTGTGCTGATGACTGTGCTTAGTGTGCTGGAAGTGCCACAGACATGCAGCATAGCATTGATCTGTTCTCCAATGCATGTGGCAACTTTGGACTCACAATCAGCACACAAAAGACAGAGGCAATGCATCAGCCTGCTCTAGCAGAGGCACACCAAGAGCCAGCTATAACAGTAAATCAGTCATTCTTAAACTTGTTCCTGGGGCCCCAATGTGTATGCTGGTTTTTCTTCCAACCACAATTGCTATCTTAGGATTTTAACAAGCTGTTGATTTGTCTTAATTTGGTGCATTTATGTTTAGAGCAGTTATTAATCCTCTTAAGCCACATTTGACAAACCTATTCATGCCATGTAGAATAAAAATTGATAAGCACATTGAGATGTATTAGAGATTAGTATAAACAACTGCAGAGGGAAACAATTTAACCAGATATTTAATCAACGTAAACAATCAGCAGGTTCCTCGTTGGTGAAACTGTTGACACATGGTTGCAGAAACTGACAATGATCTGGCAAACAATAAAGTAACACCTGTTTTGTTTCATGTTTATTTTATCAAGTTCAGGCAAATTGTTTTGAAAGAACTCAAAACACCTGTGTTCAGCAATCGAATTTGGAGCTTACTGATTTTCTCAAAGTCTAATTTGATCTGTTTAAGTTTTTACCAGAAAATCCTCACAAAATAGAAAATTAAGTGCAAGATATTCAAGGGTTTTTATTCTTTATGGCGCAGTGGATATATCCATCGAAATGTGGCTTATACGCTTCTGAGACCTGGACTGTTTACCAGAGACATGCAAAGAAGCTTAACCGCTTCCATCTCAGCTGCCTTTGCAAACTAATGAAGATAAAATTGCAAGACATGATCCTAGACACAGAGGTTCTAGAACAGTCAGGAAGGGTCATGTCACTCGCATGTCTAATGAGCGTCTCCCAAAGTGCATCCTGTATGGAGAATTGGCAACTGGAGCTTGATCACATGGCAGCCAGAAAAAGAGATATAAAGATATGTTCAAAGCCTCACTGAAAGACTTTAGCCTTGACCGTGAAAACTGAGAGACCCTTGCTCAAAATCACCCTGCATGGCAAACAGCAGTATCCAAAGGTGCCGGTAGCTATGAAGAGTGGCGCATTGCTGTAGCCAAGTCAAAACGTGCAACATGTAAAGCCCGAGAAAACAGTACCTCCTCGCCCCATGAGTATCTTCTTTCACTGCCCTGTCCCCTCTGCCCCCACACATTCAGTGCCAACATTGGCCTCATTAGCTACCTGAGAACACATTTCATGATGATAACAATGGATGTTTGATGACACCGGTGAAGATGGTCATCTTCCCTCAGGGGGGACGAACAACACTCGTTCTCCCTCATCACTGATTATTGTTGTGTATTTAACTGAGCCTCTGGTTCGAAAATGACAAGCCCAAAATGAAATGAGTATATCTCTGTGACTACTTGGTCCATTTGAATAGTGTTGAATCAAAATAAAGACAACACCTTAGGGATTTTTGTCATGGTGTAAGAGTCAGTGTATATGTCACTGAATCAGAGTGAATGGAGATGGAACAAAGCATAAATAAGACATCTCATGTGCGCCTAAAAATTTTTTAGTTCTATCCTTTTTGATAATATTCACTTGCAATTTGAAACCTCTAAAAAAATTACAGCACAGAGTCTCACCATTATCTGTGCCAAAGTATATTCTGACCAAGTAAATCAGATCACAATCAGAGAGGTTTTAGTACGGGAATGTCTAGGTGGCCTCTCCAAACTGTAGGTGGTCTCTCCAAAATGTCATATTTCTCAGGTACCAAACTGTAAAACTCATTTAATTTCACATATATCACTACAGGCATACATTCCACCCAAATACAACCACTTTTTTCATTTTTAGAATTCAAAAAATTTTTTTATTATTATTTCTGCCAGTCTTGTATACATTTTTCCATTCAAAGATAATACATACAAAGAAAATGAAATTTGACTCCAATGGAGCAGATTTATTCAAAAGAAAGCAAATAAACTAAATTGAAAATACAAAGATGAGGTAAAAAAAAAGGTAAAAAGTAATAAGAACAAAAACCCCAGCGATTATTTACAGAAGAAAAATGCTTTAACTGCCTAAATACGTAGGTACTTGGCACTCGGGGATCTGAACCCTGGTCACCTAAAGTGCACCGCATCTTTCCAACCACAAGGCTACATCTGACCCCTCTTTCAAATTTCATTGTCTCCTTTCAGTATTCACACATAATGACACAAGGATTCCCAGTCAGAAAACGACTTTGAAAATGACTGTTGAATATTTAGCGGATAATTATGCCGAAAATATGACAAATAAACCAGTTAAGCGTTTATATGTACCCCTTTTCCACCGAGCTGGTTCCAGCGCTAGTTCGGAGCCACAGCCTGACTTAGCATCGGTTTTTGCTTTTCCACAGCCTGAGCACCAGCTGCCAGAGCAGCACAAACTCATTGCTGGTCTAGAGCTAAGCACCGATTAAATCAGGGAGTGGGGGCGGAGTTTTCAGTGACCAGCGCAAACACTGTACTGTCATTTACAAAACAACAGCCGAGCGAGTGTAGTCTGCTTTCGTTTTCAAACAAACAACAATGGAGAAGCCTGGGCCAAAGACATCCCCAATATACCCCCATTAGGGACATTCTCATCGCAAAAAAATTGCGAAGTTAAAAATCGCAAAACTTCACCCTGCTGTCCTCACTGGCACGAAAACTCACAAAGTTAGCTCTGTTGAAAAAAATCGCGAAGTTTCAGGAAGTAGTGCGCAAGCCCCACTTATGTCCTTCAACCATGAATTCAAGCATTCAACCTAGATGAGTTACACAAGTCACATGAGTAACTGCAAAGTTTCAGATATTTGCGTTCTGATTGCAAAACTTCTTGCGAAGTTGCGCACAGAGCGCGAAATTTCGCATTTTGGCTTGCAATTTTTCTTGCAAAGTTTCGGACGGCTTTTGGCACAGTTGCTAGGCAACTTTCACCGTAACTTCGTGATTTTTCTATCTTCGCAAAATTTCACTTGCAATGAGAATGCCCTATTGTAAGAAATTAGTCAATCTTCCTGTCTCCTAAGTGGGCGCGATCGCTGAAGTATTTTGAGCATTCTGCTCGCAGTAAATGTTGGAATATACAAGCATTTACTGGTATTTTTTTCTACGTCGCTAACGTCTATATTAAGTACTACGAAAATGAGTTAGCTGGCTATCTTGGACGTTTGCGAATTACTGTAATTGCATTGGCCAGCTCGAAGGGCATTTCAAAATGAAACGACATTCGATCATTCAAACTTATGAAGCTGGAATGAAATACGACAGTTGCTCATTTATTTCTTGCCTGTCTGCATCCTTGGGAAAAGAAAATATGGATAGCGTGTTTCTATTATTTCACCCAATTGCTGCACAAGGTTTCCGTATTTTCAACATGCATGGACAACAACGTAAGATACGGTAATGTTTGCGCCTTATTTTGCCACTTTTTAAATATCTGATCTTAACCCAGTACAAGATCATAGCAATCTAGTAAGTTATATTCCTTACCACCCCCAAAAACAATAAAACCTCTGTGACAATAATAGTATTACTCAGCAGAGAAACACAAGCATTATTTCAGATTTAAATCTTTATTCATGGTTTCCCGCAGTCCAAACTGTATTTCTGTATTGCCAGATGTACTGACGTTATACGGCGATGTAATCGCGTGGCTCTGATTTGACTCCTAGGCGATGAAAAAGCAAACAGATTCTTAGGAGGTGCGTGGGTTGAACCAACTAAGCACCAGCACTAGCAAAAGCACGGCACTAGCACCAGGTTCTTTTTGGTGGAAAAGGGGTAAGTGTTGCCCTATTTAAGTACATATGAATGGCCCATCGACTCGGTTTGACGCACTGAGAACGCAAGGCTCTAGCTCAAGCTAGGTTTGTGCGATTAAGGTGGTTTAGGGCTCGTTGGAGATGTCAGAGCCCATAGAATCAAGTGGCCACCGCAAAGTCTTACTGACAGCATCACAAGCCGATCTCAGAGGGAAAAATACGTTGCGAGCAAGCTCTAGAGCTGACATGCTTTGAAGCAGTGCCCTGGAAAAAACATGCATGGGGACTGGTGGATCTAGTTTCAATATAACACACACATTGGGCTAACAATTCTGCCCTACAAAGGCAAAGTGCAGTGACTACAAATTAATTTAAGCAGTAAAAAATGGCTTCAAAGTTTGTTTGCTGTCCCAACAAACGAATAGTTGGCACATCTATGATAGATTATGGTTAACTGACCTGCTATGGTATAATTTCTATCCAAATAAATCCTGACCTCCATTTACTTTCGGGCCAAAAACTGCACAACTCATATTTTATCCAGTGTGTATTTACTGCACTTTGGCTTTGCAAGGCAGAATAGCAAGCGCAGATTTACCCTCAAACAGTTTTTTTATCACAAAATATCAAAGGTAAGAAAATTTTTTTGCTTATCTCTGTAGAATGTAACCTGTAGACCTGCTGTTCTTTGAGTGTGGTGTCGATTTAAAATGACATGACTTATATCGTTGGATTCTGTGGAGGTTCTTCTGTCATTTGATGTATTGTTTGTATGCCTAGCACAAATTCAGTAAAAACCCTAGTGATTGAGCGCCGACGTTATTTTATCCTATGTTTTGCTACATGCTTATTTACTTGCGTGGTGCTTGAACTGTGTTCGGTTGAGATAAATATGTTCAACATGAGCTTTATGCTGAGTTTCTTCCCGTAAAGTGGATATACCGCATGACTATGTTGCTGTTAGGTAAAATGCTGTATTTATGATGCGTAATGATTGCCCCTGGTACCGGGGGCCTTCGGGTTTAAGAGGTTAAGTTCCTGGTGTACGTCTTCCCCTTGCTGGATTGTTCTCTTTCGTCATAGGTGTTAAATGCTAAAATTACGAGTTGCTATTTAATAGGGAATCTCTTCCCAGTTTGTGGTCCTAGCAAGCAGTTTCCTCCAGTCTCTTTTAAATCCCAGTTTGAAGGTCTACACTGGCCTGCGTGCCCTGGTTCATTCAGCTTGCCATTAGGTTACTGACCTTGGACTGGTCCCTTTGATACCACCTTGTCAGAGCCCCCTGAAATCCAGGGCCCGGTTGTTCAAAACTCGGTTATTTTTTAACCAGCCGTTAAGTACCCTTAACCGACTGTTACCTTTAACAGAGCTGTTATCTTGTTGTTCAAAACTCGGTTAACTTTAACAGGGTGTTAACTTGACGTTAAAGTGAACGCACCTAAGGACCACCGCTAACTTTTTAACAGTGTGGTTAACTCTCAAAATGGCGTTCATTGCTAACGCTGCTTTCATGATGCCAGTTCAGCAAAGGAAGGATAGGGGATATCGTGGACTGGACTTTGATATTGGAGATTAATGTAATGAAGAGTTACATACCAGCTATCGATTTGGTAGAGCATCTATTGCTTACCTTTGCAATATTTTGCAAGGTGATTTGCAGCGTCCAACAAGCAGGGGTCACGCACTGATTTAAACAATTTAATTGATTTTACTTAAGTAATCAATTAATAAATATTGGCAAAACATAATATAAGATGTACGTGAAGCACCCTTAAAATCCCATAATTTTGACTGATTTCCATTTCCATGGCACCTTGCATGGCAGCCTCTGCCATCAGGGTAAATGTGAGGCATAATTGTATAGTGCTTGTGTCATGTGACTAGAAAACAACCATATTAACGCAGTCCATTTACCATTTAGGCTATCCTAAATATATTTGGAATGTGAGAAACAGTCCATTTTTAGCCCGCTTGGCCAAAAGGCCTAAGGGGCTTATGCTATGCTCAGGGTCTTTAGTGGTGGTCTGTTGTGCGTGCGTGTGCGCGTGTGCGCGTATGCGCGTGCGTGCGTGCGTAAACTTTTGGCTTGTCTGCGCTCCAGCGTCTTCAGTTTTTCACCGATCCTTTTCATATTTCATATGTGTATATATGGTCATTAGGTCTAGACAGAGTTCGATTTTGAGCCAATCGGACTGATACTTTGGCCAATAGGGGGCGTTCCATTCTGGCCAAGCAGGCACAGTGACTTTGCCCTATTTTTACATATTTCAAATGCATTTTACAATGTATTTTGAAATATCTTCAAAACATATCTCAAATTTATTTTCATCCCTATGGGAAAATATATTAGAAATGTAGATATGTTTTAAATATATTGTCAATTAATTTGAAATATTTATTGTTAAAATATATGAAGTGACCATTCGTTACTTATTGGAAATGCATTTTAAAATCCATTTTGAAGTGTATATTCTTAATGTTTCACAAATATATTTTCTCTCAGTATGAGGCTGCTCATCTGTATAAACGTGCAGAATATTGGTGGAAACCGAATCATTCTGTCACACGTGCTGACCAAAGCATGGTGAATATTCTCTGTGTATTTTGTATTTTTCTATTGAATATGCAGGGACAGCAGTGATGTTTTCTGCTTCCAGGAATTGGGTGCAGATCTATGACACACAGGGACTTACTGTAGATAATTATGCTGAAACATGAGGTGATTGTGGTAGATGAATGGCGCTGCTTTTACAGATACAGAAAACTTTATTTAAACTTTATTTTGGCCTCACAATGTTGTTTAGGTATCTCTGCATTCAAATTGCCATCAGTAAAATGCCCTTGTGCCCTTTATAGCATTTGCCTGCCCATATCATATCTCCACAGCACCATGGTAACCAGTTCCTGTTTCTGACCACCTATCTCAACAAGCTATGAAGCTCTAGTTCTTATTTTGATCCCTTTGGTCACGTTGGTTTGTGTCATTATATTATAGTTCATTGCACCGATGTTTAAGTAGACAGTTCACCTCTTTTAATGTCTATCTGTGTTCCTTTTTCCTCTGAGGTATCATTTGGTTATTGTTTGTTCTGCCAGCTTCAGGTTTAGTTTATTCATTGTTGCTTCCCAAATAATGACACGGTATCACACAGGCTACAGAGATATTGGGAAATAGTGGATTCATTACTGAAAAACACTGGAGCAGTTAATCTACCCAAATCTGTTGTTGCCATAAACAGTCAGGTTATTGTTATGATTGTCAGGGCCATAGAAACCCAATCCCCAGCCAGCTACTTTCCTCTAGCACTGAGACTGGGCCAGTAAAAATAATATTTGGATTCAATGATTATGTTGCTGATAACGGGTTGTAAGAAGAGAACAGCGAGGTCTGAAGTTCAAAAATGAGTGACTGAGCCACCACAACATCTAACATCATCCAGTGCTCGCAAACGCCTCAGAGACAGGTCCTTTAATGTGTCTTTTTATCCAACTTAGTGGCTATTTAAACGTTAGCTAACAACCCATGAAACCATGTGAGCAGTTGAGTGCTCATTACCTATTGATTGCAGGTGTAATGTTAGTCTTCTCAGGACATGCCATTGTACCCCTCCCTCTGCTATTAAGCACCTCATTAATAAACCATTAATTTGCATTATCTGTCCGCTCTATTACAATCAATTTGCCCCCCAAAGTGCCTTCCCTTATTATGAAGTGTGACCATAGAGTTCGATATTATATTCTCAGCAACTTCAATGCACCCTGCAGCATCATAGCCTCATTGCGGCAGTGATGCCTTCTCAGTCATTCAATAGTAAATTTTCTGTTAAAAGCTAGCAGAGGATTCCACTGTAAGATTATCATACCAATGTTCAAACACTGTGGTGGTTGTGTGATGGTCAAGGACTGCTTTGCTGCATCAGGACATGGGTGTCTTGCCATAATTGATGGAACTGTGAAAACCTCCCTCTTTTAAAAATCCTGCAGGAGAGTGTCCTGCCATCAGTTTGTGACCGAAAGCTCAAGTGCAGTTGAGTTCTGCTGCAGGACAATAATCCAAAGCACATAAGCAAGTCCACCTCCGAATGGCTCAAAATAAAAATTATGAAGGTTTTGGAGTGATCTAGACCAAGTCCTCCTTTAAATCCGATTGAAATGCTGTGACATGATCTTACATAGGCAGTTCATGCTTGGAGACCCTCCACTGTGGCTATATTAAAACAATTCTGGAAAAAACAGTGGGCCAAAATTCCACCACAGCGATATGAAAGACTCTAGATACCACAAATGTTTCATTAGTAGTTGGCAAAACCAATTATTAGGTTTACGGTGCTTTCCCACCATACGCGCAATTGCGACATCACATGGAGCAAGACCACTGTTTTCAATGAAGGACGCGACACTGCTTGGATGAGCGGTGGTGCAACCTTAAGCATCACGAAGCAGCTTGATTTTCTGCGAAGTCTGGCGCCCAAAGGTCAACTGCATTGAACCTTGACCTCAAATTCCGCTGACCTCTCGGAGGTGCGTCCAATGCCATTGCAGAATTTGCGGGAGTACAATTGCGGAAGTGTCCAAGCAACAATCAACGGTAAAGGAAAAATCAATTCTGTGTCCGAGCATCTGGAGTTATACAAGTCCACAATTCAAATGTACAGAAACTTGGGCAAGAAAACACTGGCATGGCCAATAAGGATATACGGTTTAGAAAAAAAAAAAGTGCACGGTATTTACATATTTCACTGTCTGATTACAAAGAAGCCAGACCGCAGCATTGACAAATAATTTCAAGCGACACAACTGCCATCTGTGAGAATGTTAAGTTTGCTGCATTAAACCGTTGAACGTTGAATATATTTACCCAATAAACACACTAGGTGGTGATCCGGTGTGAAAAAAAAAATCCGTATCATAATTTATCAGCTTTAGCTACATTTCGCTAAAGTTATCCCTTCATGCTAACTTGCTTCCTCATGACGTAATGCGCTTGATCTGGCCCTCAACCTAGCGCAAACTATGCGCTTTTGCGCGTATGGTGTGAAAGCAGCCTTAGGGGGGCAATTGTTTTTTCCACAAGGGCGATATAATTTTGAATGACTCCTTCCCTTCAATAAATGAAATGATCACGTAAAAGCAGCATTTTGTGTTTACTCTCATTGTCTTTATCTTTTATTGAAATTAGTTGGATGATCTGAAACATTTAAATATGACAAATAAGTAAAAATTGAAGAAATTAGGAAGGGGTTAAATACCTTTTCACAACACTGTATTTACTCTTCAAGGTCAATGCTCCTTGTGGGAAAATAGCCATGGGATATTAGAGCATTCAGACAGAACAGGTTAAAGGCATAATGAAGAAGTAACTATCTAGCAAATGGGAAACAAAACACAGGCACTTAAATACACAAAGGACATAATTAACAAATGGAAAATGGGACATGCAAGAGAAGAGACAGAGGAAGGGAGAGGAATAATACAATAACAAAATGATGAGAATCAATTCATGGAAAAAGACAGAAACTGATACAGATGGCTGAAATTCAGGAAAAAAAAACACTGAGGTGCACTGACTTATAATTATTGTGCTCCAAGAATTAGCTGATAGAAATGTGTGACAGGAGGTTAAAATCTCAAAATCACAAAATTTGGACATATCACCGTTGTGCTCCAAACCCTCGATATTATATAGTTCATTAATTCATTAAAATTAATTTTCTTCATTCAGTCACTTATTTAAGCTCCACAAAAATAGCAAAAATATCATTTTAAGCACACAGTACCACAGGGATCCAATCAAACCTAAATGTAAGAAGATTCATTTATGTCCGGAGGCAGTTTTGTCAGCAGTTATTTTTCAACAGTGATTACACAAATAAATAATAAGAGCAGAATATAGAGAAAAAATGAAGGGGAGGCATGGGAATCCCTGTTTTTGGGTCAGCAAAGGTTGGCCCATGTGCCTAAAACGTATTTATACACAATAGGATTAGATTTTTAACCTGCTTCCAGTTCAGTGAACTTGGCCATATGCTTTTATTTTTTTTAACAGCAATAGGACTGGGCAAGTGTCCAATGATATGACGCAGTTGCATGAATAAAATCAGGCATGGACTGGCACTGTAACCAAGTGACAGCATTTCATTCAGCAAAGAAGGAGCTTGTTGGAAACAGTATCCTTGTGGAACACAGACACTACTAAGCAGACGGTGGAGTTCAGGATCTTCAAACCAAGTAAGACTGAATTGAGTGGGCAGTGAATGTTTATGAAGCCTTGTGTTGAATTTATCCCCAATCATTTACTCACAAGTATAATCGGGAAATTCTTGTCATGTGGAGATATGAATTGCCATGGAAACATACACGGTAGATGAATTTATAACTGCAAAGAACAGTCTGTTTTCCCTTTATTGATTCATTAATTCTGATTAAAATTCTTTATTTTAGTTACTTATTTTAGCCCAACAAAATAGGCTCCCAAAAACATCATCAGGAAACTGGACCAAGGAACTGCAGACGTGAGAATAGCAGTGGTGTATGAAAGGTGTGAAAGGCCAGCTGTAACCTCACCTTTTAATGCTTGATTACTCCCGTTTTTGTTTGACTCATTAATAATAAAACAATTAATTTGCTGAATGATAAAACTGGAATGAAGCCTATAATGATGAAGACATGGTTCGTAAAAAGTGCTTGTTAATTTGTTTACATTTATATTTCAATCAGGAGAGACTCGAGTGAAATCAAGAAAAATTTTTATATGCGTTGAGCATAAGTAGAATTCAATTCAATTCAATTTTTTTTATGTAGCACTTTACATAGAGAAAAGGGCAGAGCCCAGACTAATCCCTAATCCCCGAATAGCAGGCAAAAAACTCCCTGTAGGGAGAAAAAGCCTCGAACGGTGGTGAGAAAAAACTCCTCATTGAGAAGAAATCTCAGGAGGAACCTGGCTATTCTGGGGAAGCCCATCCTCCGCTGGCTGAATAATAAATTGATGGTAAATTAGGGATGAGAGGATCAGGACAGCAGGAATTAACATGTTTAAAATCAGACAAGTCTTTGGCGCTTGGACTCTTCAGGAAGACTCGTAGAGCAGGAGCACGGCTCAGAGCAGCAGCTGGAAAAATCCCCCAAAAAATAGGGGGCGGAAGCCCCCCGAAAACGCAGCCTGATGAATCCCCCAAAGAAAGGAAGAAATACTCACCAAGCAGGAACATCATAAAGACAGAGAAGTATGGGCTGCTGAGAGAGGAAAACATGATGAGCATGACATGGGACACAAATGAGGTCTAAAGAACTATACAATCCAGACATTAGCAAGCAATGGCTAGGGGCTGCAAAGCCCTGCATTTTTTTTTTTTTTTTTTTTTTTTTTTTTTTGGATTGCAGACCCTTACCCCTTAAAGCATTCGCAGTGGTGACAATGAGTAAAAAATTTCAAGTTAAACGGATATATAATTTTTTTTTTTTTTTAATTTAAATAATACGAGCTGACAAATAGGCATATGGAGAAAAATCCAGAAAACTGTTCCCAAATCCAAATCTGGATCCTGATCCAGATCATCGCAGAGGAGGACCGAGAAACGGTAGACACTCATCATCTGTAAAAAAAAATCAAGTTAATCCGATCAACAGTTGATGAGTTATGCAAGTGGACAGATAGACAGACAGACATATATATAAATATATATATACATACATACGGACTGCCGATTGCAATACCCTCGCTCCCCTTTGGGACGAAGGTAATAAATGCGCAGACAGCACTGACTGAAACAGGATTTAGTGGCAAAACAGAGAAACACAAACGAACATCCTCCAGCAAAATCATGCAATTTTAGAGCAGAGAGAGCAAAACTCTTTTCATATAGAACTTAGCAGAATTCAAATAGGGCTGCATGGGAGGCTGAACCTAGAGAGGGGACTGCAACCAGTGATGAGCTGCTTTCAGGCCAAGGCTCCTGAAAACCTGGAAATTAAAGTGTGACAAGGAATTTGCGTGACCTGGCAAAAATATTTATTTATATATTTAGGCGTGACGAAAGCCAGCAATGGCTAGGGGCTGCAAAACCCTGCATGCAATTAGCAAGTGACAGCGGAAATATAAATAAAAGCCAACCACCGACCACCAGTTATTTGCAAGCTTACCCTGCACTGAAAAGGCTTCAGGGATCTTTGGGCTTTGATGATCGCAGATGCTTCGGGGTGAACGTGGGATGCGTATGCTGAAGATGACTAGCGGCCTAGTTGTTAGAGAGGCCATACGTATACATAGCTGCTGAAGAGCGGCACTTATTCTGAACAAATGATCTAGGTATTGCTTGGAGGCTATTAGAAATAGGCTTGGAAAAGATGGGTTGAAACATCTTGCACCAAACTGAGCCCCAGCTATTAGACCTCTTATATAGTGGAGTTTAAAGTGACAAACATCAACCAATGACAAACAAGACAATCAAAAATTGCAGACCCTTGCCCCTTAAGGAATTAGCAGAGGTGACAATGAGCAAACTTTCAAGTTAAACCGATAAGTTAATTTTTTTTTTTTTTTTTTTGAGTAATACGGGCTGACAAATAGACATATGGCGAAAATTCAGAAAATGGTTCCCAAATCCCATCTGGATCCGGATCCAGATCATCTGAGGGGAGGACCTAGCAACGGTAGACACCCACGACCTGAAAAAAAAAACTCCAGGATGATCTGATCAGCGGTTGTTGAGTTACGCGAGCGGACAGATATATTACAATTACAAATATACAAATAATTGCAATGGATGCGCCGACGGCACTGACTGAAACAGGTTTTAGTGGCAAAAGCAGAGAAATGCAAAACATCCTCCAGCAAAATCATGCAGTTTTAGAGCAGAGAGAGAGAGACCCTTTCTCATGTAGAACCTAGCGAAATCTAAATAAGGCAGAAGGGGAAGCTGAACCTAATGAGGGGACTGGAGTATCCAGAGGAAACCCGCGCAAACACAGGGAAAACATGCAAACTCCACATGGAAAGGCCCCAGGCTGGATTCAAACCCACAACATTCTTGCTGGGAGGCAGCTGTGCTAACCACTGTGCCGCCCTGACTTTTGACAATGCAACAGGCTACGGCTTGATTGTCGCCCAGAACTGCTGAGGATTAGAGCTTAGGCGATGGCAGAACATGTTCCAAATGCAACAGGCTACGGCAATGGTTAAATAACCAGTGCTGAGGATTAGAGCTAAGGCAAAGACAGAGGCCATTTACAGGAACAAACCACTGACCTAGAAAATGTCACCGAAATGACGGAAATGATTGGCAAAAAACCGAAGAGTCTTGACCAAACCAATTTCAAATCATCGGCCAATCCAATGAGTCGATAGTCTTGACCAGAATTTCAAATCCAGAGGGATATGACGTCATGCAGTTTAGGCACAGAGGAGGCCGAACGCAGTAGATGGGAATTGGGCGCCTGACTTTGGGGAAATACATGAATCAGTTAAAAAGATACATTCAAAACAATAGCAACCTCTTATGACCATGCGCCCCCAGACCAAGGGCAATTAATATGCATAATAAATGCAGCACGTTTCCTATTAGCAACGTCTTCGTTCGGCATACGCTCAAGGGATGAGTTCTGATAAAACTCATTATGGCAGTTTCCTAAACCGAACACAATTCAAGCACCAATCAAGTACGTAAGCATCTAGCAAAACATAGGATAACATAATATTAGAGCTCTATCGCTAGCATTTCCACTGGATCTGTGCCATGTATACCAATGATACGTCAAATGAAAAAGGAAATCCACGGAATCCGACGATAAAAGCCTTGACATTTTAAACCGACAGCGCACTGAATGAACACCAGGCCTGCAATTTACAAGCTACAACAATGAGCATTTTTTTTTTTTCCACTTTTATTGGCCCATTTCATAATAAAACTGATTGTGGGTAAATCTGCACAGGCTATTTTTAGCCGAATGTGTCCAGGTTATTTTTTAAAACTTGACCCGTCAGCCTTCGTACATGATACTTTCCGGTGTTGTACCGGAGCATCTCAGCAAACCAGAACATCGTCAAAAAGAAAGCCAATTAATCCCAGTAACTCGACTCAAAAGCGAAACTCATACTATACGGATTCACAACACGCAGACCAACTATTTCAAGTGTCCACCTCTTTCAACTCCAATGATCACAACTGACAGCCAGTGAAAACCCAAAATTCAGCATCTCAGAAAACAGAACATTATTAAGACCAATAAAAGAAAAGGATTTTTAACAATGGAATAATGGACTACTAAAAGTATGAACATGTACAGCACTCAATACATGGTCGGGGCTCCATTTGCATGAATTACTGCAGCAAAGCAGCGAGGCATGGAGGCGATCAGCCTGTGGCAAAAGGCGGTTGCGCTGAAGTAGATGGCTGGAAAGCTGGCACCGGAGATAACGCGCATAGGGTAGGGACGGCCGAAGCGAGATCTGGATGATGCAGCCAGTGCGTATGCGAGAAAAGGAGGCGAGCGTAGATTGCAAGAGCGGAGCTAATCTCAGCGAACGGCAGCATGAACAAACTAGAGCAGAGAAAAATGACATTTTTTAAAAAGACAGCAACATAACGATTGGCTAGCGATGGGACTGAGGTGTGCCACGGTTGCATGGAAGAGATCAGCTGCTACACCAGCTGACTGCTCAATTGACAGCCCCAGACATGGACTGCAGAGGTATATGGGCGAGCATGCGAGTGAATGAAAAGAAAATAAACTTGACGTGCGCGAGAGAGAGAGTCTTCCTGACTGAACTTTCACTAAGCTTCATGTGAACACATAGGCCCGTATGCTTGAAAGCAGAATAGGGACAGAATAGCCTATACCAGGTATAAATCAATGGTTTTACCACTGTTGCTATGCATGAGCGTGGTATAAGTTAAACTGCGGTAGAACTTTAAACCTCGAATAGGGAGTCGTATGCACAACTATGGAATATCTTAATCTGTGGTGTAAATACCGCAGATTTCCTGGCGTAACTTATACCAACCAGGGGGTAGGTTAAAAGAGTGGAATAAGACAATTTGGAGTCTGCTTTCAGTGGATGTCTCAAAACTGTGCCTTCTGTTTTTGGGATACTGGCGAGAAATTATGTTCAAATTACCCTGTATAGATTGACACTCATTTGGAGATGTAAATTTTCAACTCATTTTATACTTGTCTTTACCAAAAAAAGGATAACTGAATGCCAGAACAAACATTCAGGGTTGCAGTGTATATTCATTTAACCGGCGAAATGATCGGCAGTCAGCCTGGACCTGACTCCAACCCGTTGCAGACTGTCCTCGACATGTTCATTTGGCTCCACCTCATCGTCCTCAGCAACAGTGTCGCCCCAGAGCGGTGGATATCAATGGCTCTGCGTCACCCTATTGTGATTAGGGAGTTTCCGCAAACTCCCCCGAAATGTGTAGCGAACATCCATCTTTTGTGCGTTGACCACAAAAACAGTGGTCGAACAATAGATAGGCATTTGCGTACTAGGTCACGAAAACTCCCTATTCTGAATAATGAAGCATGAGGGTAGGCCTATTAATAGATTTGTGGTAAACGACAGCAATAAATCATTGAATAACCCTACAACTACGGAATAGCTCATTCGCACAATAGTTATTCCGTGAATAGTTAAACTACGTTTCATGCATGCCAATTTTCTTATACCACAGGGGCTGCAATAACTATTCTCAGCATAAGCTTACACCCAGCACAAGTTATACCTTGTTCATGCATACGGGCCATAGAGTGAAAATTGACATTTCATAACACTTGGACTTCTTTGACTTTTTGATATAAACAGCTTCTGCAAAAAAACAAAAAGTGACCGTTTGGATTTAAATATTACGAATAATGTAGAGCCTATGATTGAATCGTCATTGCAGCGATGAGTCTGTTTTAGCTGGAAATAATTATTTTAATCCTGACTGATTCAGTGCGCAACTTCTCATTTCTTAAAAAGCTGTCGGAAGATGCATCTCATAGTCACTGGAAAGATGTTACTGTGTTTCAACAGGGGCATATCATTGGCCAGCATCAAGCAAAGAAAACAGCTAAGGAGATTGCTGAAATGACTGGAATTGGGTCAGAAACAGTCCATCAATTTATTAAAAACTGGGAGGATAGTGGTGAACTGTCAACTTCGCGAAAGAAATGGGTTGGAGAAAAATCATGACTGATTCTGATTGGAGATCAGTAAAATGCTTGATGAAGTCCTATCTTCAACCCTTTAAACCCTAGCCTGTTTTTTAGACCTCTGCTTAAAAAATTGCATACCCAAATTGAAAAGGGCATATCTCTGCAACCATAAGGTCTATTTGAATAATTTTGGTCTCAAAATGAAAGAGACGCTTGTGAGATTTGTTCAGATATGTAAATACTCGTTTTTTTTTTGCACCCATTTCTGTTGTTGCTCTTCTTTTGCTGATATCTTGCAGATACTTTGGAATAGAGTAAAAAGGGGCATATCATTGGAATCCATGGAGTCTCTGGTTTCATTTGGGCTATTGGTTGTGCATGTGGCATAAAACAGCAGAGTGATAGCATCGAAATGGTGGCGAGTGGGTTAACTGGTGGCGCTGTAGGGATTTCGGTGTTTGGTAATTCATTTCGTTGGTGTCGGAATTGTGTTTGGAGCATGTAAAAATATAAATTCTTCTTATATTCTTCTAGCTGAGGTTCTTCTGTTTAATTTGATGTACAGCATTATATATATTGTGATATGGCTAATGCTTCATTTTTTGCCGTTTCTTCTGGTGTGTTCCTCGGGTTTAAAGGGTTAAAAAAAATCAACAGTAGAGCGCATGGTTATGTTTAATTATGAAGGTAAGAGCATTTCCACACGCATAATGCAACAAGAATTTGGAGGATTGGGACTAAACAGCTGTGTGGCCACAAGAAAACCACTTGTTAATGAGGCTTATTGGGAAATGACTACTTCAATTTCCAAGCGATCATAAAGATTGGACTGAGGAGCAATGGGTAAAGGTCATGTGATCTAATGAGTCCAGACTTACCCCTATTCCAGATTGATGGGCATGGAAGGGTAGGAAAGGAAACCCATGAACAGGGTTCCCGCGGTCATGAAATTCCTAGAAAAGTTATGAAATTTGAAAAACCTGTTTTCCAGTCTGGAAAAGTTATGGAATTAACTAACGGTTTTGGAAAAGTTTGGAAAAATACACTGTTTGCCTAATGCTTATAATATGTTCGCTAAATCCCCAAAAGATGTCTAGAGTTTACCGCAAAACTACAAGCTATTATTTAAAATCGAACGCGACACCGTTGAAACTAGCATGACGTTTCGTGATACGCATAGGTTACATATGCAGCTAGTTGGCTGGCAGTGATTTTTTTCCCCCACCGGACTTCTTAATACCAACTTTATCTCATTAGCTTACAGCCAATAAGAATCAAGCACATGCTTTTGTTTACCTTTTGACGCGCATGCTGTACCCTCTATGCACATGGTTACTTGGTAGGCTGTTCGCCGGAATTTAAAGGGCAGTAATTGTACAGTATAGCTAAGCTGTGCCCACCCAAAAATTTGGCTTGCGCAGCGCCCCTGAAGGGCTCCGTTTTTCTAATAACGCCAGTTGAATTTTCCCACTGCCTCGCTTCGAATTAGTGTAATAATAGCATCAATGTCAATCAGAATAATGAATTAAATAACGTGAATCTAATAAGATTTCAATACAAACATACAACTTTATTTAAATTTATGCTCGACGTCCATCTATGGCCCAATTGGTTTCTCTCCAAGTCATTTTCCTGCATTATACACTGTTCAAAAATATTTGATTTCCATCCTGGCTTTTTTTTTTTTTTTGATTACCCAGGTTTGCTTGCGAAACTCAATGATTTTTTTTCTTCTCGATGAACACGTCATGCACGTAAATTGATTAGACCGCAAAGAAACCCGATTCCCAATTGTGGCAGAACGGAGTGTACGAAAAATATCTTCACTATTTGCTTTGAAATTCTCCTTCAAGTTCTCTCATTCAAAATAACATATTTTATGTATTTTTAAAGCGTGTCTGTTTCGACATTATTGCGATGCATGTTCGTATAAACGCCGATGTTTGATTTTCTAAGAAAATTGGACCAAAAGTAAAGCAAAAGGACCCCAATTCTGGCTTAAAACACATTGTTAATTTTTTCATTAAGCACGCAAAATTTCAAAATAGTAATTCTATATGAACATGCGCAACATCTTAAACAATGTACACTTCGGTTCATGACTGTGGCATTTGTTACGTTTGAGAAAACTTGCACAAAGTGATTTTGATGATCTTGGGGGGAAAAAAACCTCATTAACTCCACCAATTTGCTTTTTTTTTTTTTTTTTCAAATTTCCTTTTCATATAATGTAGCAATACAACATACGTCATTGACAGATAGCTTAATTTGATAGGACTCGGCCCACACAACTGAATAATAGGCCGATGTTATTCGCACTTACACGTGTGGCCAATGCTGAATTTTTTCTTGGCCTCACTTATAAGTGCGCCAGTTGATGACCATTCCAGTTTTTAGAAAAAGTACCGCTTAAAATAAGTTTGGCCAAGAAAAAAAATTAGTTTTGGACACACTTAAAATAAGTGTGGGCAATGGAGCATGTGCATCTTAGCCACACGTCTAAAGCGAATTTCGATCAATTTTTTGCTTGGACGCACTTAAATAAGTGCGAATAGTCACTTCGATAATAGTATCAAGTTTAGCGGCTACTGTGGTGTCAAAAGGTGGACGTCAACCTTAACTTTCTCTTTACATGTTGGCTACACTGAAAGCTTCCATTTCACCGTGTTCACCAGAAAAGTAGCCTATACGTTATGCCGTGGGCCAAAACCTGGATCCTTTATTGTCACTTCGTAAAAACTTTCTGAGGGCAGTTCAAGTATTTTTCCATCAGAACAAGTATGATGTGCAGATGTTATAAAATGAAAAAATTCTCAAAAAAGTATGTGCACATTAATGAGAACAATTAGTTTGCAGCTTTGTAAGAAACATTTTTTCTGCAGCCTACTGCGATAAGCACTGGGCTTCCTACAGACGAATGCACTGACAATTTTGCATATCGCTCATACGAAAAGAAAATCTCACAAAAGACAGCTATTCTATGAACCTTTTCCTCCGTTAGCTTTTCTATGAAACCTTTCCTCGGGTACAGTCTTTAATGGTTACATGTCACAGGGCCGGATCAAATGAGTTGTGAGGGGGGGTTTCCTGGCAGGGGTCCAGGGGACCACAAAGGCCCTCTGGTGGGATCAAGGGGCAGAGCCCCTGTGGGGGCTCAGGGGATGAAGCCCCCGAAAAATCCAGCATTTTAGCTATTTCTGAGGCAAAAATCGAGCCATTTCCAGGCATTCTACATCCAATTTCAACCAAAATAGATCATGTTAAAATGTCTCTAATAACCAACAGGAATACCTTTTAAACCAAGTGTCCATTCAGCTTGACAGTAAATCTACACCAAGATCATATGTCTTCACCCATGCAACTGAGAAAATATCCTAAATGTAAAAGCCTCATCAAAAATCAACAACAAAATTTCAAACCTGGAGTTCAAAGAGAGTATGATTCTTATTAGATCATGCAAGAAAATGTGCACTGACCTCCTGTCTTTCAGCACAGAAACATAGCAAAGGTTCATCGTGTCTTCGTTGTGGTTTTTTCCTTGGCATGGTTCTTGCGGACTTGCAACTTGAATTTGAAAACGACTCGTAGGCTATGTTGTTTTTCTGGTGAAAAAGCGTGTGGTCGGAAGTGGTGAAACGAAGGGAAGTAACTTTCAAGGTGTAGTGTATGGACATACTTTCTTAGCGCAGCTATACTCCTGTGTTCTATAGCATATCTGCTATGTGGTTGCATACGCGCATTGACACATGTGCGCTCACGCTCTATCTCCTGAAGTAAAGTGTTGAACTGCAACCTCTTCGAGTTCGCTCGTAATTTCATTTCTGTTGTCACAAACACAACACAAGGCTGGCATAACACCAGTGATTTCCCCTGCGTAGGTGCCCCCCATTGACTCAGCTGTGAGACTGCATCCACTATCGCGTATGGATAACCTTTTTTTTTTTTTTTTTTTCCGTGCGGCTGGGTAGTCCTGTGAGGATTTTTTTTTTTTTTTTTTTTGCTTATTTTGAAGGTACATGCTCAGGGCAGGGGGGGGGTTTCCGGAACCCAGGAAACCCCCTCCAGATCCGGCCCTGTGTCATGTCAGCGTCATTTACAGCGTCAACTTGGCTAACCCAACGACCTCCCCCAGATTCTGCGAACAATGCATGCAAGCAAGGATAATACACTCTAAATTAGGGTTTAGTATGCGGGCTCTCATCTCGAACCCGCATACTGTAGATTTAGTAACGTCATTGGCATTTTAATCATTCATTCTTGGAAATTCTTTAGCGTCATTCGGCACACAATAAAAAATACTTCAATTTGCGTTCATATGAAAGGCATTCACACCGTCTTTAAAATCATTTGGAACAATCAGCGAGCATTAAAGTGCATTTAACACTTTTATCACACCATTTGACTTTCAATAGCATTTCTGGACGCGTTAGATGCGGATAACACAAAAATATGCACGATTGTACAAACGTTCTTAACATTCAATTCACAAAATCTTTTTTTCAATCTAACAGTAGCTTACATCTGGCTCATTATTCCATCGTCAGTGTGGTGTAAGATTAGGTATGCTCTCAATTTGATAATTACTGTGCAACAATGAGCAAAATGTGGGCTAACTGTTCAATTGAAAAAAAAAAAAAAGATTTTTGTGGATTGAATGTTAAGAACGTTCAATTGTTTGTACAGTCGCGTGAATATTTGTGTTATCCGCACTAACGCGTTCCAGAAATGGTACTGATCGTCAAACGGTGTGATAAAAATGTTAAATGCACTTTACCGTTCGTTGATTGTCGCAAATGACGTTAAAGACGGTGTTAATGCCTTTCATATTAACGCAAATAAAAGTATTTTTGCTGTATTGTGTGCCGAATGAAGCTAAAGATTGTCCAAAAAGGAGTGATTAAAATGCCAATGACGTTACTGAATCTGCTGCAGAGGTGGAAAATCCAGGGGTCGGAAAGTAAAAATCCAGCTCGGTTTTTCTCCCTCCCACAGAATGAGCTGATCACTCATATTGGCTCTATCTCCTGTCAAAAGTAAATCCAGGTTGTTGGAACAAAGTTCTGGGGAGGATTTTTACTTTCTGTACGTGGACTTTTTGCGGTACTCGCAAATGTTCGATTTTTGGCGCTGATGAATGTTTCTTGGTGAAATTGGTCGCCATTTCACAAAAATGAATGCAAATTTTCTCGTATTGAACAGCAAAAGGTGTACAACTAATATTACAATATACTAGGCCTATTATAAAATATATAGGCCTTCTATTATTACAAATATTTACTACTCTTATTACTATTAGGCCTATTAATTATTACAGCCAATTTTAATATGTTAGTTTTTTTTTTTCTTATCAAGCACGTCTCCTATGCTTATAATAAATCTGCCAGATCATCATCTGAGGATCATGGTAAGGTCAGGGGGCGTTTCAAAAAAAAAGGTTGAGAACCACTGCTCTAAATAACAATTTGTAATTGTTCAACATTTGTCTCAGAAAATATTAAATGCCATCTGTTTGTTACCTCTTCAATGTTTTTGCCTTCTTGAGCATTTAAATGTAGCACTTGGTTATTTTTTCTGCCCTACAAAGCCTAAGTGCAGTAACTACATATTGGGTAAAATGTGAGTGACTCAGTTTTGGGCCTGGAAGTATATTGAGGTCAGGATTTATTTGGACAGAAATTATACCATGGTGAATCAGTTAATCATAATCTGTCATAGAAGTGCTGACTATTTATTTGTTGGGACAGCAAACAAACTCCTAAGCCATTTTTTAATGTTTAAATTATTGCGTTGTTACTGCACTTAGCCTTTGTAGGGCAGTATTGTTGTTTGTTTGTTAAATATAATTGAGAAAATACAAGAATGGTGCCATAGGCCCTTATGCCATTGTGTGATGCCCTAGGATAGGTGGTAGATAGACACAACTTCCCTTCCATTCTCCATGCTACATTTGTGCTACACTGCTTAGGGCATAGCACACTGTAGAAGCTCATTATGGTGCTCTTTGCTCGCTATTATAGGCCTTACCTATTTTAAACTAAGTCATGGAAATTAGGTAAAATATTATGGAAAAGTTTTGAAAAATCACTGGTGAAAAAGTGTGGGAACCCTGCATGAAGCGATGCAGCGGTTGTGCATAGTGCCCTCTGTACAAGCCTCTGAGGGCAGTGTTATGATGTGGGGTTGCTTCAGTTAGTCCAGGCTCAGCACTGTTCTGTTGCAATTAAGTGAGTTCAGCACCTGAATATACTGAATATATATATATAATTGATGACTAGTAGCCCATCAATGGACTTTTTCATTCCTGTGATGGTGCAGGCATTTTCCAGAATGACAATGCCAAGATGCATTGGGCTCAAATTGTGAAAGAGTGATTCATCGAGCGTGAGGAGTCATTTTACACACATGAATTGGACAGCTCAGAGTCTGGACCTTAAACAATTGAAAGTCTTTGGGATGGGCTGGAGAAGGCTTAATGGAGTAGTTTGACTCCCACATCATCAATACAATATCCAGCCAAAAATTAATTCAAATATGGTTGGGAAATTAATGTTGTAACATTGTATAATATTGTTAAAACAATACTACAATGAATGTGCGCCGTGATCAAAGCTGAAGGTGGTCCAACAAAATGTTATAGGGTGTGACTTTTTTTTTTTTTGACAGGCAGTGCAGTTTGTTGAATGAACCAATAAAATATTTGATGTCATAAATTTGGAGTGATTCACCTATCCGTTTCAATGGAATCATGTAAGAAGTAAACCGCTATGGCAGATCAAGTAAAAAGTGCCCAACTTTAACAGCCTTTATCTCAAAATCAGTGTCATAAAATGTCAATTTTTACTTTCTGCATTCACATGCAGCAGATGTGATATTGGAAAGGTGGCAATAATCCAATTAAATGCAAAAAAAAAAAAAATCCAAAACTTTCTCTGACTTCCTTCTCTTGCTATGGCATGTTTTTCAGCACTGCAATTAACAAAACATAACACAGCATGAGTGGCAAGAACAGGCTGTTCAGCCCAACTAGGCTCACCAGTTCCTTATTACTATGGTGAATCTACAAGTCAGATACTCAATGACTCAATGGTATCCAGCGCTAAATCAAGCCTGCTCTTGAAAATTCCCAAGGTTTCTGCCTCAATAATGTGGTCAGGCAAGCTATTGCACACTTAAATTACAAACCCCAACTCCAATGAAGTTGGGACTTTGTGTAAAACGTGAATAAAAACAGAATGCAATAATTCGCAAATCCTTTTCGACCAATATTCAATTGAGTACACCACAAAGACAAGACATTTAATGTTCAAACTGATGATTTTTTCTTTTTTAGGAAATATTCACTCATTTTGAATTTGATCCCTGCAACGTGTTCCAAAAAAGCTGGGACAGGGGCATGTTTACCACTGTGTTACATCACCTTTCCTTATAACAACACTAAATAAGCGTTTGGGAACTGAGGACACTAATTGCAGAAGCTTTGTAGGTGGAATTCTTTCCCATTCTTGCTTGATGTACGACTTCAGTTGCTATGCAGTCTGGGGTCTCTGTTGTCGTATTTTGCGCTGGGTGTCTCAAAAACGCAGACCGCAGACCGTAGACCTCGAAAACGCAGACCTCGAAAATGCAGGCCTCAAAATATTGAAATCTGAATATATGTGTCTCGTTTTCGCCTTGGAAATTTTTAAGTATGTATTTTATTTATTTATTACAATTTAATGGCCGGTGATAACATAAAAACTATAGATAATTTAAGTCTGTATCGTGTTAACCTTACCATTATTGAAAGCTAACCGTAAACAGGCTATTCAGAGCTATTAAGGCTAACTGGAGTGCTATTCAGGCTAATAGGAGTGCTTTTTCAGCTAACCGGAGTGCTATTTAGCCTAAACTATACTGACCAAAAAAAGAAACCCATTTTTCTATTTTTTGATTTTATTGAGTGTAACTGTTATTACTCAACACTTCATTGGTATCAAATGAAAGAGGGAATCGCAGACAATAGATATAATAGAAAATCGGGTTGGAATATCACCATGTTGGCTTTTATTTAACAAGGTGAAGTTCGACATTACGAAACACAAATGACACTTTCAGTATCTCGTATGTCCCCCGTTAGCGTCGCGCACGCCGGTACACCTGTGTCTCATAGACATCACCAGACGTCTGATTGTTGCTTGTGGAACGCTGTTCCACTGTTCGGTCAGTGCTTGTCTTAGCTGACGTACTTTAGCTGGCGGTGGTTGACGTCTCCAGATCGCTCTATCCAGACTGTCCCACAAGTGTTCTATGGGTGAAAGATCTGGAGAAAACGCTGGCCAGGGAAGGATTTGCATGTTTTTGGCCTGAAGGAACTCCATACAGGTACGTGCCACGTGTGGACACGCGTTGTCCTGTTGGAAAGTCAGTTGGTGATCTCAGACAAACGGAAGGACGACTGGACGGAGAATTTCATCGCGGTAACGGACGGTGTTGAGGTTTCCTTCAACAAAATGAAGGTTGGTTCGGTGTGTAGCAGACGGTCGGTCGTGATAGGACGGTCAGACGTTGGAGTTGTAATACGTGGCCTACAGGATCTGGGGCGATCGGCCGTGTGTCCAGTGGCATTAAACCTGGTTCTGAGGCGACTAATTGTTGCAGAATGCACGCCTACTTGACGGGCAACTCTATCTACCTGACTTCCGGCTTGTCTCATCCCAATCGTGCATTCTCATTGAACTTCCGTTAGTCGTGGCATTATAAACCATCAGATTTTTACTCATTTTCGGTCAGACTTTTGTAGGCCCCGGTGTCTACGAGGAACTCAAAACAAAAATGGGAGTGTTAGCACAATGGTAGTACTCGAACCCAAGCACTGCCAATTGTTTGTTTCTGGATGAATGGCGGCTCCAGAATACGCGCGTGACCGCAAAAATTTGTATGGTAGAAGTACTCACCTCCAAAAATAACTCAGAGCAAAAGCATCTTTCTCAATGGGTTTGTCGAAATTTGGCACCAGATTACGTAATTGCGTTTCTTTTTTGGTCAGTATACAAAAACGTTTTGATTGCCAGTCATGCTATCTATTTAAAACCATGACCGGCTGCCGGTCACTTAGACACTTTGAAATTCCATGTTCATTTTTTTTCGTTGCATTCATTTTCTGAACGAGCGGTTTGCGAAGTCAGCAAGCTTCACTTAATTATAAATAGGCGAACGCCATTATGCCATAAAGATCGTGCTCATGAAAAATAGTGACTTGGATATAAGCGTTCTCCAAAAATATATTTCAGTGTCTGCGTGTCCGATAGTTGGACAGGGTTTTAATATAACTCCATGTCCGACAGTCGGATGGTTTCAATATAACTCCGTGTTCGACAGTCGATTATTGTTTTTAATATCTTCAAATCTATTGAATCTTTTAGATATTAAATGTAAATGTTTTGATAAGATGGCTCAGTTCTTCAAGATGAGTACCGAGAATTTCAACCAATGTTTCTGTTTAAGCTCTGCTCAATATAAGTCGACATCAGAGCGGGACTTAGAGAATTTATGACAAATTTGGCGACTGTCGGACAAAGATCCTAAAATGCTCCGTGTCCGAAAGTCATAAAAGTTTTAATTTTTTTACTATTCCAGCAAATATTAGACAAACAAACTTGGCCATGTTTGTGTTCGACCTTCACAAAATGCAAATTGATAGCTATCGACTTTTCTTGGTCTTTTTATTTGTCTGTTTTCTTCCATTGAAGATAGACAACAGTCTTTACTCAGTCTCTCTTTTGAAAATTAGTCAGATGGATCGAACAGATTCACGTTTTCTTTCCACACCAGAGATAAAATAGTGCTTGTAGTCAGTGAGCAAATCAATTCCATGACCATTGACATTGTGAATTAAATATTGCATGCACAATCAAGACTGTCGGACGCAAAATGCAAAATATTCCATGTCCGGCAGCCAGCAGAAAGTAAAAGTTTTATATGAGAGCAGATTTATAACGAAATAAAGAATAAAAATATATCATCAACAATCAGTACATCCAAAAAAGATGGCCCGCAAATAAATAAATCGCAGTGTTCATTGGATGTTCTGTTTGTTGTTAAACTGTTTTTTTATTCTTAATTTCATTATCAATCTGTTCTAATCGTCCTTTTTTTTTTGGCTGTCGGACACGGAGTATTTTGCATTTAATGTCCGACAGGCATTGTAAGGACTTCGTTGTATTTATAAAAATGTCCCAAATAAATTGATTGCAGTCAACATAAGAAAACAGATGAATAGAAAGACCAAGAAAAGTCGATAGCTATCAATTTGCATTTTGTGAAGGTTGAACACAAACATGGCCAAGTTTGTACATCTAATAATTGCTGGAATACTCGAAAAATTAAAACTTTTGTGACTTTCGAACACGGAGTATTTTAGGATCTCTGTCCAGTAGACACTAAATTCATCATAAATGCAAAAAGTCCCGCACCAATGTCGACTCACTTTATTGAGCAAAGCTTAAACAGAAACATTGATTGAAATTCTCGGTACCCATCTTGAAGAACTGAGCCCTCTGATCAAAACATTCACGTTTAATATCTATAAGATTAAGTGAAAATGTGAAATTTATATCTATTTCTGTTTTATTGAGTTGTTGATGCGTTTCTTTTTGTCCGATTAGTGGTTTGGTATGGTGTTGTTACATTATGCGTTGAAGGGGTTGTAACATTATGCGTTGAAAATGTTGTTACACTATGCGTCAAAAATGGTAACATTGTGCGTTGGAAAAAATGTTACACTATGCGTCATATTGTTACATTATGCTTAGAATAGGTGATGCATAATGTAACAAAAACGCTGAGTGTAACAATAGTTACATTATGCATCGTTGTTACATTACTAGTTGTAACAAGGCCTGCAGTTCTTTAAATGCTGTTCTGGGTTCTTTTGTGACCTCCTGGATGAATCGTCGATGCGCTCTTGGAGTAATTTTGGTCAGCCAGCCACCCCTTGGAAGGTTCACCACTGTTCCAAGCTTTCTTCATTTGTGGATAATGGCTCTCACCGTGGTTTGCTGGAGTCCCAAAGCCTTAGAAATTGCTTTGTAACCCTTTCCAAACTGATCGATGTCAATGATTTTGTTTTTCATCTGTTTTTGAATTTCTTTCGATTGCGGCATGATGTGTTGCACTTTGAGAACTTTTAGCCTACATCACTTTGTCGGACAGGTTCTATTTAAGTGATTTCTTGATTCAACTGGTCTCGCAGTAATCAGGCCTGGGTGTGGATAGTGAAATTGAACTCAACAAATGTGGTTTATCACAGTTAATTGATGATTTAATAAGGGGGGCAATTACATTTTCACATAGGGCCAGGTAGGTTAGGATAGCTTTTTTCCCTCAATAAATGAAATCATCATTTTAAAACTGCATTTTGTATTTACTTGGGTTATCTTTGTCTTATGTTAAAATTAGTTTGATGATCTGAAATATTTAAATGTGACAAATATGCAAAAACATAAGAAATCAGGAAGGGGGAAAATACTTTTTCACGGCACTGTAGATGAGGAAGAGCAGGGGTCCCAACACCGATCCCTGAGGGACTCCACTCCCCACCATACCTAGCTCAGATTAGATTCCACTGACCACCACTCTTTGCGTTCTGTCCTGTAACCAGTTTCGAATCCACTCCAGAATACCTCCTGTAACTCCAACTGAGTTCATTTTAAAAATTAGTCTCTCGTGCGTTACTGTATCAAATGCTTTCTGAAAATCCAAGAATATGATGTCATAAGCCCTGCTCTGGTCATAAGTCTTGGTGGCCTATTCAAAGAATTCCAGATGGTTTGTTAGGCATGACCTTCCCAAACGGAAACCATGTTGGCTGGCCCTCAAGATATTTTTACGTTTAAGAAATAAGTCCAGCTCGTCTTTTATGATAGATTCCAGTATTTTGCATGCAATGCAAGTGAAACTGACTGGCCTGTAATACCCTGGCTTAGTACGGTCCCCTTTCTTATATATTGGTATTATATTGCCCTGTTTCCAATCATTTGGTATTTCTCCAGTTTCTAAAGACCGTCTGAAGATGGCGGATAGCGGCTTAAAGATGATCTCACTAACTTCCCTGAGCACTCTAGGATATAAGCCACCAGGACCCGCTGTCTTATCTGCCTTTAGTTTATGCAACTTGTCTAATACTTCATTATCCCTAACCTCAATTTCTGCAAAATAATCTTGAGCACTGGACATGCCCTCTGGCCTAATAAAAATCCGCTCCGAGGTAAATTCTCAACAAATTAACTATTTAAGGCATCAGCAATATCCTTATTCTCATACAGCAGCGATCCATCTTTATTCTTTATGCACTTAACCTCCTCTTTGGCTTTCCTTTGTCGACTACAATACTAAAAAAAGCCCTTAGGATTAGTTCTAGCCCCTTCTGCAATTTTCCTTTCATACAGTCTTCTAGCATTCCGCAGTTCTTTTTTAACCACGACCCAAATTTTATCCACTGAGGATTCTGTTTTTTCAGCTTAATTTTGGACAAATTTGGAATGAATTTGCATAGCGAATCAAGTAAAACACCCTTGAATCTATCCCACATCTCATTTACAGACTTAAAATCTATGAGTGTCCCCATTTCTCCGAGTGTCTCCGATAGCTTTTTAACTTGCCATGAAACATCAAAACTAACAGTAGACTGGTCACTTGTCCCAAATAGATCCAGTACCTCAACATTGCTAATTCTATCAGGGTCATTACAGAGCACTAAATCTAAAATTGCCTTCTCTCTTGTAGGTTTATTAACATACTGCACCAAAAAAATGTCATTTATAACATCTAGAAATTCTTCCTCCCCGTAACCCTGCCCTTTCACCATTTCCCAGTCGATACAAGGATAATTGAAATCTCCCATATTAATAGCCCCTCCTCCTCTACAAGCTTGCCTAATCCTCTTAGAGAGCATTTCATTGACAATACTGTCCAAAGCTGGCGGTCGATAGCATACTCCTATGTTTAAACCAGTTTCGTGTTTGCCAATGAGCCAGACCCAGATATCTTCACAGGGCAAGAAATGTTCAATTTCAGGAATTTCCTGCACATTAATGTTTTTGTTCACTTAGAGTGCTACACCCCCTCCTCTCCTTTTAGATCTATCCTTCCTTAAGAGCTCATAACCTTCTATATTATATTCGTCCCCATCCTCATTGCAAAGCCATGTCTCTGTAATCCCAACAACATCATAGCCCTCACAGAAACAGCCTCAGGTTCTGGAATTTTTTTTTTTTTAATGCTTCTAGCATTTAAATAAAACCATCTGAGGCTATTACTACTGCACTTATCCTTCGGCTTCCCAGCTGCCTGCTGCTCCAAGCCCCTCACTATGCTTGGTTGTGTCATGTTTCTGGGCGTAGTGGCCAGGTGCTGCCACTTGGGGCCTATTAGGATCATGATTGCATTCATCCACGGCAGCTGTTTCGGGTTGCGCCTCTATTTAAGCTCTGACTTTCGTGCAGTCAGTGCTTCTGTGTTAAACTAGCTATGCACTGAGCCGGTATGGTATAGCGTGGTGCGGATGGTATTGACAGAATCTTTTGTAAGAATATTTGTATGATTCTGTGTCCGCTTAGAGGTATCTGGTAATCTCCTGTTCGGTACCACTACGAGTACTCTAAATATCCTCCCCTCTGGTTTCCTTTATATTCCAGTTAAGGTCCTTTTGTTTTTCTGGGCTGCGACCCAGCCAGGCATTTCGGAGGGTGGTTTCTTTCACTAGGGTGTCCTAGTGTGGGTTTATTCCTGACTGCGTTCGGGTTTTGGGCTTTGTTTTGTTTTTTCTTTTTTCAAGCAGCGTCTCGCATCTTTAAGGACCTTCGGCTTTTTGAGCATTCTACATGCTTAACGGCACCTTCGGACAATCTCCGTATCTTTACTTCTGGTCGTTCAGTATCCTGGCCTCGTTCTTGAGGTCCTCCAAGGTGGATTCTCCCTTATCTTATTATTTTCTTTCGCCATCATCTGCTGTTGTCCCTAAGTTTCCGGGTGTATTTGAGTTCTTTACTTTGTACCAGAATTACATTTTTCTTTTCTTGCATTTTTACCTTGAGGGTACTACCTCCGGAAATATTGTATACTTTATACGAGATAACATTTTTGAGCTTCCTTGCCCATGTTTGACGAGTGTTTAGCTCTGTTCAGAGGCGGAGTTTGTTTTGAGTTTATTTCTTTTCTCATGAAACATGCTATTGGGCAAACTTCCGGGGTTTACATTGCCTGTCAAAAAGTCACAGTAATAGGATTTTTTATGAGTGATGTTTATCTTGCTCGCTCCATTTAGAGGCAGAGTTTTCTTTCATTCTCCTATTCGCCCTGCATTTTGGCCGGGGCTGTGTTGATTTAACGTTATTTAGTTTTGTATCGCGTCCTTAGGGATTTTAGTGGCCATCAACCTGTTGTTGGCTTTAAGACACGGTTTCCTTTCGTGTCTGGTTCTCCAATACCCCTCCCTAACAGGTTGCTTTAAAAAGATATCATCAATAGTGCATGTAGCACTGCTAGCTTCCATCTGCGCAGTCTACAATTCCCTATTTATAACATGCTTTAACCTCCCTGCGCCCCACGTCCCTAGTTTAAATAACGCTGTGCTACCCTCAACATACGCTGACCCAATGCAAGGATATATCTCCGGTTCAGGTGTAGCCCATCCGGCTTGAACAGGTCACCCCTGTCCCAGAAGAAGTTCCAGTGCCCCATAAACCTTTACCCCTCTTTCCTACTCCAGGTTCCGAGCCACGTGTTAAACCTCCAGATAAAATTCTGCTTCCCTCTGCTTGCACGTGGTACCGGTAGAATCCCAGAGAAAACTACCGTGGAGGATCTGCCCCTAAGCTTTTCAGCTAATTCCACAAATTTGTCTTGTAGAACCTCAAACCTACCCTTACCTATGTCATTTGCCCCAACATTGACCATGACCACTGGATTCCTCCCCGCTCTGGCCAGGAGCTTGTCTGGAGGCTTCAGGAGGTCTCCTACCTGGGCACCAGGCAGGCAACACACCGTACAAGACTCCTTGTCGGACAAACAGACTATGTCGTCTATTCCTCTAATAACTAAGTCCCCACTATCACTAACTCTGTATTCTGAGGGGAAGACTCCAACATGGTGCCCTGGTGCTCATCAATCCCCCCACTCTCGGGGTCAGGGGCTAAGTCGAGTTCCTGCAAGTGCCAGAATCGATTGGACACCTCAACCTCTGGAGGAGCTGTCCCTGTACGGCGTGCACGCTCTTTCCTGCGCTGATGTCCTACAGTCACCCAACTTTCTCTCCCTGCCTGCTCTGGGGTCTCCTCACCTCCCTGCTTTGGCATACACACCATTTCTCTAATCAACACATTACTCAGTTCCTCTAGGAACTCTACTGATTGTGAACTATGTTGTGCTGCCAACTGGCCCTGAAGATCAAGGTTCCTGCTCTCCAGATGCTCAATTAGCTGGCACCAGTGGCAGACAAACCCACCCTGGAAATCTCTTTCCAGAAGTACAGTCATTCTGCAACCATCACATAGTTTTGCCACATTTTGGACCCCCAACCTATTGACATAGCTCACCCTAGACAGCAAAGAAAACTATTAATGCCAAGAACAGAAGCACAGGAACCACAATTTATAAACCTGAGAAGACCTGAGCAGCAGTCACGACAGAAACCGTGGGGAGACGCCTCTTTAGCAGGGGGGTTAACAAAAAGACAAAGTACAAAAATAATAAGATAATTTTAAGTCCCAATACTATCAATTTAGCAGCACTTGGCTTAGTCCAAACAATCACAGACTGGTTTTTTAGAACAGAAAATGAAACACCGAATAGTACAAACTCGATATGTAATAAGCAATCAGGCGGCTGACTTAATTTTATATAGTCCCAGTACTATCAATATACTAGTCTAACAATATCACAGCACTTGGCTCAGAATCCAAACAATCACAGACTGGTTTTTCTAGACACTGTTCTCAGATGAGAGCCTCCAATACCCAGCTATGTGATGAGCAGGAAATGCCAGTTACCAATACAATAATATCAGGTATAAGCGGTAGCTAACTGGCTAGTCTCCAGCAGCTACAATGGCCAGGAGAAACTGGGGGGGCAAGCCTAACTTTACTCCTAACTAATTACAACCTAACCTGCTGTTCTTTGAGTGTGGTGTCAGTTTAAAATGACATGGCTTATATCATTGGATTCTGTGGACCTTACGCTCTCATGTAATGTATCGTTTATATGCATAGTGCAAATGAAGTAGAAAGGCCAGCAATGAAGCACTGATATTATTTTATCCTACGTTTTGCAACATTATTATTTACTTGCTTGGTGCTTGAATTGTGTTCGGTTTAGGTAAAAATGGTCATCATGAGCTTTTCGTCGAGTTTCTTCCCTTTAAGAGGATATGCCGCATGACGATGATGCTATTCGGAAACATGCTGTATTTATTAGGCGTAATGGGGGCAATCCACGCAGTGGAAATGAATAACAGGTGCATAATTGCGGAGCTGAAGAATGCGGTCCGGGTATTAATAGACCGGTGAGTTTGAGGGCCAGAGGTGTGACGTTGCAGCCACAGCTTGACCACAATCAGATCACGCAACAGGACAATGATCCCAAGCACACCAACAAATCTATGGCAGGATGGCTGGGAAAGAAAAAAATCAATGTGTTGCAAAGGCCAAGTCAAAGTCCTGACCTCATCCCGACTGAAATGTTGTGGCAGGACCTTAAGAGGACAGCGCATAAACAAATGCCCTCAAACATCAATGAACTCAAGCAATGTTGCAAAGAACAGTGGGCCAAAATTCCTCCACCACGATGAGTGAGACAGATAAAATTATATGGAAAACTATTATTTCAAGTTATTGCTGCTAAAGGTGGTTTTATAAACTAATGAATCATGGAGTGTACTCAGTTTTTTCACAGATGACTTCTGCATTTTGGCTGAATTTTGGTTTTATAAATAATGGCATGGTGGATCTGTTGTGTGTTGCTTTACACCTGAGGTTACAGCGCCCTCCATAATTATTGGCACCCCTGGTTAAGATGTGTTAAAAGCCTTAAAATAAATGCAATTTTTATTGCAGAAGCGTACTCTCACACTGAAAATTGTAGAAAAATGTAACCTTCAACTCAAGTGAATTTTAAGGGAAAAAAAAAAAATCCTGACTAAGAAATATTTTTCATAAAATCACCGGTTCCACAATTTTTGGCACCCCTAACAATTCCTAGGAAATAAATGTAATTGAAGTATTTCTGTCATTTCTACAGTAGTTTACAAAGTTGATCAGAGTATCTAGGAACATTTAATTAGTAATTCATCACTTCCTGTTTCCCTGGGGTATAAATATGACGTGACAGAGGCAATTTCTCTTATCCGCTCTTCAACATGGGAAAGACAAAGGAACACACCATTCAAGTAAGACAGATGTGTGTCGACCTTCACAAGTCAGGCAATGGCTACAAGAAAATAGCCACTCGCCTGCACCTGCCCATATTTACTGTCAGAGGAATCATTAAGAAGTTTAAAACAACTTGAACAGTGGTAAACAAGCCTGGACGAGGACGCAAGGTTATTTTGCCACCACGCACGTGAGGAGGATGGTAAAAAAAATAAAGTTCTCCAAAGCTCACTGTTAAAGAATTGCAACAAATGGTAGCATCTTGGGGTCACAAAGTCTCCAAAACAACCATCAGGCGCTATCTACATGCCAACAAGCTGTTTGGGAGGCATACACGGAAAAAACCTTTTCTCACTCACAATCATAAACGCAAACGTCTGGAGTTCGCTAAGCGGTACTGGGACTTCAACTGGGACCGTGTGCTTTGGTCAGATGAGACCAAGATAGAGCTTTTTGGCAAAAAACACTCTAAGTGGGTCTGGCAGAACACAAAAGATGAGTATGCAGAAAAGCACCTCATGCCCACTGTGAAGTACAGGGGAGGATCGGTGATGCTGTGGGCCTGTTTCTCTTCCAGAGGCCCTGGGAACCTTGTTAGGGTGCATGGCATCATGAACGCTTTGAAATACCAGGGCATTTTAAATCAAAATCTGGTGGCCTCTGCCCGAAAGCTGAAAATGGGTCGTCACCGGGTCTTTCAGCAAGATTATGACCCTAAACATGTGGCCAAATCTACACAGAAATGGTTCACCAGACACAGAATCAAGCTCCTCCCATGGCCATCTCAGTCCCCAGACCTCAACCCCATTGAAAACCTGTGGAGTGAGCTGAAGAGGAGAGTGCAGAGAAGAGGACCTAGGTCACTGGATGATTTAGAGAGATTGTGCAAAGAGGAATGGTTGAAGATCCCTCTTTCTGTATTCTCCCATCTTGTGAAACATTAAAGATTAGGTGCTGTTTTGTTGGCAAAAGGGGGTTGTACAAAGTATTAACATCAGGGGTGCTAATAATTGTGGCACACATGATTTGATGTAAAAGAATATTTCTTAATGTGGGATTTTTTTCCCACTGAATAAATGCACTTGAATTAAAGGTTGAATTTTCCTCTTTTTTTCATTGTGGTCCTATATTATTTAGAAAAACTGAATTTAGAGGCTAAAGAACACATCTTAACCAGGGGCGTCAATAATTATGGAGGCCGCTGTAAAATTTACCCAATTTTAGAACCTGATAAGGACCAGCTGATTTTTTTTAATGTCCTGATACATAAAACAATAGAACTGAAAGAGGGTGTGCTTTCTTTTTCTTTCGACTGTAGAACATTATCAGCATTCAAAAGAATACATTGAAAAAGGCAGAAATGTGAGGAATCGTTCAGGAACCAGTCGCGAGAACACAGGATTGCAGGTAAAGTGATTTTATTGAGCGATGGGGGTAACCCCCGCAAGGCAGAAGGCAGAGGTACAGAGTCCACAATCCAAAAGTCACAATCCAGGAGGGCAGAAACAGAGTTGAAAACCAGGGCAGCAAACACAGTACTCGTGGTCAGGCAAAAATAGGTTCGGTACACAGGCACAGGTTTGTCAGAAGCAAAAACCAAAAACCAAAAACCAGTGGGCGTAATCCAAACCGTTAACAGGGCAGCAATCACAAAAATCGTAGTCGGGCAAAAAAGGGTTCGTAAACACAGATGCAACAATAATCCAAAATGCAGAGCCAAAAATCCTAAGTCGGACAGTCCAGTCAGAAGAGTAACACTAGGAGTACAAGGCGAATACGAAAGCAGCACAGGTAAACAAGAGAAACGTTCTGACAAGGAAGTGCTGTGAAAAGACACCTAATATACACTCCTGGGAGATCACATGATACATAGAACACAGGTGCAGGAAATGAGGCTAATTACAAAGGAAGCAAACATGAGAACCTAATCACATGAAATAGGCAAAAGCCAAAATGCGGACAGGGATCACAAGACAGCCTATAGACAGAACAAACAGATCCGGTTAGGGATTTCTACGTGCAGAGTGAGTGGCAGAACAGTGATTAGACAGGTACAGAGAATCTGCTTGAAGCACAGCAAAGTAAATTGGGTGAAGGCAAGAGGCGGAGACTAGAACAGGGCGAATGCTGAGAGATCGTTACTCATTGTAGTAGAGTGCAGCTATACAATCCCTAGTGCTTGTTAGTAAGTTAGTACTATGTACAATGTTAGTCTTGGTTAGTAATTTAACAAAAACAAACTGTTAGTATTGGTTAGTAATCCAGAAAAAGCAAGAAGGAAGTAAACGAGATTGGAAGGAATGGTTGAAAACCAGAATCCATTAAATCACCCGAAAGAGTGGCACGCAATACTGGGGCTGTGAGCAGACAAGAGACAAGAGACCAGAGGAGACAAAGTGCAATGCATGGTGATAACAAAAACATGGACCGGAGTGTAACTATGGTAAAATGCAAAACATAGAAAAACTAATCTAAGACAATACATGAACAATTCTAAGTTACCAAATCATAATACACATTTCAAAGAATAGTCAGACATTGCAGAAATCCAAATCCAAATCAGACAGAACATCAAAACATGGCAAAGCAGATCAGAATCATGACAGTCATAGCAGAATCATAACAAGAAATCTCAGAAACATACCAAACTTTCGGTCAAAAGGCTTTAAATACACTAAGTCTGACAATACAATACGTCAAATTTTTTTTAAATAAGTGCCGTTTCATAAGCTACATGAGTTCGCAGTCTTCGAAAGACATGTCAATATTTTATGTCGTCATTTAAGTGCATAGGAAAACGCCTTGTGATTTTGTGATGCAATTTCAATAATGCTATCAAAAATAAATTGGTCAGTCTTTCTACCAATTAGTCTTTGTGTCGTGACTAATCTTTTTCCTTTCTGGGCACTGGGATTTCACATCCCCCCCAAAGGCCTGATCTCCCCCCCCGCCGGTCGACAACAGACCACCATACAGTTTAACAGAGTTTATTTGGCTCCCACTTCTGGCACATTCAAATCCACACGCACGGCTGTACACCCCCCCTAGGTTAACCATGCAGTCCACGCATTAGCATTTATGGCAGTAAATCACACTACATACAGTGAGGCAGAGGCAGTACACAGTAACCAAGAAAATCAAATCAATCCACTACAAATACCTCAAAAACCCCAATAAGTGGCAGGTTATGGCCGTAACCTTCCTTATCCACCAGCAGGGAGGCCCCATAGAATGAGAAACAAAAAAAAAAAAAAGTAAAAGGAAAAAATCAGGTCCAACTGGGGGGCAATGGCTTCCCCAGCCAATCAATGAAATCCCTCCCCCCAGAAAGGAAAAGACCAACCGTGTCCAGTCCTGGTGGCCCAGCTTGTGGCAATTGTCCAAATAGCCTGCTCTTGGTTAGCCGCCTAGCTCCAGGTCCAGGCCACTACGGCCATCCAATCAGCAGCCAGATAAGTCCTAGGTCGTGTCTGAGCTCCCTTCGTTTGTGCGCCCCCACGTCCTTGTGTACACGCCCCTCTCCTCCAAACAGCGCAGCGATGACCCGGTTGAACGCACCCCACTTGCTAGTCACTGCCGGCTTCTTCAACTGCGGGATTCATTACTTTTCAGACGTTTTGAGAGCGCTTTATTCCAAGCTGAAATCCAGCAGCTTGTTCAGCGCTACGATCGCATTCAGAAGCCTTACGTCCCTGCAAGACAATTTGAGAGCGCTGCATCAACACTGGATTCCCCACAGCCGCAGCAACCCCGCACCCGTCTCGTCTTCAGGGGCAGCAGTCCAGGATCCCAGCTGCTGTGAACTCAGGGGAGATAAGGAGAGCAGGAGAGAACACAGACACATGGAGAGATGACATTTCCGTGACCCAGCCACTGAAATCTTCTCTCCCAAACCCCGTCTCGCGAATGTGGAAATGTCTCCGTATTTAAGCTTCCTGGCAACCGATCAGCGTCCCAGTCATGATCAGCCTCTTGGCTGCCCGGCTGTCAGCAATCACAGTTAACAAGTAAGTCATCATCGCAAATCAATGAGTCAATTACACTCCCCCGATTACCCCTGCTACCCACATACAACAGTGATAATAAAACACACAGTGTACACTACAGCAGTGGTTCCCAAAGTCGGTCCTGGGGACCCACAGCGTATGTCGGTTTTTGCTCCAACCACAATTACGATCCCAGAGTTTTAACAAGCTGTTCATTTTTAATTAGCAGTTGCTTGTCAATCGAGGGACATTTACCCCTTAAACCACATTATGACAGAAATGGCTACGCATTCCATGAAATTTCAAAGCCCAACATTCATATTTTTTTATTTTGATGTATTCCACGTAAAACACGACAATCAAAGGTGGCAGTATGTTTTATGTGATCAAATGCAAGACTGCAATCAGTCAGTAATCTGGTGATTAGGGTTCTGAATTCAGGTGCTCAGGTTCTTTCCTGAAACCAATCAAGTGACATTTAACAGGTTTGACTCATCGTTTGCTTTGTCTTTGAATTCTTAATTGCCTAATAATTGTTTGCTTTAATGACCTTGGGTCCACAATTTTATCTACTAGAAGCCCATTTATAGATTCATGTCATCAGTTGCAAATTTCCCCAATTTAGCACACTATGAAATGATTTTCATCATGGCCATTTTTGACATGTGGTTTAAAAGGATAAATAATCAGCGTGAACAAGAATAGTGCAATCAAGAGCAATGAGCAACTCATTAGCATTCTAAGATTGGAGCTGTGGTTGACACAAAAACCTGCGTACACAGTGGGTCCCCAGGACCGAGTTTGGGAACCACTGCACTACAGCATACAATCAAAGCCCCATGGATGGGCAGGCGTGACACTCCCCCCCATCAAAACCAAGGTCGTCCCGACCACCTATTGACGATAACGAGCTGGTTTACCCCAATATTAGATCGCTGTGACCTCCTCAAACACTCCACCCCAGCTTCTTGTTCCCTCACTGGCTCATGGTCCGCCTCATTTCCCTCCCCCACTACCTCAGAGAGAGGGACCTCAGCCACCTCTTGTCTTGTCACTGGGCCTGTAAGACCCCCTAGATGGGCAGGCGTGACATTTGCACTTGCTTACCAGGCAAAGTAAACTTCTACAGGTTCAGCACAATTAAACATTAAGAGGTGAGGTAACCGCTGGTCTTTCATGGCGCTGTCATGCCACGCCCCCAATGGCCCACATCTGTGGTATTCTGAGGAATCGGCCTGCTCCATTCATCACCACTAATCAGCTCCACCTGTTTCTAATCATCCCATTATCATCAGTACCGCATAAGCCCTGACTTTGCACCATTACAATGCAAAGTCTCCTTAAGCTCTTGTCAAGCATAGGCTTTTGCTGTAGCATTTCACAGTTCATGTAGTAACCCTTTGAGTTACTGACTTTGTTAGTCCAGCTTTTTGTTCTTGTAAAACTTTTGGGAACTGCGTGTCGTCTCGTGTTTTATTTCTCAATTGACCTTTGAGGCTTTGCTGCAAAGGCAATAAAACTAAACTCTTCTTTGTATTTGAATCCTGTCTACCTTTTTCTTGTTTTCAGTACACATGCAAACGTGCACCGGGAAAACATTACAGCCGCCAACGGCATGCCACTGGAGAAAGGAAGATCCAATGGGAATTTTTTTTGCTATTGCTTATGAAAAATGGTAGCACAAATAACAGTTTTTAAGAAAATTTGCTTCATATAAGTCATGCAGTGGAGCACTATGGAGAAAAAATAAATGGGCGATTCTGGAATCAGGCAATAACATGGCTTAAATGCTGAGCTATTCATCACTGCAGGTACTTGCTTCTATGTCACATGAAATTAGCAGATTAATGTCAACAATTAAATTAGTATAAGGCCTGGGGCCTATTGCACAAAAGTCGGATCCTGGATCAACGTCAAAGCGAGGATTGCCATATCCCAAACAATGCATCGCTGGCTTCATTGATTGCACAAAGCTAACAGCGGGCGGAGGAGGATCAGCTAAGTGAAGCCCGGTGCCGCTGATCCTGCTGAGTGCGCGCACACAGCTACCTAAAATAGACCCCGAGATCGATCACAGAATCGCTGATCATCACCATGGATGCTCAGTTGATGCAGCAGACGCATGCGCCAGCTTTCACTCAAAGCCCGCGTCCAGAAAGAGGGACAACGTCACGCCTCTGCTTGCTATTCCTTCAGTTTCTGTCTAATGGTGCAAGGCTATGAGAGTTTTAAAATTGAGCTAAACTAAAGTGAAAGTAAATCTCCCTTAATATGGTAAGACCTAGTAACTCACTTTTTGGTGGAAATTGAGTGAGACCCATTTTTGCAGTTACTAGGTTACTAAGCACCAAATAAAGTACCTACAGTCATCATTGAGAATACCCATTCTCTTTCTTTTTTTTAATACAGCGAGTTTATCCTGAAGGGCTTAAGTTGTTTTCAGTTTTCTCAGTTTCATGAAAAAGTGAGTTACTAGGTTTTACCAGATTGGGGAGAAATTTGGGAGGTGTTTCAGCGACGTCGAAAAGGATGCACTTCGGCGTCTCCTTGAACAGGATAAGCTGTCATTGCCAGACCAACCCTCCAGACTAACTTTTGGACCTAGGAGCGCATGCGCTCCCAACCTGAAAAAGTTGGGCGCGCAGGCCAAAACTGTGGTCACGCAAAGTACCGTGATACTTTTCTGAATATTTACAAGCCCAAATAAAAATACCTGAACAGACTATCAGTTGTTGCTGCATTTATTTAAGAAACATTATCAGAAAGCACTTTGTGAACTGAAAAGTAGATATTGATGTTCACAAGAATGTTGTATAAATGCAGTTATCATTTTGGAGAGTTATCATACAGGTCTAAATGTATGTACAAGTCTCCATTTCTCCAAGGGACAACTTTTCATCAAACCCTCCCCAGTACATAAATTGAATCATTCATAGAAAAATTATGGCCAAATTTAGATGAGCACCCCCCTAAAACCAACATATGGGGATAAATCAATGAATAACTCCCAATTATCACAGTGCTAGTTCTAAAATTTATAACTGTTATTGTTGCTGCCATCCCAAGGAACAATTTGACACCAAACATGGCTTAATTGCTATGAAAATATGAGACCCAGGAGGAATTGAAGCCGTAAAAAGCATAATTTGGCTACATTTTTTCATCACAAATTGAAAGTTTAACATTAAAATTAATACAGTTTCCAAAGCGATCCACCCTAAATATTTGGTAAAAAGTAGGTGCAGTATGCCAAGTTCGTTGGTACAAAGAAATTCTTTCACCGGTAACAATGTAGTAGGACGGCTTATTATAATAATAATACTTATTATTATTATTATTATTATTATTTACCAGTTTTTTTAATTTCGCTTTGTAGATTTTGCACATTTCGAAGGGTAACGGAAACACACACAGCGAGTGAGGACTATGTCCGACGTTATTAGCCCCCAAAAAAACAGTCTGCTTCGTGACCGTACACTGTTCGTGACACAGACTCATATTTGAGGCATTGCGCTGATAAGCCTATGGTCGTCGCTAGAGTACATTGGACAGGCGTCACCAGTTAGTTTTTGAATCAGTTTTGAACATTTGTTGCAATCGACAAAATACTATTCCTCTAGCAGCTGGCCACTTATCCGAACCCCAAAGAAAACGGAATATAAATCTATAAGAACCGCATCTTTATCGTACTCTAATGAAAATAAATAATCTTGCACTCGGACCAACCAGTCACTGATTTCATACATACTGCATGAATAATCATACACATGCGGAACTTCAGATCAGAGTGGAAGTGCGCATCCAACCTAATCCATCAGGATAGAAGGTTAGCGATTGATATTGAAACGCTAAATAAAACCATTCGCCACTGGACGCAAGCACCCATAGCTGGTATCAACAAGACTCAAAACTGTCACGAACAGTCTACGGTCACGAAGCAGACTGTGTTTTCGGGCTAACATCGTTCTCACTCTCCAGGTGCGTTTCCATTACCCTTAGAAAGGCGCATAGCGAAATAAAAAACCGGGAATGAAAACACTTTCTGATATCATGAAATTTGCTCTCCGATCTGCAGTATTAGTCACCGAAGCCAAGTTCTACTACGTAGACTATTGGACTTCTGCAGTAGACCAGCTAGTGTACTGGTAATTTCGCGTATTGTGGAGCATTTACATCGTTATTGTCAGACAAGGTTTTACAATTTTGCCGCGCGCACAACTCAGCTGACAGTGACAAGATCGAATGCTTTGCCATTCTCATCGATGCATGAGTACAGCCGAGCTGTGATTGGCTGATGGCACCAGCCGATCTGTGATTGGCTGATGTGCGTAATGGTACCAACCGACCTGCAGAAAAAAAATTCGTGGCCGGCGGCTGATAATTAGGGAGTGAATCGCTGCCCAGAATGGGCGCACAGTGCATGAAGTGTTGGTTGCGCAGTGCGCGACCGATGTGAGAATGTAAGTCGCAAAACATAAATCTTGGTCGCAGTCTGGAGCGCTGCAGACTGATTTAAGATATAACATCTAGACAAGAAAATAGGCAGATGTGATTGTGCATTTTATGCACCCGTGAACTGCCAAGGAAACCCAAGTGCTTACAAATTTTTACAAGCATGTTTTTTCCTATATACGTACCACAATTTTGCTACAAGCCCTTTTTTTGTCCTGCACAAACTGAAATGATAGTCTGATGTAGAGGACATTTTCAGAATAGTTGACTTTACTTTCTGCTTTTAATCACTTCTGATGGAGGCACATGCAAATTAAAAGTAAAATGTAAACGTCCGATAATAACGTAAAGGAGCCTCCTGAAAATGTTCAGCTGGATTCCAGTATCGCAAAGCGAGCGACATTGCACAGGTATTCAGCGCTAAGGCAAAGACTCTACCTTTCCCATCGCAGTCTGAAAAAAGACGGTGAAAAGTAGCAGCAGTGCTGTAGGTAGATGGTTACCGCAGCGATTAAAGACCGCGCTGAAACACGGTAACCTACTCCATGCAGCACTGCTAATTTTCTACTCTGATGGAAGTCTTAACTTGGGGAACAAGGACAAATCTGATTATAACGGATTCTAAATACAGTTAAAATTTTACATGGAAGGGGGAATGATTGAATTGTGATGGTCACTGTCACAAGTTGGTCACAAGTCAATGGTCACAAGTTTCTAAGATAATTACTCTGAGCCTACTATATGTGGCCTGGTAAAATTGAAATAATTCCAGGACAACATATAAAAAAACAGGGTTCTTTTATTCTGAACATTTTTGAGTAAACAAAAATGATATTAGATTAAATTAGGGAGTTTCCAGTGACAATGGCTTCTTAGCTGCCATATAACTTTCACGTGCTTCACCAGCTTCACTGTGCTTTCAGGCTCGTTTAGCCAGCATCAGTGCAAAAAACGAAAATAAGTTCAAAAAGTCAGGGCACAAAAGTCGCAAACAAACAACTGCAGTGGTTTCATTGTTCTAGAGATAAACAAAAAAAACAAAACAAAACTGCAGTTGGTCTCACTTCACTAGTTACAACCGAGCGCAAATAGCTAATTAGCGTATAAAAAAAAAAAAACAGCACAGTCTGGATTTTCAGTACATCAACCTCGTGTGATCACGTCGACACACATATCTGCGAACATCAGCTGCACAAAATTACAGAACGAGGCATCCGTCACATATTACATCAAATACAGTGATATTAATGCAAGTATTTCGATATTTCTGCATATTATGCAATTTTAGACACTTCACATCAGCAGCGCTTCAGAAACACGTGTGCTACTCGCAAAGCCAGTCCGGGAAACAAGGACGACTCAAAGCCTCTTCCAGTACAATAGAAAACATGGCTGGATTCGCCCAAAGCCGGCCTAGCAAAAGAGTAACACCACCCTCCTGCGGATTTATGCGAGTAAGTGACTTGTTTTATCCCACTAGGCTACATATAATTTAGATAGCAATGTGTAGTGGACAATTTAGAATGACTGTTAAGGACAATGATTTTCAATTTGGGTGATAGCTGAATGTGGTGAGGTGAAATTGGCCGGAGGCAGGAGCTTAGCTAGTTCGTAAGCCTGCTCTGGAGCTGGCTAGCTCCACAGACTGGCTAGCGAACAAACTGTGACAGTAAGTTAGAGTTCCCCAACAGGGACAGACAGCGTTGGGTAACAGCCACAGTACTACTACACTAAAAATAACCACATAACTGAATAAATCTAAAGGCTCAGTCCCACTGGGCATTTTTTGTACTCCCAATGGAAATTGATGCACCTCAGGAGGCGTCAGGAACAGGTTCACGAGCCATCTGGAACCATCGGGAGGCATCAGGAGAACTGCGAAAAATTTCAATGCTTGCATTGCAATTTTTCCCGATGTGTTCCCGACCTTTTGTCAGGAAAAAAGGCTTTCCAGAGCCACTTCCCCGGAGCTTTGGCAAAATATTGTTTTCCCCGAGGCATCCCTGAAGCATCGGTGTTGTCTCGCCGAAGTATCAGGAGACCTTCGGGGATGTTTGAATCTTTGGCGAAAGTTCGGCGACCTTTCTGTGACACATTCCCGATGTCGGGGTTGCATCCCCAAATATTTGCCGAAATTTCGGCGACAATTGAAAAGTACATTCTTCCCATGGCACTGATTGGCTGGATTTTGCATTCGCGCGCACTACAAGTACATTTCATATAAGTATGCCAGAGAGAGAATGATGCTGAGCCCAAATTGTGCATATATTATAGCATAGCCAAACACAGTTATTTTATCAATGTTTTGTCCGGGCGCCAGGTCGTCTGTTAGACCAAAATAAATTAGTTGTGTTCAGCTCCACTTCAGGATCTTACGGGAAAACTCCTCAACAAAACCATGAGAAAGTAAATAACTTGTTTTGTACCAACAAAGAAAGAGGCACTTCCGTTTGCTCAAATCATAACATTATTTACATCAAGAGAAAAAATGAACAGGTTAAGGGAAAAAAACACATTTATCTGCGGAAAATAAATAACCCAAATTGCAGGCCCCAGCCTAGACAGCAACAAGAAAACTAAATATGTATATCCAGCCACTCAATAAAAAAATAGTAATATAAAAAATAGGAAAAGTTGTCTTATAGTGATGATATAAATAAATTTGACATTTGAATCAATGAAAATCAATGTCAAGGCCACTAAATAAAAAATTGCATTTATAAGGCCCAATCAGCCCTTAGACAAATTTTTACAGATGCAAACCACGGACGGAAATTTTGGGTTTTTACAAAAATATATGTTATTCAAAATAACAATAAAATAAAAAAATAATAATTTAAAAATGATGTTTTTATGTTTTAATCCTCTCCAGAATCGCTTAAAATCGTTTGGATCCAAGTCACTCCCGCTCTCTGGATATTCAAACTCATCGTCAAGTCATTCAATAAAGCAAAAACTTCATCCACGTTGTATTTACGTTTAGAAACATTAGAATGCGGCTATTTGTACATTTGAAAATGCCATGTTCACATGTCAAAGGCCACTAAATAAAAGTTCACTAAAAATACAGTTTACCTGAGGACCTCCTGGTAATAGTGTAATACACAATCGGGAATTTAAGACTTTATCTGGTTAAAACGACAAAAAAAGTTTTGGTTGATACAAGTAGTTTTGGTGATACAAGTAATTGAAAATTCAATATGTCAATTGTGAAATTAAAGGTCACAGAATGTTAAGTTGTGGTCAGCAAATGGACTTCATATATGATTTTCTAAATGTCTCTTTACAAACTTTGGCTCAATCGGTGACCATTTTGGTGATACAAGTCATTGTAATTTCACTGTCAAATTTGACCCTCAAGGGTCACTGACAGTCAAGTTGAATGTCACCAAATGAAAGTTTATACATGACTTCCTAGATGTCAGTAACGCAAACCTAGGCTCAATCTGTGACCATTTTAGTGATACAGGTCATTGAATTTTTACTTGGTCACATTTGACCTTTGGAGGTCATTACGAAGGTCGCCAAATGAAAGTTCATATATGACTTCTATATGTCTCTAATATAAACCTAATCAATATCTGCAACCATTAGGCCTCCACAGGCCATCTTGCATATTCATAAAGTACAGCGCCCCCAATAGACCCTCTTCCGTCGATTCAATCAAAATGGCGCTCGCACTGTACATTGACGGTACCAAGGTAAGTTGATTGCCTGATTTAGAAAAAAATTTATCACGCAGTTTTTGAGAAATAATTTTTTAAAATTTCTCAGTCCTATCCTAATTTCTAAAGGAAAGGATTGGGCCGCTGCAGCACAGATTATAACAGCCAGATGCGCTTGCCAGATGCAAGTCGCAGTCAGCTAAATAAAGCAATGCCCGACAGCCTTCTTGTCATTGAACAAACTTCAATTATATATCAAAATTAAGAGGAAAAAATTAAGGAAATGAAATCGAAAAAATAAAGGCTAGAGGGGGAATATGAGAGGGGGAAACAATGTTCAAAGTAACTCGGGGCAGGAGTATGTGGAGTGAATGCAAGTAGTGATAAAAAATAGAAAGTTTTCATTTGGCGATATCAGTTTTTGTGGTGGGATGAGTTACAGGGAGTGCACAGGGAGGTTAGAGGACTTTTCAGTAAAAAAAAAAGTTCTTTCCCAAACCCTGCTTGGCGTCTCGCACTGGATTCCCATCCAAACTGTTCGATCATTATAGAGCCTGGTTGCACCTTGTAGCTCGCTACAATATATACCTCCCCAATAACCCTTCCCCAAGGCACAAGTACTCAACCGATGCATCCCCTAATCTACAGGGATATTCCCCCGATGATGTTTCAAATTCGGGAAAGCTCAGGGGCACCTTCGCAGATTATCGGCAAAGGTACCCTGGAGCTTTTCTGAGCATCGGGAGCCATCCCCGATGTTTCATGGGCATTGTTCGGGGGTCATTCCCAGAAGCTTTGTGACCATAGCCGCAGTATCAGTGAACGTTCACCAGACCATCCCAATGCCTAATAAGTGCAATTTCAAATGGGACTACTCCGTTTTTTTGGCAAAAACATCGGGAGAAAATTTGTCTATTTCCACATCGATAATTTTTCCCCAGTGGGACCTAGGCATTAACATTAACTGGTCTCAACAAAATTATTATCTCACAAGCTTCCCAAAGCTGCTATTTCTGGCAGTATTTCTGATTTTTTAACTCACCCTGGTAGAACCTCACACACGGCGCTCCCTGGCTACATGATGAAGTAGGCAAAAAAGTAAAAAGGCAGCATTAATATAATTGATCTGATTCTTATCTCTTTCAGAGATGATACCCTGGGCCATTCTCATGATGTCCTTACTTTTGAAGCCCTACCTCTGTGATTGTACTTCAGGTAAGTTAATGCTGAATAATGGATTTTTAGCTGAGGCCAGCTGCTCAGTAGCTTGCGCTGTCAGTCAGTCGGTCCACAAATATTTCTTCACCCTTTGGCACCCACAGTATTTACGCAAGAAGGTTGGAATTAGCCACTGACGTCAGGTTTGTGCGTGTATGTGAAAGTGTGTATTTGAGCGCCAGCCATTTGGCTAAACAAGGTCATGGAAATGAGAGTGGCCCATTGCAAAAATGCACATACATTCCAAATGGATTCACAGACTTGCACAAGATAAGGTGAAAATGTTAATCATGAGCCAGAAGACAACCCACAGTGGGCTCCAAAATTACTGGCTCCCCTGACTGGCAATGCATAAACAATAAAAAAATATATAAACAACATAATTATAGAGAAACCAAATATAACAACTTGTGTGCAATACTTTACTTTATTAATGTTTCCATGGAAGGAACCAAAATCAAAACAATCATTTCATGAAAAATAAATTTCAACAAAATCAAGGTTTCAAAATAATTGGCACCCTTCTTTCAGTACTTAGTAAAACCTCCCCTGGCAAGGATAACAGCATGGAGTCTTTTCCCGTAATTTTTGACAAGTTTAAGGCACGTATTTGGGGGGATTTTGGACCATTCCTCTCAGCAGATCCTTTGATGATTCCTCACATTCTTGGATTTGCATTTATCAACTGCCCTCTTCAACTCAGCCCACAGTTTTTCAGTTGGATTGATGTCTGGTGACTGAGGTGGCCATCTTGAGGTTTGCTTTGGGTCATTGTCTTGTTGGAAAATCCAGCTACGGCCAAATCCCAGCCTTCTGGCAGAGGCAACCAGATTGTCAGCCAAAATATCCTGATACTTGGTGGAATTCATAATGCCGTTAATCTTAACCAGTGACCCTGGACCTCTTGAAATAAAACAGCCCTGAAATGACTGACCCACCTTCATATTTCACCATGGGTTTGAGGTGCTTTTTCTTGTGTGCATCTCTGTTTTGATGCCAAACATGCCGATGCTGTACCAAACCGAAACATTCAATTTTAGTCTCATCTGACCAGTGCACCTGTTCAAGTCATAATTTAAATGATGTTCGGCAAACTCCAAGCACTTGCTTCCATGTCTTCTGGTCAGAAAAGGCTTTCTTCTGTGAACCCTTTCCAAAGAGTCTGTGGTTGACCCCAAGATGTCACCAAGTCCTGCAATTCCTTCACAGTGATTCACAGTTCAATACTTTGGAATTTTTAAATAATTGCCCTGACTGTGCTCAGTGGCATATTCAATCATTTGTGAATCCTCTTGTTGGCATTACCAGATTTATGAAGGTCTACGACCATCTGCCTGAACTGATAGTTGTTTTGTTTTCATCATGGTGTTGGATGACAAAGGTATAATGGATGTGCGATACCTCATTTTTATACCCTATTGAAACAGGAAGAGATGAAATGGCTCAAAATAGTTCCTCAACACTTAGATAAAACTTAAATTAGTGGAATTTAATACTTGGTTTAATTTTGGTAGATATTTACAATGATCTTTAAGGGTGCCATTAATTGTGAAACCTTGATTTGAAGGAAATCGATTTTTAATTAAAGCAGTGAATGATTTTGGTTGGTTCCATTAAAACATTAATATTGTACAGTATTTCTCATATGGTGTTATTAAGAGTTTCTCAGGAAATATATTTTTTAGAATTTATAAAAGTATTTTTGTGCATTGCCAGTCAGGGGTGCCAGTAATTTTGGAGCTCACTGTATTAACTGTTTATGCCAATTTACAAAAAGGGGTTGCGGCCGTGGGAGTGGCCTATAACAAAAAGGTGACAAAATTTGAAGCAGATTTGCGTAAGAGGACAAAACTTTGTAGAAGGACACACACACAGTTTGACAAACACACACACACACACACACGCACCATTTTGCCACTCCCCCTTTCATAACTCATGAAGTTTCTTTTTCATTAGTGACAGTTTGCTCCACCTTACACTTTAGCCATGCCCACTTTCATAACTTATAAACTGTTAGTAGCGGACTCCTTTGGGAGGGATCTTAGAACTCAGTAGAGTTTCTTTTTCATTGATGATTGTCGAAAAATTGATTTCCTCAATCACTGAGACCATGTGGTTGATTGGCCAAATTGAACAGCATTATAGTACATTGAATTATGAATTTTAAATACTTCTGAAACCGTGCATATTTACGTAAATAGTACTCGAGGCTGAGGGAACATCAGGGCATTTCAAGCAAGTGTGAAAATATATTGTCCCAATCCTGATGACTGCAGAAGGTTTGGGAGGTGTCCCTAATAAACTGGGAAAAGGAGCAGCCTTTAGGATGATCAATAGGATTGCGGTCTCAATTCTAGAGACTGAGTGTAATGCTTGGAAGCTTGTTCCTATTAGAACTAGGGAGACAACTTCAGTATTTAACAATAATTAAAGATTACGAATAATTTCCGAAGACGACAAACTATGACTAGGATTTACTAATTAGTTGCTGAAGGCCTACAGCAAGTAACATTCCAGCAACTTGCGCACTCAAAGTAGGGGGTATAAATGTGTGAACATGACCATGAAGGAATGTGAAAACATGAATGCATATCGGCCAGCAGGGGAGGCACGTGGAACGTAAACCAATCATTAACAAAAACCTGCTCTTTACGGTGAACTTGATTTAGATTTGATACATGGCGTCATTCAACGGGAATATAGCTTCAAATTTGCAGGAAAATGTGTTTTTTCTCATTTTTGATCGGTAATATCTCAGATGCTATTTACTTCACATTGGTAATTTTTCAGGAAACCATGGAATCTTGCTGAATCCATTGCAAAATGCTTTGTACACATTATTAACAGCATATTAAGTAGGGCTGCATGCATCTAAAACTAATCTCAGTCGTCCATTTTTTCACATTGGTTGATTGGCCAAAATTTTACAACTTGTTTCAGAGGCACCTCTTCATGTTGCCCTTGCAGATTCTGCCATTGCCCTTGTGAAGTTGAGGTGTAACCTCACAATAGGCTAATGCTTTTATTTGACAAAATCATATGGACATTGTAACACTTCAAAAAAAAAATTATAAGTCAAATGTTGATTCCATTTTGGAATTTATTTTATTAAGTTCTGCACAAAAGTTGTCTTTCACTTTAAGCTGGGGACAATTGTGATTTGGAAGTTTAATAATGTGATTTCTTCCTTTGGTCCTGCAGTTGGCTCTCTGTATGTTGTTGAGAACCCAGACGACAATCCAGAGGCTGAAAAACTGCTGAACAAGATCCGATATGTTGCCCGGAGCTGCAAGGAAATCAAAGAAAAATATAATGTTTCTGCTGGTATGCTGCTATTTTCACAATATTTCATAAAATCCTGCATTGACAACTGCCTCAGCTTGCATTTACAAAATTTTACAAAGGAGGTGAAAAATCAGAAATGTAAGTTGCTTTTGTGCCATCATTAGTATTCTGTCATTAATGATTGACTGTGTTGATGTTTAACAGATGGGCTGTATTTCCTGACCACCACTAACAGCTTGATGTACCAGGCGTACTGTGACATGACCACAGCGGGAGGGGGCTGGACTCTGGTGGCCAGTGTCCATGAGAATAACATGTATGGGAAGTGCACTCTGGGAGATCGCTGGTCCAGTCAGCAGGGCGACAACTCCAGTCTGCCAGAGGGGGACGGAACCTGGAGCAACAAGGTTACCTTTGGGTCTCCTGAGGCAGCCACATCTGATGATTACAAGGTGAACTACTGACTACTGCCCCTCAGACCCAACACCACTCACAGAACTGACATATTACAGTACTGACTCATTCACAGAACTGACCATCTCACAGTACTGAACTATTCACAGAACTGACCATCTTACAGTACTGACCCCATACACAGAGCTGACCATCTCACAGTACTGATCCCACTCACAGAACTGACCATCTCACTGTACTGACCTATTCACAGAACTGACCATCTTACAGTACTGGCCCCACACACAGAACTGATCATCTCACAGTACTGATCCCAATCACAGAACTGACCATCTCACAGTACTGACCCACTCACAGAACTGACCATCTCACAGTACTGACCCCACTCACAGAACTGACATCTTACAGCACTGACCCACTCACAGTACTCCCACTCACAGAGCCAATTGTCTCACAGTACTGACCTCACCCACAGCACTATCCATCTCACAGAACTGACTCTCTCAGAGTACTGGCCCACCCACAAAACTGGCTATCTCACAGTACTGACCTCACCCACAGAACAGACCACCTCAGAGTACTGAACTCACCCATAGAACTGACCATTCCTAGAACTAATCCTCTCTCAGAACAGACTAACTCAGAGTACTGACCCGTCACAGACCTGAACATCTTGCAATACTGACTTACTCACGGAACTGACCATCTCGCTGTACAGACCCCACTCTCAGAACTGACCATCTTACAGTACTGACCCACTCACAGTACTATAGTTGACTCAGGACTGACCCTACTCATAGAACTATCCATCTCACTGTACTGACCCCACGCTCAGAACTGACAATCTCACAATACTGACCCCACTCACAGCGCTATCAATCTAACAGTACGGACTCCACACTCCACACAAAGAACTTACTATTGCACAGCACTTAGTGATGGTCTAAGGGAGCTTGTCAATATTCTGAACGCATTCAAATTTGAACAGGCATTCAAAAATGAGCAAGTCTCCGTCCGTGTTCAGCTAAAAAACGAACGGCAGAGTGTTCAAAAATGAACGAGCATGCGTTCATTTTGCTTTCAAAAATGAACAAGCATGCGTTCATTTTTGACTGGACGGCATCCAAAAATTAATGCAGCTACCCTCTCTCGCGTTACAAAATGAATCTACTCTCCACTTCGCAAAATTTACACCAACATGCGTAAATATTTCCTTCTTACGAGAAAAAAATTCCCCGTCTCCCATCCTGCAGAATTTAGACGTATATTGTAAGGTACATGCCTATTAAACGACAGTTTTCACGTCGACTAAAAAATCCTACCAAATCTCCAGTTTCGAGATTATATCTTTACCGATCGTCAATCTTCCGCTATACGCTTACACTTTTAATCGAGTTCGATAAGATGCTTTAACACATTCCACACTCAAGACCGGAGATAAATTATGATTCAATGGTACCGGGGTACGTTCAGTCAGCCAAAACATTCAAATGTTGCTGTGTGAATACTTTACTGGAATGAACATCCCTTCCGTGTGGTGTCAGTATGCCACTTTTTCCTTCTTATATAAAAAAAGCATTTTAGAATTCCAAATCATGATGTGACCGCTGGGCAATTTGTATGCAAAAGATTGTAAATAAATTAAATTAAATACATTGAAATTATAGTTTATGCATTGTATCACATCATCTGCGCGACAGCCCAAGTTTAATTCTACTATTCTGTGAGTATAAGAACTAGGATAACTTAGTCCCGCTCATATCAAATTGCAAAATTATCCATGATATTAATCCATTCTTTTTAAACCTGTGAACGCGCAAGCAAAAAAAAAAAAAAAAAAGCCACACTTTACAGCCCACTATGTACACGATGAGTTCTGCAATGATATTCAGATTTTGTTCCATTGATTGTAGCAGATTTTGTAGGCTACCATTTGTCATATTATATATTGTTCTAATTTATTGTACAGTATTTTTTTTCAGATTGAAGTCATAACACATGAAACCGCCGCCCTGTCGGAGCCGCCGACAACAAGTCCAGATCTAGACAAGCAGATGAGCAAAGTAAAACCTCTGCATGTGCATAGTATTATAAAATCAGCATGTCTGAATGTTGTTGTGTATAAGTATTTTATGTAAAGCGCTGTATATCATTTGTAAATGGAGATTTGTTACATGCTGTTTTTGCTGCCTTGCTGGTCAGCTATTTATTTTGTTCATCAGCACCCTCTGGTGGTGTGTCTGTAGCAAAACATGATCTGATGTAATATCACTTCTTTGTAATAGACCAGTGCTTTCTAGAAGCTTCTGGCATCTTCTGCCTGGAGGGGGCGGGATTACCCAGGAATCCTGTAGATCTTTCCAGAATGTTGCTAGTATATATAAATGCTGTGATTTTGGTCAGTAGAGGCGGAGTTTTTGTTTTGGCAACAGAGTTACATAGTGGCATTAGAGTGTTATTATAAGATTACAGTGGATTATTTGTGGAGGTTTTTTTTATTCAGCGAAGAATAAATTTGTTTAAGTTCCCATTGCTGGTTTTCTTTGTTGTGATTTTCAAGTCATAACAATGTTAATAAATATTTATCCCCCCCTTCCCCCTTTATGAATATAACTCTTATTATAATGGTGTTATCAGTTCAATTAATGAATAAGCTTGATTGCAAGATAAACAACTTAGTAGCCTAGTCTTGTGATGCCAAGGGGATTAGCTGGTTCAGGGATACGAGATCACGGAGTGAGACCTGAATTTATGCGACACGCTGGAATACCGGTGACAAGACTTTTGGATGATGTGCGCGATTAATACTTAATTTGTTCAGTTGACTAAGTTTAATATGTTTTTGTTTAGATAACTGGAATATGTTTTTGTTCAGAGAACAGGAGTAGGTCGCATATAATCCCATTCCTGAAGCGTCACCTAAATTGGCAAATGATCTTTAGCAAGCGGATTATACCCACTATATGAAAAAAAAAAAAACTAGCCTAACAATGACAATGAGAACTATTTCACTTTACGCAGTGTCTAGAAATACGGCAGTGTTATAGGTACAGCTGTCAATTTGAAGGGATTAGGATAAGGATTAGGGATTATCAAAGCCAGCAGCCATACCACTATTCGATCTCCTCCAGCCGTGTGGCTGAAGCTAAGCAGGTGTGGGCTTGGCCAGTACTTGGATGGGAGACCACCAAGGAAAACCAAGTTGCTGCTGGAAGAGGTATTGGTGGGCCATTAGGTGGCGATCTTCCCTCTGGTGGAATAATGCCCCAGTGCAGTGATGGGGACACTGTACTGAAGGAGACGCCGTCTTTTGGATGAGACGTTAAACCGAGGTCCTGACTCACTGTGGTCATTAAAGATCCTATGGCACTCTTCGATAAGAGTAGGGGGTTCCCCGGTGTCATGGCTAAAGTCTCAACCTGCCACCTAATCATCCTCTGATCCAATTGGCTGCGCAATTGCCCACTCCCTCCCCATCTCAACCCCCAGGGCTCCCTTGAAAAAGAGATTTCAATCTCAACGGGACTTCCCTGGTTAAATAAGGGCTAAATTGAATTTAAAAAAAAAAAATTATGGTCAGGGGCGTTTCTAGGACTGAAGATTGGTGGGGCCCAGAGCTTACCTTTAAAACAATTATTAACCCTGACTTGCACTCAATCATTCTCATAATAGACAAACAATCCTACCAGGATTTTCCCTCCTTTTTTTATTGTTTTATTGATTTTTTGCCCGATTTTGCGGTAGCTTTTTCAAAGAGTGGCAATGAAAGTTACGATGTCTTGGCGATTTATTTTTTTTGTCCGCGAAAAATTTGGATTGGTTGAATTTGCGTTAATAGTTGCAATCGCGACATGCAACTTCCTTGAAGGACTGAGCAATAGATTCACTCCGAGAACACGCCGGTACAGTTCGGTACATTTCAGTACGGCGACAATTAATCTGGACGCGTAATTTCGTGCATTTAAATCAGCGTTATTCAGAATTGCACACAAACCTTTCAAATGGTCTTTTTTTATTTAAACAAAACGATCATGGAGCGCAAGTTAAATCACTTGATGTGTGGAAAAGGTAGCGCAGACGTTTCAGAGCAGTTTGTCTTTCATAAAGTGTTGGCCTATTTTTGAGTAGCCTAAATAATTTTTCTGATTTGAATTTAGCCCATTATTTTGTCGTCAATAGATCACATGGAGAGAGAAACCGTGACTTTGATTGCCAGAGGATTATTGTCATGATTGGAAAACGTGTTAATAGCAGAAAATAAGTGAGTACAAGCCAGGAATAATCACTGATGTAAAGGCATGGCCCAGGCCCCACGAATGATCAGTTTCAGAGACGCCACTGATTATGGTTATTATTATTATTATTATAGGAACTTAGAATTTAAAATAGGCCTGTACAAGCGTTTATATAAACCGTCATCCATATTCAGTCGTCGTTCACAAAAGAATATCCGCGCCCATAATCTAAAAGCTCACTTAACACACGTTAGCGCCAAATTGCAGAAATCAGCATAGTCTATACAAAAGATAAGATAGTTTCATATAAAATAAAAGGAGTCAGCAGTGCCGGGAAGACCTGGGATAAAATTACCTCACTGAATGACTTTCTACCTTTTTTTATTTCAGAAAGATGCCTCGAAATTACAAACGAATAACGAAACGTGGCAATGCCATTAGAGAATGACTCAAGAGGTTCCTTACAGTAGCTTCATGGGATAATAGTAGTAAGGCATCCCCCTTAACTTGCCTACTTAAGTGGGAAACACATCTCACTTAATAAGCAAATTCTTAGTGTAACAAAATGCCCCACAACCTGTAGCAAACTACCCCTCCTGTAACAAACTACCCCATATATGGGGCAGTTTTTTACAGGTGACGGGGGTCTATTTTTCCTCACCAGCATCACACATGCGCAGAATGTAGGGGTTGCTGCAGATCATTCATGTAGTCTAATGAACTTTCTATCTGTACAGTGCATATTGGTTACAAAAACCTGATAATGCCAATTCTACAGCCGTTAAAAGAAAAAGTGTAATAACTAGACCCAGTCTCCCCTATAGCTGATTATTTTCAGTCATAATGGCAAATTTATTGTTCTCGACACCCTTGAAATCTTGCTATAAATCTTTATCGTTGGGTGATATTTTTTATTACATTATATAACTTCAGCTGACGTAGAAAAAATCAGATAGGCATACAGAAAAACACAACTGCGAGACCACGAAGACGACGGCGGGCAAAGGGTAACATACATGCACGTTTCGCGTTTTCCAAATTCTGGTTCCACGTCGCCAGTCAAATGTAGGCCTACATTTCAGAAAAAAAGAAATGAGTGACGACAATATTTTCTATAACTGATGCATAAAACAGAGAGAAGACTCCAGCTGTAACACCGATAATTTCTATCTAAAAAATATATCTATATAGTAAATGCTGGAAAATGGGGAGATGGCGTTAACCGCATAAACTGTCACATACATCGACAAAAACTGCATTAAAAAACTCAGAACAGTTGACTACAAACAGAAATTCTTGGATTGCGAACATTTTATAATGAATGGAGTTAAGTTTTACATGAATGGCGTTCAGTTTTAGATTAACGCATCAGGCCTTGGGCAGGCATAGGGAAATGAATGCATCAGAAAATGAACAGAAGGGTGTTCATTATCGAACACAGTGACCAGGTTTGCAGCCTTGAACGCATCCAAAAATGAACAGGCATCCATTCAAAAATGAATGCGCTCACTGTTCAGAATATTGACAAGCTCCCTAAGGCAGGGATCCTCAAATCTGGACCTCGAATCCAAATCCAGCCCAGGTTTTCTGTTATCCCAGGCATGTAAATGAACAGTCAGTGCCTCTGATTGGCCAGGCTGTGTTAACACCTGACTCCCAGGTAAAGGGAGGATGGAAAACCAGCAGTTCTCAGACCGTGTAGGGTGTGATTTGAGGACCAGGGGTCTTAGGCATTTATGACTTTTTATACGCCCACTTCACCAGATGGGCATATATTGCAATCGCCCTTGTCTGTCCATCGGCCCATCCAAAATATTTTTTGCTCTCTCCACAGACTACAGTTTTTGTTGGATTCTTTTAATTTTTTCAATGGTGATATGAAGAGGATCCCTATTTATTTTGGTGATGACTGGAAATTTTAGTCAAATAATATGTCATTGACAAGGCTGTCATGTGGCGTATTGCCACAGCTTGCGTGGCTACCTTTACTTCTGTAAAGTCTCTTGTTTCTTGTTATTAAAGGTAATTTTAGCACCAGCTCTTTTCTGCGTGGGTTCTGTGTTCCAGAGTCCAGGGTATTATGACATCACAGCTGAGGACGTGTCCGTGTGGCATGTGCGGAACAATGCTGAGATGGAAAACTGGACTCCCAGCTCCATCCTGCGCTACCACACAGAGACCAAATTTCTCACTTTACAGGGAGGGAACCTGTACCAGCTGTTCAAGGTACTGCATTCAATACAGTCTAACGGTACTGGATTTGACACAGTCCATATTATTTACTTACCATTCATTCATTCATCCATTCATTCAGTCAGTCAGTCAGTCAGTCAGTCCATCTGTCATTCATTTAGGTGTTCTTGCTTAGCTTTCCTGTAACTGAAATATATTTTTGATAAAATAACAACACGTCATTAGAAAAGTGGTAGCAGTTTGGTACTGCAGAGCAGGCAGACATGTTTTACTGATGCTGTTTGTTTTTCTGCTTTACAGCGCTACCCTGTGAGATTCAATGCAGGCGAATGCCCGAACGACAATGGCCCCACCGTTCCAATAAAATATGATTTTGGGAATAAACAAACTACTGCTGAATTGTATGGCCCAACATTAAGAGGTATGAAAGCATTTGAGGCAGCTAAGAAAAAAATATGCCTAGAGCTGATACCATTCTGATTCTGAAAATCAAACTAATAATTTTGAAGACAAAGGATGGGCCTACTATTTATACAAAATATCACCTTATGCAAGGGTGTCTGACACTCAGGTGCGCATGCTCAGGTAGTGGGACCAGGCTGACCGATATGGTCATTCCGGAGGGTTAGCTCACTAGGCCGGCCTTGAGGGTTCTGCAGAAGCGTCTTTATCAGGTTTTTTGACAGATTTATGAGTTTTTACCTCTTTCTCAGCTCCAAACTCCCTCTCAGTATTTTTAAAGGGCCATATGAACCTGGTTATGTTCTGTTGAACTGTGATTATAGTAATACTTTCATTTTTTCAGTATTTAAGATTATTTTCCCACCACAGTAACCAGCATTTGCCTAATTAGTGGCCATCTACGGTCACACGCGGGATGCATACTGAAACCCACACATATAGCAGGTATACAGGCTAACGTTAGCACTTTTGAACAAGTTGACATTGAGCAGTGGAGGGGCTTACCAGTAGCGTTAGTGAATATTGAAAGGTGCTTAATCGTAATTCTGGCTTTTGCAAAAAACCTCAGCTTTAGTCGATTCATTCTTGTGGCAAATATTTGGTTTGTCAGCTACAGCAGTTGTGAAGGATTGGACTGAGATCTTTATTTCGTTCGCGCACTGGTGATTTCCAGCATGCGAAGTGAAGCTTGGGGACTGTACTTCCATGCTCTGAATAATGATTGTTGCCCACAGCTAACGTGATATCATTCAGTAATGGAGCGGGTGATGGCTTGGTTTTTACTCTTGTGCAGAACAAAGAAACTGCTCGCCAGACTATTTGCTGAATCAAAAGTATTTTGATATGCAGTTTGCTAGCTAATCAGTTACTGCATATGCATTGCAACTCGCCGTCTTGTCACGCTTTTTTTTTTACTTTGGCCGTAGGAACATATGTAGCCACTCAAATAAATATCACGTCTTCATCTAGCTAAAGAATGTTTTGGCCAAATAAAAAATAGGTTAGCTAGCCTCTACATTTGAATATACACTGTATGTATGTGTATGTACACATCCCACTGTACCACAGACGCTAGCCGCAAGCTACTACTCGGTTCGATGAAAACGGATTTAAGCATCAGTTTGACAAGAAGGAGGAGACCCGCGAGTCCGTTGAACCACTATGAATCATGGGAGATAGAACGTTCAGGGATTAAGATGGATATGAGCATCATAGACGTGACCTCAGACTGAGTGAAAACGGCAGAGAATGAGAGGGTCCCTAGTAATTCGAGAGTACCCATTGGTTAGTTTCACATCAGAATAGACTGGCAAAGGAATCCAGCAATCAAACATAGTGATAAATAGATGAAGCATACGTAAAGTTCTCTCTTAATGGCAGTCTACCTCCGGCCGTGAATCACGTGGGATATCGCGTGTGTAATGTGGTAAAAAGCCACTAGATGGCAGTATTGACTTTTTTTTTTTGTTAAGCCAGTCTGAAACTAGGTTGGGCATGTCCTGGGCATGCCTCAGAGGGGAAAGTCCCAGAAATGGGAGGGGGCTGGACAAGAGTATATAAGGAGAAAAATTGAGAGAGTAGTTAGTTGGAGAAATTGCAAGGAGAAATTGTGGAAGGATACATTTGACCAGACCTGTCACTCTTTTCAAGACCTGTGAAGCTTTTTGTGGATTTTTGCCTGTGTTGGAGCATTTTCCTGTCCCAAGACATCGCAATATAGCAGCCCATCTCCAGTACAAAGGAACTGTAAATATCTTATTTTTTATTTGATTTCAATCTTGGTCAGTAGGGTAGATTGGAGAGTAGTTCCAAGTGTTTGTTTAATTAAATCTGTTGAAGTTGAAGAATTTTGTCTGTCATCCCTTGCTGTCCGTGACGCCATAACAAATTGGGGGCCATAACACGTGTTTGCTGTCAAATAGTAGTAAATCAGTTTTTTTTATCTTGATTTTTCATTGGATGGGCAGCCCCCCTTGGTAACGCTCCTGCTTATGACCAGAGCAGGGCTTATGACATCATATACTTGGATTTTCAGAAAGCATTTGATACAGTACCTCATAAGAGACAAATTTTTAAATTGAGGAGGTATTCTGGAGTGGATTCAAAATTGGTTACAGGACACAACACGAAGAACTGTGGTCAGTGGGATTTCTTCTGAACTAGGCAGTCTGGAAAGTGGAGTCCCTCAGGGATCGGTGTTGGAACCCCTGCTCTTCCTCATCTAGATTAATGACCTTGAGCAGAATATTGAATGAAAATTACAAACCCCAATTCCAATGAAGTTGGGACATTGTGTAAAACAGAATTCAATTATTTGCAAAACCTTTTCAACCAATATTCAACTGAGAACACTTCAAAGACAAGATATTTAATTTAACTTTTCTTTTTTTTGAAAATATTCACTCATTTTGAATTTGATGCCTGCAACACATTCCAAAACAGCTAGGATAGGGGCATGTTTACCACTGTGTTACATCACCATTCCTTTTAACAACACTCAATAAGTGTTTGGGAACTGAGGAGACTAATTGAAGAAGCTTTTTAGGTGCAATTCTTTTCCATTCTTGCTTGATGTATGCCTTCTGTTGCTCAACAGTCCGGGGTCTCCATTGTCATAATTTGCGCTTCATAATGCACTGCACATTTTCAATGGGAAACAGGTCTGGACTGCAGGCAGGCCAGTCTATTACCTGCACTCTTTTACTACAAAGCCACGCTGTTGTAACGTGCAGAATGTGGCTTGTCATTTGCTTGCTGAAATAAGCAGGGACGTCCCTGAAAGAGACGTAACTTGGATGGCAGCATATGTTGCTCCAAAACCTGTATGTACCTCTCAGCATTAATGATGCCTTCACAGATGTGCAAGTTACCCATGCCATGGGCACTAACACATCTCCATACCATCACAGATGCTGGATTTTGAACTTAGCGCTGATAACAATCTGGATGGTCCTTTTCCTCTTCAGCCCGGAGGACACGACTTCCAGGATTTTCAAAAACAATTTGAAATGTGGACTTGTCCGACCACAGCACACTTTTCCACTTTGTGTCAGTCCATCTCAGATGAGCTCGGGCCCAGAGAAGCCAGAGGCGTTTCTGGGTGTTGTTGATATATGGCTTTCGCTTTGCATGGTAGAGTTTTAGCTTGCACTAGTAGATGTAGCGATGAACTGTGTTAACTGACAATGGTTTTCCGAAGTGTTCCTGAGCCCACATGGTAATATCCTTTACAGAATGATGTTGGTTTTTAATGGAGCACCGCCTGAGGGACGGTCATGGGATTCAATGTTGGTTTTCGGCGGTGCCGCTTACGTGTAGAGATTTCTCCACATTCTCTGAATCTTTTGATGATATTATGGACTGTAGATGATGATGAAATCCCTAAATTCCCTGTAATTGCATGTTGAAAAACATTGCTCTTAAACTGTTGGACTGTTTGCTCATGCAGTTGTTCACAAAGTGGTGAACCTCGCCCCATCCTTGCTTGTGAACGATTGAGCCTTTCGGGGATGCTCCTTTTATACGTAATCATGACACTCAGCTGTTTCCAATTAACATGTTCACCTGTGGAATGTTCCAAACAGGTGTTTTTTTTGAGCATTCCTCAACTTTCCCAGTATTTTGTTACCCCTGTCCCAGCTTTTTTGGAACGTGTTGCAGGCATCAAATTCAAAAGCAGTAAATATTTCCAAGGAACAACAAAGTTTATCAGTTTGAACATTAAATATCTTGTGTTTCTAGTGTACTCAATTGAATATAGGACAAAAAGGATTTGCAAATCATTGTATTCTGTTTTTATTCACGTTTTACACAACGTTCCAACTTAATTGGAATTGGGGTTTGTAGTTAAACTGGCAAATGATACTAAATTGGGAGGTTTGGCGAACAGTTTAGAGTCCAGTAAAGTGATTCAGGATGATCTAGATAGAATTCAGAATTGGACAGAAATTTGGCAAATGAAATTTAATGTAGCAAAATGCAAAGTTCTAGATGTAGGTAATAAAAACATTAGACAGGATTACTTCATGGGAGGTTTAAAACTGGAATGTGCTCCACATGAAAAATTAGTGATAGTTGACCAAACCCTTACAGATTCTAGCCATTGTGCAGTTAAAAAGGTCAACAGGATGCGGGGATGCATAGCCAGAAGTATTGAATATAAATCCGTGGAGGTTATACTTGACTGGTACAACACATTTGTCAGACCCATGGAGTGTGTAGGTGCAACAGCTTAAAAGGGCATTACCATGGCTATCAAATGTAATTAATAACTAATAAAATTAGATATTAAAACTTTAATTTAAATACAAGAAAAGGCTAAATTTTCTGAAGAAAATTTGTGTTTGCTTCAGCGTGAAAAGTTGAAGAGGTTGGCTTATAAAACGAAGGTGCTTGGAAACTGAGAGGCAAAGGAAATTGCTGAAGAAATGTTGAAACACTGCTGAAATGTAAACACAAGGCTTTAAAGCTGAGAGTTGTAGTAAAAGGAATTCTGACTTTTCAGCTGCATCATGACTGAGTCTACTCCGCTTCAACCCAGCTGTAAAAAAAAAAAAAAAATGTATTGGAGTCAATGAAATTGATGCATCTCTCTACTGCTCTGTGCGTATCTTGGTCAACGCAGTGCATGCTGAGAAATTAGCTTTATGACGCTGCAAACATGGCAGGCCACATTGGCAGACTGCTACAGCTGTTGTTGCTTATAGCTCATTGTCAGTGTCTCCCCCAGTCCTGAACTGTACAACGCTGACCTCGCCAAGTAGTGAAATGCTACTATTCATGGCTCTCTGTTCATTTCTGTGCACTGTCTTTGCTCGCTAAATAGCTAATAATAGCAGGCTGCAAGATATCGTTAACACATGTTGTGATATTATTCACAGCTCCCTTTTTAGCCCACTTAGCCAAAAGGCCCAAAGGGGCTTATGCTATTCTTGGGATCTTTAGTCGTGGTCTGTTGTGCGTGCGTGCGTCTGTGCGCGCATAAACTTGTGGCTTGTCTGCGCTCTAGTGTCTTCAGTTTTTCACCGATCCTTTTCATATTTCACATGTGTATATATGGTCATAAGGTCTAGACCAAGTCCGATTTTCAGGCAAATCGGACACATACTTTGGCCAAGAGGGGGCGTTCCATTTTGCCCATGTTTGGCCAAGCGGGCACAGTGACTTTGCCACTATTTTTATTTCTGTGCTATTATTAGCTTGTTAGCTCGTGAACATACAGTGCACAGAATGTGTTCAAAACGGGTCAAACTTGAGTTTTGAAATTGCCATCACTGCAGATGACAAAATCAATAGCTAGCTGACGTAAACTAGTTAACTGCTCAATGAGTATGGGAAAGTTATGTCAGCTGGCTAAGCAAGGATGGCAGTTAGGGTCATTTTGATACCAGAATTTCGCCTGTTTTAGATACGATCGAAAATATATCTAGGTAGTGTGAACAGTTGCTTGTATATACAGGAATAGGAGCTCAAGCAATTTTTTTTCTGCTTTGCAATTTTTTACTGTAATGTGTTCTCATGGACCCGCCCTGCGAAACGAGCGGTCTTTGCTGCCCTAAATGTGCTCTCTAGGAGCAGGTTTGAGCGACTGTACAAACGACGATACCAAAAATTCTTTCACTGAGTTTGACGCAGAAGAATGAGATTTGTCTTACAGTCGTATCAATCTTAATCCGAACGATGATAATGCTGAGGCCAGGAAAAAGTCCAGCAGAGGGCAGAATTGAACCGCAATACCGCTATGCCACAATTTCGCTGAGCCATTTGAGTTAATGGTTAAAGCATGTGGTCCAACGGAGATTTTATCTAAGGCGTCTCTTACATACTACTGCCTCTACCTCAAAGATATTAAGTCCAATCCATGAAATCGAGATACCATACGAAAGGGGAGAGTATGCTGAGCAAAATATGTCAAAATTGTGTCTCTAGTGCCAAAAGTGTGGGAATAAGAGCAAGTTATAAAACCGTGTTTTTCAGCTTTCCAACCGGAATTTTCTCTCTCATTTAAGAGAGGACTTCTTGACGATTTTACAGCTGTTTGCCACTCTAACAGTGATGTCACCACACTAAGATCCCAGAATGTATTGTAACAGAAATTATTTTAAAAAATTATAATTAAAAAATTATTGAAGCTACGAAAAATTTGAACAGTGAAGAAATTATACAAGCTTAACTTAACATTTTGCCATTTGAATGACATTTCTAGCTAAAAGTATGACAGAGTAAAAAAACTGCAGGAAATAGCTGAATCTACTGAATCAGGACAAAACTGGCTTAATTTAATAGGACCCCAAAAATGACTTTTAAAATTAAATATCTCAAAAACTAAAAAGAAAATCAAAAATCTGTACATATGCAACATAATTCGGAACAAGCTGAATTTTTTTAAGTTTGAACAGAATCAATAGCTCAAACTGTGTAGGAGGAGTTAGTCGGAATTTAGGTGGAAAAAGAAGAAGAAAGAGAATAGAGTGTGCTACTTCTGCTGAAGCGAGCCCACAACAATTAAAGTTTCTCACAGGGGGCACCAAAATATGTTGGGGAATATGCCTCTATGATTTGTAAAATTGTGAGGATGGATAATTAAGAAGCGTTTGTCCCGATAATGCATCCCGCGGGCTCACAATTTGGTTAAGCAGGAAACATGCAAAGTGAATAATCAGTCTGATAAAATTACTTTTATAACCAAAAACATGGAATTTTAATTGATAATCTCGATAACCAATATTAATGATTAAATAAACAATAACTAATCTGAAGGATATTTGGAATTCTACATAGGCTATTTTGACTCAGACTCCCACGTTTTACAGCACCAAAACAGACACCAGGTTTAACTAGGAAAGAATTCTACTAAGTAGAATTCGATACAAAACAATGTTTATAATAATATTTCACTCTGGGGCAGGATTTTTAGTACACATAGAATATAAGTCATGGCACCCATTGTTCACTCACTCATGGTTTCAGAGCTGACCCCATTGTTCATTTTGTGAAATTTTGCATGCAAAAAGTATGACACATTGATAACTCATTATCAATAGCGTTAGAGATATTGATAAAATACACCTTTATGTGCGAATTAGAAATCATTTGAAGCTTTTTTCAAAAGTTATCGCATCTAACCTTAAATGTGTTTCCATAGCAACAGACAGCATGTGCACCCAGTGACTGTCTGCCCCCTAGTGGCTGCTGTGTTGTAGTACGGTCACACTGTAACCCTCACACTGTTCCCGTTGTTCATTTTGTGAAATTTCAAAGTGTTTGTATGCAAAAAGTATGGAACATCGATCACTCATTTTCGATAGCGTTCGAGATATTGATAAAATACACCTTATCTGCAAAGTAGAAATCATTTGAAGCTTTTTTTCAACAGTTATCGCATCTCGAACGAAAACCTTAAATGTGTTTCCTTAGCAACAGATCATACTTTACAAACTTGAGAAGTATGTCAAACAAATTTCCCAGACCCATACCATAACTGGTCCAAACAGCATTAAGAAATTCAAAGTAGTTTTGAAATGAGAGCCAAAACAAAATGTGGCGGCGGTGGCGGAGACGGCGGCGGCAGCAGTCAAATTCAGATGAAAACCATATACCCCACGATGAGAGTCATCGTGGTGTATAATAAATGAATTTATTAAAAAAAAAAAAAACAAACACAGAACATACATGGGCTAATCTATGGAAGGACGTTATACTAACTAGAGGGAGTAAAAATAGTGTGTACGTTCGAGTGTGCATGTGTACAGGACTGTGTGCAGGATGCACGCATGTGCCTGTGCACTTGTGCGCGCTTGTGGGCGTGGCAGATGCATGTGTGTGCTCGTGTGCACGTGTTCCTTTGTCTTGGGACAAAGGGAGAATGGCAGCTTGCTGGTTGTGATTAATTCTAAATGTATAGTGGGCCGATGTGCAGCTGGATAGCTCAATTTAGCCTCAACGAATCACCAAGGGGAGAAGCTAGCTTCAGCTCATATGCAATTTGTAATACTAACTGAGTTATCATCCATACTACAGCATGCGTGTTACAAAGTTAGAAAGTTAGCTAGTGGGAGAAAAATTATCCATGCAAAGATAAACAATCAATGACTAATAGAATCCATAAAATATAAAAATGGACACAATGCGGTTGTACAATTACATCAACAAAAAACAAACCGAAATGCTGTACAGTTTAAGTTGAAATCGCTAAACTGCACTACAGCCCGGAATATTCAGTCACTCTTACTGAAATTCATGGCTTTGGGTTCATTTCTGGGTCCAGTGAACAATGCAATCCGGGCGTGGATGTCTTGTGGGGATTCGCGGATCCGAGATCCTGTGTGGGATTCGGCGGCAACACGCAGATCCGGGTCCCGTGTCCACTTGGAGTTGCGATGCTGCTCTGCTGTGTCGGTCACCAAGAGCAATGTCCTTGTTTAATAGGAAAAGTTATTTGATGGAGTTGTTTCCGGGATTAACTAGCAGTACCGCCAGGCATAAGCTAGTTAAATAAGACTTTCAGTCGTGCACTTAAACTGAGTTGAGAGTACTCTGGAGGTAGGCTGAATGAACTTGCAAAGGGTGTGCGCAGTCCTTGCGACTGAAGAGAACGGAGCCTAGAGTCAGAGTGGCTTCCCTGTGGGGGAGTTGGGCCAAGAGTGTGTGGCTTCGGCAGTTATTTTCAGAGTAGCGCGCAATTGGCTAATATGCTACAGGGATTCAAATTGGGAAGGGTCTGCCGGGATAGGGTATTGTAAGTAATAAGTTCTCAGGCGCCTCCTGTTGGCCAGATGGGCACTTGTTAGGAAGATTCAAAGCTTGTTCATGTTCAGGTATCCTCCGCCCTCGTTCTGAGCTTGCGAAGTTTCAACCAATGAGTGTATAAGAAATGGTGGCGACAGGCGCGTGTTTCGGAGGAGAGCCGCGAGCTGTCTCTCTCTCCTGAGTTGGCAACAGGGGGTCGCATATGCGAAAAGCCTTGTACATAGTTCCCCAATTGGACATTCCAGATTCGGGAGGGATTGGAGATGCCAAATTTTTTATATTAAAAAAAAAAAGAGTGTGTGGCTTCCCCGTGGGGAAGTCGGGCCAAGAAAGAGGGAGTGAACTGGGCTGGTTTCCTAGTTTTAAAGTTTTATTGCCTGTTTTATTGCTTTTGGGCTCATTGTATTGGAGAACGTTATATACATGTCAAGCAGAGGGTGGTGCTGTAGACGTCATTTCCGTTTCCTGTGGACTGCGTGGGAAATGTAGTTCCGTGATCCCTACAACTGTATCTGTATATGGTCAGACCACATCTGGAGTACTGTGTACAGTTCTGAGGACCATACTTTAAGAAAGATATAGAGGCTCAAGAAAAAGTTCAGAGAAGAGCCACTAAGCCGATTCCAGGTATAAAAGATGAAAGCTATGAGAAGAGGCTGAAGATCCTTAATCTTTTCAGTCTTAGGAAAAGGAGACTAAGGGGTGGTCTTTTAAAATGTTAAAGGGATTAACAAAGTGAATTATGCAGGATTACTCAGGGCAGACCTAGCTTGGTTAGTCGAACTTGGGGTCACAAATGGATGAAGGCCAAGTGTAAATTTCGCACCGATATTCTGAAATATTTTTTTCACACAGAGAGTAATAGTGTGGAATAGCTTGCTCGACCATATAGACCAGTTCGGTTTAAGGCCGGAAGTCCGCGCGCGCATGCCCAATGTAGCTGATGTGGGGCAAAAGTAAATATAGTGGCTATTTGTTGTGTAGAGGGGTGCATAAACCGGTATCATAAGGACGGGGACATAAGGTTTTTTTGTGTTCCCCGTGGCAAGAGACAACGACAGGCGTGGATTCGAGCTGTAAATCAGAAGAACTTTGTCCCGAATGATAACACAAGAGTCTGCAGTACTCATTTTGTCAGGGCTGGCCCGACTTTGTTGACCCAAATAATGTTGGCTTCGCTCTGTGTTTCCCTACAAATGAAAGGATCTCACACCGACGCAAGCTAAAAGGAAAGAGCGATCTGATCGGAGAAATATAGTTAAGGTACTGGTTGATATTATAAGTTATTTAAGTTGGCCCACTAATCGTCAGATAATTGTTTAATCTTTTGTTGTTTCAAGGTGTTATTCTTTTGCAGTGTCCAGTTTTTGTATCCACATTTTGAAAAGGGACTGGCTTTGATCGATCCTATAGGCTATGTACGACTTTAAGTACATGTTAAACTCTAAGCAATAAAATATCAAGCCAAAGGGGGAATGCTAGTACCATACAACATTTTCAGTCTAGGTAAGCTCTTAAGAGGCTCAGATTACAGAACCCAGCCCCTCAGAGCTAAGTGTAGGTGTGGTTTTCATATCGCTGCTTGCAATAATAATTTGGTTTCCTTGTGATTTCGATTTCATAATTACTTGCTGTATATAGTCAACAAAGTGGCCTTTGCTTGTCAGTTAGTTTTGCGGACGTGAAATAATGTCATTAACATCACTATGGTTGGGTCCCACGCCTTAAGTCAGCTAATGGCTACAGTGTCCTTGCGATGAATTCGCTTTGTTCAAAACAACCGGCAAGCACACATGATCCTAATCGCCTCTTAACATGGATAAGTGCGCAGGTACACATGTAAAATACAAGGCCATATCATTACTGTTTGACTGAACGCTACACATTTGATTTCGGATTTTCATCTGTGCTGAAAATAACAATGTCAAGGACTTGCCTCGACAGTATCTCGCCAATGTAGTCTCTCAAGCCTCTGTTGCGCTGAAGAAGTCAATGCTATCAGTTTGTAGGTGAAAACTAATAGAGCTTAGTCTAGCTATATCGTCAGGGGGAAAAGAATTTCCAGCTTCCAATTTTTTCCGGATTTTTATTTGCCAGAACAATTTTAAAAGGGGGGCACCAATATGTTTTAGTGGAGTTTTATCAGTGAGAAAGGGGTTTAGAATTTAACATTAATATTTAATATCGCGAATGCATATGCTGCGCCTGCCCGAGCAACCCAGTGTGTCATCAGTGGCATGACAGCTGCCGTTAACGACATGCAACTGACTCGAATAGCAGCACTTGAAACTAAACTCTAAATTTCCTTAACTGGACGTACGCTTGACGTGTTTTCATATCCTAATGTTTCTCTGGGTACCCAAACATCAATCGATATTTGGAGTAGGTTGAATACAGAATTCTTAATCTCGCCATCCAGACACAAAATGTACGCTGCACACCCTAGAATGTTCCCAAACGAAAAATATTCCTGTTTATAGTCCGAATCCACGCTGTAAACTGCCTTTTACCATGGGGAAACCGAAAGAACTTATAATTCCCCACCTTTTAAATAGGATTTGTGCATCTTCTGCCCCACATAGTCTGCAAAGAGCATGCGCACTCCAAATCTCGCTTTTTCACATCCTTAAACCGAAAGGGTCTATTGTTGAGGCAGGAACCTTGAGAACTTTCAGGAGCAGGCTTGACTTAAAGCTAGATGCCATTTATTCATTGAGTATTTGAAGTGTTAGATACACTTTAGTGATAGGAAAATGGCAAGCCTAGTTGGGCTGAATGGCCTGCTATGTTATGCTATGTTTTAGTTGCAAAATTTCTGTTATTTTTAAATTCTAAGAAATTGCCTCTTTTAATTGCAGGTACACTATTACTAGCACCCCTGACTGGCAATTCATAAACAATACAACAAAAAAAACCAATGTAATAATAGAGAAACAAAACATACCAACATGTGTGAAATACTTTATTTTATCTGTTTCCATGGAAACAACCAAAATCATGACAGTCATTTCATACAAAATAAATTCCAACAAAATCAAGGTTTCGTAATGATTGGCGCTCTTCATTTAGTTCTTATTGCAACCACTTCTGGCAAGGATAAGCGCATAAAGTCTTTTCCTGTAATTTTTGACAAGGTTAAGGCACACATGTTGTGATTCTGCCTGTTTGCCATGCTTTTGATCTGTCTGCCAGATTTATGATTGTTTGTATATTGATCTTGTTCTTGCCTGACCATGCCTTGAGATATGTTTTGTGATTTGGTACTTAGTTTTGTTCATGTATTTTCTAGTTTAGTTTTTCCATGTTTTGCATATTACCATAGTTTTATTCCGGTCCATGTTTTTTATTTTGCCATGCATTGCACTTTGTCTCCCCCTGTCTGGTCCCTTGTCTTGTCATTGCTCACAGCCCCAGTACTGCGTGCCACTCTTTCGGGTGATTTAATGGTTTCTGGATTTCTACCTTCCTTCCAGTCTCGTTTACTTCCTTCGCCTTGTTTTTTCTATATTACTAACCCATACTAATAGTTTGTTGTTCTTGTTAAAGTACTAACCCAAACTAACAGTGTATATTGTACTAACTTACTAATGAGCACTAGGGATTGTATAGCTGCACTTACTAATTGATTAACAAGCTCTCAGCATTCGCCCTATTCTAGTCTCCGCCTCTTGTCTCTCCCTAATCTTCTCTGCTGCGTTTCAGTGGATCCTCCACACCTGTTCACGCTGTCCTTTTTCTTAGCATCTATGCACATTAGAACTCCTTGACTGGAGCTGTATATTTGTCTATAGGATTGTCTCGTGATCCCTGTCCGTGTTTTGGCAGTTGCCTATTTCATGTGATTAGGTTCTCCCTCATGTTCCCTCCTTTGTATCAGTCTGACTTCTTGCACTTGTGTCTTGTTAAGCATGTGACTTCCCATGAGTGTGTATTAGGAGTCTTCTCTCAGCACTTCCTTGTCAGAACGTTCTCCTTTTGCCACGCTTTTTTTTGCCTTGTTTTCATTGTGATTACCTTTCTGACTGGACCGTCCTTGATTTACGATTTTTGCCTATTCCCTGTACTTTGCCACATCCTCTGTTACCGAACCCATTTTGTACGACCCTGATTTTTGTGATTGGTGCCCTGTTTACGGTTCTGGATTTCGCCCTTTGGATTCTGATTTTTTTGGATTGTGGACATTTTACCGTTGCCTGCTCTGTTGGGGGTTTCCCCCCTTCAGAAATAAAGCCTCCATTTTTGTATTCACTGGTTCTCGCTTGTGGTTCCTCACGAAATACTCACACACGATTGGGGAGATTTTGGACCATTCCTCTCAGCAGATCCTTTCCAGATCCTTCACATTCTTTTTAAACTTTTTTAAAGATTATATTTTGGGAGATTTTTTTTTCGTTTATTAGACAGTCATAGAGTGGAGAGAGTGGAAAGTTGGGGAGAAGAATGGGGAAGACATGCGGCAAATGAACCCAGCCGGGATCGAACTCGGGGCGCCACAGGAAGGACACAGCCTTTATGGTGCGCGCGCTTTAGACCGATGTGCTACCAGGGCGCCCCAGTTCCTTCACATTCTTGTGTTTATGTTCATCAGGTGCCCTTTTCAACTCTGTAAGCCCTGAACTCACCCAAAGATGGAAATTAGCTGGCAGGGCGAAGGTATCTGCGTGTTGGTTCACCCGAGCGCTACTGAAGAAGAGATCTTGTTAAATTTAGTCATGAATATGTTTAGACTCTCTTTTATCTGACTGACAAACAATTTAAAAAATACATCATTATTTAGAATTTATACTTGATTGTCAAAAGAATCCCATATTTTTGTGACTACTCTCAGAATATTTGATGTGACACTGGCCGAAATGTGCACGTCTCACAAGCTTACTAGCTGCCTGCAGTAACTCAGAGGTTGCTAAGGATGCCACTCCTTCATGAATTTTCATGGACATTTTTTGTGTTTGCGGCCCTTATTCTGTACTAAAATTATGAAAGGGAACGCAATTACTATTGAGTTCTAGCCTAAATGCTACTAGTGTCTTGTTTCATTTAAGCCAATTTGCCCCTCTCCGTGAAGCTTAAATCTTGAATTATAAAGCCTGAAATAGGATAACGCATAAATAGCCTGATTTTGCGTCTGTGCCAGGGGATTAAACCAACAAAAGCTGGAAAAAACAGCTATCTGGTTTAGATGGTTAAAAATGGCTACCCTGAAAAAAGTAAAATAGGTTGAATTCAATGCATTAAAAAAAAAAAAAAAAATCCATCGTTGCCATTATTTTATTGTTCTCCTTATATTTTCATTGATTTCATTTCTCATGCTTCCATTGCATTTTAAGTTATGACACTCTATTTCGCATCTAGGCCGCTAGATAGCACATAATGCAAATACAGTGCAATAATACTGGAGCACACAGAGGAAGAATAAATCAAATAGATGTACGCCCTGGTCAAAGCAGCACCGCATGCAGTCACGATAAAGCACCATCCACACCAAGAACTATAACTGTTAAACAAAAAACACTATAAACATTCACACTAATGAGTGAAACTTCGATAAGGAATGCCTTGCCAAGTGATTGTCTGCTTTCATTTTTCGAAAAATTGCAATGAGAGCAATCAGAAACAATATCACCCTGGATGCAATAATAGAAGACTGCGCTATCCACTTGTTTTAACAGTTTTTATTTAATCCAATAGCACTTGGACCGACCGATACCGCCTGAAACTTCTGTTCCCTAGACCGCCTCAAACCGCCCGTGTCACACGATTACCAGGGAACCAGTGGTGGCTCGTGTAATGGCTACAGGGGAGAATGAAACCCATCTCTTAAAAAGAATGATTGGTCACGATCTGTTTTCAAGAATGCCACCTAAAATGATGGAAAATATGCATTGTGCATTTATATTTGAGAAATGTAGCGAAACTGAATACTAAAACAAGTGCCAGGCAAAACATCTTGAATATGGTGGTCGTTTCCATGACAACTTAAATTATTCTGGCAATTTCTGAGAGACCTATATTCACGGAAGAGCAGAGTAACTAGTGAGAGTGAATTGGATGGATGAGGAAGGGAAGTTTGCGAAATCATAACGTTTTTCATTTGTGAGGAGGGCTGAGGTGTAGGGGTTTTGGTGGCTGGTTGGAGTTGGGAGATTTAAAACAGGTTTACGGATTGTTTGGTGTTAGAATATTTTGCATGGCTTTCGGTTTCGATTTTGGATTACGGATGAATGGTTCTGGAAAAATGGATTGTGAGGTGGCAGAGGGAGTGAAAAAGAAAAGGAAAAAAGGAAGTGATAACGAAAAAGAAGAAGAAACATTTGTAGTAGGAATTAAGACAGATATAAAGGGTGTTGAAGCAAATTGCATATTTAGCAATGCTCATGATATCGGTAAATTTATGAGAAAAGAAATTGGAGATGTGAAAGCTGTAAGGATATCACGGGGAGGATTAGTGATTGTGGAATGTCGCACCACCAAGCAACGCGATAAAGCATAAAAAATTAAAGAATATGATCTTACGTGGGTAATTAGTTTTCCTTTAATGCTTTAAGGATGTGATTGGTGGTGTCCCTATGGACGTTAATTTAGATAATTCTTTGAAGGTGGAGGGTGTATGTGGAGCAAAGCGGCTGAATAGTTATCGGGAGGGAAAGGTGCAAGAAAGTTTGTCAGTATTATTAGAGTTCATCAGTGAAGTACCGGAGAGAATATTTGTAGAATATGTGAGTTATAGGGTGAGAATATATTAAAGGGCTCCATTACGATGTTTCCGGTGTCAGGAGTACGGGCATGTGGCCGCTGTCTGTAAAAAAGAAATGCACAGGTGTAGACGGTGTGGACAGGAGGGATGCACTGAAGATGAATGTAGAGTGGCAAAAGCATGTTTTCACTGTGGGGGAAATCATGAGATGGGGTCAGTGCAGTGTGAAAGAAGGAAAATGGAAAGGACAAGAGCACAGGGGAAAATATCACATGCAGAAGCAACTAAAAGAGTCGTGAGTAAAAAAAGAAACGTTGGGGAAAGAGCAGGCCAGAGTGCAGCCAGTGGATAAGAGGCAAAAGGAGTTCGAGGAAGATGAATGGTCCTAAACTGTGCTTGTGAGATAGAAAGCAAAACGGGGAGAATTATGATGGTGGTAGACGCAGCAAGAGAGATTTTGGGCGTAGTGGACGTAAAGAGGGAAGATATACAGAGAATTTTGGAAAGAGGGCTTGGTGGCAGTCATACTAAAGAAAAGTAAGGGGACACAGAAAGCCTGGTGAAATATTTGAAGGAGAGAAGGATTTGTGATAGGATTAGGTGTTTTTGCCTGCGTCCCTGAAGGCAGCAGGTCTAGGAATGGCTTTTTCACTTCCAGACCCAAACTCCGAAACATGCTCGGAGGACAAAAATCTCTTGGGAGAGCACCAAACTCATCAAATAAATTAAAATTTTTGTCGTCCATTGTCCGTCCGTCCGGCCGTCTGAAGTAACAAAGTTATCGCGATAACTGAAAAAATAATTGGCCCAGGAATGTGTAATTTGGTATGATGATGTATCTTGACCCAAGGCAGGTCGCTATTGAAAATGGGCGCGCTGTGTCTAAAATCCAAGATGGCCACCGCAATTTTTGTAAAAACAACGTTATCAAGATAACGCAAAAAATAAGTGTCCTAGGAAGTTATAATTTGGTACGCTGATGTATCTTCACCTAAGGCAGGTCGCTATTGAAAATGAGTGTGCTGCATCAAAATCCTAGATAGCCACCGCCATGGATCTGCCGGAACAGCATCATCGCAATAACTCCCAAAATAAGTGGCCTAGGAAGTTCAGATTTGGTATGTTGGTGCATCTTGACCTCTTGGAGATTGCTATCGAAAATTACGTGACAACGTCAAAATCCAAGATGGCCGCCGCCATTTCCGTAAAAACGACGTTATCGAGATAACTCAAACAATAAGTCTCGTAGGAAGTTCTCATTTGGTATGCTGATGTATCTTGACCCAAGGCAGGTCACTATTGAAAATGGGCGTGCTGTGTCTGTCAAAATCCAAGATGGCGTCCGCATCTATTTATCTATTTATCATCATCATCATCATCATTGTCATCATCATCATCATCATAACAATTCACCATCACTCAATCAATGCAAATTTTTCTCACCAAAGCATACTTCTACATAACATCCGCGCAGCAACGCAGGTTCAGTGACTTCGCACTTGTTTTTTACCTGCATCGCTGAAGGCAGCAGGTCTAGGAATGGCTTTTGCACTTCTGGACCCGAACTCTGAAAAATGCTCAGAGGACAAAAATCTTTTGGGAGAGCTCGAAACTCATCAAATAGAGCGGGTGAAATTTTGCCGTCCATTGTCCATCCGTCACTCTGTCCGGCCGGCCGTCTGTCCGTCCAAAGTAACAACGTTATCAAGATAACTCAAAAAGAAATTGGCCGTGGAAGTTTTAATTTCATATGATAATGTATCTTGACCCAAGGCAGGTTGCCACTGAAAATGGTCGTGCTGCATCAAAATCCAAGATGGCCGCCACCATTTTTGTAAAACGACGTTATCGAGATAACGCAAAAAATATGTGTCATAGGACGTTCTGATTTGGTATGCTGATGTATCTTCACCTAAGGCAAGTTGCTAATGAAAATGGCCGCGCTGCATCAAAATCCAAGATGGCCGCCGCCGTTTTTGTAAAAACGACGTTATCGAGATAACGTGAAAAATAAGTGGCCTAGGAACTTTTAATTTGGTATGCTGATGTATCTTGACCTAACGCAGGTCGCTATTGAAAATAGCCGCGCTGCATCAAAATCCAAGATGGCCGCCGCCATTTTTGTAAATGATGTTGATGTTCATTCTTTGGATTGTTGCTATAAATTTATGATGGTGATTGTGGGGCAGGGCGAGGGTTCAAGATATACAGGTATTTGACCCCTGCACCTCTAAAATGATTCCAGCTCCCATTCTCTCTGCTGTTAAAAACTGAATAAACTAGATTACACAGACTGTTGTGTGTGATAGTAGTCTCTGAGAGATCCTCATTCTCATCAAAACTTTTGTCACAGGGTGGTTCACACCTGGTTTCATCAGTTTCCGGGTCTTCAACACTGAGAAGGCAGCTTTGGCAATCTGCTCTGGAGTCAGTCCTACTGGAACATGCCACACAGAACATGTAAGACTGCTTCCAAGCAATACTTCAAAATGCTCATGTAAAACCAGTGTTTGCATAGTGGGCTTTAAAAGCCATATGGAAGATTGCACATAGCATTTTGCACATATAAGGCCACCCCTAACATGGTGTGCTTGAATCCTTTAAATCACTACGGCTACCCTTCGGGTAATTATAAATTTACTTTCATTCCATTTTTTTTTCCACTATGAAATTTTTAGTGTGTCTGTTCATGGACCATACCATAAATCAGTGGTGTGCCATCAGGGCCATCAAGACCTTCTCTGCTGGCCTAGATAAATTGGAAAAAATTATATTTTCTTCATGAATATTTTAATTAAAGCTACATGTATTTAAGGATGTCAATCACAGTCCTCAATCACTAAATCTAAGTGATTTCATTGCTTAACTCCCTGAGTTGTGCTGCTTCCACAGTGCAGATAGCTTATTTAAAGCGCAGCTTCCTCTTACCCAATAGGATTTCTTCTCCGCTGTCTCTGGGTCAAGTTGCTCTCATCTCAAGGCCTTCAGAATGTGGATTGCTGTTACTGTTAAAATCTACTGTTAAAATGAGTGGGACGATGTTGTTGATTATCATATTTTTTTAACCAATCAGACTGCGAGTACGCCAAGTGGGGTGTAATTTTGGCACAGCAGAACCAGCTAGCTGGCAGCTGCTTACGTCAGCACGTTACATGCAGACAACAGGTTAGCTACGTTTGCGAACAGAACAATCCGTACAGAGGATTTTACGGGAGTGGGCATGTCATATGAAACGAGTAAATTTTGCCTTTGTTGTGAGCTTTAGTGAGCAACAAACCAAAAATTTACTCAAGTAGTTAGCACTGAGCTAACTTCGTCACTACTATTCAAACAATCACTGAGCCACAGGCAGTCACGTTTGAAATAACAGCTGCGGTTTTTAAATTCACTGTCAACTGAGTCGCAAGCCAACGGTAGCACGCAAGCTAACAAACTAATGTTACACGATGGTTATGGAAAGGTTCTGCATGCACGCTTAGATGGCTACTGAAACGGATTGATGTGCTGTACGACCGCTTCCTTGACCATTTTTTAGCTCACATGGTCCAACGGACCAGAGGGAGCTTATGCGATGCGTCCGGCATCTGTGTGAACTTTGATCTTATTCTCCCAATTCACTGAAGGGATCAATGCGAAATTTTGTGGGGAGGTACATTTGGATGTACAGATTATAAATTGTCCGATTGATGCAAATCCGTCCATAGGTGGCGCTATAGAGATGTATAACACGTTTCAAGCTGTATCCTCTGAACCATAAGTCATAGAAACAAAATTCTTTTTTGTTAGATTCTGCGGATCAAGACAAATCAACCCATATAAGCCTCCCCCATTTGTGTACTTGCAAATTTTCCACCATTTTGAATTGTTTGTAAAAACTTTAATTTCTATCTCCTCCTAGACGCAGCATCTTTACATGAGGATCTAAAATCCCAGGGAACAGAATTTTGCTAAGTGAAAGGATGGAGCCACAGTAAGCCAATTAATTTTGAGGGCGTGGCCTCTATGGATATGAGGAGCTTTAAACCCAGAATGCAATGACCAATCCTCGCCAAACTTGAGATCTGTCATCCACTGGCCAAGTCACTCAAATACAGCGAATTTGGCATAAATCTGTCCAGAGGTGGCGCGATAGGAAACAAATGGTCATGACTCCTAAACCACTAGTCCGATCAACTTGAAATTTTGCATGCTTCATGTTAATCAGGGTTGCTATGCAAGTCTATAAGAACAACATGATAAACATAACAGCATAGTCAACATCAGCTCATCAAATTGTCAGCATCAGCGTTGGTGTCCGCGTTTAACTTTGATCTTCTTCTGCCAAACCACTGAGGGGATCAAGGTGAAATTTGGTGGGGAGTTGCATATGCATGGACAGATTATAAATTGTCTAATTGGTGTAAATGTGTCCAGAGGTGACAGTATAGGAAATAAATGGTCATAATTCCTAAATCATTTGTCCGATCAACTTGAAATTTTACATGCTTCATGCTAGTCAGGGTTGCTATGAAAATTTTGAATTGTATTTTTTATTGTATTGTATTTTAATTGTATTTATATACCAATACACATCTCAACCTTGAGACACCACAAACATACCAGTGATAACACATGCACGTACACCCATACATACATAAACACACCAACATGTGCTCATACACCAATATAGTTGTCCTAAATCAGAATATGTACAGAGGGGGATGGTTAGCCAAAACATATGCAAAAAAAAAAAACAAGAATTAAAGAATTATGGAGGTTAAATCCGTATTATAGTGATATGACTAAAGAGAAAAGTCATCACCATAATGGTGTCCGAAACTGGGTCAAGACTGGCATACTGAGCATAAAGCACACACCAAGGGCCGGGCAGCAAACACAGGCACCGCACGGACTCACGTGGTGTTCATCCCCAGCAACCTATACCTACTTAGCCGACCATGATTGCTCCATACGCTAGGCGAAGGGCTGGGAGGAGAGCAAAAGGCCATTTTCTTTATCTATCTATTTTATTATTACTATTTGTCTTATATAAACCTTTTTTAATCATATTTGTTTATCTATTCATTTTGGTCCCATCCTTCCCCAAGTCGTTCCCATCCCTTTAGGAATGCCAAAGTTTGTAGGCTACTTCTTTGATGTTTGTCTTTCCATCATCCAGTGGATTTTAAGATTTTTTTTTTTAAAGCTGAGTGCATGATTTCTGCTTGGTTATGAAAGCCTTGCCAAATAGGATGACAGTATTACTGATGTCTGATTTACTATCATCCAAATCTCCTAAAATAACAGTTTGCAGATTAATAATGTTTTTTTTTTTTAAATTATATTTTAGTATCCACTTCTGGATTTGATCCCAAAATTAAGCAACTACAGGACAGAACCATAAAAAATGCAAAACAGATTCCTCTTCATTATTACAAAACCTACATAAACTAGAGCAGCAATTTCTGAAGAAATTGCGAGTGTGAATGCTGAAAGCTGAAGCCACACTGCAATGCTGTCTTGAATACACTAAAGTTTGAATGATTTGAATTTTTGCTGACACCATACTGAATAGCTGCCATGAAAATATAATATTTGAATTATGTAGAATACTTGAATGTTTATCAAAAAAGTGAAAGAAATAAAGCTGAATAAAGAAAGAATGAAAGAACAATGCGAACCGTGCCATCCACGTTACTCAGCTAACTTCGCAAATGTTAGCAGTTATGGTAACTATGCTAACAATGCTAACCATGCGAACCACGTAATTCAGCTAACTTAGCTAATGTTAGAGGTGGGATGAAGTATCTAGAAGAATGCTGATGTTATAGAGGTTGAAAGTAGCACAAGAGTTTGAAGACTGTTTCAATGCATTTCTATGGGACAAAAAAAGTGAAATATTGTAAAAAGTTTAAATAGTATGAAAGGCAAGGCGAGAAATGAACTTTTCTTTTCAGTCGTTAGCCGGGCAACCTAGAGTTCTTGAAGGGTGGCAGAGACCATTTTAGGTAGTCAAGACATACGCTGTAAAAAAAAAAAAAAAAAATTATATGATTGAGCACTCACAATGTATTTCGATTACTTTGGAAAGTTTATACTGCCTGGAATGGGATAAGAGCAGTTTGCACATGAGGCATGGCTGAGGAGTGTAATTAATGCAACTCCCTGGAAATCAGGGGTAGGATCGAACGTATCAATATTACAAACCGTGTTCGAGTTCAGCTTGCCAGTGAATATTCATTTACTGATCTGGGTGTGCCATCTAGTGACAGAATAATGTAACTGCGTGCATAAATAGAGCAGCTCCATGTCTGCTGTCATCAACATCTGCGCACACGGGTTATGGATCTGATCAGAGCGTACGTTAAAAAAGAAAAGAAAGAAAAAAGGCCATTCGCAAGTACGAACTCGCGCCATGAAAACCATAATGAGATATACAATACGAGACAGAGTTGTGAATGATTGAAAATATTTCAAGTGTTCATTTGATTAAATTAAACTAAATACATGTCGGCGTTTGCTGATGCGCCAGTAAAAGATCTTCAGTCGATGAGAGCTGCTGTCACAAGCAGAGGCAGCCGGTGGATAGAGAGCTCAACATTGTCTGCGCGAGTAATTCCTCGGAGGTTTAGATTATCTTAATGGTACCGCTGGCAAACAGATACTGTTGACTTACAGAGCCTGTATTCTAATCAGTGAAAACATAACTTCTGCGAATGAACGTAGTGGTAGACAAATACTAGTATTGCAAAGCAGTACATCCATTTAAGGGAGACTGCAAACAATTTAAGTATCGCATTCATGAGCATATGTTTCTCTTTTAACGTAGCATTTGTAGCGAACTTGTCTTTGTGTTTGATTGACACAGAAAGCAACACTTTAGAATAGTGGGGCATTAGCTGAGACCTGCAAATAGAAATAAGCAGCGTGGAGAATGAGCTGCAACTATTTCCCTAACCGCAAATAGCTGGCTCGATTCACTGCGTTCTTATGAAGACACCTGTGTTCTAACGAAAGCATCTGCATGGAAACTCAGCTGAGCACTTAGATTTAAAATGAGAAAACCAAACCGCAAAATAGCTGGCTCGATTCACTTCGTTCTTATGAAGACACCTCTGTTCTAACGAAAGCATCTGCATGGAAACTCAACTCAGCTCACTTAGATGTAAAATGAGAAAATCACGACACGGAGGGCAATGGCAGAAGCGGTGTCCTATTACCAGTGAGAGCCAGGCATGTAAAGACAAGTGCACGCACAGGCAATCGCTGAGTCACTCAGCCTTGTTCGCGCACAGCTCAAACTCTTGCTTCTCACGCAAAAACCGTTTATCCTGTCAGCAATGTAACCACATCATTCAAGGCACGAGAATTTGCTGAGTGCGCGGATGTCTTTTTTATTTCTCTGAGTGATATATTTTTTGGAATAACAGCGATCTAAAAACTCTGGCCGTTTGCTGTTCTCCCAAAATTTTTTGGGTGATTTTTGAATGGAAGAGATAGCAAAGTTGGACGTGCCTCCTGTCCTTTGACTGCTCCCTGAGCCAAAACTATATACTTCACTGCTACAAAAATGATACTACTGTAACAAGAACAAATTTTCCTACATTTTTGTGAAATTTCATGAAGAGGGATTCAAATTTATGGAAGTTAGAGCGATAGAGAAAGAACTTTGTCATTCTGTCTGCTCTCAGCTCCCACTCTAGCTGTCACAGAAGAGTTTGAAGACTGTTTCAATGCATTTCTATGGGACAGAAAATGTAGAAAAAAATTAATATTTAAAAAAGTATAAATAGTATGAAAGATAAAAATAATAGCAATAACGTCCTGAAAAATCTGAACATTTTGATATATAAATTGTTAATATAGCACAAAGTATGTAGGAGTAGTTTAACGGCGCGCGAAGAGGCTATAATAATAATAATAATAAGTATAAAGAAAATGGCCAACATGAAAAACAATAGTGTGAATGCTCTCAGCATTCACACTAACTAGACAGGCAATTCCTGAAGAAATTGCAAGTGTGAATGCTGAAAGCTGAAGCCATACTGCGATGCTGTCTTTACTACAATAAAGTTTGTATGATTTGAATCTTTGAATGTTTGCTGATGCCACACTGAATAGGTGCCATGAAAATATAATTACATTTGAATTTGTTGAATGCTTGAATGTTTATGAAAAAAACTGAAAGAAAGCTGAACAAAGAAAGAATGAAAGAATAATGCTTACCATGCTAACCAGGTTACTCAGCGAACTAAGCTAATGTTTTTAACAGTTATGCTACGTATGCTAACAATGCTAGATATGCTAACCACGTTACCTAGCTAACTATGCTAACAATGCTTACCATGCTAACCACATTACTCAACTAACTTAGCTAATGTTTTTAGCAGTTATGCTAACTATGCTAACAATGCTAACCATGTAATTCAGTTAACTTAGCTAATGTTAGAAGTCGAATGAAGTGTCTAGGAGAAAGAATACTGAAGTTATAGAGGTTCAAAATAGAACAAGAGTTAGAAGACTTTCAATGAAAAAAAAAGCTTATATGATTGAGCACTCAGGGTTACTTTGGAAACTTTATACTGCCTGGAATTGGATAAGAGCAGTTTGCACATGAGGCATGGCTGAGGAGTTTAAGTAATGCAACTCCTTGAAAATCAGGGGTAGGATCGAACGTATCAATATTACAAACCGTGTTCGAGTTCAGCTTGCCAGTGAATATTCATTGACTGATCCGGGTGTGCCATCTAGTGACAGAATAATGTAACTGCGTGCATAAATAGAGCAGCTCCATGTCCGCTATCATCAACATCGGCATACACGGGTTATGGATCGGATCGGAACGTATGTTTAAAAAAAAAAAGAAAGAAAGAAAGAAAAAAGAAAAAAGCCCTTCGCAAGTACGAACTCGCGCCATGAAAACCAAAATAAAACATACAATATGAGACAGAGTTGTGAATGATTGAAAATATTTCAAGTGTTCATTTGATTAAATTAAACTAAATACATGTCGGCGTTTGCTGATGCGCCAGTAAAAGAGCTTCAGTCGATGAGAGCTGCTGTCGCAAGCAGAGGCAGCCGGTGGATAGAGAGCTCAATGTTGTCTGCGCGAATAATTCCTCGGAGGTTTAGATTATCTTAATGGTACCGCTGGCAAACAGATACTGTTGACTTACAGAGCCTGTATTCTAATCAGTGAAGACATATATTCTGCGAATGAACATAGTGGTAGACAAATACTAGTATTGCAAAGCAGTACATCCATTTAAGGGAGACTGCAAACAATGTCGTATCGCATTCATGAGCATATGTTTCTCTTTTTAGCGTAGCATTTGTAGCGAACTTGTCTTTGTGTTTGATTGACACAGAAAGCAACATTTTAGAACAGTGGGGCATTAGCTGAGACCTGCAAATAGTAATAAGCAGCGTGGAGAATGAGCTGCAACTATTTCCCTAACCGCAAATAGCTGGCTCGATTCACTGTGTTCTTATGAAGACACCTGTGTTCTAACGAAAGCATCTGCATGGAAACTCAGCTGAGCACTTAGATTTAAAATGAGAAAACCTAACCGCAAAATAGCTGGTTCGATTCACTTCGTTCTTATGAAGACACCTCTGTTCTAACGAAAGCATCTGCATGGAAACTCAGCTCAGCTCACTTAGATGCAAAATGAGAAAATGACGACACGGAGGGCAATGGCAGAAGCGGTGTCCTATTACCAGTGAGAGCCAGGCATGTACAGACAAGTGCACGCACAGGCAATCGCTGAGTCACTCAGCCTTGTTCGCGCACAGCTCAAACTCTTGCTTCTCACGCAAAAACCGTTTATCCTGTCAGCAATGTAACCACATCATTCAAGGCACGAGACTTTGCTGAGTGCGCGGATGTCTTTTTTATTTCTCTGAGTGATATATTTTTGGAATAACAGCGATCTAAAAACTCTGGCCGTTTGCTGTTCTCCCAAAATTTTTCGGGTGATTTTTGAATGGAAGAGATAGCAAAGTTGGACGTGCCTCCTGTCCTTTGACTGCTCCCTGAGCCAAAAAAAAAAAATGATACTACTGTAACAAGAACAAATTTTCCTGCATTTTTGTGAAATTTCATGAAGAGGGATTCAAATTTATGGAAGTTAGAGCGATAGAGAAAGAACTTTGTCATTCTGTCTGCTCTCAGCTCCCACTCTAGCTGTCACAGAAGAGTTTGAAGACTGTTTCAATGCATTTCTATGGGACAGAAAATGTAGAAAAAAATTAATATTTAAAAAAGTATAAATAGTATGAAAGAGAAAAATAATAGCAATAACGTCCTGAAAAATCTGAACATTTTGATATATGAATTGTTAATATAGCACAAAGTATGTAGGAGTAGTTTAACGCGTGGGCCAAGAACCTATAATAATAATAAAGTATAAAGAAAATGGCCGACATGAAAAACAATAGTGTGAATGCTTTCAGCATTCACACTAATAAGTATAAAGAAAATGGCCGACATGAAAAAATGCTTTCAGCATTCACACTAATTAGATTTGTTCAATAAGAACATATTGATGAATTAAACAACATGGCCAACATCAGCCAATCACATTTCAGCTGCCCTTACACTCACTTTAGCTGTCACCTGTCATCATCAAACTTTATATGCTTGTTAAAGATGTGGAAAAGAGCCATTTTATTAAAATTACTTTGACTGGCCATATGGCGGTGCAAAGAGAGATACAATATGTCTTTCTAAACCATAGGTTGTAGAAACAAAATTCTTTTTTTTTTTAGATTCTGTGGGTCAAGACCAATAAATCCATGTAAGCCACGCCCATTTTTTTCTTTGAAAACTTTCCGCCATTTTGAATTGTTTGTGAACCCTTTCATTTTTGTCTCCTAAGCAGTGAGATCGATTCACACAAAATTGAAGGGCATGGCTTATATTGATACAAAGAGCTGTATCTCCTTAATGCAAGTGTGTCAAACTGGTGCCATGAAGGGCCAAGAGGCTGCAGGTTTTCATTCATAACATAACATGAATGGCAAGAACAGGCCGTTCAGCCCAACTAGGCTCGCCAGTTTCTTTATACTATCGTGAATATATTCCTTCAGATACTCAATGACTCAATGGTATCTAGCACTAGTGGAATCTGGGATTGTTTTGATCTAAATGTTTTATTATTTAGTTCAGATTTCTCTTAAAATAACCGAAAAGATATTTAGTGAAACACCTTTGGGGAAGTTCTTTTGTTTGCAGTTCACTTCAGCCGCAGTTGTCTTTCACTTTACAACAGCTTTGAGTGGAAATTTTCTCTGCAGGGACCCCACCTCTGATGAGCAGAGGAGCTGCTCCTCCAGTCATGATGGGCCCTCCTCCAGGCATCTATCCTCCCATGGGGCCCCCAGAGTGAATGCCATTTTAGCTCTAGGGCCCCCATGAGTCCTCCCACTGCAGGGATGAGGCCCAAGTCCCCAGAAATGAGTGGGCCCCTTAAAGGTCCTATTTTATGCTGTATTTAGTCTTTTAACATATGTCCAATGGGTCTTTAAAATAATGCTAAGAATTCAGTTACAAAAAAAAACCCCCACACATCCAGGCCTAGTGAGACCTCTACTCTCACCCCTTCTGTGCTGGCCTGAAACACGAGCGGTTTTGAGTGGGTTGGGAGGCTATGCTAATGAGGCACTGCTCTGATTGGCTGCCTGGCCGCTTCAATTCTGAGGGAGGGTGCAGACCCGAAAAACCAGGAAACCAAGATGGCAGATATCTCAGGACAGCTCTCCGCGGCATGTATTGCTATAAGACCGTACTTGTTTGATCCTGAATCTGATGCTGAACGGGAGGAGGAAGCAATTGAAGTATTGCGGCAAGGTTTACTGCAAGATTTCAATGAGTGGCAAGTTGAAATTTTAGTGTTTTGCTCGTACTGTCTCGCCTTGCATGCATGTGATTGTAGCTGTACTGTTATATAGTTATGTTATATACCCACTTAGCTGTCCGGAGGAAACTTTGCTAAAAGCTCCTGTTAACCATTTCCACCAAAACAAAACGCAATTTCGACACAAAGCTATTAAATAAGTTCGTAGCAAAAGTGTTGCTTATGTGGAGCAAGCAAATCGATAACTTCTACCGAAAAAAAATCCGTATCCAATCTCCACTTTTTTCGGCTTTTTCTTCGCCAGAACAATTTTCAAAGGTGGATGAAATTCCGCTCCGGCAATGCAGAGAAATCGTTTGTTATACCAGACATGTTATAGTGCGTTTCACAATTGCTTTCACCGTGGTAGGTTCAGAGAGCTAGCTCACACCACAGCAAAGTACCCGGCTGACCCCGGCCATGGATAAGTAAAACGATCGTTTCACAGCAGCTGTAAACAAACCCAAACACATACCGTAAGCTCCGCAAAGCCTATGTCTGGTCTAACTGCAGCCTTATCAGCCCAACTTTGCAGACACGCACAACACCTCTCCGGTTAGCTTCAACTGTAGCAGCTACGCTCAGGTAAAGTTATGATGAAACTACCACCTTGATGCTAACCAAAGTAACACAAGTGTACCAATCTGAATTACTGCATATAAATTAACCAGGAGCATTTTTTAAGTAGCACGGAACGCAAACTAACATGCGGTAGTAACCGAGCGGTCATAACGACAGAAACAAACGTTGCCCTGCAAATACAGGTTTTACAGACAGTTAGTTCCATTACCGTGACCAGTTGTGCCAAGCATCCTAATTACAAACAAGTATAAAAAGTTAGCTTCAAATGAGGTTTATGTTCACACCTTCTGTTGAATGTCTCCTTGATATTATTTACTCTTGCATATTTAACTAGGACACGAACATTAGCAGCAGTAACTTAGCTATGTTAGCCGCAGTGCTACAGCCACATTCAACAGGCTTTCACGTTAGGTAGGCTTATGCAGTAAAGCAACACAAAATGGTAAAACTTACTGCTTCCGCGTCTGTGAGTCACGTACAGTTGGTACCAATCCAGGCTTTATCTTCAGATATTGTACAAAGCCTGCGTTTGAGGCCAGTTGTCAGTGCTAACTATCATTAGCGGTCCTGCAAGCCACCCGTAACACGTTAGCTTCACTTACATTATTTGCTGTTATATCGTTACTTACAACTTGTGGCTCCAAACGCTTGAACGATGCAACTGCTCCAGGTTTAAGAAGCAGCTGAGGCACATATCCAGCGTCGAATTATCCTTTATTGACAAAGCTGTCTTCGATGAAATGCCAAACACAAACCGCTAACATTGCCTTTGAGTGTGGCTGTTTGCCGCCAGCAAACAAAAAAGCTTCCCACTGATTTCTGAAGGCAACATCTTTTGGAAGAGAAAATGATTGTGCTTTTTCTTCGCATCAAAAAAAAAAAAACATGTATGAACAGCTTTGAGAGACATACTGAAATCTACACGTTAAATGTTTTGGTCTCATTTGTGTCTGATGGAATACATTCCGGTGTGGGCAGGTCCAGCACCGTGACTGGCTCTGGCCAGGTCTGTCCTGATTGAACGCAACAACCTGACGTCAGGTTTTGCCCAGATCTCGTGAAGATCTCGTGACGAGCTGTTCAGAGAGGAAATCACGTTCTCGGATTGGAACAAGAGATGGTTACAAGAGATGGAAATCCAAAAAACGTATGCCTTTAATGAGTTCGGGGTCAGTACCAAAAAACACAAGAATTGCCAAGCCACAAAACGAAATCCAAAAACAGAGTCGACTAGACAGGCCGGAGTCAGAACCAGTAAAACAGAGGAGCAACGGTACATAGGCAGGCAAAAAGTCATAGTCGATAAACAAGGCAGAGGGTCATACACAGGGCATCCAAACACAGGAATCGTGGTTATACAAAAATTGGTCGAAATCCAGAAAGACAAAACAATACAAAAAAGGGCAATGGCAAGAATCTTGGTCGGACGAAACAGTCGAAGGAAAACAATACTCAATGGCCTACGAAAGGCTCTGCACAAAGAAATATTGATCAACGTTCTGACAAAGTCAGAACAGCAGTGAAGACTCTTAAATAGACGGGAGGGAAGTCACATGTTATGCAGGGAACAGGTGAGCTGGATCAGACTAATTACAAAGGGAGGAACACATGAGGGAAATCCTAATCACGAACATTGGCGAAAGCCAAGACACGGACGGGAATCACGCAAACAGCCTATGACATTTAAACAGCTCCGGTCAAGGGAGTCTAAGTGCACAGACAATGAGTGCCAATTAAGCACGTCTAGAGATCTCGAGAAACGCAGAGGGAGATAGGAAAAGCTGAGCAAGAGGCGGAGACTAGAACAGGGCGATTGCTGAGAGGGAATTAGTACTAATTAGTAGCGGTCCAACTTTACAGATTTAACCAGAGTGCTCGTTAGTGAGTTAGTAATATATACATGGATTAGTTGGATTAGTAGACTATGATACAAAATACAAATGTTAGTCTTGTTAGTAATCAGAACAGCAAGGCTAAGGAAGTAAATGAGAATTGAAATATGAAACACCAGAAATCATCGAAAAATCACCCGAAGCATGTGAGCACACAGACCGGGGAGACGGACTGAACCAACTAGATCACAAGACAGGGGAGACAAGTGCAATGGAACTGAAAATGGACTGAACTAAAACCTGAGAAATACAATAACAAAAAAGAATAAATGAGACAATCATGAACAAAGAATGTGAGCATAAACATGAATACAAAACCAAAACCATAACAGTACCCCCCCCTCAAGGAAACGCCTCCTGGTATTTAATGGTTGGGTCTGGGATGTAGTGCATGAAAGTCCTTAATCAGATCCTTGTCTAAGACGAAGCGTGAAGGAACCCAACTCCAATGCTCGGGACCATAGCCCTCCCAGTCGATGAGGTGTTGGAGGCCACGCCCCGACGACGACAGTCCAAGATGGCGCGAACAGTAAAGGTTTCGCCACCATCAATAATACGGGGGGGGTGGAGGGGGGATCGGGACCAGAACACAGGGGGTGGGTAACAGGCTTAATTTGGGAAACATGGGAAGTGGGATGAATTTTGCGCATTGGCAAGGGCAATCTAAGATGAACAGCAGTGGGGCTAATGACTCGATCTATGGTAAAGGGACCAATAAACTTGGGAAACAGTTTGCGATTACCTCCCCTTATGGGAATGTCTCTGGATGACAGCCAAACCCTCTGTCCCACCCGGTAATTCGGGGCTGGAGTACGCCTCCTGTCCGCCAGTCGCTTCATTCTGGCGGCCGATTTCAGCAGGGTGATGCGTGTGGTTTTCCAGGTGCTTTTGCATCGGTGGATGAAAGCCTGGGCAGACGGGACGGCCACCTCCTCCTCCTGACTGGGGAACAGTGGCGGTTGGTATCCCATGCAACACTCGAATGGAGACAACTTGGAGGAGGAGGTGGTGTGGCTGTTGATGGCGTACTCAGCCCACGGCAATTGGTGACTCCAGGAAGCTGGGTTCTTGGAACAGAAACATCTAAGCACAGTTTCAATGCATTGGTTAGCCTGCTCGGTCTGGCCATTGGATTGGGGGTGAAAACCTGAGGTGAGACTGACTGAAGTGCTAAGTGAAGTGTAAAAGGCTTTCCAAAATCTGGCAGTGAATTGTAGACCATGATCAGAGACTGTCAGTGGGGATACCATGGAGTCGAACGACGTGTTGTATGAGTAGGGTGGCGGTCTCTTGTGCAGTGGGGAGTTTGGTGAGGGGAATGAAGTGAACTGCCTTGGAGAATCTGTCAACAATAGTGAGGATGGTGTTATGATGATTGGAAGAAGGTAAGCCTGTGATGAAATCAAGGGAGATATGTGACCAGGGGCAACGGGGTGTGTGTAGGGGTTGGAGTAGGCCGTGAGGGGGTTGGTGAGATACCTTTGACTGGGCGCAGACCAAGCAGGCAGAGACGTAGTCCCGGACATCCTTCCTCATCTCAGGCCACCAGAAACGACAAGTGATAAAATCTAGAGTCTGGTTGACCCGTGGGTGGCAGGACAAGTTAGATGCGTGTCCCCATTCCTAAACTTGGGGACGCATGGTGATGGGAACAAACAGAAAATTGATGGGGCAATCACTGGGAGCAGCAGAATCTTGAGCATCTCTCACCTTTCTTTCAATGTCCAAGGAGATGGCATTGGCAAATACTTCCTTCGGGAGGATGGTGCCAGTGCAGGGTTCTTTGTCGGGGGCCTTGAAGAGTCGGGATAGAGCATCTGGTTTCAGATTCTTATTGCCTGGGCAATAAGCGAGATGGAAATTAAATCTAGAAAAGAACAGAGCCCACCTGGCCTGGCAAGGATTCAGTCTCTTGGCAGTTTGCAGGTACTCAAGGTTTTTATGGTCAGTCCAGACGAGAAACGGGAGTTTGGCGCCCTCTAGCTGTCTCCATTCCTCCAATGCCAGTTTGACAGCCAACAACTCCTGGTTTCCAATGTTGTGGTTTTGCTCTGTGGGGCTCAAACGATGAGAGTAAAAGGCACATGGGTGAACCTTGTTATCCTTAGCAGCTCTCTGGGACAGAATAGCTCCGACGCCAATGTTAGAGGCGTCCACCTCAACAATAAATTGAGCATCAGGCTCTGGAAGTGTTAGAATGGGAGCTGAGGTAGAACGCACTTTGAGTTCTTTAAAGGCGGCCTCCGCCTCGTTGTTCCATTGAAACTTCCGTTTACTAGATGTTAGTGCCGTGAGAGGAGCAGCGACTGAACTATAGTTACCAATGAATCGTCTATAAAAGTTAGCAAAGCCCAAAAAACGTTGTAGGGACTTACGGTCCGTGGGTCTGGGCCACTCCGTGACAGCATTCACTTTGGAAGGGTCCATGCTTATAGAACCGGCGGAGATGATGAAACCCAGGAAGGTGGTGGTGGTTACTGAGAATTCGCATTTCTCAGCCTTGACGAACAGACGATTCTCCAGTAAACGTCTCAGGACTTGTCGGACTTGCTTAACATGCTCCTCCTGGGTTTTGGAAAAGATCAAAATGTCATCAAGATACACGAACACAAATTTGTTAATGATGTCTCATAACACATCATTCACCAGTCCCTGAAGAACAGCTGGAGCGTTAGTCAATCCAAAAGGTAAGGCTAAATATTCCCAGTGCCCTGTGGGGGTGTTAAATGCTGTCTTCCATTCATCTCCCTCTTGGATGCGGACCAGGTGGTAAGCATTGCATAGATCCAACTTGGTGAACATGGTTGCCCCCTGGAGGAGCTCAAAAGCAGTGGTCATGAGAGGCAGAGGGTAGACATTCTTTATGGTAATGTCATTGAGGCCTCTGTAATCAATGCAAGGGCGCAATATCCCGTCCTTCTTACCCACAAAGAAGAAACCGGCCCCAGCTGGAGAAGAGGAGGGCCGGATGATACCAGCGGCGAGGGACTCACTCAGGTACTTCTCCATAGCTTGGGTCTCAGGACGGGACAGGGAAAACAGGCGACCTCTGGGGGGATGGTACCTGGCTTGAGATCAATGGCACAGTCATAAGGGCGATGAGGGGGCAAACAAGTGGCATTGGACTTGGAAAACACCTCCTTGAGGTCGTGATATACTTGAGGAACCTTCTCCAGGTTCGTTATCTCAGCAGGGGAGGGAACATGAACATGAACATGAGCATTGACAAGGCATGACTGTGAACAGTTAGGGCTCCAGCCCTTAATCTCATGGGTAGCCCAATCGATCTCGGGGTTGTGTTTGGCCATCCAAGGGTGGCCCAGGATAACATGGGAGTGAGGGGAGTCAATGAGATTTAATTTGATGGTTTCCTGGTGGTTGCCAGAAACGCGCAACTTGATGGGGGCAGTGGAATGGGTGATTCAGCCGATCCTCTGACCATTAACAGAATTAGCCACACGTGAGCACGAAACTTCCTCCAGCAGAATTCCCCACTTCCGCGCCATTTCTGCATCCATAAAACTGACTTCAGCTCCAGAATCCACCAGGGCTGTGGTCTGCTTGAACCCCCCTTCCCACTCCAAACTGATGGGCAGACAGGTACGACTGATTGAAGAGGTTTCCACAGGAGTTACGCCCACTAGTGGCCCTTTCCTCATAGGTGGGCGTTGGCCTTTAGCAGGACACTGGGAGACGACATGCCCAGCATTGCCACAATAGAAACAGGCCCGTTCCTTGAGCCTGCGTTCCCGCTCCTCTTTGGTTAGTCTGGTACGGACCATCTGCATGGGTTCCCCCTCAGATACAGGCTTGGGTACCGCAGGGGGTTGGAGAGGAGGCTGCCGTCTCACCTGGGTCAAGATGGGGAGATCAGAGGAGGCACTGGACTGCTTTGACCGTCTTTGCTCCTCTAGTCGTGCGTCCACACGAATGGCCAGGTCAATAAGAGCCTCCAGCTCCTCAGGCAGTTTGCAGGTAAGGAGTCCATCCTTGATCCTCTCCACCAGACCATTCAGAAAAGCATCATATAGCGCCCTCTTCTGCCACCCGCTGTTGGTAGCCAGGTGTGAAAGTCAATGGCGTAATCAGAAACTGAATGGCTACCTTGGTGGATGCGCAGAAGCTCTCGGCCAGCCTTGTGCCCATGCCTGGATCGATCGAAAATGCCTCATCTCTTCCTCCAGCAGATTGGATGACTGCACACACGGCAGACCAGCTTCCCAGGCAGCGGTCGCCCACTGCTTAACTCTTCCGGTGAGCTGGGTGATGATGTAAGCCACTCGGGCTTGCTCAGTGGGGAAGGTGGCAGGTTGGAGGCTAAAGATGAGCTTACATTGAATTAGAAAAGCACGACATGTGCCGGGCTCACCGTCGTACTTCTCTGGGGGTGGAAGGCGTGGCTCATGAGCAGGAGCAGGTATGGCAGGTGCAGGTGCAGGAGCAGGGACAGCTGAAGAACAGGTGGCGAGTGTGGGCTGACTAGCTCTCACAGCGGAAGCCAGGTCTGACAGCTGGTGCATCATGGACTGCAGGTGTTGCATGACGGCTAACAGTTGTTGCTGTTGGAATTCCAGCATGACGGCCTGGTTCGCCAGCGTATCTTGTAGCTTAGTATCTCTTGCTGGTTCCATGGTGGTCAGAACGTACTGTGACGGTGCGTTCAGGAACCACACGCAAGAGAGGGAAATCCAAAAAAACGTATGCCTTTAATGAGTTCCAGGTCAGTACCAAAAAACACAAGAATTGCCAAGCCACAAAATGAAATCCAAAAACAGAGTCGGCTAGACAGGCCGGGGTCAGAACCAGTAAAACAGAGGAGCAACAGTACATAGACGGCAGGCAAAAAGTCATTGTCGATAAACAAGGCAGAGGGTCATACACAGGGCATCCAAACACAGGAATTGTGGTCATACAAAAATTGGTCGAAATCCAGAAAGACAAAACAATACAAAAAAGGGCAATGGCAAGAATCTTGGTCGGACGAAACAGTCGAAGGAAAACAATACTCAATGGCCTACGAAAGGCTCTGCACAAAGAAATATTGATCAACGTTCTGACAAAGTCAGAACAGCAGTGAAGACTCTTAAATAGACGGGAGGGAAGTCACATGTTATGCAGGGAACAGGTGAGCTGGATCAGACTAATTACAAAGGGAGGAACACATGAGGGAAATCCTAACCACGAACATTGGCGAAAGCCAAGACACGGACGGGAATCACGCAAACAGCCTATGACATTTAAACAGCTCCGGTCAAGGAGGTCTAAGTGCACAGACAATGAGTGCAGGAAAGCAATTAAGCACGTGCGAGAGATCTCGCAGAAACGCAGAGGGAGATAGGAAAAGCTGAGCAAGAGGCGGAGACTAGAACAGGGCGATTGCTGAGAGGGAATTAGTACTAATTAGTAGCGGTCCAACTTTACAGATTTAACCAGAGTGCTCGTTAGTGAGTTAGTAATATATACATGGATTAGTTGGGTTAGTAGACTATGATACAAAATACAAATGTTAGTCTTGTAAGTAATCAGAACAGCAAGGCTAAGGAAGTAAATGAGAATTGAAATATGAAACACCAGAAATCATCGAAATCACCCGAAGCATGTGAGCACACAGACCGGGGAGACGGACTGAACCAACTAGATCACAAGACGGGAGACAAGTGCAATGGAACTGAAAATGGACTGAACTAAAACCTGAGAAATACAATAACAAAAAAGAATAAATGAAAGACAAAATCACAAACAAAGAACATGAGCATAAACATGAATACGAAACCAAAACCATAACACTTATGTTTTGAAATTTTGCAGAGGTTGCGTATGGACAACCAACATTATAACATTACTTGTATGTAATAAAAGAAGGATCAGCAGAATTGGTCCCCTTTAACCAGGAATATTCTCCCCGAGATCCCCTTCTGTGAAACTTGATTTCATTCACAATTTGAACCTCAGGCACATTTCAGAGTTTAAAATGTTGTGTAGATTCATTTTATATTCCTCTGTTCAATCAATGATTTTTGCCTCTGTTTTTGATCACGTAATACCTTACAAAGCAAGTCCAAGTTTATTCATTCAGTATTACCGAGTGGATTTGTTTGAAAACAATATGAGCTGTTGTTTTAAGTTTTGACAGAATACCTATGGGGAAACAAGAAAGAAAATTGAAATATGAATAGGATGCTTGCAAATTATCTTAAGAAACTTGCACAAGCTGAAGGCATGAATTGTTAGCCCACAGGAAAAAAAAAAAACAACTTTATGAAACCTGTTGTCCTCGAACTGCTCACTGTAATGGATACACCCTTTTTAGTGCTGAGGGAACAAAGGGGTGTCTTAAGGGCCTGCAGGACAGCTCTGTGTCCTTTTCACTCACGTCAGGTTCACCTGTATCCGTTTCACTTGTTTCAGCTTCACCTGCTCCAGTCTGAGCTCATATCAGCTTCAGCTGGTTTCACATACATACCAGATCAAACTACAGCTCCATTTTGGCTTCAGCCTTCCTGTCCTGCTTCAGTGTTTTGTGTTTTATTCCAGCTCTGCATCGGTGGAGGAGGGCATTTCCCTGAAGAAGCGCCACGCCAGTGTGGGGATTTCGCTTCATTTGATTGGAGCGGCTATGGTACCAACACTGGATGGAGTGCCTCGCTGGACATAACCGAGTCTGCTGTGCTGCTGTTTTACCGCTGAAGAGACCTCCATTTCTCCGCATCTCTCCTGCTCTTCATCTCTTTGCTTTTCCTCCTTCACATGAACATTTTTCTCAGTAATAATGGAACTCTTCAAATAAATGAAAATCACATAAATAGAAATGTAATGAAATTTCAAAGACCTTCCTTTTTCCCTGAATAAAGAAATCACATTGCCATTATTATTATCTTATTGCATTATTATGAAACGATTTTAAAACTCCACACCCTTGATATCTTACTTTAAAAAGTAATGGGACCCCCCCCACACATTGTGGGGAAGGGGCGCCCCCATCCACCCACAAGATACATCAGCTTTCACAGTGGAGACCCCACATTGAAATGTGTTTCACACTGACATCACTGTGATAAAATGGAGGACATCAGAAAATGGAATGGAAGAATTTTGCAGTTTATTGTACTTGCTCTTGCTCTGGCTGCATGTTTCCAGAATATCGCTTATGGGCCCACAATTCCAGCTTGTCCCTGCACATTACAATCACTCAAACTGGGTTCACCCAGCTCATGCCTGAAAGTCCACACATTGACATGAGGGTGCAGTGGGTTTCACATACACATTATCATGAGGGCTATACACTGGAGTGCATTCTCTCTCCTGATTGGGAAAAGTAAACCAGTGTTTACAGTTGGAACCACTGTGGTGATATCATGCATTTTATGGGGAGATTACTGAAAGGCATTTATACCTTCAACTGCATGTCGCTGAAAATCTGGTGTTGGTACCATATGTGCTCTGCTTACCATATCTGCTCGGTGTCATGCGTATCGAGATGATGAAACACATTATGATGCTCTAAACCAATGTTTCCCAAACCTCTCCTGGAAGACCACCTGTCCTGCATGTGTTAGATCTCTCCCTGCTCCAGCACAGGTGATTCAAATGTTCAGCTCGTTAATCACCCCTAAAGCTGATTGATGACAACCTGATCATTTGAATCACCTGTGCTGGAGCAGGGAGAGATCTGAAACATGCAGGACAGGTGGTCCTCCAGGAGAGGTTTGGGAAGCACTGCTCTAAACCAATGACTCTGCTGCACTTCGAATAGAGTACGGATCATGGACTGTATATTAAGATGGACAACCGAACGGCACCTGAAAAGCGAAGCCAAAGCGTCTCAATTGCCATCCAGTGGCTGGCTGCAGTACAATTTTACAAGCCCGCCCCCTCCATGTTAGTGGATGGGACATAGGCCACACAAAAAAATCAAGAACATGGCAAATATTTGTTTCTGAAAAAGGTTTCTGCCTCTTTAATTTCATACCATGCTGATGTATGCTCAAGTGTTCATTTTTCTGTTAAGTTTGCAGTTATCTATTTATTTGATACTATAGAAAAGGGGCGTGGTTGACAGCTGTTGTGTATGACAGAGTCGCGATGGCCCCTGCCCCCGGACTTTTTTTTTTGAGAATACCATCTTTACTTAGCTGGAGTAGGAACGCAGACAGCAGATTTGCGTTCACTGAAATTTTTTCAGAGGGCTAGCTATCTGCGATTGCGTGTTTCAAGCCCTACAGATTGATTTAAAAAGAACAACGAAATGAGTTGTTCTGGAGTAAACTGTACTAACCGACCTGACCGATCTAAAGGATCCTTGCAGTTTTATTCGGTAAGTCAAATTTCCATTTCTTTAGCTAACGTTGAATGGTCAGCCAAGTTCAGTTATCATTTAGCTATCTAGCTAATTTGGCTAACCTTAAACAGAAAGCAGTGTTATGTTAACATTAATTGTGGGGAAACAATGGTGATGGGTAGCTAGTCATGTCTAGCGTAATATATATATTTTTCATTTCAAGAATACCTATGAAGATAAGCATTTGAATGAAGTTAAGGGTAGGCTACTTTGTTATTAGATTTGAACTTGAATTAGCCATATAAATCCAGTTGCATAGTAGTCACAGCTTGCCAGTTCTTTTTTAGCTTGCCAGTTCTACAGTCATCCCCAAATTTTAAGATGAACATAGTTGCTAGTTACTTGGCTGGATAACTATTACCTTTAAAGCATGAATTCTGCTTACCCAGGGGATCAACATCAGATCCTTGCACATGGCTAGCTAATTCCTCCAGCGTTTCCCATAACGGATTGAAATTGCTGGGGCTTGTTTTTGCAGACCATGGTAACATTAGATGATTTAGCAAGCTTGCAGTCTAACGTTCAGTAGAAGAGCCCCTAGGTTCAACTGTTTCCAAGAGAGCCAGCAAGCCAATGTCTCGTTTTTCCGCTGATAACATGACAAAATCAATCTTTATTTAACAACCTTATGAATAGCTGCTAGAATTGCAGGAAAAACGAATTGGATCGAGGAGGTACAAATTATTTGAATGATGAGAATATGACAAAAATGAAACATACCGAGAGCAAATTCAGTCCCTGAATAATTACAATATAGGAGCAGCAGGTTTCAGACAAAATTACAGCTGGACTTGATACATCTACTCTAGGGGAATTGGCTAGGCAGCTTGCTGGGTTCTCTTAAAAGTCAGGTTGGTAATAGTATGGGGTAAAATACAACAACATTTCGAGTTTGGCCAAGAAGGAGACAGGCGCATAAAATAAAGGAAAGACAGTAAACGGGGAGGAATAACATCGAAAAAGTATGTTATAGTGCGATGGATGTTGTATTAGTAAACTGTACATTAACTACAGCTGCTTTTGCTAGCGAGTTACCTTAATGTTAACTTGCTTGCTGGCTGACTTTAGTTACCATTAACTAGCCCATTAATTTGCACGCGATAATTAATGATTAATTCAGCCACTGAAACATATTTGTTCAGGTGATGCATTCATTTCAATCAGGAAAGACTAGAACGAGGTGATGATTTGAAAATTTTAGCAATGTTGTTTATTAAAGCACACAGAACATGATCTTTGGCGCTTAGACCCTGGAATTAAATAAATACATAACATTGGTGATTCTGAAGATTATATGCTCGATAAGAGTGATGAAATTATCCCGGGATCTAAACACAGGTGGTGGTGGTGAGAAACTGCTGCAGTAACGATCCCTGAGAGCCGGCTTGATCGAAGAGCTGACAGAAGAGTTCCTCAGAGGATGGTGTTGGGGTGGTGGAGGGTCACAGAGCGTATCAAAATTGGTTGACAGCTGAACACTGCAGGGGTAGAGAGAACATTTAAGATTTGACAGCAAGCAGATGATTGGTCCAGCAATGCTGTGTAAGACTCTGATTGGTTAGTAAATTAGGCAGTGAAATTTAAAGGATAAGCGGGAGTCTATACTAGAGGCATAGAGAGCATGTGCGAGAAATAGTCTTCCTGCTTGAATTTTTGCTAAGCTACATTTGTCTGAATCTAGAGAGTTGGAGCTGGGATAGGGCGTTGTTCAAAGACAACATGTTTAACGTGATCAGCTTCATTATTTCAGAAAATTATGGGTAGTTAATTTGAAATTTGGTGTCATTTCTTATACAGTTTATGTTATGTTAACCTCTGCACAACACAACTTCTGCTTTTTCCTGATGATGTTTCTTATTATTCATGTGATTACAGCTGCCCTCAAATTCAGACCTCAGCGTTACCCGGCGAGGACTTGGAGAATGCTTCAAGTAATTCTTTTGTTTTATTGTTGGAGTATGTTCTGAAGTAATTTGTCAATGAACAACTGATGAAAATAGTTGTCAAAAATGCTGCACTATGCATTGTCAGTAAAACTTGCAATTTTTTTCTAAGACAGTAATTTACACTTGGAGATGGACATGTCAATGTTGATTGAATAAAAATTAACATATGAAGAGTTTCATGGCAAAACGAGACATATCCATTTTTGCTGTTTTGAGAAAAAGGCCTTCTTTCTTCCAGGCAAAAAGTTTTCAGGAAAACCAGTATTTTTTATTTCTCAGTTTTGCTCATGACTTACCAAACACATTTAGCCAGAAAATGGAAATCTAGCATCACTTTGATTATTTGGTATTGGTAAGGCATTAAAATAGTTTGAACTTTTTGAAATCCCCCATGGGGGTTAAATGGATATGTTTGCGAAAACCCATAGTGAAATAAAACGGATACTTGGACATGTGTGGCTATCTCTTGGCTATGTTTCTAATATCACTACTAGAAAATTTTGAATTTGGCACGTCTTGTTTTGCGATGAAACTCTTCATATAACATATATGCAGGATTTTGTGGGATGTTCACACATGAATTTATATATTTTTTCCAAACTGACTTAATATGTATATATATTTGACTTGTTAATGTATTGTTAATATATTTTGCTTGAAGGGATTTTATAAGAATGTTAAGAATGTACCTGTCTTGATAAGCAAACCTGCCACTGTGAATATGTTGGAGTTCCCCTTGTGCATGTGCATGTGTGTGTGTGTGTGTGTGTGTGTGTGTGTGTGTGTGTGAATAAGGGTTTCATCTTGCTGTTTCTTGCTGTGATCATTGCACACAAGAATACTGTATTTCCCAAATTGTTCGAATTGTTAAAATCTTGGGCAGATCAGACAGTGTTTCAATGAAGTACTTAATGTACTCACTTGCTGCTGCTCTATGTATGTATGTGTGTGTTTGAATGAAATGTGCATTTACAGGGACCTACAGTTATTGTAAATGTTTTCACTTGCTCTGTGTGCGTACTGTATGTTATAGTTGTGTGAAAGAGTTTAAGGGCTCTATCTTTCACACTGCCCTGCCCCTTGCCACTACCCGCTACCCGTGAATTGCGCATTTAGCAGCTTCCACTATCCCTAAACGGTATCTTGCGGCCACACTACCCGCTATTCATTATGCCGAATCCTTTATTTGCGACTGGAGGTGTGCCCGTGGGTGTGTTTATGCGCTTTCCCTAAAATTGCTATCTTGACCACACAGGTTAGGGAAAGCGTATAGCGGGTCCTCAAACCACCCGCTACCCGTTTGGCAATTGAAGACACGGCTTCTCTCCCCCTACGCGATCTAACGGCGACAAATGGGCTACATTCAGTTCAGAAAAATAATTAATTATAATTAGGTCTATGCACTGGCACTCAGCGACGTAACTTTTTTCCAGCGAGAGCGGCATTTCAGAACTCTTCAGCGAATGAAGGTAATTCTGGTGACAAGTACGTGGTTTCGTCCGTTTACATTTTCCAATTGGACAGCTGTCAATTTTTTTTTTAGAGCAAGTTGCGTGACAGTGCTGCAAAAACAGGTGTGCGTACTTGTCGCCGAAATTACCTTCATTCGCAAAAGAGTTCTGAAATGCCGCTCTCGCTGGAAAAAAAAATTACCGTCGCTGAGTGCCAGGGCATAGACCTATTCATACTTAAATTATTTTTCTGTACTGAATGTAGCCCATTATTTTGTCGCTGTTAGAGCGCATGGGGGAGAGAAGCCGTGTCTTCAATTGCCACTTGATTATTCTTGAATTGGAAAACGTGTTAATAAGGGAAAACCATCTAGAATTAGCCAGGACTAATTGTAGTCAATAAAGGGAAGGATATTTTCTCCCAAATTTTCAGGTCTAGCGCCGGCCCTGAATATTATTTCCCACAGAACTAGAACGCGTGACAAAACTGCGCCTCTCCCATCAGGCAGTGACGGAATTATGTCACCTGGTTGCAGATGATATATACACCACTGCCAGCTGTCCGTATGCCTTGCCTGTTGCTGTTAGGGTTACTGTGGCACTATTTTTCTATGCTAGTGGGTCATTCCAACACCCACTCAGCTCAATTGGAGGCATAACCCAATCATGGTGAAACGCATTTTTTTCTTTTTTCTTCTTTTTTTTTTTTTTTGGAAGTTTCCATCACAAAAGGGGTAGGCTTGATGTTTTTTTTTATTACATACCGAACATTAAACAATACGTCAGTGTCAAATAATAATAATAATAATAATAATAATAATAATAATAATAATAATACAATTCATGATTAACTTAACAAAAACAGATCCTCCCCTGTCTGGATTTGACCTCATGCACGAGCAATTTAACTTCCTCTTCGGAGAAACGTGGCGACCTTCCTCTCTCCATCATGGGTTTCGGTTTGAGGATTTGGGATAGCGCAGCCTGCTCCTAAAGGCAATGGCACCTAGCACACTGATTGGTTTAACTGGCGTAACGCCCAAACCACGCCTATGCATAATATAACGGGTAGCGCAGGTGTTTTAGGGATATAGGCAGGTGTGCAAGATAGCAACTTTTGCGGGGGAACGCCTCTTACGCAATGCTAATTCCTCAAATAACGGGTTTAGGGACTCTGGCGCAAGATAGGGCCCTAAATGCCAGTTCCAGTGCTATTTCTCTGCACATTCAACAATAAATAATACTCTTATTTGGAACAAATTTGCCTCCTTTTTTACCTATGTTTAGCTGAATGCGGTTGCGTAATTTTACGACTGTACTTTTACATGGCGGTGGTGCTTTGAGAGCCAGATACTTTCTGAGGTGGTACAGGTTGTAAAAAGTTTGAGAACCACTGATCTAGACTACTATGGCTTCAGTTTTCCAACAGTGACTCTAGTCATCTGCCCTCGCACTAGGAGCACAAGAGAAATGCTTTGTTATTAGGGGGTCCAAGCACCAAAGGTGCTGGAACCCTTGTTTTTACTCAGATTATTAGGGGTCCAAGCATGAAGTGCTGGGACCCTATTGTTTTCACTAAGATTATTTTTTTTATGTTGTTCATGCTGGGATTATTATTTTCCTGTTTTTTTTTAAGGCTTCCAAGCCTAGCTGGAAGCCTGTTGTTCTTGCTGGGATTATTATTTTCCTGTATTTTTTGTCTTTTTCGTCCTGAATTCCGGCCAAACCGTAACAAACCGCTTTGACAGCTTTTGCATGTTGAGAGGAATAGTTGAAGGCTCGCAAACGGTGTGATAACCGATACGTTCTGTGACCTAGTTTTTCCACCATTTTGGCTGAAAGGTAAAACCTTTAAACATCTTCTCCAGAACAGCTGAACAGATTGCTCTCAAATTTTATATACAGCTTTTGCTGAAAACGAGGCATCGAAGTTTTCAAACTGAAGAAGTTCGCTGTGACTTAATTAAATTTTGTGACGTCAACAATTTTAAAATTCTCAGACATAGTGACACAAAATACTGTTCTTGGTGTGGATTGACATAAGAAGATCGAATCTGCAGTTATTTTTTTGTATGACAAACCATTTTGGTGTTATTTCTGTCAAAAATTGAAAAATTGACCCACTTTGGCGGTCACATGACAGAAAGTCATTGTCACTAGAACAATGAAACGTATCATACTCACAGACCTTGAATGGATCAAACCAATAAATCAAGATAGTGGCTCTGGACAAATAAACACCAAAGTTGTGGGGTCTCCAGTATGGCGTAAACACAAAATTGTAATATGTAGCTGTATTTTCTTCCTGAATTGCGGCAAAACCGTTGCAGAGAGATTTAACACCTTTGCCTGTTGAGAGGAATAGTTGCAAACGGTCTGAAAACCGTTACGTTCCATGACCTCCTTTTTCCGCCATTTTGAGTCAAAGGTAAAATCTTTAAACATCTTCTTCACCAGAACGGCAGAACAGATTGCTCTCAAATTTGATATACAGCTTCAGATCAAAGGGCAAGAAAAAGCTTGAAAAATGGCGGAGTTTCAGTAAAAACTGTAGAAGTTCACTGTGACCTAATTATTATTAAATTGATGATGTCACAAGATATAATAATAATAATAATAATAATAATAATTTTATTTATATGGCACTTTTCCAGCAGGAGCACAAAGTGCTTTACACAAAGTAAAACAAACAGGAGTAAGAGTACAAGAGGAGTAAAACATAATTTAAAAAAATAATAAAATAAAATAAAAAAAATAAATAAAATTATTTTTAAAAAATAATAATAATAATAAAATTAGTTAAGACCCAGGAAAAGCCTGCTGATAAAAATGTGCTTTAAGATGTGTTTTAAAAATGGACACTGATTCAGCTGATCTGACGCTCGGTGGTAGACTGTTCCAGAGTCTAGGGGCCATTACTGCATAGGCATTTTAACCTAGACTCTGGAACAGCCAGAAGACCCTGGCCAGAGGATCTGAGAGGCCTCAGTGTTTCATAGGGATTTAGCAGCTCTGTAATATATTCAGGTGCAAGACCATGTAGTGCTTTGTATGTGATTAATAAAATTTTAAAACGAATTCTAAAATTTACGGGCAACCAGTGTAATGAGGCCAGCACCGGGGTGATACGGGACATAGCTGCTGTCCTTGTCAGAAGTCGGGCAGCTGAGTTCTGTACTAGCTGGAGGCGAGACAATGTCCTATGGTTGAGGCATGAAAACAGGGAATTACAGTAGTCCAAGCGAGATGAAATGAAAGCATGTATAATACGCTCAGTGTCCTTAAAGGTGCAGTCAGCGATGTGGGAGAAAACGAGTAGAGAGGTTGTTGATATTTGAAGTGTAAATGAATACAGACCCACCCCTCCCTTCATACTCCGCCCCGGGGTCCACCCCCGAAGTTCATGGACGTGCACTGTCATGTAAATGGCAGTAGAAACTGCGTAGCTGACCAATATGGCGGAGGCCGGACCCTCCAATGCTCGAGGGTAAGTTGGCGAGGGGAAGCTGTATTTATTGCTTTGAAAGTACATGTGACGAGTTTTAGTAGTATTGTAGCAAAGGTGATAATAAGCCTGTCATATAAAGAACTGCTTAAGCATGCTTGCCAGCGCAATGCCTCAAATAGGAGTCTGTGTCCACGAACAGACTACGGTCAGGAATGCATTTAAAAATCATTCTGGCTAATTACAAGCTGAAAAAGTGGAAAATGGATTCGGAATTTTTCCCGGTATAAGTTATCGATTCGCGAGCCCCACACAAGTAACGCTTAGACCGTTTGCGTGTTTTTGCTATGAGCTCATTTAGTAGCTTGCTGTCGGAATTGTTTCGTTTTGGAAGAAATGGTTATCAGGAGCTTATAGCAAAATTTCTTCCTGAACAGTGGGTATATAACAGTACAGCTACAACTGCATGCATGCAAAGCGAGACAGTGCAAACAAAACAATAAGCTGAGAAGAAGGCGGTTCATTTCATTCTATCTAGTCGCGCATATGTACAGTGTTTGATTGCACAATTCCCCGTCGAATCCTTACATCTGTCAGACATTCACAAGAACTCGTAGCCACAAGTTCAATTTGCGAAGCTAAGGTTAGCTGACCCGTCAGACAACTGTACCCACAACTCGACTGCTATTAAAAATAGATAACATCACAACAACGGTACATTTTGGCAGATTAGACAATATGATGAATGCCTGACGGCTGTTACTGTTGTGTGAAGCACCGCAAAGATAATGTTGCTTACCTGTCCAGCAGAAAGACAGCAACCTCCGCGTCCGTTTTCAGACCCTTCAATTCGCGGAGTTCCCTCCACCGTCGGAAAGCCACACCAATGTTGACCCAGGTCTTCGCCCTTTCATGGTCGTAGCCCTTCTTTTTTAATTTATGTTCCTCCGACCGTTTTCTCTTGGGCTGTTTTTCAGCCATCGCAAATGCTGCAATGCCGTGTCTCTCTCTCTACTCTAACTGCGCATGCTACGCGACCTGCTACTCCCCCCCATGTCTGACTTGTGCACGAGTATGAACCCGCCCCTGAGCGTGGAGGGGTGGACCCATGCTCTGGTGGCTTGGACCGAGCCACAGATTTACCTGCTTAAATTCAGAGCTCAGGCTGTGTATTGAAACTGGATTTTTTTTTTCCAGCATGCTCTCAGAAGTGACAGCTTGCAGATAGTGAGGAGAAATGTGGTGATTTTGACAAAAAGTGCGTGGATTATGATCGCTAACTGTACCTTTAAACAACAAGGCTGATCTTAGTTTCGTAATGTTTCTAAATTGGTAAAAGCATGACTGAACCAGTTTTTTAATGTGCTGTTCAAGGTTTAAATTTGAGTCAAATAAAACTCCCAAATTTCTTGAAACAGATTTAAGGTAAGGAGCTAAAGGCCCCAAGTTAGATTGAATTAGTTTTAATGATGGCTCTGGGCTAATGATAAGGACCTCTGTTTTCTCAGAATTTAACTGGAGAAAGTTGTTGGACATCCAAGATTTAAGGTCATTGATGCAGCCATGCAAAAGAGCCAACTTACTAACATTATCAGGCTTACATGAAAGGTAAAGAAATGCCATGCCGACGAAGAACATGGCCTAATGGCAGCAAATACAATGAAAAGAGAATAGGCCCAAGGATAGAACCTTGAGGTATGCCACATTTGATTAAAGATTTGGAAGATACATGATCACCAACAGCGACAAAGAAGGATCTGCTAGACAGATATGAAGAAAACCACTCCAACGCAGTCCCAGAGATACCAACCCAGTCTCTCAATCTATCAATTAAAATAGAGTGGTCTACAGTGTCAAATGCTGCACTGAGATCAAGTAAGACCAATACAGAACATTCTCCTGCATCAGCATTCAGTAAAAGATCATTCATCACCCTCAGGAGGGCAGTTTCTGTACTGTGGTGTTGTCTAAAACCAGATTGGAATTTTTCAAAAATATTGTTTTTCTACACTACATCGAGAAGTTGTGTACACACCACTTTCTCCAGAATTTTGGAAATGACTGACAGTTTCAAGATGGGTCTAAAATCATTTAAGACAGATGGATCAAGATTTGGTTTTTTAAGAATAGGGTAATCACATGCAGTCTTAAAATAGCCAGGGATACATCCAGTACAGAGAGAGCTATTTAGAATAAGCAGCAGATCAGGGCCAATAGTCTTAACGATCTCCTTGAACAGACCGGTGGGTATGATATCTGAAGGGCAAGAGGAAGGTTTCATATGCGATACAATGCGTTTAAGATCCATCAGTGAAATTGTTTTAAAAGAGCTCAATAAATTGACATTCAAATTGGGACACTGTATCTCAATGGGAGGGGCGGCCAGGGGGATTGAAGATCTAATATGGTCAACCTTTTCAACAAAAAATAACAAAAACTGCTCTCTATCAGCCTGTGATGTAGCAGAGGCACCAGCAGTTGCAGGATTAATTAGACGGTCAATAGTTTTAAAAAGAAACCGAGAATTGTGACAATTAGTTGCAATTAAATCTGAAAAATACTTAGGTCTAGCATTTTTTATCATTACATTATAAGAGGCCATTAAATCCTTCATCTGCTGGTAATGAACATGGAGGTTTGTCGCTTTCCATTTTCATTCGGTTTTCCTGCAATATCTTTTAACCCCTTAAGCCCTGATCCTCTTTTTCGAAAATGGCAAGCTCAAAATGAAATGAGTATATCTCTGCAACTATTTGGTCCATTTGAATAATCTTGGTATCATAATAAAGGTAAAACCATTTGGGATTTCTGCCATGGTGTAAAAATCAGTATATATGTCACTGAGTCAGAGTAAATGAAGGTGGAACACAGTATAAATCAAAGACCTCATTTTGCACCGAACAAAGTTACACTTCGATCCCTTGTAAACTTCATTAGTTGCAGTCTGAAACCTCTAAAAATTTCCAGCACAGAATCTCACCATTATCTGTGCCAAAGTTTATTCCAATCAAGTTAATTAGAACACAATTAGAGAGGAATGTCTAGGTGGCTTCTCCAAATTGGCAATTCAGGTACCTTGTGTGCCAAATCAGATTTCTCAGATATTAAACTGTAAAACTCATCTAATTTCACTTATATGTCACTACAGGCATACATTCCACCCAAACACAACCAGTTTTTAATTTTTAGAATTTAGAAATATTTTTTTAAATTATTATTTCTGCCAGTCCTATAGCCTATACCATCCCATTCAAAGACAATAAATACAAAGAAAATGAAGTTTGGCTCCACTGGAGCAGATTTATTTATTTATTTATTTTTAAAAAAAGCAAATTAATAAGATTATGAATACAATGGAAAGGGGAAAATGGAAAAAAAAAAAGTAAAAAGAACAAAAACCCCATCAATTATTTATACATGAAAAAATGCTACCGATGCCACCTAAAAACCACTCTGGGCAGGAATCGAACCCTGGTCGCCTGCGTTGCAGTCCGTCATCTTAACCACATCAGTTGACGCGAGCAGCACTGTCAATTTGCCGATATAAAGACTGAGTCAAGAAAGCAAGTCACTCACCTTGTTTGTACTGTTGTGCCCGCAGTATTCACGCGTTTCTGTCAGAAAACGACTTTGAAAACGATGGTTGGATATTTAGCGAATTATATACCGAAAATACCACAAACAAACCTGTTAAGCGTTTATATTGTCGCGCTATTTAAGTACATTCGAATGGCCCATGGACTTGGTTTGACGCACTGGGAACGCAAGGCTTTAGCTCAGGCTAGCTTTGTGCGATAAAGCTGGTTCAGGGCTTGTTGAAAACGTCAAAAGCCATAAAATCAAATGGCTACCGGCAAAGTCTTACTGATAGCATCACAAGCCGATCACAGAGAGGAAAATACATTGCAAGCAAGCTGAATGCTGAGGAACTGAGATCTTTCAAGCAATGCACAAGAAGAAAAATCACTCCCTAATTATCAGCCGCCGGCCGCAAATTTTTTTCTGCAGGTCGGTTGGTACCATTACGTACATCAGCCAATCAAAGGTCGGCTGGTGCCATCAGCCAATCACAGCTCGGCTGTACTCATGCATCGATGAGAATGGCAAAGCATTCAAGCTTGTCACTGTCCGCTGAGTTGTGCGCACGGCAAATTTGTAAAACCTGGTCTGACAATAACGATGTAAATGCTCCACAATACGCAAAATTACAAGTACACTAGCTGGTCTGCTGCAGAAGTCCAATAGTCTACGTATTAGGCCTTGGCTTTGGTGACTAACTGCAGATCGGAGAGCAAATTTCATGATATCAGAAAGTGTTTTCATTCCCGGTTTTTTATTTCACTATTTAGATTTTGCGCATTTCTAAGGGTAATGGAAACGCACCTGGAGAGTGAGAACGATGTCCGATGTTATTAGCCCAAAAACAGTCTGCTTCGTGACTGTAGACTGTTCGTGACACCGTTTTGAGTCTTGTTGATACCAGCTATGGGTGTTTGCGTCCAGTGGCGAATGGTTTTATTTAGCGTTTCAATATCAATCGCTAACCTTCTATCCTGATGGATTAGGTTGGATGCGCCCTTCCACTCTGATCTGAAGTTCCTCATGTACATGATTATTCATGCAGTATGTATGAAATTGGTGACTGGTTGGTCCGAGTGCAAGATTATTCATTTTCATTAGAGTACAATAAATATGAGAAAAGCTGCGGTTCTTACAGATTTATAGTCTGTTTTCTTTGGGGTTCTGATAATTGGCCATGTGTCATAGGAATAGTATTTTGTCAATTGCAGCAAATGTTCAAAACTGATTCAAAAACTAACTGGTGATGCCTGCCCAATGTACTCTAGCGACGACCAGCGCAATGGCTCAAATATGAGTCTGTGCCACGAACAGTGTACCGTCACGAAGCAGACCGTTTTTTTGGGGCTAATAATGTCAGACATCGTCCTCACTCTCTGTGTGCGTTTCCGTTACCCTTCGAAATGTGCAAAATCTAAAATAGTGAAATTTAAAAAAAAAACTGGTAAATAATAATTATTATTATTATAATAAGCCATCCTACTACATTGTTACCGGTGAAAGAATTTCTTGAAACTTTGTGCAAACGAACTTGGCATACTGCACCTTACTTTTTACCAAATATTTAGGGTGGATCACTTTGGGAACTATATTAATTTTAATGTTAAACTTTCAATTTGTGATGAAAAAATGTAGCCAAATTATGCTTTTTACGGCTTGAATTCCTCCTGGGTCTCATATTTTCAAAGCAATTAAGCCATGTTTGGTGTCAAATTGTTCCTTGGGATGGCAGCAACAATAACAGTTATAAATTTTAGAACTGCCACTGTGATAATTGGGAGTTATTCATTGATTTATCCCCATATGTTGGTTTTAGGGGGGTGCTCATCTAAATTTGGCCAAAATTTTTCTATGAATGATTCAGTTTATGTACAGGGGAGGGTTTGATGAAAAGTTGTCTCTTGGGGAAATGGAGACTTGTTCATACATTTAGACTTGTATGATAACCCTCCAAAATGATAACTGCATTCATACATTTTTCAAACATTCTTGTGAACATCAATATCTACTTTTCAGTTCACAAAGTGCTTTCTGATAATAAATGCAGCAACAACTGATAGTCTGTTCAGGTATCTTTATTTGGGCTTGTAAATATTCAGAAAAGTATCATGGTACTAAGCGTGACCACAGTTTTGGCCTGCGCGCCTAAATTTTGGCCTGGGTGCCCAACTTTTTCAGGTTGGGAGCGCATGCGCTCCTAGGTGCAAAAGTTAGTCTGGTGGGTTGAACATGCTAGGATACTGGCAGATCTGGTTTTGTTATAACACGGACACATTGGGCTAACAATAGCAAGTGTGGATTTACCCTCAAACAGTTTTTTTTATTACAAAATATCAAAGGTAAGAAATTTCTTTGCTCATCTCTGTAGACTGTAAAGTGTATGCCTGCTGTTCTTTGAGTGTGGTGTCGGTTTAAAATGCCAGGGCATACATTGTTGGATTCTGTGGACTTTCCTCTTTCATTTGAGGTATTGTTTGTATGCATAGCATTAATTCAGGAGAAATTTTAGCGACTTAGCGCTAATATGATTTTATCCTATGTTTTGCTACATGCTTATTTACTTCTTTGGTGCTTGAATTGTGTTCAGTTGAGGTAAAAATGGTCAACATGGAGCGTCCCGGTGGCTCATCGGTCTAAGCGCACATACCATAAAGGCTGTGTCCTTCCCGCAGCGACCTGGGTTCGATTCCAGCTCAGGTCATTTGTTGCATGTTTTCCCCCATTCTCCTCCCCAACTTTCCTGTCTCTCTACACTGTATAACTGTCAAATAAAGGAAAAAATTCCCCAAAAAAAAAAAAAAAAAAAAAAAAGGTCAACATGAGCTTTTTGCCTAGTTTCTTCACGAATTGTGGATATGCCGCATTACAATGTTATGATTTGGAAACATGCTGTATTTATTATGCGTAAGCACCGTCCCCGGTACCGGGGGCGTCAGGCTTAAGGGGTTAAAAGAACAAATGTCATCATTTATCCAGGGTGAGTTGGTAACCATAGACTTTAATTTTGTTTTAATTGGGGCAACAGAATCTAAGGTCGTTTGACACATGCTATTGAACATTTTAAACACCACACCTGGGTGAGAAGTTTGCGCAAAATTTGCACTTGAGCTCATAAAAGCGGAGGAAAACTTTGATGCAGTTTGGGAATTAATGAGGCGAGAGCGAACTGTGCGCTTTTCAACTATGTGAATAACAGGGAGGAACACATCTAAGATTAGACAGCGGTGATCTGAAATACACAAGTGCTGCATGAGGAAATTACTTAGACTCAAGCCAAGCGAGAAGACGAGATCTAATGTGTGCCCATGATCGTGTTGCACAAAATTGAAAGACTCAGTGACGTTAAGAAATTCTGAAACTAGGGGATTTGATGACACGTCAATATGCAGATTGAAATCACCTTCAATAATGACTAATTAAAAATTCCCAAATGAAGTTACAAAAGATATTGCTCTCGGTGTGGATTGACATCAAAAGATCGAATCTGAAGTTATTTTTTTCGTATGACAAACCGTTTTTCCGTTATTTCTATTTAAAATGGAAAAAAACTAAAACACTTTAGCAGTCATGTGACAGAGATTAATTACCAGTAGAACAAGGAAATTTGGCAAACTTACAGATATTGAATAGACCTAATCACTCAATTAAAATAGCGGGACTGAACAAATAAACACCAAAGTTGTGGGGTCTCGAAAATGGCGTAAGCACAAATTCAACATGCGTTGCAATATAGTAATATTGTCTTATGGGTATTGGTCTAGACTAGAGGTAGGCCGATAGGACACGCTGTAATTTTCTTGTCTGTTGATTTAACTGTCTGTTGACGGCTTTAACCTTCTGTTACATCCACTACACAGACAGTTTGATTGCTTTGTGTTTAATGTCATACTCAGTAATGTTTCTGCCATACGACGAAGGGACGATAGAATAGACAGCACTGTACGTATAGAAGAGATGGACATAGAGTTGTCCCGATCCCGATCACATGATCGGAAATCGGGCCGATCACGTGATTTTCAAAAGATCGGAATCGGGAGAAAAAAATCGGATGTTTATTATTTTATTTAACGATACAAAAGAAGAATGACCATGTTCACGGTTTAAAGTCATCCTGAGGCCTTAATTTTGGTTTTAAGTTACACAACATAATTCATTTGTTGTCGCACAGAGCGAAACAATGGGTGCATCTCAAAGCCAAGGCTGCATCCTTCGAAGGCTGCAATCTTAGGGGTCGTCACGTACTTCTGTCCTCATACTAACGCTTAGGGCTGGGGATGAGGATAAATTTTGGGTTAAGGTTTGGTTTGGGGCTAGGTTCAGAGTTAGGAGTTATAGTTAAGGTTGAAGTTAGGGAAATCAGTCACGTAAATAAAAGCTATTTTACGGAGATGTCAGTTTGGCGGATGGAATTAAGTGACAACCCCTAAAAATGCAGCCTACGAAGGATGCAGCCGGGGCTTTGAGATGCACCGAATGCATGTAGAACATCAACACACAACATTGTGCGTGTGAAGTGACGTTCGGGTAACTCAAATAGAAGAGTGGGCTGGGTCCGGCAGCTAACAGCAGTACAGGCTAACGCAACAGGTTTCGTTCAGCTGGCGCCTCAGGAAAGATAAAATGTCCGCGGTTTGGAAGCATTTTAAAATTGAAAGCGAAGGCAGTTCAACAGCCACTTGTAATGTGTGCAAGACGGCCATTTCGCGTGGTGGAAAGGATAGAGCTGCATTCAACACAACCAATCTAATACGGCACATGCGAAACAAACATCCACAACAATACAGCGAGTTCAATGCGGAAACTCAGGTAAAGACACTGAGCCAACCGACACTGAGAGAGACTCTTAAAAGTAAAGAGAAACTTCCCGAGAACAGTGAAAAGGCCAAAAAGATAACCACCAAGATAGCTGAATTCATCGCGTTCGATGACCAGCCATTATCTGTGGTAGCAAACGTGGGGTTTCGCCGTCTCCTGGAGCACCTGGAGCCACGTTATGAGTTGCCTTCTCGTCACTACTTTACTGAGAAAGCGCTACCGGCCCTTCAGAACAAGCTTCGCGACCACCTGCAAGCCCTTTTATCAGACGTGCCTGCTTTGGGGTTTACAACAGACATATGGAGTTCTTCTGTGTGTCCAATGTCGCTGCTTAGCTTCACTGCACAATGGATTGACTCCAGTTTTAATTTACAACATGCGACCCTGCATGCTCAACACTTCCGAGAATCTCATTCGGCAAACTATGTGAAAGAGGCGATCGAGGGGATGCTTAACAGTTGGGGAATAGATAGGCAACGGGTCCATGTTATTTTGCGGGACAACGCGCGAAATATGAAAAAAGCCATGGATGATATGGGGGTACCGAGTCTGGGCTGTGTTGCGCGCACACACTTCAACTTGTTGTGCACGAGGGCCTACTGTCTCAGCGCAGCGTCATAGACGCACTGGCCACCGCGAGAAAATTGTCGGCCATTTCAAGCATTCCCAGTTGGCCTATTCATGTCTGGAAGATATCCAACGTGATCTAAAGATGGAAGTGAAACGTCTACAGCAGCATGTGACAGTCAGATGGAACAGCAGCCTCTACATGCTGCAGAGCATCCTGAAGCAAAAGTGGGCTCTCTCCGTGTATGCAGCTGAATACAGCCTCCCAGCCACACTGACAGCCAACCAGTGGACACTGATGGAGAAGACAGCTGAGGTGTTGGCTCCGTTTGAGGAACTCACAAGGGATGTGAGCAAGGACACTGCATCTGCAGCTGATGTCATCCCTGCCATTACAGGTTATTATTATTATTTATTATTGATCAATATTATTCATTATTTTCTATATTTTTAAATAAAATAATAGAAATGTTTTATTTTACTTCTTAATTCTTATATTCTAAATAAACCATTCATTAATTTCTTTCATTCAACAGCCCTCAGACATGTACTCTCTCGAGAGCAGACCACTGACCAGGGGGTCAGAACAATGAAGAGCACTCTCTTAGAGGCAGTGGAGACCCGCTTTGCTGAGGCAGAGGAGGAGCCACTGTACAGCATCGCTACTCTTGTGGATCCAAGATACAAAGACAGGCAAGTACTGTAAATGTTAATGTACCATTTGAATGTTAGAATAATTGTATCTATTACTTAATGAATTTTGTATGTCAAACCAGTATTCATTATTCAAGCTGATTTCTATTTTTCTTTCCTTTAAATGTAGGTCTGTTAATGGTTAGATTTGTAAAGATGTAAGGCAGTTGCCTGACTTAACTGCTGTTCTGTGTGGTGTCTTGTCTTAGGTTTTTCTTAGTTGTGGGTAATTGTTACATTTATCTTTTTTCAGATTCTTCACAAAGTCAGACAACCTGAGGCTAGCCAAGGATAAGCTCATCCAGGAGGTGGGGAAGATAGAAGAGAGCAGGGCTGCCAGTGAAGAGCCAGAGGCAGCAGAGCCTATGAGCAAGGCACCACGCCAAGAAGCGAGCAGCAGCCTGGGCAGCATCTTGGACGAGATCTTAGAAGAGAATCAGCTAGAGGCCCGGTCTGTGAGTACAACATCAGCTGATGTCCAGGTACAGACCTATCTTCCTGAGCAAACCAGCCCTAGGAAAACTAATCCACTACACTACTGGAAAGATCATGCTCCAAAGTTCCACTCACTGGCTGCTGTTGCAACCAGGTTTCTCTGTGCCCCCTGCACCTCTGTGGACAGAGAGACTCTTTAGTGCAGTGTCCAATGTCCTTGATGAGAAAAGGAACCGGCTCTCATCTGACAAGGTAGAGATGCTGATTTTCCTTTAAAAAAAAAAAAAACCTCCACTGAATTGTGAAGCCAGAGAGTGAGAGTAAGTAAGAGTGGAGCTCTCCAAAAAGAGCACATTCAAGAGCTGACCTTCCCTTGATTTAAAAAAAAAAAAAAAACAGTGCCTTGCAATTTTATGTTTACATTTTATATTTGAATGGTGTTACTCCAGAAAGATGGAAATATACTTTGTTTTTTCATGTTACGTTAAGCTGCTAGCCCACTTTTAAGTGTAATTGAGATTTCTGTTGTTCATTTTAATACTGGACTAGTTTGTCTATAGTCTATAATTCTGCACTAGGCCGAAATTGGATTTTATTTTCTTATTTGTGACTGAATGTGAACTGAAGCTACCTCTTTAAAGTGGAGTTTTTTTTTTACTGCACTATTCTGCACTTAGTGTTTACATGGTTATTATTTTGTGGTTCACCATTGATAAGCTTTAAGAGATTTTTATTTTGTTTTGATCCAATGCTGCAATAACTTGTGCTAAAAGAGCCATATTATTTAAAAAAGCTATATCCATGTTGGATACTGTCATTTAAATAAAAAAAGAACCATAAGGGACAGCTTGAATGTGCTTTTTTTTTTTTCTTTTTTTTATGCATTGCCAAAATAACGGATCGGGAAAAGATCGGTATCAGCAGATACTCAAAATCAAAAAATCGGAATCGGATCGGGGGCAAAAAAATGTGCTCGGGACATCCTAGATGAACAGTGTAATGTGGGAAAAAAAAAAAAAAAAAGCCACTAGATGGCAGTATTGAATTTTTTTGTTAAGCCCAGTCTGGAGCTAGGTTTGGGGCATGTCCTGGGCATGCCTCAGAGGGGGCTGGAAAAGAGTATATAAGGAGAAAAATTGAGAGAGTGAAAGGGAGTAGGAGAAATTGCAAGGAGAAATTGTGGAAGGATACATTTGACCAGACCTGTCACTCTTTTCAAGACCTGTGAAGCTTTTTGTGGATTTATGCCTGTGTTGGAGCATTTTCCTGTCCCAGGACATCGCAACACAGCAGCCCATCTCAATTACCTAGGGACTGTAAATATCTCTTTTTTTTTTTAAATTTCAATCTTGGTCAGTAGGGTAGATTGTAGATTAGTTCTAAGTGTTTGTTTAATTAAATCTGTTGAAGTTTAAGAATTTTGTCTGTCATCCCTTGCTGTCCGTGACGTCATAACAAATTGACGCCATAACAAATTGGGGCCATAACAAATTGGGGGCTCGGGTCCGGGATAGACCATTGTGTGAGTCATTTATTGAAAATCTAAAATTTCAAATTGTGAAATTGTTTTTTTGAATTTTCCTAGATATATATTGACAGATCAACAGCAATGGATGATTTCTTGGCATCACCAACCGTAGAGGTTTTGAAGTCTTTTAAAAAGACATAACTGCTAGAAATATGCAGACAGTTAGAGCTGACAGATGTAAAACCAGCCATGCGAAAAGCAAGACTGGCTAGAGAGATTGTTAAATATTACATTGATGAAAATGTGTTTGCACCAAGAGATCTGGAACAGTTTCCAGTGGAAAATCCAAATGTAGAAATGGAACTTAAATAAAAAATGCTGGAGATTGAAAGGGAGGAAAAAGAAAAATAACGAGAGTTTGAGAGAGGAGAAAGAGAGAAAGAAAGGCAGTTTGAGAGAAAGAGGAAAGAGCAGAAAGAGAGAGACAGAGAGATTTCCATTTAGAAAAATTAGACAGAGAAGAAAGGCTCCAAATGGAGCAACTAAAAATTAAAATGGAAGCTGAAAACAAATTTCGTGCTAGCCAGGAGGTAAAGCTGGTGCCTCCATTCTCAGAGAAGGAGGTTGATAAGTATTTCCAGTGCTTCGAGAAGGTAGCTAAGAGTTGTCAGTGGCCAAAGGAACACTGGCCTCTGATGTTGCAAACTGTCCTCAAGGGTAAAGCTCAACAAGCCTATTCGGCTTTGTCTGCAGATGATTCCTCTGATTATGAGGTTGTCAAAAAGGTTATTTTGACAGCTTATGAGTTGGTTCCAGAGGCTTACCGACAGAAATTCAGAGGTCTGAAGAAATCTGACAATCAGACTTATGTGGAATTTGCTAACGAGAAGAAGGTTTGCTTTGAGCGCTGGTGTACTTCTATGGGGGTCAAGGATGATTTCAACTCACTCATAGAGATGGTGTTAGTTGAAGAATTCAAGAACTGTGTCAAGGATGATATTAAGACCTACCTTAATGAGAAGCAAGCACTGAATTTGCAATCAGCTGCCAAGTTTGCAGACGAATATGTTCTCACACATAAGTCCAAATTTCAGTCCAGCAGTAACAATAGATGGTCCCAATTTCAGAAGAAAGGTAACGGTGATACCCAAGATTCCTCACCCAAAGACAAAGACAAATCTGGTGATGGTGCTCAGAAATCCAGTCAAAGGTCTGATCAAAGTGTGAAAGCTGACAGTGACAAAAGTGGCCTAGTTTGCAATTATTGCAAGAAATCTGGTCATGTTACAACTAACTGTTGGTTCCTAAAAGATAAGAAAGAAAAAGAAACGGATACCAAACCCAATGCCTTTGTGAAGACAAGGTTAGAAACCCCTGTAGTAGATGACCGATCTGCTAAATTGCCTGCTCCTTGTGAGGCTAAGAAGCCTGATACTGCTGACTTTGTGAGGGAGGAATTTCTTCCATTTGTGTCAGAGGGATTTGTGGCTCTGAATGAGCATTCTCCTCCTGTCCCCATATATACTCGAAGGGATACCGGAGCTTCTCAGTCACTTTTGTTGATGGACTCCTTGGAGTTACGTGATGAGACCGCTTCTGGGGATTTCATACTTGTACAAGGTATTGAAGGGAGGACTGTATCTGTACCCCTGCACTCTGTATTCTTGAAGTCAGATTTAGTTACAGGACAGGTAAAGGTGGGACTTATGTCAAGTCTACCTATCAAGGGTGTTTCTCTGTTGCTAGGCAATGACCTGGCTGGGGGCAATGTAGTTCCCCCTGTTCATCTTACTTCACAGCCGAGCACTGAAGATGGCGATGAAGACCCATCTCTGTATCCTTCCTGTGCAGTGACCTGTGCTATGGCCAAGAAGGCTCAAGAAGAAGATGATGTGGTGCCGTCCAGCACATTGAATAGTCATGACTCAGGTGGTTTGCCTCATGACTCTGTTCAGCCTACTAAGGTTTCTCCATTTGAGGACTTATCAGACACTTTTATCAGTTCTCTGTTCAGCCAGCCAGATGGGTTTGGTGATTCTGATGTGTCTGGAGACTTGTCTCTGTCCAGAAAGTGGTTGATTCAGGAGCAAACCAATGATCCTGAAATTTGTGTACTAAAGAAGAGAGCCCTTCCTGATGAAGAAATAGATGCAGTTCCAGTTGGGTATTATCTCAAGGATGGAGTGTTGATGCGGAAGTGGCACCCTCCTGATATCCCTGCCAATGCAGATTGGGCAGTGGTCAAGCAAATTGTTGTTCTGAAGGTCTACAGGAATGAGATCTTAACAATGGCTCATAGTTTGCCTTTAGGAGGTCATCTTGGTGTTAACAAGACTGTTGACAAGATCATGAAACACTTCTTCTGGCCTGGACTTCGGAAAGATGTTTCCAACTTTTGCAAAACCTGTCACACTTGTCAGGTAGTTGGAAAACACCAGTTAGACCCACCTGTAGCTCCATTGCAGCCTATCCCAGCATTTGGGGAGCCCTTCTCCAAGGTCATCGTTGATTGTGTTGGTCCATTACCCAAGACTAGATCTGGAAATCAGTACTTGTTGACAATCATGTGTGCATCTACCAGATTCCCTGAAGCCATACCTTTACGCAACATCAAGGCAACTGCAATCTCGAAGGCTTTGATAAAGTTCACGTTGTTTGGCCTTCCCAGGGAAATTCAGTCAGATCAAGGTAGCAATTTCACTTCCGGATTGTTTCAGCAGGTTGTGTATGAACTAGGTGCGAAGCAGATTCTTTCCAGTGCCTATCATCCAGAGAGTCAAGGTGCCTTAGAGCGGTTTCATTCCACTCTCAAGACAATGATGAGGACTTATTGTTATGACCATGAGAAAGACTGGGATGAAGGTTTTCATTTGCTGTTGTTTGCAGCTAGAGAAGCAGTGCAGGAGTCTACTGGATTCAGTCCGTTTGAGCTAGTGTTTGGCCATGAAGTGAGAGGACCTTTGCTATTGTTGAGTGAACAATGGCAAGAGAAAGAGCCGCATATCAGTCTGTTAGACTATGTTAGCAAGTTCAAGGAAAGACTGCATGCAGCTTGTGACCTAGCCAAAGAGAACTTGAAATCAAGTCAGGGAAAAAATGAAAACTTGGTATGATCATAAGGCTAGAAGCCGTGAGTTTAAACCAGGAGACAAGGTCCTTGTGTTGTTTCCCTTGCAGTCCAATCCATTGCAGGCTAGATTTCATGGTCCTTATGAAATTCTGACAAAACTCAATGATCTCAATTACATTGTGAAGACTTCAGATAGGAGAAAGCCAAAACAGTTGTGTCACATTAACATGCTGAAGCCTTATCATGATAGGAATGCTAGGGTTGCAGCTGTCACTTCAGATCCTCCTATGGCCGAGACTTGTGAAGATGAGGGGGAGTTTCAAGATGATGAACCCAGAATTAAAGCTGAAGTTCTTTCATGTAAATAGTCAAATTCTGAAGTGTTGCAAAATCTTGATGTAAAACTCCAGCACTTAGAACCCTCACAGAAAGATCAGTTTGAGAGGTTGATCAAGAAATATAAAGATCTATTTCCTGATGTTCCAAAGAGAGTTCCTATTGCCTCTCATGATGTAGATGTTGGTGATGCCAAACCAATAAAACAGTATCCGTACCGGATGAATCCTGAAAAGAGAAAGATTGCTGAGAAAGAGGTTGAGTACATGTTAGAACATGATATTATCAGACCCTCTAACTCAGATTGGAGTTCACCCTGTGTTAGTTCCAAAACCTAATGGAAGTACTAGATTCTGTACAGATAATCACAAAGTCAATGCTGTAACTAGAACTGATGTGTTCCCAATTCCTAGGATTGATGATTGTATCGATAGAGTAGGGCAAGCAAAGTTTCTGACCAAGATTGATTTATTGAAGGGTTATTGGTGTGTGCCTTTAACTGAGAGGGCCAAGAGCATCTCTGCTTTTGCCACACCATCTGGGTTATACCAGTATGAAGTCCTACCCTTTGACATGAAAAATTCCCCAGCCACGTTCCAAAGGATGATACAGTCTACAATCGCCGGATTGCCACACACGGGTGCGTACATCGACGACCTGATCACATGGAGTGACTCCTGGGAAGAACATCTGAAAGATGTAGAGACGTTGTTCCAGCGCTTGACCCAGGCTAACCTGACTGTTAACCTGAACAAGAGTGACTTTGGTTGTGCTACTGTCACGTATCTTGGCTACGTCATAGGCCAGGGTAAGGTAGCACCCATAAACGCTAAAGTTCACTTGGGGTGAAGCATGCCAAAGAGCCTTCGATCGCCTGAAGTCTCTGCTATGTCACTTCCCCGTGCTCAAATCTCCTGACTTCAACAAACCGTTCTCCATGGCGGTCGATGCTAGCGACCAAGCTTGTGGATTTGTGCTCCTACAGAGAAGTGACTCTGATGACATTGAGCATCCCGTGGCATACTTCTCCAGGAAGTTCAATCGCCACCAAAAGAACTATTCCACAGTTGAGAAGGAGCTGTTGGCTCTGGTTCTATCCTTACAACACTTTGAGGTTTATGTTTGTACAGGGCAAAAGCCAATGATTGTATATACTGACCACAATCTGTTAATGTTTTTGAGTAAGATGAAAAACAAGAATCGGAGATTGTTGAATTGGAGTTTGATTTTACAGGAGTTTGACTTGGAAATTAAGCATGTAAAGGGTACTGACAATGTAACTGCTGATTGCTTATCCCGTGTTTGAGTATGTGTATATGTATCACGTGTTTATTAGCATATTGTATTATATGTATATATACACAAGTGTCTACTTAACCATTTTTGTATTGAAAAGAAAAATTTTGCCTTTATGGGTCAAAATTTTTCCCTTTTGGAATGGAGGTGTAATTTGGGGGGGAAAGCCATTAGATGGCAGGATTGACTTTTTTTTTGTTAAGCCCAGTCTGGAGCTAGGTTTGGGGCATGTCCTGGGCATGCCTCAGAGGGGGCTGGAAAAGAGTATATAAGGAGAAAAATTGAGAGAGTGAAAGGGAGTAGGAGAAATTGCAAGGAGAAATTGTGGAAGGATACATTTGACCAGACCTGTCACTCTTTTCAAGACCTGTGAAGCTTTTTTGTGGATTTTTGCCTGTGTTGGAGCATTTTTCCTGTCCCAGGACATCGCAACACAGCAGCCCATCTCAATTACCAGGGGACTGTAAATATCTCATTTTTTTTTAAATTTCAATCTTGGTCAGTAGGGTAGATTGTAGATTAGTTCTAAGTGTTTGTTTAATTAAATCTGTTGAAGTTTAAGAATTTTGTCTGTCATCCCTTGCTGTCCGTGACGTCATAACAAATTGACGCCATAACAAATTGGGGCCATAACAACAGCATATAGCGGCGAACAGCTTCGCATTAGGCTAGCCAGCACGCATAGTCACAACAGCGACAAGCTGGTGGAGTCACCTGGCCATGGCTAATCTCAATAGCTCAGCGTGCCACAGCAAGGGTTAGGGAACACTTAAGTTTAAAACCAACATAAAAAAAACGCTTTTAAAACCAGACTTTATCTTTTTTCCATGTTTGCCTATTAATCTCTGTCTCTGCCCTGCTCAGCACTTTCAGTTTATCCTGCCTGCACACTCTCAGTCGTTGTCAGTGGCCGTTTTATACTGATGTACACAAATAAAACCTTCATCGCCATATAGCTGAAATATTGCTGGGTGCGAAGATAATATGAATAAATCAATGAATGAAACACAAATAAAACTGGATAATAGAAATAACATCCAAATTAGTTGAGCACCAAATATTTCAAATCTATTGAGTTGCACAAGAGCGCCACAGATTCGACACATTAGAAGTACACTTATCTTCTAATGATGAAAAATAAGCCCTGTTTAGCTTTTGAATTTATTGATCATAATAGTAAGTGAATCTAAACAGTGAGATTTTCATGTTTCATTATATTGTAATCAGTTTGTTAATTCAACAAGCTCCAACTTAACCCCTTTGTGCAGATGTAGACATCCACGGACATGGAACTGCAAATTTAAGCACGCAGTTACAGTACCTGATCACTAGATGGCACCCCCAGATCAGTTATTGCAGAGCCGTATATAGAGAGAGTCTGGCCAACTCGGGGTTCGAACGTCTGAGCTATCCTGCTATGCTGATTGGTTCTGAGCTGGTCATGTGTTTTATGGACGCCATGTTTGCTACCATTAGTCAATATTCATCCAGTGATCCCCTTAGCAAAGCGTCGAATATGAGGTAATTAAATTCAATAAGTTATTCAATTATACAATTATTTGTACATATATTTAATTATTTATTTATCCTGGTTTCTGAAATAAGGATATGATATTTACATGCACAAACGCAAAAACAGGATTCTCCAAAAACCCGATCATACCCGGGATACTGAAGTCCATGTAACTAAACGCACTCAATAGAGAATACATTGCAAATGCTTATTTACTGTAACACCAGCGGCATTGAGATCTTCCTTGAGTGGACGTGTCATATGAAAGTTAAAGCTTGCAACAAACGTAAAACTTACCCAACTCGTTTCATAAATTTCTTGTAATTTCTTGCACACCAAGAGTGTAAGGTTCTGTTTATCACAAAACAGTGAAGCATATTTAATAGAAGACAAATGTAATTTCTGTCAGTGCCTTGATGGAAACGTTAGTTAATTCGCAGGCATTGTAGCATTGCGCTAACTCCATTACACTTGGTATTCAGTTTAGCTACATATTAATAGCGTGACAAAACGCAGCGCGGTTTTTTTTTATCAAGTACAACATTGGCTAAGGTGACTACTGTATTACCGAAATTGCCAGACTATCAGCCACCATAAAGCCGCTTTCACACTGGACGCGAAACGAATTATTCGCACAACAGATTACATTCAAAGTCAATGCGAAGACGCGAATAAACGCGACCTTTCGTCAATTTGCTTTGGAATGGAAGCTCTCAAGCACTGCTATGATCACATCAAAATGGCTATTTTTAAACCACCAAGACGCGACGCAACATGAAACTTTGCTCATAGTATCACCAGGCTCTCTACACATGAACTCGAGCATTGTGAACATTGTTTGTGTACAAGGAGTTTACTTAAATACCGCTTTTAACACTGGATTCCCCTAAGGCAACAACCCGGAAGACAATGCGAGGTAGGTCCTGTGCTAACAAAAACGTCTTTTAAGCAAATTCTTTGTATATGAACAATGTTCTCAATGTTCGAGTTCATGTGTAGGGACCCTGATAATACTACAAGCAAAGTGTCATGTTATGTTGAGTCTTCTTAGTATTTTTAAACTAGCGATTTTGATGCGACCATAGTATCCGGCCCATAGGGTCAAGCCGTGGAATCATCTGCCGTTGGCAGTAAACATGGCGCCCATGATTCGAGTTGGCCAGACTCTCTCTATATACGGCTCTGAGTTATTGAATATTCACAAGCAAGCAGAGGTCGGACACGGTTTAGAATAAGGACAAGTTCACTCCAATCCCTGTTTTTCAAGAGTTGGATGAATTAAACTCCTCGGCTAAGCCTGATGTGCAAACTGCTCAATATACTTGCCCATAGTATCTATCCAGCAGTTCAAAAAAAAATGTTATCTCTTGCTACAGAAAATAATCGTTGTCCTCGGTAGCAACCACTTCAGCTACAGTGAGCCAATGGTATCCCAATTAGTAGTTTTGAAAAATCAGTTTTCTGAAGGAAAAATTCAACATGGTATTGATACTATGTAATTCTATTAATTATAGACAATTATTGTGGTTTTTTAATCTGCCAGTAAACTCAAAGAAGAAGAGAAAGTATATAAAGGAGAGACTGCCTGTTTGTTTTTTGAATACTGTATCTTTCATTAACCTGAAAATTGATTAAAGAGTGCAAGGAGAGAACAATGTGTGGTTGCTATGCTTCTTTCTATGCGTGCTGTGAAAAATACTTTGTATTTGTACTTGCAATTTTGGTACTTCAGTATATTTTTTCACAAGGTACTTAAGTACATTTAATGTAAGCTACTTTAAGACTTTTACTTAAGTCATTTTCTTATGGGTGACTTCAGCTTTTACCAAAGTAACTTTCAGCTATGGTACTTCTACTTTTACTTAATTATTTTTTCCAGTACTTTATATACCTCTGGGTATAACTATAAACATTTCCAAACACAGCCTCATTCTCTCTCTGGCAGTTGCGGGTTGCACATCTACACCAACAGCAGAAAATGGAAGACGCACTCGCCGAACAAAAACATATCACCGATAGTTCGCCAAAGCTTTGCAGATACTTAGGCATGTTATCGCAGACACAACGTAGATGCTTTGAGACATAAAACATGTCAGGGATGCTTTGGCGAGGGCCTGGGGATTACTTTCCGAATCTTCTGCGAGGTTTGCTGATATTTCGCCGCTATTTTCTTGCGACAAAACACCGCAACCAAATTTCTTGCGATCTTTCGGAGATTTTGCAATGCATTGCGAAAACTTGAGATACCTTGTGATGCTCGGCGAACTTCGTTGATTTTTCGGCGAGATGTTTGGAGATGTCTTGCGATACTCGATAATTTCCATCGCAAATACTTCGCAAGTGATCGCTATTGGCAGTGGGACTGGGGCTTAAGGATAGGAAATGATCTTCACTCTTTGATTTCAAGGTTTATATAAGGTGCCATCACGTGTCTCTTATTACATGCCTACTACCATCATCAACGTGAAAGCAGAGATCATGCATACCCTGGTTCTCAAGAATATCTTTCACTTGATCCTTTAATGGAATACTAATAAAGAAGTGTTGCTCCTGTAAACTGGCTTTTACTGTTGTGGATGAGGAACATGACAGACATTTAATTTTTTCTTCTTGCGATTGAGAAGAACCAATGTACTTAGAACAAACGCTGCAGTAATGGTGCCGTTCAAACTGATCAACAAAACCAGCTAATGGTTTCTCCAAAGGAAGAGACGGAAACGGAGGGAGAAGGTTGTATAATACTGTAGTATTGTCTCACCTGTGCTAGTGTGAGAGATTTTGCTCTCTCCTTTTCTCTCAAGCAGGCATCTTTGTCACTCTCCTAAGAAGGACGCAAATGAACAGCAGAGATAGTAGCTATAGTTCAACAGTAAGAGTGAGGGACAGAGAGAGAGAGAGCGCAACTTGTATAATGCTGTAGTTTTGTCTCACCCGTGGTAATGTAAAAGGCTGTGCTCTCTGGTCTTCTCTCTGTGTGGCATCTTCATTCCTTTCCCGCAGTAACGTGCGGTCGGAGGTTAGTTCGGTGAGGCACAATCCTCCCCTTTGCTTGATTAGCAATCAGACGATTAACTAATTTAGTAAGACTATTCGGCAGAATGACGGGCCAGTTTAAGTTTCCGCGGCGTTATTACTCAGTATATCGAACCAGAAATGCTCACGAAACTGCAGATTTGCGCGTACTTGCTTCCAGGAAGCCGAAGCAATGTCATCAACAAATATTACAACAGTTTGATTTATGCAGAGTTCAATGTTTGATCAATATACAATGTACTCTCCTTTAAATACGCACTTTTACACCCAAACAAAAAAAGTGGGCGTTTATTTTCAGTCTTCTTTCATAATCCGATTAACAAAATGTTAGAAACGATAAACAGAATTACCGAGAGCCGATAATTTTTCCTAATTAATTATTCAGATTTCCATCCTTGCAGTCTCGAATTGAAGCGTATACGTGAATGAATCTTTTTTTTCATTATCTCCTCTATCAGTATTAGGCTTCCTATGTTATGATTCTGCCATGTCTGTCATGTTTCTGCCATGTCTGTTCTGTTTTTTGCCATGCCCCGTTATGTTTCTGCCATGCCTGTTCTGTTTTGCCATGTTCTGCCTAGTTTTAGTTCTTTGCCATGTTTTTGTTTTTGCCATGCCAGATCCACATTTCTGTTATAGTCCGGTCCATGTCTTTGCCCATGCCCTTCATTGCACTTTGTCTCCCCTGTCTGGTCTTTTAAGCTACAGCTTCTCCCCAAGTCCTGCGTGTCACATGTTTAGGTGATTTCATGGTTTCTGGGTTTCAAACATTCCTTCTAATCTTGTTTGCTTCCTTTGCCTTGCTTTTCTATTTTACTAACCCATACTAACAGTTTGTTATTTTGTTAAAGTTACTAACCAAGACTAACATTGTATATAATACTAACTAACTAACGAGCACCAGGGATTGTATAGCTGCACTTACTAATTGATTAACAAGCTCTCAGCACTCGCCCTGTTCTAGTCTCCGCCTCTTGCCTTCACTTAGTCTTTGCTGCAAATTCAGCGGATCATCCGCACCTGCTCTACTCTGTCCTGCCTCATTATCTGTGCACGTTAGAACTCCCTAACCGGAGTTGTATGTTTTGTCATAGGCTGTCTCATGTTCCCTGTCCGCGTTTTGGCTTTTGCCAATTTCATGTGGTTAGGTTCTCCCTCGTGTTTGCTCCCACGTAATTAGTCTGATCCCATTCACCTGTCCCTGATCATAGCATGTGACTTCCCTTGTGTGTATTTAAGCAGTCTTTTCACAGCAGTTCCCCGTCAGAACGTTTCCTTTGGTTTGCTTGTGTCACGCTTGTTTTCGCCTTGTACTCTACTGTGATTCTCTTCTGACTGGACCGTCCCTGATTTTTGATTTTTGCTTCTGATTTGGATATTCTGCCTGCATCTGTGTACCATACCCATTTTGCCCGACCACGATTATTGTATTTGCTGCCCTGGTTACGATTTGGATTTCGCCCTTTGGATTTTGATTTTGGATTGTGGACTTTGTACTGTCGCCTCCTGCTCTGCGGGGGTTCGCCCCCTTTCCAATAAAATCCCATTTTTCCTTCACTGCTCGACTCTCGTGTCTGGTTCCAGAACCGTACCTAACATCCTATAGGCTTGGTCTTAATTGTTTTAATTGTCAATCAGGCATGGTACGTGGGAACAGGTTCACAAAATCCTGTGATAAAAATTTGGGTCACTGCCTCACCTCACCGCACGTCTCTGGCTTCCTGGAAGCAAGTACGCGCAAATCTGCAGTTTCTTGAGCATTTCTGGTTCGATGTAGCCTACTGAGTAATAACGCCACGGAAACTTAAACTGGCCCGTCATTCTGCAGAATAGCCTTACTAAATTAGTTAATCGTCTGATTGCTAATCAAGCAAAGGGGAGGATTGTGCCTCACCAAACTAAACTCCGACCGCACGTCACTGCTTTCCCGAGAGGAACACAAGCTCATTATTAAAAAGATATAAGAATGAGGGGGAGAGATGGTGAAATAATAGTTGTAGTCTGACAATGAGGGGAAGAGACTGAGGGAGAGAGAAAATCGCAGAGTACTGTAGTTTGATCTCATCTGTGCCAGTCTGAGAGGTTCCGCTCTCCACTCTTCTCTCCAGCTGGCATCTTCATCACTTTTCTCAGATCAATACATATCAACAATTCCTAAGAAACAGATTCCACACACCTCCCCAGAAAACTATTACAATGCAGTTTTCCCCCCTTTCCTTTATTGTTGACTGGTTGTTTTTGAACAACACGGTAACATAATGTTTTGTTCATATTAAACTGTAGTTTTCCTTCCTCTACTACCTTGTAGATTACATTTGTTACTATCATATGGACAAATCCTTGGACAAGCTTTAAAAAGAAAAAAAAAATCGCACAACATGACTGCAAGAGAATTATAACGAAGTCTGGCCAAGGCTGGGATTTCCTTCCGACAACCACGCTGAATTTGCCGCTAAATATTCATGTGACATACATCACGTATTATGCTGTCCGTCAAATGCTAAATATATGTTGGAAGTGTTCATGGCCCTACAATACACAGGTGTACGAAGTTTCATGCTTTTCTGAAAATAAGCACATTTCAGCTCACATTTGGCTTCAGTTATAATCATATACTGGGCTATTACAGTTCATTATATATACTACATTATTAGCTGGTAAGACAGAAATGGCAAGGAATTCATTGCACTTACATGTTGTTGCATTGCGTGCTCTCCAATATCAGTCAAAGTTCTATTGACTTTCCTAATGAAACAAAGGACAGCGGCTAGCCACTAGCTACTGCAACATTAGCGATGCTCATACACTGCATTAGGGGACATGTTGCACATAACTGACCTTTTTTTTCATCCAGTTAAAGTACGTGCTGGAACGTTTTTCCTCAACCAGTCTCTTTCCGTTGAATCAACAAATTTCTTTTTCGGCGTCGCTGTCTCGTCTAATCAATTCATGCTATGAAATGCCGATTCGATGAACAGCCATCAGTAAACTCGAAAAAGATTTCACAGAGCCCTGGAAATTATTTACTTTTTAAGCCATCTGAGCGATGATCGGTTCACACTCGGGTAAAATATCAAGGTAACCCAATCAGAGGCAAATTAGGGCGAATCATGCCTCTGCCTACCTAGCAACAAAATATCAACGCAAGATCTTGCAACGTATGGGTAACGCATGGTATAGTTTTGAATCATACAGCACGGAAAGTCAGACGAAGAGAGAACAAATTGTTCCTTCTCCTTATGGAAACCATGCAGTTCAGTGAATCTAGTGATAGAGGTAAGTCAATTTACAAACCAGTATATAAATTTAAAGGTTTTAGCTTTGGGGCACCCCGGTGGCTCATCGGTGTAAGCGCACGTACCATAAAGGCTATGTCCTTCCCGCAGCGACCTGGGTTCGATTTCAGCTCAGGTCATTTGCTGCATGTCTTCCCCCATTCTTCTCCCCAACCTTCCTGTCTCTCCACACTGTATAACTGTCAAATAAAGGAAAAATTCCCAAAAAAATAATCTTTAAAAAAAAAAAGGTTTTAGCTTAAATTTGACGCACACTTGATTTTCTGTTTGGGTAACATTAGCATCGATTGTTAGCTGAATGCTTTAGGGTAGGCTACACATCAAAATTAACAAGTTACTGGGCTGCCAGGTCTCACGCATTTGGTGTGAGTTTCAGGACTCTTTGTGCCATATTCACGTTCTTATGCTGTAATCATCAATTATTCAATTAATGAAATTGTCACGCGGAGTTGAAGTCCTAGTGCATGGAGGTTTATCAGTTTCATGTGCGTTAAGGTTGATGTCCCCACTGGTAGCATGGGAACTCCGGACTTCTCACGCTTTTCTTTACTGAGGAGTTGGAAGCAACGGAATTGCATAAAGATGTTTCAAATGATCATTTTTCATTTAAACAATTAAAATATCATGAAACACATGCATTGCTTCAAACCCCTGAGTAAAGAAAAGCGCGAGAAGTCCGGAGTCATAATCGGTTTCCACCGTATTGCACATGAAACTGAGAATCTCTTAAATACACATTGATTGAATAATTGCTGACTAGGGTGAATATGCCTTGAAAATGCGTGAGACTTACGGCGTATGTGCGAGAACGCATGAGAAAGTTGACAGCCCTGAATTGAGAAGAAATGTGGATATTACCAGTTAAGACAACAGAATCGTACATCATACTATATGAAATTGCTCTTTCATTCTACATGGCATTAAAAATCCAAATTTTAAATTGCCCAAATCTGCAGATCGCCAGTATAGTAGAAGAGTTTTGTCAGAAAAAGCAATGCATTTAGAGGATTATGTGTCAACTGGTCATTTTTTTGATTGCTAATCAAAGCAATTATTTGATTTATCTGATCACTTCAGAACACGTGGAGAGGAAGTTTGCTGTGGTGCGATGGACTAAAGGGGAGGACTCTGGGAAACTGAGCAAAGTAAAACCTGATGCCATAAGGGAATATGATGATTCCATGATGGACTAGCATGGGAATCCCATTTCCACCTACTCAGCTGTTATCGAATGGCGCCATGGGAAGAAACAGCGAGGAGGGTGGCCTCATTACAGAGGCACTGTTCGTTTTGCTTGTGGTAAGGTAGTGTTACTGTGGTTTGAAGGGAAGATTGTCCTCTTTACAGTATTTCAAAATACGTTTCTAGTGTCCACAGTGGTGGTTTTACACAGGGGCCTACAGGGGCCTGTGCTCCCCTGCCGATGTCCTGTGCCCCCGTGCTGGCCCGTGTGCTGACTGAATAATAAAATTATACTGTATATTTTTTACGATGATATGCGCTAGCGCCAAAACCGGACCTAATGTCACTCAACATTCCACACGGACTGATTAGAGCGACGCGCCAAAGTGTGTTGGCTACCTGCGTTTGCTTTCACTGATCTCAATACGTTGGCTGGGATTTGAATATGAGCGCGGCAACCAGCAAGAACAACCTGTTGCAAGAGACGAAAGTAAGCTAAACGACTGCACCTTATAAAGTAATTTGTTGTAGACGTGGCCGTGTTACTGTTGTTCCCCATTCCGGCAACGAAAGCTTGTTGTCAAGTTTGTAAATGTCTCTTAGAATTATGTTACGAATCACACTCGGCAAAGTACTTAAGGAAAGTTCCACATGATGGTGTGATGTTAACCACTAACCTCATCTGACTAGGCTGTTCCATTTTGAAAAATAATAGGCTACGAAGGAAAGTAATCAACAGTAGCCTATCTGTCCGTGCTAAGTAGGGATGGTTATTTGTGAGAAGAGATGTATGCATCTCTGTACATTTTTTTTTTCTTCTAAGACTGTCATGAAACGAGGAAGGGATATCGCCTCCTTTTTTGCCCGAGTAAATAAAAAAATTTTGAATTACAGGAAACCAAATAAATCACTTATATGGCAATATTTGCCTAGTATTAGTGCAATTCACAAATCTATGATTATATTTCAGTTGACCGCAGCATTTTTCCAATTCATATTTTCAATCAATCACTCCACAGTAATATTGGCTTCCATAAATGGAAATGGCACATTGTGTCTGAGAGAGTGGAGGGTATATATATGTATGTTTTATGATTATGTTGATTACTTATTTCATTGTGATTACAGTAACTAGAACTAGTTGTTTTGTTAGTACTATTTTGTTACATTTGTATGAATAAACACCTTTTCAAAACTAGCTTCAATCCACAGATAGCCTACTGTGTACTGTATATTCGTAATTTTGATTTATGTCTGAAGAACTATCACTCCTCAATTACCAGATCCTTCTAAGTAGCTCTGTCTGTCACTAATTAAAGTCAGCATGACATGCACACCTGTGTGAGCTGCTATGTTTTCAGGCACTGGCAGCATATTTTGTAAATAAGTGTGAAGACTGGACTCTCAAGTCAGTGGCCATGAATACAGACGAGTTTGTACAAATGTTACTTGTGTGCTGTGGTTCTGATAGGCCCAATAACTGATGAGGAGTTTTGTTTTCTTAGAACGAGTTGCCCATTCTTAAGGGCATAAGCCATTTGATTTGTCTGATACTTCACACTTTATTATGTTTCATTGTATTTTCCATTTTTGATGGCCATCAGTCAATGCATTTTTTCTTCGTGAAAAAATCTTCATCATGATTTTATAGGCTAAAGCAAAATAGAAGTTTTTAATGCTTTAATATCATTGTTGTTGCTTTTTAAAAGTATTTTTGGGCTTTTTGCCTTTATTCACACAGAAAAGTTTAGAGAGCCAGTGAGTGAGTGGTGTTGCAGAACGTCTTAGCTGCAGGCCCATGTCTTGGGCCATCATTGTTGTTTTTAATGTGCCCCTCTGATTAAACAC